>CM038677.1:747322922-747922922 GCA_021605205.1 Aegilops longissima
GAAATGAAGGTCGGGCTTTACAAGCCCGGCCCAAACCAGCGTTGCGGGTTTAGGCGAGGTGGACCGTGGCCCACCCAGGATTTCATTCCGCCTATATCGTATCGTATATCTATAGAGAGATGGCCCATAGAAGGAAAGAAGTTGGCCCAACAACACTTTGCGGTTTGACCCAAAATAACCCACGCCAGACTAGACACCACGCACTGGCCGTCCTCCCGGCCCGGCCCCCACCGCCGGCTGCCCATCCACGCCTCTCCTGCGTCGCCGCCCTCCCGCCGCCCGGCCGCCAACCGCCTAGGAGGCTCCTCCGCACCTGCCTCTCGGTCGCGCCCTCGCGCCAGCTGCGCCACTACCCCCGGCGGCGACCCTGCTACCCAAGTGCCCTGCCCCAGCCGCCTGGCACCCCTGCAAGCCGGCGGCAATCGCCCACCGCCTAATCTGCACTGTGGCACTAGGCTCGGCCTGATTTGAGGTACCATTTCCCAATTCCCCAATTTTTGATTTAGGGTTTGCTTCATTGTTGGCTATTTGTTGTGTTGTGCACTGTCCAGTAAAATACATGAAAATGAACCGGTCAATTTGACGCATCATTTCTGTTCAGTTGTGTCATTGTGATTGATAGAAAGTAAACTCTTATTGCATAATTATTAAAGAATGAAGAGGACAGGTGATATTGCAACAAAAAAAATCACATGCATATTTTTTAGGGTAAAAATCACAAGCATGCTATGAAGATAGGGAAACGATATACTAGATGTGGTAAAAAAATAGGCAGACCACCCTGATGTCAAATGCTAGCTCCGCCACTGACTCCAACCCTATATCTCCGCTGTAAATTTGACATATAGACTTGATCAGTGTCGCCACTGGATTTGTTCATGACCGCCTCCACAGTTGTGTGCCCTTTGCATTGTAACCACCCCTTCCCCTTAATGTTTACGATCGGCCATAGCCCATAGGTTTCAAGTCAACTGCGAAAAGAAAGAGTCACATGTCATCTAGATAGTACCCCCTCTGTAAACTAATATAAGACCGGTAATATTACCCAGCTGACGTTCGCTGGGAGAAGGGTGGCGAACGTCATTTGCCGACAATTTTAGTTGTCACGAACCGGTACTAAAGGTCCCATTTTCAAACTCTACCCCCCCGTGGATCGCCTTTTCAATTTTAAAAAAATAAAAGAAAATGATGGAAATGTCAAAAAAAAAAAAAATAAGTTTCCCATGTGATATGTGGTCTAGTTGTTGGGAAAATTTGCAAATGTGAATTTGGACTTTATTTGCAAAATCTCTCTGGAATTTGTAAATATGGGCATAACTTTTGCATACTAACTCGGATGAAAAAGTTTTTTATATGAAAAATCATCTACTCGAAAAGTTACATCCAAATTTCGAGCCGGGCTTTCGGGCTTCAGGCTTGATTTCGTGTCGGGCTCGGGCTTGAAAACAGGGAGTATTTCGGGCTTTAGGCCGGGCTCGGGCTTGGGAAATGAAGGTCGGGCTTTTACAAGCCCGGCCCGAAACCCAGCGTTGCGGGTTTAGGCGAGGTGGACCGTGGCCCACCACAGGATTTCATTCCGCCTATATCGATCGATATCTATAGAGAGATGGCCCATAGAAGGAAAGAAGTTGGCCCAACAACACTTTGCGGTTTGACCCAAAATAACCCACGCCAGACTAGACACCACGCCTGGCCGTCCTCCCGGCCCGACGCCTTGCCGCCGGCTGCCCATCCACGCCTCTCCTGCGTCGCGCCCTCCCGGCCGCCCGGCCGCCCAACCGCCTAGGAGGCTCCTCCGCACCTGCCTCTCGGTCGCGCCTCGCGCCAGCTGCGCCACTACCCCGGCGACCACCTGCTACCCAAGTGCCGCCCCACCGCTGGCACCTGCAAGTCGGGCGGCAATCGCCCACCGCCCAGTCTGCACTGTGGCACTAGGCTCGGCCTGATTTGAGGTACCATTTCCCAATTCCCCAATTTTTGATTTAGGGTTTGCTTCATTGTTGGCTATTTGTTGTGTTGTGCCATTGTCGATAAAATACATGAAAATGAACCGGTCAATTTGACGCATCATTTCTGTTCAGTTGTGTCATTGTGATTGATAGAAAGTAAACTCTTATTGCATAATTATTAAAGAATGAAGAGGACAGGTGATATTGCAACAAAAAAATCACATGCATATTTTTTTAGGGTAAAAATCACAAGCATGCTATGAAGATAGGGAAACGATATACTAGATGTGGTAAAAAAAATAGGCAGACCACCCTGATGTCAAATGCTAGCTCCGCCACTGACTCCAACCCTATATCTCCATTTGTAAATTTGACATATAGACTTGATCGATTGTCGCCACTGGATTTGTTCATGACCGCCTCCACAGTTGTGTGCCCTTTGCATTGTAACCACCCCTTCCCTTAATGTTTACGATCGCCATAGCCCATAGGTTTCAAGTCAACTGCGAAAAGAAAGAGTCACATGTCATCTAGATAGTACCCCCTCTGTAAACTAATATAAGACCGGTAATATTACCCAGCTGACGTTCGCTGGGAGAAGGGTGGCAAGCGAACGTCATTTGCCGACAATTTTAGTTGTCACGAACCGGTACTAAAGGTCCCATTTTCAAACTCTACCCCCCCGTGGATCGCCTTTTCAATTTTAAAAAAATAAAAGAAAATGATGGAAATGTCAAAAAATAAAAAAATAAGTTTCCCATGTGATATGTGGTCTAGTTGTTGGGAAAATTTGCAAATGTGAATTTGGACTTTATTTGCAAAATCTCTCTGGAATTTGTAAATATGGGCATAACTTTTGCATACTAACTCGGATGAAAAAGTTTTTTATATGAAAATCATCTACTCGAAAAGTTACATCAAATTTGAGCCGGGCTTTGGGCTTCAGGCTTGATTTCGTGTCGGGCTCGGGCTTGAAAACAGGGAGTATTTGGGCTTTAGGCCGGGCTCGGGCTTGGGAAATGAAGGTCGGGCTTTTACAAGCCCGCCCAAACCCAGCGTTGCGGGTTTAGGCCAGGGTGGACCGTGGCCCACCCTGGGATTTCATTCCGGCCTATATACGTATCGTATATCTATAGAGAGATGGCCCATAGAAGGAAAGAAGTTGGCCCAACAACACTTTGCGGTTTGACCCAAAATAACCCACGCCAGACTAGACACCACGCACAGCCGTCCTCCCCGGCCCGACGCCCAGCCGCCGGCTGCCCCATCCACGCCTCTCCCTGCGTCGCCGCCCTCCCCGGCCGCCGGCCGCCCAACCGCCTAGGAGGCTCCTCCGCACCTGCCTCTCGGTCACGCCCTCGCGCCAGCTGCGCCACTACCCCCGGCGGCGACCCTGGTACCCAAGTGCCTGCCCCAGCCGCCTGGCACCCCTGCAAGCCGGCGGCAATCGCCCACCGCCCAGTCTGCACTGTGGCACTAGGCTCGGCCTGATTTGAGGTACCATTTCCCAATTCCCCAATTTTTGATTTAGGGTTTGCTTCATTGTTGGCTATTTGTTGTGTTGCCTTTGTCGATAAAATACATGAAAATGAACCGGTCAATTTGACGCATCATTTCTGTTCAGTTGTGTCATTGTGATTGATAGAAAGTAAACTCTTATTGCATAATTATTAAAGAATGAAGAGGACAGGTGATATTGCAACAAAAAAAATCACATGCATATTTTTTTAGGGTAAAAATCACAAGCATGCTATGAAGATAGGGAAACGATATACTAGATGTGGTAAAAAATAGGCAGACCACCCTGATGTCAAATGCTAGCTCCGCCACTGACTCCAACCCTATATCTCCATTGTAAATTTGACATATAGACTTGATCGATTGTCGCCACTGGATTTGTTCATGACCGCCTCCACAGTTGTGTGCCCTTTGCATTGTAACCCCCCTTCCCTTAATGTTTACGATCGCCATAGCCCATAGGTTTCAAGTCAATCTGCGAAAAGAAAGAGTCACATGTCATCTAGATAGTACCCCTCGTAAACTAATATAAGACCGGTAATATTACCCAGGTGACGTTATTTGGGAGAAGGGTGGTGTTTAACGTCATTTGCCGACAATTTTAGTTGTCACGAACCGTACTAAAGGTCCCATTTTCAAACTCTACCCCCCGTGGATCGCCTTTTCAATTTTAAAAAAATAAAAGAAAATGATGGAAATGTCAAAAAAATATAAAAAAATAAGTTTCCCATGTGATATGTGGTCTAGTTGTTGGGAAAATTTGCAAATGTGAATTTGGACTTTATTTGCAAAATCTCTCTGGAATTTGTAAATATGGGCATAACTTTTGCATACTAACTCGGATGAAAAAGTTTTTTATATGAAAATCATCTACTCGAAAAGTTACATCAAATTTGAGCGGGCTTTGGGCTTCAGGCTTGATTTCGTGTCGGGCTCGGGCTTGAAAACAGGGAGTATTTCGGGCTTTAGGCCGGGCTCGGGCTTGGGAAATGAAGGTCGGGTTTAGGCCAGGGTGGACCGTGGCCCACCCTGGGATTTCATTCCGGCCTATATACGTATCGTATATCTATAGAGAGATGGCCCATAGAAGGAAAGAAGTTGGCCCAACAACACTTTGCGGTTTGACCCAAAATAACCCACGCCAGACTAGACACCACGCACAGCCGTCCTCCCCGGCCCGACGCCCAGCCGCCGGCTGCCCCATCCACGCCTCTCCCTGCGTCGCCGCCCTCCCCGGCCGCCGGCCGCCCAACCGCCTAGGAGGCTCCTCCGCACCTGCCTCTCGGTCGCGCCCTCGCGCCAGCTGCGCCACTACCCCCGGCGGCGACCCTGCTACCCAAGTGCCCTGCCCCAGCCGCCTGGCACCCCTGCAAGCCGGCGGCAATCGCCCACCGCCCAGTCTGCACTGTGGCACTAGGCTCGGCCTGATTTGAGGTACCATTTCCCAATTCCCCAATTTTTGATTTAGGGTTTGCTTCATTGTTGGCTATTTGTTGTGTTGTGCACTGTCCAGTAAAATACATGAAAATGAACCGGTCAATTTGACGCATCATTTCTGTTCAGTTGTGTCATTGTGATTGATAGAAAGTAAACTCTTATTGCATAATTATTAAAGAATGAAGAGGACAGGTGATATTGCAACAAAAAAAATCACATGCATATTTTTTAGGGTAAAAATCACAAGCATGCTATGAAGATAGGGAAACGATATACTAGATGTGGTAAAAAAATAGGCAGACCACCCTGATGTCAAATGCTAGCTCCGCCACTGACTCCAACCCTATATCTCCACTGTAAATTTGACATATAGACTTGATCAGTGTCGCCACTGGATTTGTTCATGACCGCCTCCACAGTTGTGTGCCCTTTGCATTGTAACCACCCCTTCCCCTTAATGTTTACGATCGGCCATAGCCCATAGGTTTCAAGTCAACTGCGAAAAGAAAGAGTCACATGTCATCTAGATAGTACCCCTCTGTAAACTAATATAAGACC
Source organism: Aegilops longissima (assembly GCA_021605205.1). Taxonomy (NCBI): domain Eukaryota; kingdom Viridiplantae; phylum Streptophyta; class Magnoliopsida; order Poales; family Poaceae; genus Aegilops; species Aegilops longissima. Next base: position 747,328,385 of record CM038677.1, read on the forward strand.
GGTAATATTACCCGGTGACGTTCATTTGGGAGAAGGGTAAAGTTTAACGTCATTTGCCGACAATTTTAGTTGTCACGAACCGGTACTAAAGGTCCCATTTTCAAACTCTACCCCCCCGTGGATCGCCTTTTCAATTTTAAAAAATAAAAGAAAATGATGGAAATGTCAAAAAATAAAAAAATAAGTTTCCCATGTGATATGTGGTCTAGTTGTTGGGAAAATTTGCAAATGTGAATTTGGACTTTATTTGCAAAATCTCTCTGGAATTTGTAAATATGGGCATAACTTTTGCATACTAACTCGGATGAAAAAGTTTTTTATATGAAAAATCATCTACTCGAAAAGTTACATCAAATTTGAGCCGGGCTTTGGGCTTCAGGCTTGATTTCGTGTCGGGCTCGGGCTTGAAAACAGGGAGTATTTGGGCTTTAGGCGGGCTCGGGCTTGGGAAATGAAGGTCGGGCTTTTACAAGCCCGGCCCGAAACCCGGCGTTTGCCCGGGTTTAGGCCAGGGTGGACCGTGGCCCACCCTAGGATTTCATTCCGGCCTATATACGTATCGTATATCTATAGAGAGATGGCCCATAGAAGGAAAGAAGTTGGCCCAACAACACTTTGCGGTTTGACCCAAAATAACCCACGCCAGACTAGACACCACCTGGCCGTCCTCCCGGCCCGACGCCTTGACCGCCGGCTGCCCATCCACGCCTCTCCTGCGTCGCCGCCCTCCCGGCCGCCCGGCCCAACCGCCTAGGAGGCTCCTCCGCACCTGCCTCTCGGTCGCGCCCTCGCGCCAGCTGCGCCACTACCCCGGCGGCGACCTGCTACCCAAGTGCCTGCCCTCACCGCCTGGCACCCTGCAAGAAGTGGCAATCGCCCACCGCCCCAGATCTGCCTTTGTGGCACTAGGCTCGGCCTGATTTGAGGTACCATTTCCCAATTCCCCAATTTTGATTTAGGGTTTGCTTCATTGTTGGCTATTTGTTGTGTTGTGCATTGTCGATAAAATACATGAAAATGAACCGGTCAATTTGACGCATCATTTACATTCGGTTGTGTCATTGTGATTGATAGAAAGTAAACTCTTATTGCATAATTATTAAAGAATGAAGAGGACAGGTGATATTGCAACAAAAAAATCACATGCATATTTTTTAGGGTAAAATCACAAGCATGCTATGAAGATAGGGAAGCGATATACTAGATGTGGTAAAAAATAGGCAGACCACCACGATGTCAAATGCTAGCTCGCCATCGACTCCAACCCTATATCTCCATTGTAAATTTGACATATAGACTTGATCGATTGTCGCCATTGGATTTGTTCATGACCGCCTCCACAGTTGTGTGCCCTTTGCATTGTAACCACCCCTTCCCCTTAATGTTTACGATCGGCCATAGCCCATAGGTTTCAAGTCAACTGCGAAAAGAAAGAGTCACATGTCATCTAGATAGTACCCCTCGTAAACTAATATAAGACCGGTAATATTACCCGGTGACGTTCATTTGGGAGAAGGGTAACAAGTTTAACGTCATTTGCCGACAATTTTAGTTGTCACGAACCGGTACTAAAGGTCCCATTTTCAAACTCTACCCCCCGTGGATCGCCTTTTCAATTTAAAAAAATAAAAGAAAATGATGGAAATGTCAAAAAATAAAAAAATAAGTTTCCCATGTGATATGTGGTCTAGTTGTTGGGAAAATTTGCAAATGTGAATTTGGACTTTATTTGCAAAATCTCTCTGGAATTTGTAAATATGGGCATAACTTTTGCATACTAACTCGGATGAAAAAGTTTTTATATGAAAATCATCTACTCGAAAAGTTACATCAAATTTCGAGCGGGCTTTGGCTTCAGGCTTGATTTCGTGTCGGGCTCGGGCTTGAAAACAGGGAGTATTTGGGCTTTAGGCGGGCTCGGGCTTGGAAATGAAGGTCGGGCTTTACAAGCCCGGCCGAACCCAGCGTTGCGGGTTTAGGCGAGGTGGACCGTGGCCCACCACAGGATTTCATTCCGCCTATATCGATCGATATATATAGAGAGATGGCCCATAGAAGGAAAGAAGTTGGCCCAACAACACTTTGCGGTTTGACCCAAAATAACCCACGCCAGACTAGACACCACGCACTGGCCGTCCTCCCGGCCCGACGCCTTGACCGCCGGCTGCCCATCCACGCCTCTCCTGCGTCGCGCGCCTCCCGGCCGCCGGCCGCCAACCGCCTAGGAGGCTCCTCCGCACCTGCCTCTCGGTCGCGCCCTCGCGCCAGCTGCGCCACTACCCCGGCGGCGACCACTGCTACCCAAGTGCCTCGCCTCACCGCTGGCACCCAAGCAAGCGGCGGCAATCGCCCACCGCTTGATCTGCCTTTGTGGCACTAGGCTCGGCCTGATTTGAGGTACCATTTCCCAATTCCCCAATTTTTGATTTAGGGTTTGCTTCATTGTTGGCTATTTGTTGTGTTGTGCATTGTCAATAAAATACATGAAAATGAACCGGTCAATTTGACGCATCATTTCATTCGGTTGTGTCATTGTGATTGATAGAAAGTAAACTCTTATTGCATAATTATTAAAGAATGAAGAGGACAGGTGATATTGCAACAAAAAAATCACATGCATATTTTTTAGGGTAAAATCACAAGCATGCTATGAAGATAGGGAAGCGATATACTAGATGTGGTAAAAAATAGGCAGACCACCACGATGTCAAATGCTAGCTCGCCATCGACTCCAACCCTATATCTCCATTTGTAAATTTGACATATAGACTTGATCAGTGTCGCCACTGGATTTGTTCATGACCGCCTCCACAGTTGTGTGCCCTTTGCATTGTAACCACCCCTTCCCCTTAATGTTTACGATCGGCCATAGCCCATAGGTTTCAAGTCAACTGCGAAAAGAAAGAGTCACATGTCATCTAGATAGTACCCTCTCGTAAACTAATATAAGACCGGTAATATTACCCGGTGACGTTCATTTGGGAGAGAAGGTGGTGTTTAACGTCATTTGCCGACAATTTTAGTTGTCACGAACCGGTACTAAAGGTCCCATTTTCAAACTCTATCCCCCCCCCCCGTGGATCGCCTTTTCAATTTTAAAAAAATAAAAGAAAATGATGGAAATGTCAAATAATAAAAAAAGTTTCCCATGTGATATGTGGTCTAGTTGTTGGGAAAATTTGCAAATGTGAATTTGGACTTTATTTGCAAAATCTCTCTGGAATTTGTAAATATGGGCATAACTTTTGCATACTAACTCGGATGAAAAAGTTTTTTATATGAAAAATCATCTACTCGAAAAGTTACATCAAATTTGAGCCGGGCTTTGGGCTTCAGGCTTGATTTCGTGTCGGGCTCGGGCTTGAAAACAGGGAGTATTTGGGCTTTAGGCGGGCTCGGGCTTGGGAAATGAAGGTCGGGCTTTACAAGCCCGGCCCAAACCCAGCGTTGCGGGTTTAGGCGAGGTGGACCGTGGCCCACCACAGGATTTCATTCCGCCTATATCGATCGTATATCTATAGAGAGATGGCCCATAGAAGGAAAGAAGTTGGCCCAACAACACTTTGCGGTTTGACCCAAAATAACCCACGCCAGACTAGACACCACGCACGCCGTCCTCCCGGCCCGACCCCACCGCCCGGCTGCCCATCCACGCCTCTCCTGCGTCGCCGCCCTCCCGGCCGCCGGCCGCCAACCGCCTAGGAGGCTCCTCCGCACCTGCCTCTCGGTCGCGCCCTCGCGCCAGCTGCGCCACTACCCCGGCGGCGACCACTGCTACCCAAGTGCCTGCCTGACCGCTGGCACCTCCCCAAGCAAGCGGCGGCAATCGCCCACCGCTTGATCTGCCTTTGTGGCACTAGGCTCGGCCTGATTTGAGGTACCATTTCCCAATTCCCCAATTTTGATTTAGGGTTTGCTTCATTGTTGGCTATTTGTTGTGTTGTGCCTGTCCAATAAAATACATGAAAATGAACCGGTCAATTTGACGCATCATTTCATTCGGTTGTGTCATTGTGATTGATAGAAAGTAAACTCTTATTGCATAATTATTAAAGAATGAAGAGGACAGGTGATATTGCAAAAAAAAAATCACATGCATATTTTTTAGGGTAAAATCACAAGCATGCTATGAAGATAGGGAAGCGATATACTAGATGTGGTAAAAAATAGGCAGACCACCACGATGTCAAATGCTAGCTCCGCCATCGACTCCAACCCTATATCTCCATTGTAAATTTGACATATAGACTTGATCGTTGTCGCCATTGGATTTGTTCATGACCGCCTCCACAGTTGTGTGCCCTTTGCATTGTAACCACCCCTTCCCTTAATGTTTACGATCGCCATAGCCCATAGGTTTCAAGTCAAGCTGCGAAAAGAAAGAGTCACATGTCATCTAGATAGTACCCCCTCGTAAACTAATATAAGACCGGTAATATTACCCGGTGGCGTTCATTTGGGAGAAGGGTAACAAGTTTAACGTCATTTGCCGACAATTTTAGTTGTCACGAACCGGTACTAAAGGTCCCATTTTCAAACTCTACCCCCCCCCGTGGATCGCCTTTTCAATTTTAAAAAATAAAAGAAAATGATGGAAATGTCAAAAAATAAAAAAATAAGTTTCCCATGTGATATGTGGTCTAGTTGTTGGGAAAATTTGCAAATGTGAATTTGGACTTTATTTGCAAAATCTCTCTGGAATTTGTAAATATGGGCATAACTTTTGCATACTAACTCGGATGAAAAAGTTTTTTATATGAAAAATCATCTACTCGAAAAGTTACATCAAATTTGAGCCGGGCTTTGGGCTTCAGGCTTGATTTCGTGTCGGGCTCGGGCTTGAAAACAGGGAGTATTTGGGCTTTAGGCGGGCTCGGGCTTGGGAAATGAAGGTCGGGCTTTACAAGCCCGCCCAAACCCAGCGTTGCGGGTTTAGGCGAGGTGGACCGTGGCCCACCACAGGATTTCATTCCGCCTATATCGTGATCGTATATCTATAGAGAGATGGCCCATAGAAGGAAAGAAGTTGGCCCAACAACACTTTGCGGTTTGACCCAAAATAACCCACGCCAGACTAGACACCACGCACTGGCCGTCCTCCCGGCCCGACGCCTTGACCGCCGGCTGCCCATCCACGCCTCTCCTGCGTCGCCGCCCTCCCCGCCGCCGGCCGCCAACCGCCTAGGAGGCTCCTCCGCACCTGCCTCTCGGTCGCGCCCTCGCGCCAGCTGCGCCACTACCCCGGCGGCGACCTGCTACCCAAGTGCCTCGCCTCACCGCTGGCACCCTGCAAGCCGGCGGCAATCGCCCACCGCCCGTCTGCCTTTGTGGCACTAGGCTCGGCCTGATTTGAGGTACCATTTCCCAATTCCCCAATTTTGATTTAGGGTTTGCTTCATTGTTGGCTATTTGTTGTGTTGTGCATCGTCCAATAAAATACATGAAAATGAACGGTCAATTTGACGCATCATTTCTGTTCGGTTGTGTCATTGTGATTGATAGAAAGTAAACTCTTATTGCATAATTATTAAAGAATGAAGAGGACAGGTGATATTGCAACAAAAAAATCACATGCATATTTTTTAGGGTAAAATCACAAGCATGCTATGAAGATAGGGAAGCGATATACTAGATGTGGTAAAAAATAGGCAGACCACCACGATGTCAAATGCTAGCTCGCCATCGACTCCAACCCTATATCTCCATTGTAAATTTGACATATAGACTTGATCGATGTCGCCACTGGATTTGTTCATGACCGCCTCCACAGTTGTGTGCCCTTTGCATTGTAACCACCCCTTCCCTTAATGTTTACGATCGCCATAGCCCATAGGTTTCAAGTCAATCTGCGAAAAGAAAGAGTCACATGTCATCTAGATAGTACCCCTCTCGTAAACTAATATAAGACCGGTAATATTACCCGGTGACGTTATTTGGGAGAAGGGTGGTGTTTAACGTCATTTGCCGACAATTTTAGTTGTCACGAACCGGTACTAAAGGTCCCATTTTCAAACTCTACCCCCCGTGGATCGCCTTTTCAATTTTAAAAAAATAAAAGAAAATGATGGAAATGTCAAAAAATAAAAAAAAATAAGTTTCCCATGTGATATGTGGTCTAGTTGTTGGGAAAATTTGCAAATGTGAATTTGGACTTTATTTGCAAAATCTCTCTGGAATTTGTAAATATGGGCATAACTTTTGCATACTAACTCGGATGAAAAAGTTTTTTATATGAAAAATCATCTACTCGAAAAGTTACATCCAAATTTCGAGCCGGGCTTTCGGGCTTCAGGCTTGATTTCGTGTCGGGCTCGGGCTTGAAAACAGGGAGTATTTCGGGCTTTAGGCCGGGCTCGGGCTTGGGAAATGAAGGTCGGGCTTTTACAAGCCCGGCCCGAAACCCGGCGTTTGCCCGGGTTTAGGCCAGGGTGGACCGTGGCCCACCCTGGGATTTCATTCCGGCCTATATACGTATCGTATATCTATAGAGAGATGGCCCATAGAAGGAAAGAAGTTGGCCCAACAACACTTTGCGGTTTGACCCAAAATAACCCACGCCAGACTAGACACCACGCACAGCCGTCCTCCCCGGCCCGAGCCTTGACCGCCGGCTGCCCCATCCACGCCTCTCCCTGCGTCGCCGCCCTCCCCGGCCGCCGGCCGCCCAACCGCCTAGGAGGCTCCTCCGCACCTGCCTCTCGGTCGCGCCCTCGCGCCAGCTGCGCCACTACCCCCGGCGGCGACCCTGCTACCCAAGTGCCTGCCCACCGCTGGCACCCCAAGCAAGCGGCGGCAATCGCCCACCGCCTTGATCTGCCTTTGTGGCACTAGGCTCGGCCTGATTTGAGGTACCATTTCCCAATTCCCCAATTTTTGATTTAGGGTTTGCTTCATTGTTGGCTATTTGTTGTGTTGTGCACTGTCCAGTAAAATACATGAAAATGAACCGGTCAATTTGACGCATCATTTCTGTTCAGTTGTGTCATTGTGATTGATAGAAAGTAAACTCTTATTGCATAATTATTAAAGAATGAAGAGGACAGGTGATATTGCAACAAAAAAATCACATGCATATTTTTTTAGGGTAAAAATCACAAGCATGCTATGAAGATAGGGAAACGATATACTAGATGTGGTAAAAAAAATAGGCAGACCACCCTGATGTCAAATGCTAGCTCCGCCACTGACTCCAACCCTATATCTCCGCTGTAAATTTGACATATAGACTTGATCAGTGTCGCCACTGGATTTGTTCATGACCGCCTCCACAGTTGTGTGCCCTTTGCATTGTAACCACCCCTTCCCCTTAATGTTTACGATCGGCCATAGCCCATAGGTTTCAAGTCAACTGCGAAAAGAAAGAGTCACATGTCATCTAGATAGTACCCCCTCTGTAAACTAATATAAGACCGGTAATATTACCCAGCTGACGTTCGCTGGGAGAAGGGTGGCAAGCGAACGTCATTTGCCGACAATTTTAGTTGTCACGAACCGGTACTAAAGGTCCCATTTTCAAACTCTACCCCCCCGTGGATCGCCTTTTCAATTTTAAAAAATAAAAGAAAATGATGGAAATGTCAAAAAATAAAAAAATAAGTTTCCCATGTGATATGTGGTCTAGTTGTTGGGAAAATTTGCAAATGTGAATTTGGACTTTATTTGCAAAATCTCTGGAATTTGTAAATATGGGCATAACTTTTGCATACTAACTCGGATGAAAAAGTTTTTTATATGAAAATCATCTACTCGAAAAGTTACATCAAATTTGAGCCGGGCTTTGGGCTTCAGGCTTGATTTCGTGTCGGGCTCGGGCTTGAAAACAGGGAGTATTTGGGCTTTAGGCGGGCTCGGGCTTGGAAATGAAGGTCGGGCTTTACAAGCCCGGCCCAAACCCAGCGTTGTTCGGGTTTAGGCGAGGTGGACCGTGGCCCACCCAGGATTTCATTCCGCCTATATCGATCGTATATCTATAGAGAGATGGCCCATAGAAGGAAAGAAGTTGGCCCAACAACACTTTGCGGTTTGACCCAAAATAACCCACGCCAGACTAGACACACGCACGGCCGTCCTCCCGGCCCGACGCCTTGCCGCCGGCTGCCCATCCACGCCTCTCCTGCGTCGCCGCCCTCCCGGCCGCCGGCCGCCAACCGCCTAGGAGGCTCCTCCGCACCTGCCTCTCGGTCGCGCCCTCGCGCCAGCTGCGCCACTACCCCGGCGGCGACCACTGCTACCTAAGTGTGCCACCTTGACCGCTGGCACCCCTGCAGCCGGGCGGCAATCGCCCACCGCCGCCCAGTCTGCCTTTGTGGCACTAGGCTCGGCCTGATTTGAGGTACCATTTCCCAATTCCCCAATTTTGATTTAGGGTTTGCTTCATTGTTGGCTATTTGTTGTGTTGTGCCTGTCGATAAAATACATGAAAATGAACGGTCAATTTGACGCATCATTTCTGTTCAGTTGTGTCATTGTGATTGATAGAAAGTAAACTCTTATTGCATAATTATTAAAGAATGAAGAGGACAGGTGATATTGCAACAAAAAAAATCACATGCATATTTTTTTAGGGTAAAAATCACAAGCATGCTATGAAGATAGGGAAACGATATACTAGATGTGGTAAAAAAAATAGGCAGACCACCCTGATGTCAAATGCTAGCTCCGCCACTGACTCCAACCCTATATCTCCACTGTAAATTTGACATATAGACTTGATCAGTGTCGCCACTGGATTTGTTCATGACCGCCTCCACAGTTGTGTGCCCTTTGCATTGTAACCACCCCTTCCCCTTAATGTTTACGATCGGCCATAGCCCATAGGTTTCAAGTCAACTGCGAAAAGAAAGAGTCACATGTCATCTAGATAGTACCCCCTCTGTAAACTAATATAAGACCGGTAATATTACCCAGCTGACGTTCGCTGGGAGAAGGGTGGTGTTTAACGTCATTTGCCGACAATTTTAGTTGTCACGAACGGTACTAAAGGTCCCATTTTCAAACGCTCCCCCCCCGTGGATCGCCTTTTCAATTTTAAAAAAAATAAAAGAAAATGATGGAAATGTCAAAAAATAAAAAAATAAGTTTCCCATGTGATATGTGGTCTAGTTGTTGGGAAAATTTGCAAATGTGAATTTGGACTTTATTTGCAAAATCTCTCTGGAATTTGTAAATATGGGCATAACTTTTGCATACTAACTCGGATGAAAAAGTTTTTTATATGAAAAATCATCTACTCGAAAAGTTACATCCAAATTTCGAGCCGGGCTTTCGGGCTTCAGGCTTGATTTCGTGTCGGGCTCGGGCTTGAAAACAGGGAGTATTTCGGGCTTTAGGCCGGGCTCGGGCTTGGGAAATGAAGGTCGGGCTTTTACAAGCCCGGCCCGAAACCCAGCGTTGCGGGTTTAGGCGAGGTGGACCGTGGCCCACCCAGGATTTCATTCCGCCTATATCGATCGTATATCTATAGAGAGATGGCCCATAGAAGGAAAGAAGTTGGCCCAACAACACTTTGCGGTTTGACCCAAAATAACCCACGCCAGACTAGACACCACGCACTGGCCGTCCTCCCGGCCCCGCGCTTGACCGCCGGCTGCCCATCCACGCCTCTCCTGCGTCGCCGCCCTCCCGGCCGCCCGGCCGCCAACCGCCTAGGAGGCTCCTCCGCACCTGCCTCTCGGTCGCCCTCGCGCCAGCTGCGCCACTACCCCGGCGGCGACCTGCTACCCAAGTGCCTGCCTCACCGCTGGCACCCTGCAAGCCGGCGGCAATCGCCACCGCCTGATCTGCCTTTGTGGCACTAGGCTCGGCCTGATTTGAGGTACCATTTCCCAATTCCCCAATTTTGATTTAGGGTTTGCTTCATTGTTGGCTATTTGTTGTGTTGTGCACTGTCCAGTAAAATACATGAAAATGAACCGGTCAATTTGACGCATCATTTCTGTTCAGTTGTGTCATTGTGATTGATAGAAAGTAAACTCTTATTGCATAATTATTAAAGAATGAAGAGGACAGGTGATATTGCAACAAAAAAATCACATGCATATTTTTTTAGGGTAAAAATCACAAGCATGCTATGAAGATAGGGAAACGATATACTAGATGTGGTAAAAAAAATAGGCAGACCACCCTGATGTCAAATGCTAGCTCGCCATCGACTCCAACCCTATATCTCCATTGTAAATTTGACATATAGACTTGATCGATTGTCGCCACTGGATTTGTTCATGACCGCCTCCACAGTTGTGTGCCCTTTGCATTGTAACCACCCTTCCCTTAATGTTTACGATCGCCATAGCCCATAGGTTTCAAGTCAAGCTGCGAAAAGAAAGAGTCACATGTCATCTAGATAGTACCCCTCGTAAACTAATATAAGACCGGTAATATTACCCGGTGACGTTCATTTGGGAGAAGGGTAACAAGTTTAACGTCATTTGCCGACAATTTTAGTTGTCACGAACCGGTACTAAAGGTCCCATTTTCAAACTCTACCCCCGTGGATCGCCTTTTCAATTTTAAAAAATAAAAGAAAATGATGGAAATGTCAAAAAATAAAAAAATAAGTTTCCCATGTGATATGTGGTCTAGTTGTTGGGAAAATTTGCAAATGTGAATTTGGACTTTATTTGCAAAATCTCTCTGGAATTTGTAAATATGGGCATAACTTTTGCATACTAACTCGGATGAAAAAGTTTTTATATGAAAATCATCTACTCGAAAAGTTACATCAAATTTGAGCCGGGCTTTGGCTTCAGGCTTGATTTCGTGTCGGGCTCGGGCTTGAAAACAGGGAGTATTTGGGCTTTAGGCGGGCTCGGGCTTGGAAATGAAGGTCGGGCTTTACAAGCCCGCCCAAACCCGCAGCGTTGCGGGTTTAGGCGAGGTGGACCGTGGCCCACCCAGGATTTCATTCCGCCTATATCGATCGTATATCTATAGAGAGATGGCCCATAGAAGGAAAGAAGTTGGCCCAACAACACTTTGCGGTTTGACCCAAAATAACCCACGCCAGACTAGACACCACGCTGGCCGTCCTCCCGGCCCGACGCCCCACCCGGCTGCCCATCCACGCCTCTCCTGCGTCGCCGCCCTCCCGGCCGCCCGGCCGCCCAACCGCCTAGGAGGCTCCTCCGCACCTGCCTCTCGGTCGCGCCCTCGCGCCAGCTGCGCCACTACCCCGGCGGCGACCTGCTACCCAAGTGCCTGCCTCACCGCTGGCACCCCAGCAAGCGGCGGCAATCGCCCACCGCCCATCCAGACTGTGGCACTAGGCTCGGCCTGATTTGAGGTACCATTTCCCAATTCCCCAATTTTGATTTAGGGTTTGCTTCATTGTTGGCTATTTGTTGTGTTGTGCACTGTCCAGTAAAATACATGAAAATGAACCGGTCAATTTGACGCATCATTTCTGTTCAGTTGTGTCATTGTGATTGATAGAAAGTAAACTCTTATTGCATAATTATTAAAGAATGAAGAGGACAGGTGATATTGCAACAAAAAAAATCACATGCATATTTTTTAGGGTAAAAATCACAAGCATGCTATGAAGATAGGGAAACGATATACTAGATGTGGTAAAAAAAATAGGCAGACCACCCTGATGTCAAATGCTAGCTCCGCCACTGACTCCAACCCTATATCTCCATTGTAAATTTGACATATAGACTTGATCGATTGTCGCCATGGATTTGTTCATGACCGCCTCCACAGTTGTGTGCCCTTTGCATTGTAACCACCCTTCCCTTAATGTTTACGATCGCCATAGCCCATAGGTTTCAAGTCAAGCTGCGAAAAGAAAGAGTCACATGTCATCTAGATAGTACCCCTCGTAAACTAATATAAGACCGGTAATATTACCCGGTGACGTTCATTTGGGAGAAGGGTGGTGTTTAACGTCATTTGCCGACAATTTTAGTTGTCACGAACGGTACTAAAGGTCCCATTTTCAAACTCTACCCCCCCGTGGATCGCCTTTTCAATTTTAAAAAATAAAAGAAAATGATGGAAATGTCAAAAAATAAAAAAATAAGTTTCCCATGTGATATGTGGTCTAGTTGTTGGGAAAATTTGCAAATGTGAATTTGGACTTTATTTGCAAAATCTCTCTGGAATTTGTAAATATGGGCATAACTTTTGCATACTAACTCGGATGAAAAAGTTTTTATATGAAAATCATCTACTCGAAAAGTTACATCAAATTTGAGCCGGGCTTTGGGCTTCAGGCTTGATTTCGTGTCGGGCTCGGGCTTGAAAACAGGGAGTATTTGGGCTTTAGGCGGGCTCGGGCTTGGGAAATGAAGGTCGGGCTTTACAAGCCCGGCCCAAACCCAGCGTTGCGGGTTTAGGCGAGGTGGACCGTGGCCCACCACAGGATTTCATTCCGCCTATATCGTGATCGTATATCTATAGAGAGATGGCCCATAGAAGGAAAGAAGTTGGCCCAACAACACTTTGCGGTTTGACCCAAAATAACCCACGCCAGACTAGACACCACGCACAGCCGTCCTCCCGGCCCGCCCGACGCCCTTGACCGCGGCTGCCCATCCACGCCTCTCCTGCGTCGCCGCCCTCCCCGGCCGCCGGCCGCCCAACCGCCTAGGAGGCTCCTCCGCACCTGCCTCTCGGTCGCGCCCTCGCGCCAGCTGCGCCACTACCCCCGGCGGCGACCCTGCTACCCAAGTGCTGCCTCACCGCTGGCACCCTGCAAGCCGGCGGCAATCGCCCACCGCCATCTGCACTGTGGCACTAGGCTCGGCCTGATTTGAGGTACCATTTCCCAATTCCCCAATTTTTGATTTAGGGTTTGCTTCATTGTTGGCTATTTGTTGTGTTGTGCACTGTCCAGTAAAATACATGAAAATGAACCGGTCAATTTGACGCATCATTTCTTCGGTTGTGTCATTGTGATTGATAGAAAGTAAACTCTTATTGCATAATTATTAAAGAATGAAGAGGACAGGTGATATTGCAACAAAAAAATCACATGCATATTTTTTAGGGTAAAATCACAAGCATGCTATGAAGATAGGGAAGCGATATACTAGATGTGGTAAAAAATAGGCAGACCACCACGATGTCAAATGCTAGCTCCGCCATCGACTCCAACCCTATATCTCCATTGTAAATTTGACATATAGACTTGATCGATTGTCGCCACTGGATTTGTTCATGACCGCCTCCACAGTTGTGTGCCCTTTGCATTGTAACCACCCCTTCCCTTAATGTTTACGATCGCCATAGCCCATAGGTTTCAAGTCAATCTGCGAAAAGAAAGAGTCACATGTCATCTAGATAGTACCCCTCTCGTAAACTAATATAAGACCGGTAATATTACCCGGTGACGTCATTTGGGAGAGAGGGTGGTGTTTAACGTCATTTGCCGACAATTTTAGTTGTCACGAACCGGTACTAAAGGTCCCATTTTCAAACTCTACCCCCCACCCTGTGGATCGCCTTTTCAATTTTAAAAAAAATAAAAGAAAATGATGGAAATGTCAAAAAAATAAAAAAATAAGTTTCCCATGTGATATGTGGTCTAGTTGTTGGGAAAATTTGCAAATGTGAATTTGGACTTTATTTGCAAAATCTCTCTGGAATTTGTAAATATGGGCATAACTTTTGCATACTAACTCGGATGAAAAAGTTTTTTATATGAAAAATCATCTACTCGAAAAGTTACATCCAAATTTCGAGCCGGGCTTTCGGGCTTCAGGCTTGATTTCGTGTCGGGCTCGGGCTTGAAAACAGGGAGTATTTGGGCTTTAGGCGGGCTCGGGCTTGGAAATGAAGGTCGGGCTTTACAAGCCCGGCCGAAACCCAGCGTTGCGGGTTTAGGCTGAGGTGGACCGTGGCCCACCCTGGGATTTCATTCCGGCCTATATACGTATCGTATATCTATAGAGAGATGGCCCATAGAAGGAAAGAAGTTGGCCCAACAACACTTTGCGGTTTGACCCAAAATAACCCACGCCAGACTAGACACCACGCACAGCCGTCCTCCCCGGCCCGACGCCTTGACCGCCGGCTGCCCATCCACGCCTCTCCTGCGTCGCCGCCCCCCCGCCCGGCCGCCAACCGCCTAGGAGGCTCCTCCGCACCTGCCTCTCGGTCGCGCCCTCGCGCCAGCTGCGCCACTACCCCCGGCGGCGACCCTGCTACCCAAGTGCCCTGCCCCAGCCGCCTGGCACCCCTGCAAGCCGGCGGCAATCGCCCACCGCCCAGTCTGCACTGTGGCACTAGGCTCGGCCTGATTTGAGGTACCATTTCCCAATTCCCCAATTTTTGATTTAGGGTTTGCTTCATTGTTGGCTATTTGTTGTGTTGTGCACTGTCCAGTAAAATACATGAAAATGAACCGGTCAATTTGACGCATCATTTCTGTTCAGTTGTGTCATTGTGATTGATAGAAAGTAAACTCTTATTGCATAATTATTAAAGAATGAAGAGGACAGGTGATATTGCAACAAAAAAAATCACATGCATATTTTTTTAGGGTAAAAATCACAAGCATGCTATGAAGATAGGGAAACGATATACTAGATGTGGTAAAAAAAATAGGCAGACCACCCTGATGTCAAATGCTAGCTCCATCGACTCCAACCCTATATCTCCATTGTAAATTTGACATATAGACTTGATCGATTGTCGCCATCTGGATTTGTTCATGACCGCCTCCACAGTTGTGTGCCCTTTGCATTGTAACCACCCCTTCCCTTAATGTTTACGATCGCCATAGCCCATAGGTTTCAAGTCAATCTGCGAAAAGAAAGAGTCACATGTCATCTAGATAGTACCCCTCGTAAACTAATATAAGACCGGTAATATTACCCGGTGACGTTCATTTGGGAGAAGGGTGGTGTTTAACGTCATTTGCCGACAATTTTAGTTGTCACGAACCGGTACTAAAGGTCCCATTTTCAAACTCTACCCCCCCCCTGTGGATCGCCTTTTCAATTTAAATAAAAAATAAAAGAAAATGATGGAAATGTCAAAAAAATAAAAAAATTAAGTTTCCCATGTGATATGTGGTCTAGTTGTTGGGAAAATTTGCAAATGTGAATTTGGACTTTATTTGCAAAATCTCTCTGGAATCTGTAAATATGGGCATAACTTTTGCATACTAACTCGGATGAAAAAGTTTTTTATATGAAAATCATCTACTCGAAAAGTTACATCCAAATTTCGAGCCGGGCTTTCGGGCTTCAGGCTTGATTCGTGTCGGGCTCGGGCTTGAAAACAGGGAGTATTTCAGGCTTTAGGCCGGGCTCGGGCTTGGGAAATGAAGGTCGGGCTTTACAAGTTCGGCCCAAACCCAGCGTTGCGGGTTTAGGCGAGGTGGACCGTGGCCCACCACAGGATTTCATTCCGCCTATATCGTATCGTATATCTATAGAGAGATGGCCCATAGAAGGAAAGAAGTTGGCCCAACAACACTTTGCGGTTTGACCCAAAATAACCCACGCCAGACTAGACACCACGCTGGCCGTCCTCCCGGCCCGACGCCCTTGAGCCGCCGGCTGCCCCATCCACGCCTCTCCCTGCGTCGCCGCCCTCCCCGGCCGCCGGCCGCCCAACCGCCTAGGAGGCTCCTCCGCACCTGCCTCTCGGTCGCGCCCTCGCGCCAGCTGCGCCACTACCCCCGGCGACGACCCTGCTACCCAAGTGCCCCGCCCCAGCCGCCTGGCACCCTTGCAAGCCGGCGGCAATCACCCACCGCCCAGTCTGCACTGTGGCACTAGGCTCGGCCTGATTTGAGGTACCATTTCCCAATTCCCCTATTTTTGATTTAGGGTTTGCTTCATTGTTGGCTATTTGTTGTGTTGCATTGTCCGATAAAATACATGAAAATGAACCGGTCAATTTGACGATCATTTCTGTTCGGTTGTGTCATTGTGATTGATAGAAAGTAAACTCTTATTGCATAATTATTAAAGAATGAAGAGGACAGGTGATATTGCAACAAAAAAAATCACATGCATATTTTTTTAGGGTAAAAATCACAAGCATGCTATGAAGATAGGGAAACGATATACTAGATGTGGTAAAAAAAATAGGCAGACCACCACGATGTCAAATGCTAGCTCGCCATCGACTCCAACCCTATATCTCCACTGTAAATTTGACATATAGACTTGATCAGTGTCGCCACTGGATTTGTTCATGACCGCCTCCACAGTTGTGTGCCCTTTGCATTGTAACCACCCCTTCCCCTTAATGTTTACGATCGGCCATAGCCCATAGGTTTCAAGTCAACTGCGAAAAGAAAGAGTCACATGTCATCTAGATAGTACCCCCTCTGTAAACTAATATAAGACCGGTAATATTACCCAGCTGACGTTCGCTGGGAGAAGGGTGGCAAGCGAACGTCATTTGCCGACAATTTTAGTTGTCACGAACCGGTACTAAAGGTCCCATTTTCAAACTCTACCCCCCCCGTGGATCGCCTTTTCAATTTTAAAAAATAAAAGAAAATGATGGAAATGTCAAAAAAAAAAAAATAAGTTTCCCATGTGATATGTGGTCTAGTTGTTGGGAAAATTTGCAAATGTGAATTTGGACTTTATTTGCAAAATCTCTCTGGAATTTGTAAATATGGGCATAACTTTTGCATACTAACTCGGATGAAAAAGTTTTTTATATGAAAAATCATCTACTCGAAAAGTTACATCCAAATTTCGAGCCGGGCTTTCGGGCTTCAGGCTTGATTTCGTGTCGGGCTCGGGCTTGAAAACAGGGAGTATTTCGGGCTTTAGGCCGGGCTCGGGCTTGGGAAATGAAGGTCGGGCTTTACAAGCCCGCCCAAACCCAGCGTTGCGGGTTTAGGCGAGGTGGACCGTGGCCCACCCAGGATTTCATTCCGCCTATATCGATCGTATATCTATAGAGAGATGGCCCATAGAAGGAAAGAAGTTGGCCCAACAACACTTTGCGGTTTGACCCAAAATAACCCACGCCAGACTAGACACCACGCACTGGCCGTCCTCCCGGCCCGGCCTTGACCGCCGGCTGCCCATCCACGCCTCTCCTGCGTCGCCGCCCTCCCGGCCGCCCGGCCGCCAACCGCCTAGGAGGCTCCTCCGCACCTGCCTCTCGGTCGCGCCCTCGCGCCAGCTGCGCCACTACCCGGCGGCGACCACTGCTACCCAAGTGCCTGCCCCACCGCTGGCACCCTGCAAGCCGGCGGCAATCGCCCACCGCCTTGATCTGCCTTTGTGGCACTAGGCTCGGCCTGATTTGAGGTACCATTTCCCAATTCCCCAATTTTTGATTTAGGGTTTGCTTCATTGTTGGCTATTTGTTGTGTTGTGCACTGTCCAGTAAAATACATGAAAATGAACGGTCAATTTGACGCATCATTTCTGTTCAGTTGTGTCATTGTGATTGATAGAAAGTAAACTCTTATTGCATAATTATTAAAGAATGAAGAGGACAGGTGATATTGCAACAAAAAAAATCACATGCATATTTTTTTAGGGTAAAAATCACAAGCATGCTATGAAGATAGGGAAACGATATACTAGATGTGGTAAAAAAATAGGCAGACCACCCTGATGTCAAATGCTAGCTCGCCATCGACTCCAACCCTATATCTCGCATTGTAAATTTGACATATAGACTTGATCGATTGTCGCCATTGGATTTGTTCATGACCGCCTCCACAGTTGTGTGCCCTTTGCATTGTAACCACCCCTTCCCCTTAATGTTTACGATCGGCCATAGCCCATAGGTTTCAAGTCAACTGCGAAAAGAAAGAGTCACATGTCATCTAGATAGTACCCCCTCTGTAAACTAATATAAGACCGGTAATATTACCCGGTGACGTCATTTGGGAGAAGGGTAACAGCGACGTCATTTGCCGACAATTTTAGTTGTCACGAACCGGTACTAAAGGTCCCATTTTCAAACTCTACCCCCCCGTGGATCGCCTTTTCAATTTAAAAAAATAAAAGAAAATGATGGAAATGTCAAAAAATAAAAAAATAAGTTTCCCATGTGATATGTGGTCTAGTTGTTGGGAAAATTTGCAAATGTGAATTTGGACTTTATTTGCAAAATCTCTCTGGAATTTGTAAATATGGGCATAACTTTTGCATACTAACTCGGATGAAAAAGTTTTTTATATGAAAATCATCTACTCGAAAAGTTACATCCAAATTTCGAGCCGGGCTTTCGGGCTTCAGGCTTGATTTCGTGTCGGGCTCGGGCTTGAAAACAGGGAGTATTTCGGGCTTTAGGCCGGGCTCGGGCTTGGGAAATGAAGGTCGGGCTTTTACAAGCCCGGCCCGAAACCCGGCGTTTGCCCGGGTTTAGGCCAGGGTGGACCGTGGCCCACCCTGGGATTTCATTCCGCCTATATACGTATCGTATATCTATAGAGAGATGGCCCATAGAAGGAAAGAAGTTGGCCCAACAACACTTTGCGGTTTGACCCAAAATAACCCACGCCAGACTAGACACCACGCTGGCCGTCCTCCCGGCCCGGCGCCTTGACCGCCGGCTGCCCATCCACGCCTCTCCTGCGTCGCCGCCCTCCCGGCCGCCGGCCGCCCAACCGCCTAGGAGGCTCCTCCTCCCTTGTCTCCTGTTACCATCCGCCTAGACGCACAGTTCGGGACCCCCTACCCGAGATCCGCCGGTTTTGACACCGACATTGGTGCTTTCATTGAGAGTTCCTATGTGTCGTCGCCGTCAGGAAGGATGCCTCATCCCGTCTTTAAACACGGCACTGTTGCTAAAGAAGCTTTGGCTGTCGGCCAAACTCTCCGGCTAGGCGGTTTTCTTATGACCGCGCTGTCGTAGCCGCGACCGAGCGATGACTTCTCGGGTCATCGAAAGCAATCTACACGTTAACTCGGAACTCGCCGAGCAGTTAGATCCGATGGAGCTCTCTTCCTTAAATGAGCTCTTGGATCGCCTCACCGCCCTGGGAGTCGCTACAGACTATGATCAGATTGGGCCTAAACCCGATCTGAGAGAGATTAACTCTCCCCAGGTTACCCACCACGTTGCTGTGGTAGAGGAACAATACGGTGACCCTCCTTCTATCTTAAGGACTAGCTACATACGGATTCTCGATCCCTCCATGCCGGATTCCCGCGGAGGAGAGGACGTCACTCAAGCCCTGAAACTAAAGTCAGGCAGTGGGCTAGATTCATCGGACAACATCCAAGAATCCAAGCTTCCAAGTTCAGAAGCTCCTTAGCCCTTAAGTCTCAGATCGGGCGAGGTTCCAGATTTAATTCCACCCGCCCACCCAAACATAAGCGATCTATCTCAAATTTGGCAAGAGCCTGCAGAAACAGTACACCATTACTGGGCCAGATTCCTCCTGGTTATGGACAGGATAAAGGACTGCCGCGAGGAGGACACAATCTCATTCTTCTGCAATAATTGCACGGACAACGGGATCCTCAACGCTATAAGTTGTCGTGACATTACACGCTTTGCCGACTTGGCGTCCATAGTACGAAAGTACTGTGTGATGGAAAGCGCCTGGAAAACCGAAGCAAGATTTTGGGACAATCCGGCCTTGAATACAACCCCAGTCCGAAATAAAAGGGTGCATCATCGCCAGGCACATGGGTTAAATACCAAAAAGCAAAAACCCTCTATAGGGCATGGAACCGTACATGAGGGATGGCTCAATGGACCCTGTAAAATTCATAGTACATAGGTCGCCACTCCAACTCATAGCCTTAGAGCATGTTGGATACTACGGCAGGTGGCCAAAAGTGGCGAAGAGCTTCTAGCTCTAGAGCACTAGCCCAGGGATACCAGTACGGTATTAACAGTCTTCGAGACTTACGCATCAAATAATACGCAGAAACGAACACTCCGTAGCATTGCCGAAGTCTACCAAGTAGCAACAATAAACCCATGGAGTGACACGGCTATTACCTTTAATGCCAGTGACGAACCTAAATTCCGAACAGCCCGAGCACCAGCCGCATTGGTCCTCAGTCCGATAGTGGACGACTTTCGCCTTACCAAGGTACTCATGGACGGCGGCAGCGGATTGAACCTCATTTATGAGGAAACCCTCCGAAAAATGGAAATAGACTGGAGCCGCATTGAGCGAAGCAGCACAACCTTTAGAGGAATAATCCCCACTCGGGAAGCATGTTGTACAGGAAAAATCACACTGGATGTGGTGTTCGGCACGCCGGATAATTATAGGTCCGAGGAGGTCACGTTCCAAGTGGCGCCGTTCAGCAGCGGATACCACGCTCTATTAGGGCGAGAGGCATTCACAATTTTTCAAGCTATACCCCATTACGGGTACATGAAGCTCAAAATGCCTGGGCCCAACGGAATCATCACTCTTGCTAGTGACCCGGACATAGCACTCCGTGCCGAAAATAAGACAGCCGCACTGGCCCTTGAGGCACTATCCGAAGCCCTAGCGGCCGAGGAACTCACTGCGCTGCGCTCCACGGTGAATAGGGATGATGTGATACTCGATAAGAGATCCAAGTCCACCTCCTTCAAACTGGCGGACGAAATAGTCAAATTCCAAGTCCATCCAACGGACCCTACAAAAACGGCCTCCATCGGGGCACAGTTAAATCCTGATGTAGACGCCGCACTAAGAGAATTCCTTCGCGAAAATTGGGACATTTTTGCCTGGCACCCTTCAGACATGCCAGGAATCCCATGCCGGCTGGCCGAGCACAGCCTAAACATCCTAAAAGGATTCAAGCCAGTCAAGCAGGCTCTTCGGCTTTTCTCCGAACCCAAGAGACAGGCCATGGGAGAGGAGCTAGCCAAACCATTGGAGGCCGGATTCATCAGAGATATAAAACATCCGGACTGGCTAGCAAACCTGGTGATGGTACTAAAGAAGGACAAATCCTGGCGCCTATGCGTCGATTTCAAGGACCTCAACAAGGCTTGCCCAAAGGATCCCTTCCCCCTCCCCCGCATCGATCAAATTATCGACGCTACCACATGACACGATTCATTGTGCTTCCTCGACACATACTCCGGCTACCACCAAGTTAAGATGGCAGAGCCTGACCAAGCCGCAACGGCATTCATCACTCCATATGGCCCATTCTGCTTCAACACAATGCCCTTCGGGCTCAAAAACGCCGGCGCAACATATCGGCGCATGATTCGGACATGTCGGCAAACCAGATCGGCAAAACAGTGGAGGCATCGTGAGGCGATGTGGTGCGTCAAAAGCAAGCATGTCGAAACTCTAGTAGACGACTTGAGGCTCACATTCGATAATCTCCGAACATATGACATCAAGCTAAACCGGAAAAATGCGTTTTGGTACCCGGAAAGCTCTTAGGCTTCATTGTATCCGGTAGAGGAATTGAAGCAAACCCAGCCAAGATCCGAGCTCTGTCACAATTGGATATCCCAAAAGACCTCAAACAAATACAAAAATTGACTGGATGTGTGGCGGCTCTAAGCCGATTTATCTCCCGTTTAGGAGAAAAGGCATTACCCCTTTATCGCCTCCTCCGACGCACCGAACACTTCGAGTGGATGGATGCTGCCACGACCGGACTCGAAGAAATAAAAGCCATATTGGCAACAAACCAGGTCCTGGCCGCGCCCAACATGCATGGGGGAACCAATGCCATTATATATCGCGGCAACTCATCAAGTTGTAAGCGCGGTGCTCGTTGTCGAACGAGAAACGGACGGACGCAAGTTCCCCCTTCAAAAACCAGTTTACTATGTGTCCACTGTCCTAACTCCATGCAAGTCACGGTACCCGCATTATCAAAAGATAGAGTACGCGGTGTTTATGGCATCCTGGAAGCTGTGGCACTACTTTCAAGAGTGTTCGATAACAGTAGCCTCCAAAGTACCTCTTAACGACATTATAAACAACCACGACGCGATGGGCCGGATTGCCAAATGGGCCATTGAGCTCCTCTCCTTCGACATAACCTATAAGCCACGGCGAGCTATTAAGTCGCAAGTTTTGGCCGACTTTGTCGCCGAATGGACTGAAGCCGAACTCCCTAAAGAGTACGGCGCATATTCCAACTGGATAATGCACTTCGACGGCTCCAAAATGTTGGCTGGCACGAGCTGGCGTCGTTCGACGCCCCAACGGAGATCTGATTCAATACATACTCGAGATAATGTATACGGACTCCAACAACGCAGCGAATCGAGGCCCTTCTACATGGTCTCCGGATGGCGTCTCCATGGGCATTCAACGCCTAGAGGTGCGAGGATTGAACCTCGCGATATCCCAAATAAATGGAGACTTTGATGCCAAGGATCCGAAAATGGCAGCTTATCGCAATGCCGTCCTAAAAATGTCAGCTCGGTTTGAGGGGCTCGAATTTCACCATATAGCCCGGGATAACATCCAGGCAGCAGACGTGTTGGCACGCATCGACGCAAAGCGCGATGCCGCCCCCCCCAACATCTTCCTAGAGAGGCTGTTCAAGCCATCCGTATTATGGGAGGGAGAGTCCGGAAATAACAACCGGACCCAACCGCACCGCCCCACACCGAACATTACGACCTTTGTTGGTGGTTACGCCAATGAAATAACACCCTCAGCCCACGTAATAATGGCAGTCATTGCCCCGTGGACAGAACCATTCCTAGCCTACCTAACCAGGCAGGAACTTCCCGAGGACCAAAACGAGGCCCGCTGCATAGTGCGGCGATCTAAAGCCTATAAGGTCCATGAGGGAGAGCTTTATAAGAAAAGCACAACCGGAGTCCTTCAAAGGTGTATCTCCGAAGAGGAAGGGAGGAATCTTCTGGCTGAAATTCATGCCGGACTCGGCGGGCACCACGACGCAGCTCGGGCCCTTGTAGGCAAGGCCTTCCGTACAGGATTTTATTGGTCGACGGCCCGGGCAGATGCTCAGGACTTAGTCCAGCGATGCGTCGGATGCCAGCTCTTTGCTAATCAAAGCCACATGCCACCCACCAACCTCAAAACTATACCCATCACCTGGCCCTTCGCGGTCTGGGGGCTTGACATGGTTGGACCCCTTAAAGGGGGAACCCACAAGCAAAAATACCTACTGGTCATGGTGGATAAATTCACCAACTGGATAGAGGCCAAGCCTGTTAAGACGGCCGAATCCGGACCGGTGATAGACTTCATATCAGGGGTCGTACACCGTTACGATGTCCCCCACAACATCATCACTGATAACGGCACGAACTTTACGGCCGACGAGGTCAAACTCTGGTGCAAAAACATGGGCATCAAGCTCGACTACGCTTCAGTCTATCACCCTCAAACTAACGGTCAAGTCGAGCGAGCAAATGGTCAAATTATGAGCGGCATCAAACTCAGATTAGTGCGGTCCCTCAAGGAATCTAACACACACTGGGTAGAGGAGCTCGACTCCGTACTCTGGGGGCTGCGGACCACTCCGAATCGCACGACCGGATTCACACCATTCTTTATGGTATACGGTGCAGAGGCAGTTCTGCTCTGCGACATAATTCATGACTCACCTCGCGTGCGCATGTACGAAGAAAGAGAAGCCGAGCTCGATCGGCATGACAGTTTGGACGCCTTGGAGGAGGAGCGTGACGTAGCAAAAGCCCGTTCCGCATTCTATCAACAGCAGGCTCGAAGATATCAAAGCAGAAGCACGGGCCAAAACTTACAATGTTGGCGAGCTAGTTCTCGCTGCGGACAAGAAAAGGACAAACTCAAGCCCAAATGGGAAGGTCCCTTTATCATCGACCAAGTCCTGACCGGTGGAGCGTACCGTCTACGAGATGCATCGGATAACCGACTCGAGCCGAACCCATGGAACGCAACCCGTCTCCGAAGATTCTACGCCTAGCGCCGGATTCTGAGTTCGTCTCCTTCCTCTGACCATATTTTACACTTTAGCTGTCTTCTATTTTTCTCCTTCTCCCTTTTTTTTCTTTCCAGCCTTTGAAGGCTCGTTAGCGCATTGTTCACACACACTTGACGCGCTATCTGCGCTCATTGTACCTGGGGGCTTCTTTCACAGAAGCTTATTTATAAGGGCTTCATGCCCAATACATGTGTCACACTTCCGCATGTACCTTTTATTCACCATTATATGCATCGATATGACTTAAGTTTTGGCCAAAATGGGTTGCCTGGCTCCTGTGCTTACCCCTACGTTCTCGATTGTTCGGCTAGGTGGTAAAGGGAGCACCTCTGCGATTGTTACTGCCGGGTCAGCCGGATGTGTACCTCAGACTGGGTGAAGCCGAAAGCTAGCGTTCTTAAGAGAATATTCGGTCGGTGAACTAAAAGAAGATTTCTTACCTATTTATTTATCTGCCCCAGATGTTTTTTCTGCTTTTTTCGCAGTCCGGACATGCACTTTAGGGCATGCCTCCCAGGGAAAGGAACCCCTAACGGAACTATTCTCCCTGGAAGATGTTTCTTAGTAACCATGTAATATAACAAAACTAGTTGGGCACTTTTCTGATAAAGCAATAATGACCCCTACGCCTGGTCTCCACGCATGCCCCGGTTTTTATATAACCGCGAGGGTATTTAGACACACTCCAGACTACTGGGTCCCAAGGTTGAAGCGAAGAGGTCCGCTATGACAAACGATCTACAATCCGGCTAGAAGGCATTTTACATGTCACCTTAAATTACATAGTCAATCTGACTGATTGTATTCCTCTTCAATGCCATCTAACAGGCTGTCTAGTTTCTGATCCTGCTGGGAATACTTTATGCCAATTCTACCTGGCCGTACACTAAGCTCACAGGATCTCCTTCCCATCGGGCCCCACAGTCCGACCTCGGCCATGTGGTTTGGGTCAGCCCGTGTACGCGTCTTGACCATGGCCCAGCCTCCTGGCGCCTTGACAGCAGCCGATATCTTCCATAATCGGAGCGCGCCGTGCTCCCTGGAGCCTCACTGCAAGCTCCCCAAGGCCTTCGGGCAGGGAGACAGATGGCCACAAGGCCTGGGCGACGCCTTTCATCACCTGCCGAACTCGTTCATGCAGTTGTAAGAGCTCGGGAAGAAGGTCACCCATAGAACTGGGCATTTCCTCTGCAGGACGGCCTGTGAGCATACCTACAGACATAACTCTGTTAGTCGACTTCCTCGCCTAACTCTTTTTTCAAAGTTCATTTAAGCACTTACTAAAAATGACGCGTCGAAGCCGCCGATTCTCCTTAACGGAGTCAGACAGTTGGGCACGAACATCTTTTAGTTCCTCACCGAGCTGGGTGTTGGCATCTTGGAGATTATTTTTCTCCTGCCTCACCCTCGTAAGCACGTTCTCGCCGGCCTTTAACCGGCGCAAGAGTTGTTGCTTGTCTGGATCTACCCCGGCGCCATCTGCAATGTTATTGTCAGATTTATACACACGCCGCACTTCACAACATACCTATCTTTTAAAAGCGTATATTACCAGAGGGGGTCTCTTTGGCTTCCCCTGTCGCGGCTTGTGCGGCCTCAAGTTGGGCTTTGCACTCTTCAAGCTCCTGGGACAGTTGGGTATTCTTTTATGTAAGATCCTGCACAATAAATGATCCTTAAATCAGTTATTCTAACTATTTCAAGTCTCGGGGGCTACTGGCATATATAACTGTTAAATTTCCTCACTCACATGTCTTTTACATACTGCTCCGTGGCTCTGGCTAGACCATCTTGAGCGGCATGGAGGTGCGCATCTCCCGAATTGAAGGCATTCAATGCCTCTTGGGAGAAACATGTGTCATGAAGAATTGTCCGGCGGCGCCTGTGATTCATGGAACTCTCCACCTCGAAGTTGGTGGCGGACAATCTGTCGGCATCCTCTGTCGGAGGAGCATCCGACGCACGCCTCATGTTCGCCTCCGCTTCTGGGCCTGGCTTTGGAGCTTGGCTGGCGGAGGATCGATTGGCAACCTCTCCGGATATAGTCTGGCGAGCGCTCTTTTTCCCGAAGAGAGCACGAGCGTTAGTATGCCTTCTGGAATAAAACCTGGGAATAAGGTGACACGCCATACCGTCGCGCCGGCGTTTCGATCCGGACCGCACTTCTTTTTAGCCTGCTGGGCCATGCTGCCCCTTGTTGGCTAGCCGCCACAGGCTCGGCCTTCCGCCTCAAGGGCTCCCCCTGCAAAACATCGTTGGTATACGGTGATAAAAAATAAGCACGGATGAATCATTCTCAAAGTATTGGGGCTTCGGTCTCAGTTACCTGTGAGGCTGGAAGTATTCCGGGGTAATCGGCCGTAATGGCAACCAGGGCATTATCAATGCTCAATTGGTGAAATACTCCATCGATCAGCTCCACCGATATGTCCGGATCCTCTTGGGACGCCGGATCGAGGAACCGTTCCAGATCTTCAGGTTGTGGAGGCAGGCTGTTTATATCCTTTACGGCCTGGCGCAGTTCCTGCGTCGAAATCACAAAATGAGATACTTGACTATGGGAATATTGATCGGATGGGCAAAAAGAAATGTCCGCTTACCCAGCTTGGAGGATTGTTCATAGAAAATCCGTCCGGTGGATTGACGCGAAGAAATTCCTCCTCTTCTCCCTTGTACAATGCGGACAAGGTATTCATCAAATCGGCGACCGATCTCGGCCCCTTATGGCCATGGTGGGTGGCATCATCCTCCCCGTTGAAATCCCACGTGGGGTGGCCTCTATACTGGAGCGGCTGTACCCCCCGCATAATGCATGTGGCCATGACCCCGATCATGGTCAGTCCGGAATGAGCCAACAACCTTATTCGGCTCATCAGGTAAAGGACGTCCCTGTCATTTTCCCTCTGAGGGCTCCGTGGACGCCAGCTTAGGCATTTCTTCAAAGGAGCATTACTGAACTCCGGGAGGCCGATCCGAACAAGGTCCGGCAGGGGGACATCTTCTATATAAAACCATTCCGAAGGCCAGTCTTCGGACGCCTTCTTCGGGGTTCCGGATAGATATCCGGTCCCGACGATGCGCCATAGTTCGGCTCCGCCCACTTGATATATCGACCCCTCCTAAGAACGGGGTACGAGGTAGAACAACCTTTTCCACAGCGTGAAATGATCCTCGATGCCCAAAAACAGCTTGCAAAGGGCCACGAAGCCCGCAATATGCAGAATGGAGGCAGGCGTAAGGTTGTGCAACTGGAGGCCATAGAACTCCAGGAGCCCCGGAGAAACGGATGAATTGGAAATCCGAGCCCTCTTATCAAATAAGGGACAAGGCATACCCGCTCTCCTTGGGAGGGACTGGGGACGCTCTCCGCTTGTTTTCCGCCCTTATAGGTGGCGAGTCCGGCTCGAACCGGAACCATGAAGGCTGGGGGAAAAAATCCCTTGGTTTGGAGCGTCACTAGCTCGTTGTGCGGGACAGAGCATCTCTCCCAATCTCCAGGCTGAGGACTGGGAGGGCGAGAGGAGGAGCCGCGTCGACTGTCCATGATGGAATGGATTTCTGTCAGATGCGCTCCGATGAAAGCTCGCGAAGGGAAGATGGTGTGATTCAAATCTGGATCCTCGTCTCTTATATAGGCAGCTCATTTGCGCAGCTAGGGGGGTAAATGTAAAAATACCCTGGCTTTTCGCATCCGTTCAACACGTGGAAGATGGCCATTATTGGGCGTGGAAGCCAAGGAGCGTGATATTTATGAGAAGCCGGACACTATTCAACAGGTACACATGATTTGGAGAAGAACCCGCCTTGCAATGCCGAAGACACCCACGCTACCGGACTCGTCGTCATTGAAGCCTGGTTCGGGGCTCTTGAGGAGTCCTAGATTAGGGGTGTCCGGATAGCGGATATGACCTTTGGCGGACTCTGGACTATGAAGATACAAGATTGAAGACTTCGCCCCGTGTCCGGATGGGACTTTCCTTGGCGTGGAAGGCAAGCTTGGCGATACGGATATGTAGATCTCCTACCATTGTAACCGACTCTGTGTAACCCTAACCCTCTTGGTGCCTATATAAACCGGAGGGTTTTAGTCCGAGGATGAACAACAATCATACCATAGGCTAGCTTCTAGGGTTTAGCCTCTCTCGATCTCGTGGTAGATCTACTCTTGTACTACCCATATCATCAATATTAATCAAGCAGGAGTAGGGTTTTACCTCCATCGAGAGGGCCCGAACCTGGGTAAAAACATCGTGTCCCTTGTCTCCTGTTACCATCCGCCTAGACGCACAGTTCGGGACCCCCTACCCGAGATTCGCCGGTTTTGATACCGACAGAGCCACTAAGCATTTTCAATATGGTCTTCTTGACCCCCAAAGGAAAGAAAAGAAAATAAAACTATTTACACGGGAAAGCTCCCAACAAGTAAGAAGAAGAACTAGAAATCTTTTTGGGTTTTCATTTTAATTTCTACTACGAGCATGGAAATTAAACTAACATATTTTTTGGTTTTTTCTTAAGGTTTATCAAACACACAAGAAGAAAACTAGAAAAAGTAATTTAAACTAGCATGGATAATACAATGAAAGAGTATGAGCACCGACGACTAGTGTGTGAACATGAATGTAAGGTCGATGAGAAATACGTACTCCCCCAAGCTTAGGCTTTTGGCCTAAGTTGGTCTAGTACCAAGGATCGCCTGGCTGATATCCATAAGTGAAACCGGGGTTGTACTGAGATGCAACGGCAACCGCCTCCTGAGCTGCAGCGTGTTGGCGAGCTGCCTCCACTCCCCTCTCGTATTCAGCTGCTTCCTCCCTGGTGACAACATATCTTCCTTTTGCCTGATAATCAAAAAGGTAGGGAGCAGGAAGAGTAACAGGGACGACGTTGCGTCTGTCATAGATTACTCGATAATGGAGGAATTGTTTATTCCTCTCAAGAAAATGATGACTAAACATAGCTTCTTTATCCAGATAAACAGGAGGTAAAATTATATCCCCTTCTCGTGGGGTTATATTAAGATAATTAGCTACACGGGTTGCATAAATTCCTCCAAATAAATCTCCCTTTCTACTATTATTCTGCAACCTACGTGCAACTATTGCCCCCAAGTTATAACCTTTATAACCTGAAACAGCACTCTTGAGGACACACAGATCAGGGACACACATGTGACAAGCTTCGTCTTTACCTTTAATGCATCTACCAATAAAGGGAGCAAAATAATGTATAGCAGGAAAATGAATGCTACCTATGGTAGCTTGTGCTATGTCCCTAGATGCTCCCATAGTAATACTAGCAAGAAAATCTCTAAATTCGGATTTGCGAGGATCATTAATATTACCCCACTGCGGGAGTTTGCAAGCAGTTGTGAAATCCTCTAAATCCATGGTATAAGATGTATCATAAATATCAAACATGACACTAGGAGAATTGCGCGTACAGTTATATTGGAACCTCCGCACAAAGGAATCAGTCAATTGATAGTACTGAGGACACTTATCTTGTAAGAATTCCTCCAGCTCGGCATTACGCACATACGCGTCAAATTCCTCCTTGAAGCCTGCTTCGATCATAAAATCATTGTATGGCCACTCACAAGCCCGTACATTTGCGTCCCTCGGCAATGCAACATCTTGCTCACGTATAGCAATCCTTGGCCCTTACTTTGCGAGGAACCACCTTGGTACATTCTTCTAAGCATAATTCTTTTTCTGAAAATTTCTGAAATTTTAGTAACTTCAAAATAAATGTGAATAAAACTAAACAAGATTGATAGCAACTACTACTACAAGTGCCTAGAGCCTATATCATGCATTGGAATTGCTTGGGACCTCAAAAATTTAACATGCAAGCTCAAGAACAGGGTCACCTATGCAGCAAAAATTTGCAATGAATAAAGCACTAGAACAAAAACTAATTGGACCAATGGAGGAGTCACATACCGAGCAACAATCTCCCAAAGCAGTTTTGTGAATGGAGCTTTGAGCAAGGAGATCGAAAATCGCAGCAAAACGAGCTAGAACTCGTGCTTGAGCTGGATGGGGATTTTTTTGGGTAGAAGATGAAGTGTGTGGGTGCTGGCATAAGTGGAGGGGGCCCACCAGGGGCCCACGAGACAGGGGGCGCGCCCTCCACTCTCGTGGCCTGGTGCTTGCCCCTCCTGCATTGTTTTCAGTGCCTAAAATCCTCAAATATTCCAGAAAAATCATACTAAATTTGCAGGGCATTTGGAGCACTTTTATTTTCGGACTATTTTTTTATTGCACGGAAAATTCAGAAAACAGACGGATAATACTATTTTTGCTTTATTTATTCTAAATATCAGAAAGTAAAAAGAGGGTACAGAAGGTTGTGCCTTCTAGTTTCATCCATCTCGTGATCATCAAAATGAATCCACTAACAAGGTTGATCAAGTCTTGTTAACAAACTCATTCCGAATAGCACGGAACCGGAGAAATTTCGAATGACACTAAGTTACCTCAACAGGGATATGAAAATCTCTAACAATAAGAATATCATACTTTTTCTTGACAGTAGGGAGAGGAAATTCAAAACCTCGCTCCAATAATAATAGTTGGAACTTTTCCAATAGAATTGATGCTATGAACCTGAGATTGTTTCCTCGGAAAGTGTACTGTATGCTCATTACCATTAACATGAAAAGTGACATTGCCTTTGTTGCAATCAATAACAGCCCCTGCAGTATTAAGAAAAGGTCTACCAAGGATAATAGACATACTATCGTCCTCGGGAATATCAAGAATAACAAAGTCCGTTAAGATAGTGATATTTGCAACCACAACAGGCACATCCTCACAAATACCGACAGGTATAGCAGTTGATTTATCAGCTATTTGCAAAGATATTTCAGTAGGTGTCAAGTTATTCAATTCAAGTCTACAATATAAAGAGAGAGGCATAGCACTAACACCGGCTCCAAGATCACATAAAGCAGTTCTAACGTAATTTCTTTTCATAGAGCATGGTATAGTTGGTACACCCGGATCTCCAAGTTTCTTTGGTATTCCACCCTTAAAAGTGTAATTAGCAAGCATGGTGGAAATTTCAGCTTCCGGTATCTTTCTTTTATTTGTAATGATATCCTTCATATACTTAGCATAAGGATTCACTTTCAGCATATCAGTTAAGCGCATACGTAAGAAAATAGGTCTAATCATTTCAGCAAAGCGCTCAAAATCCTCATCATCCTTTGACTTGGATGGTTTAGGAGGAAAGGGCATGGGTTTCTGAACCCATGGTTCTCTTTCTTTACCGTGCTTCCTAGCAACAAAATCTCTCTTATCATAACGTTGATTCTTTGATTGTGGGTTATCAAGGTCAACAGCAGGTTCAATTTCTACATCATTGTTTTTGCTAGGTTGAGCATCAACATGAACATTATCATTAACATTATCACTAGGTTCATGTTCATCACCTGATTGAGTTTCAGCATCAGAGATAGAAATATCATTGGGATTCTCAGGTGTGTCTACAGTAGGTTCACTAGAAGCATGCAAAGTCCTATCATTTTTCTTCTTCTTCTTTTTAGAAGAACTAGGTGCCTCTAAATTATTTCTCTGAGAATCTTGCTCGATTCTCTTAGGGTGGCCTTCAGGATACAAAGGTTCCTGAGTCATTCTACCAGTTCTAGTAGCCACTCTAACAGCAAAGTCATTTTTATTATTTAATTCATCAAGCAAATCATTTTGAGCTTTGAGTACTTGCTCAGCTTGAGTAGCAACCATAGAAGCATATTTGCTAACGAGTTTGAGTTCATCTTTAACTCTAGCCAGATTATCGCTCACGCATCCTATCTCGAAAGCATTATTCTTTAACTCTCTACCAACATAAACATTAAAACTTTCTTGTCAAGCCATAAAGTCATCAAATTCATCTAAGCATGGGCTATGAAATTTAGTAGAGGGGATTTCAACTTTATCATATCTATAGAGAGAATTTACCTTTACTACCTGTGTCGGGTTATCAAGACGATGTGGTTCTTCAACAGGCGGTAGATTAAGACCATGTATTTCTTCAATAGGAGGTAAATTCTTAACATCTTCAGCTTTAATATCTTTTTCTTTCATTGATTTCTTTGCCTCTTGCATATCATCAGGACTGAGAAATAAAACAACTCTCTTCTTCGGAGTGGGTTTAGGAATAGGCTCAGGAATTGGCTTAATTGGTTCAGGAATTGCTTCGGGAATTGGCTCAGGAAGAGTCCAATTATTTTCATTAGTCAACATATTATTCAATAATATTTCAGCTTCGTCGACTGTTATTTCCCTAAAAACACAACCAGCACAACTATCCAAGTAGTCCTTGGAAGCATCGGTTAGTCCATTATAAAAGATATCAAGTATTTCATTTTTCTTGAGAGGATGATCAGGCAAAGCATTAAGTAACCGGAGAAGCCTCCCCCAAGCTTGTGGGAGACCCTCTTCTTTGATTTGCACAAAATTATATATTTCCCGCAAGACAGCTTGTTTCTTATGAGCAAGAAAATATTTAGCAGAGAAGTAATAAATCATATCCTGGGGACTACGCACACAACTAGGAGCAAGAGAATTATACCAAGTCTTAGCATCACCCTTTAATGAGAACGGAAATATCTAAGGATATAAAAATAGAGAGACTTCTCATCATTAGTAAACAGGGTAGCTATATCATTCAACTTGGTAAGATGTGCCACAACAGTTTCAGATTCAAGGGCATAAAAAGGATCAAATTCAACTAAAGTAATAATTTCAGGATCAACAGAGAATTCATAATCCTTATCAGTAACACAGATAGGCGAGGTAGCAAAAGCAAGGCCATGTTTCATTCTAGCATTAAGAGACTGCTACTTCCATTTAGCTAATAATTTCTTAAGATCATATCTATCATTGCAAGCAAAGATTTCCCTAGCAGCTTCTTCATTCATAACATAACCCTTAGGAACAACAGGCAATACATAATCATTGGGAGAACCTTCATCATCACTATCATCAATAATAGCATCTTCAATATTTTCATTCCCCCTAACTCTTGCAAGTTGT
Source organism: Aegilops longissima (assembly GCA_021605205.1). Classification (NCBI taxonomy): domain Eukaryota; kingdom Viridiplantae; phylum Streptophyta; class Magnoliopsida; order Poales; family Poaceae; genus Aegilops; species Aegilops longissima. The sequence continues at coordinate 747,361,227 of CM038677.1, forward strand.
TCATCAAGAAATTCACCTAATGGCAAAGTAGTATCAAGCACAGAAGTAGTTTCATCATGCATAGCAGAAGTGGCATCATCAATAACATGCGACATATCAGAATTCATAGCAGTAGTAGGTTTAGGTGTCGCAAGCCTACTAATAACGGAAGGAGAATCTAGTGCAGAGCTAGATGGCAGTTCCTTACCTCCCCTTGTAGTTGAGGGCAAAATAGTAGTTCGGTCGTCTTTCAAGTTCTTCATAGTGATCAACAGATATAAATCCCAAGTGACTCGGAGAATAGAGCTATGCTCCCCGGCAACGGCGCCAGAAATTAGTCTTGATAACCCACAAGTGTAGGGGATCGCAACAGCTTTCGAGGGTAAAGTATTCAACCCAAATTTATTGATTCGACACAAGGGGAGCCAAAGAATATTCTTGAGTATTAGCAGTTGAGTTGTCAATTCAACCACACCTGGATAACTTAGTATCTGCAGCAAAGTGTTTAGTAGCAAAAGTGGTATGATAATAAAGGTAACGGTAGCAAAAGTAAGATAATTGTTTTTGGGTTTTTGTAGTAGTTGTAAAAGTAGCAACGGAAAAGTAAATAAGCGAAGAACAATATATGAAAAGCTCGTAGGCAATGGATCAGTGATGGATAATTATGCCGGATGCGATTCCTCATGTAATAGCTATAACATAGGGTGACACAGAACTAGCTCCAATTCATCAATGTAATGTAGGCATGTATTCCGTAAATAGTCATACGTGCTTATGGAAAAGAACTTGCATGACATCTTTTGTCCTACCCTCCGTGGCAGCGGGTCCTAGCGAAACTAAGGGATATTAAGGCCTCCTTTTAATAGAGAACCGAACAAAGCATTAGCACATAGTGAATACATGAACTCCTCAAACTACGGTCATCACCGAGAAGTATCCCGATTATTGTCACTTGGGGTTGTCGGATCATAACACATAATAGGTGACTATAGACTTGCAAGATAGGATCAAGAACACACATATATTCATGAAAACATAATAGGTTCAGATCTGAAATCATGGCACTCGGGCCCTAGTGACAAGCATTAAGCATAGCAAAGTCATAGCAACATCAATCTCAGAACATAGTGGATACTAGGGATCAAACCCTAACAAAACTAACTTGATTACATGGTAAATCTCATCCAACCCATCACTGTCCAGCAAGCCTACGATCGAATTACTCACGCACGACGGTGAGCATCATGAAATTGGTGATGGAGGATGGTTGATGATGACGATGACGACGAATCCCCCTCTCCGGAGCCCCGAAAGGACTCCAGATCAGCCCTCCGGAGAGAGATTAGGGCTTGGCGGCAGCTCCGTGTCGTAAAACGCGATGAAACTTTCTCTCTGATTTTTTTCTCCCGAACGTGAATATATGGAGTTGGAGTTGAGGTCGGTGGAGGTCCAGGGGGCCCACGAGATAGGGGGGCGCGCCCCCCTGTCTCGTGGACAGGGTGTGGGCCCCCGGGTGTATTTCTTTCGTAGAATAATTCTTATAAATTCCAAAAAGTGCCTCCATGGATTTTCAGGACATTCCGAGAACTTTTCTTTTCTACACATAAAACAACATCATGGCAGTTCTGCTGAAAACAGCGTCAGTCTGGGTTAGTTTCATTCAAATCATGCAAGTTAGAGTCCAAAACAAGGGCAAAAGTGTTTGGAAAAGTAGATACGTTGGAGACGTATCACGCGCCAAGGAGGGCGGGAGTCCTCCTCCTAGTAGGAGTAGGAGTCCCCTTTCCTAGTCCAACTAGGAAGAGGGAAGGGGGAAGGAAAGAGAGGGAGCGGGAGAGGGAAAGAGGGGCCGCACACCCCTCCCTGAAGGAAATATGCCCTAGAGGCAATAATAAAGTTATTATTTATTTCCTTATATCATGATAAATGTTTATTATTCATGCTAGAATTGTATTAACCGGAAACATAATACATGTGTGAATACATAGACAAACAGATTGTCACTAGTATGCCTCTACTTGACTAGCTCATTAATCAAAGATGGTTATGTTTCCTAGCCATAGGCATGAGTTGTCATTTGATTAACGGGATCACATCATTAGGAGAATGATGTGATTGACATGATCCATTCCGTTAGCTTAGCACACGATCGTTTAGTATGTTGCTATTGCTTTCTTCATGACTTATACATGTTCCTATGACTATGAGATTATGCAACTCCCGTTTATCGGAGGAACACTTTGTGTGCTACCTAACGTCACAACATAATTGGGTGATTATAAAGGTGCTCTACAGGTGTCTCCAAAGGTACATGTTGGGTTGGCGTATTTCGAGATTAGGATTTGTCACTCTGATTGTCGGAGAGGTATCTCTGGGCCCTCTCGGTAATACACATCACTTAAGCCTTGCAAGCATTGCAACAAATGAGTTAGTTGCGGGATGATGTATTACGGAACGAGTAAATAGACTTGTCGGTAACGAGATTGAACTAGGTATTGAGATACCGACGATCGAATCTCGGCCAAGTAACATACCGATGACAAAGGGAACAACGTATGTTGTTATGCGGTCTGACCGATAAAGATCTTCGTAGAATATGTGGGAGCCAATATGAGCATCCATGTTCCGCTATTGGTTATTGACCGGAGACGTGTCTCGGTCATGTCTACATAGTTCTCAAACCCGTAGGGTCAGCAAGCTTAACGTTACGATGGCAGTTATATTTTGAGTTTATATGTTTTGATGTACCGAAGGTTGTTCAGAGTCCCGGATGTGATCACGGACATGACGAGGAGTCTCGAAATGGTCGAGACATGAAGATTGATATATTGGAAGCCCATGTTTGGATATCGGAAGTGTTCCGGGTGAAATCGGGATTTTACCGGAGTACTGGGAGGTTACCGGAACCCCCCGGGAACTTAATGGGCCTTAGTGGGCCTAGGTGGAAGAGAGGAGAGGAAGCTAGGGCTGGGCCGCGCGCCCCTCCCCTCAGTCCGAATAGGACAAGGAGAGGGGGGCGGCGCACCCTTCCTTCTTCTCCTCCACTCCTTCCCCCTCCCAAGTCCTAATCCAACTAGGAAAGGGGGGGAGTCCTACTCCCGGTGGGAGTAGGACTCCTCCCGGCGCGCCCTCTCCCTGGCCGGCTGCACCCCCCCTTGCTCCTTTATATACGGGGGCAGGGGGCACCCTAGAGACACAACATTGATCAGTTGATCTTTTAGCCAAAGTGGTGCCCCCTCCACCATAGTCCACCTTGATAATCTTGGCGGTGCTTAGGCGAAGCCTGCGTCGAGAGAACATCAACATCGTCACCACGCCGTCGTCTTGTGAAACTCTCCTCAACACTCGGCTGGATCTGAGTTCGAGGGACGTCATCGGGCTGAACGTGTGCTGAACTCGGAGGTGTCGTACGTTCGGTACTTGATCGGTCGGATCGTGAAGACGTACGACTACATCAACCGCGCTGTGCTAACGCTTCCACTTTCGGTCTACGAGGGTACGTAGACAACACTCTTCCCTCTCATTGCTATGCATCACCATGATCTTGCGTGTGCGTAGGAATTTTTTTGAAATTTCTACGTTCCCCAAAAGTGGTATCAGAGCCTGGTTTTATGCGTAGATGTCATATGCACGAGTAGAACACAAGTGAGTTGTGGGCGATATAAGTCATACTGCTTACCAGCATGTCATACTTTGGTTCAGCGGTATTGTTGGATGAAGCGGCCTGGACCGACATTACGCGTACGCTTACGCGAGACTGGTTCTACCGATGTGCTTTGCACATAGGTGGCTGGCGGGTGTCAGTTTCTCCAACTTTAGTTGAACCGAGTGTGACTACGCCCGGTCCTTGCGAAGGTTAAAACAGCACCAACTTGACAAACTATCGTTGTGGTTTCGATGCGTACGTAAGAACGGTTCTTGCTAAGCCCGTAGCGGCCACGTAAAACTTGCAACAACAAAGTAGAGGATGTCTAACTTGTTTTTGCAGGGCATGTTGTGATGTGATATGGTCAAGACATGATGCTAAATTTTATTGTATGAGATGATCATGTTTTTAACCGAGTTATCGGCAACTGGCAGGAGCCATATGGTTGTCGCTTTATTGTATGCAATGCAATCGCCCTGTAATGCTTTACTTTATCACTAAGCGGTAGCGATAGTCATAGAAGCATAAGATTGGCGAGACGACAATGATGCTACCATGGAGATCAAGGTGTCGCGCCGGTGATGATGGTGATCATGACAGTGCTTCGGAGATGGAGATCACAAGCACAAGATGATGATGGCCATATCATATCACTTATATTGATTGCATGTGATGTTTATCTTTTATGCATCTTATCTTGCTTTGATTGACGGTAGCATTATAAGACGATCCCTCACTAAATTATCAAAGTATAAGTGTTCTCCTTGAGTATGCACCGCTGCGAAAGTTCTTCGTGTTGAGACACCACGTGATGATCGGGTGTGATAGGTTCTACGTTCAAATACAACGGGTGCAAAACAGTTGCACACACGGAATACTCAGGTTAAACTTGACGAGCCTAGCATATAACAGATATGGCTCGGAACACGGTGACCGAAAGGTCGAGCGTGAATCATATAGTAGATATGATAAACATAGTGATGTTCACCATTGAAACTACTCCATCTCACATGATGATCGGACATGGTTTAGTTGATTTGGATCACGTGATCACTTAGAGGATTAGAGGGATGTCTATCTAAGTGGGAGTTCTTAAGTAATATGATTAATTGAACTTAAATTTATCATGAACTTAGTACCTAATAGTGTCTTGCTTGTCTATGTTGATTGTAGATAGATGGCCCGTGTTGTTGTTTCGTTGAATTTTAAGTGTTCCTTGAGAAAGCAAAATTTAAAGATGATGGTAGCAATTACACGGACTGGGTCCGAATTTGAGGATTATCCTCATTGCTGCCTGTAAGAATTACGTCTGGAAGCACCGCTGGGTGCCAGGCCTGCTGCAGAGCAACACCGGATGTTATGAACGTCTGCGCGAGCAAAGCTGATGACTACTCGATAGTTCAATGTGCCATGCTTTACGGCTTAGAACCGGGACTTCAACGACGTTTTGAGCGTCATGGAGCATATGAGATGTTCCAGAGTTGAAGTTAATATTTCAAGCAAATGCCCGGATTGAGAGATATGAAGTCTCCAATAAGTTCTACAACTGCAAGATGGAGGAGAATAGTTCTGTTAGTGAGCATATACTCAAGATGTCTGGGTATAATAACCACTTGATTCAACTGGGAGTTAATCTTCCGGATGATAGCGTCATTGACAGAATTCTCCAATCACTGCCACCAAGCTACAAGAGCTTCGTGATGAACTATAACATGCAAGGGATGAATAAGACAATTCCCGAGCTCTTCGCAATGCTAAAGGCTGCGGAGATAGAAATCAAGAAGGAGCATCAAGTGTTGATGGTCAATAAGACCACCAGTTTCAAGAAAAAGGGCAAAGGGAAGAAGAAGGGGAACTTCAAGAAGAACAACAAGCAAGTTGCTGCTCGGGAGAAGAAACCCAAGTCTGGACCTAAGCACGAGGCCGAGTGCTTCTACCGCAAGCGATCGGTCTTTGGAAGCGGAACTGCCCCAAGTATTTGGCGGATAAGAAGGATGGCAAGGTGAACAATGGTATATGTGATAAACATGTTATTGATGTGTACCTTACTAATGCTCGCAGTAGCACCTGAGTATTTGATACTGGTTTTGTTGCTAATATTTGCAACTCGAAACAGGGGCTACGAATTAAGCAAAGATTGGCTAAGGACGAGGTGACGATGCGCGTGGGAAATGGTTCCAAAGTCGATGTGATCGCGGTCGGCACGCTACCTCTACATCTACCTTCGGGATTAGTATTAGACCTAAATAATTATTATTTGGTGCCAGCGTTGACCATGAACATTATATCTGGATCTTGTTTGATGCGAGACGGTTATTCATTTAAATCAGAGAATAATGGTTGTTCTATTTATATGAATAATATATTTTATGGTCATGCACCCTTGAAGAGTGGCCTATTTTTATTGAATCTCGATAGTAGTGATACACATATTCATAATGTTGAAGCCAAAAGATGCAGAGTTGATAATGATAGTGCAATTTTTTTGTGGCACTACCGTTTAGGTCATATCGGTGTAAAGCACATGAAGAAACTCCATACTGATGGACTTTTGGAACCACTTGATTATGAATCACTTTGTTCTTGCGAACCATGCCTCATGGGCAAGATGACTAAAACGCCGTTCTCCGGAACTATGGAGAGAGCAACAGATTTGTTGGAAATCATACATACAGATGTATGTGGTCCGATGAATGTTGAGGCTCGTGGCGGATATCGTTATTTTCTCACCTTCACAGATGATTTAAGCAGATATGGGTATATCTACTTAATGAAACATAAGTCTGAAACTTTTGAAAAGTTCAAAGAATTTCAGAGTGAAGTTGAAAATCATCATAAAAAGAAAATAAAGTTTCAAAGATCTGATCATGGAGGAGAATATTTGAGTTACGAGTTTGGTCTACATTTGAAACAATGCGGAATAGTTCCGCAACTCACGCCACCCGGAACACCACAGCGTAATGGTGTGTCCGAACGTCGTATCGTACTTTACTTGATATGGTGCGATCTATGATGTCTCTTACTGATTTACTACTATCGTTTTGGGGTTATGCTTTAGAGACGACTGCATTCACGTTAAATAGGACACCATCAAAATCCGTTGAGACGACGCCTTATGAACTATGGTTTGGCAAGAAACCAAAATTGTCGTTTCTTAAAGTTTGGGGCTGCGATGCTTAGGTGAAAAAGCTTCAACCTGATAAGCTCGAACCCAAATCAGAGAAATGTGTCTTCATAGGATACGCAAAGGAGACTGTTGGGTACACCTTCTATCACAAATCCGAAGGCAAGACTTTTGTTGCTAAATTCGGAGTTTTTCTAGAGAAGGAGTTTCTCTTGAAAGAAGTGAGTGGGAGGAAAGTAGAACTTGATGAGGTAACTGTACCTACTCCCTTATTGGAAAGTAATTCATCGCAGAAACCGGTTTCTGCAACACCAACACCAATTAGTGAGGAAGTTAATGATGATGATCATGAAACTTCAGATCAAGTTGTTACTGAACCTCGTAGGTCAGCCAGAGTAAGATCTGCACCAAAGTGTGTAACATCCCAAATTTTGGAATGTTAATATAATTAATTGAATTGTTTGTTTGTTTGCTTGAGTGAATTAAACTTGAGTGAAATTTGAACCTTTTCAAAAACTTTTGAATGAGAGGGAATAAAATGACTTTCCCCTTCTCCGGTAAATTCAAATTCATCCTATTAAAATCAATGAGAGAAGATGACATGACTTCTTCAACTATAAAGAATTTGAACGGAGTTTTGCAATTTAATTCTTTCAAATATTTGCACTTGCTTCTCTATTTTTCTTCCCCGAGAAATACCCCGAAAAATAAATTCTTGCAAGCAAGAAAGAGCGGAGGAAAATGACCCTCCAAAATCAGGGGCATTTTGAAAATATTTGAGCCAAGAAAACCAAAGTTTTTATTTAAAATTATTTGCAAAAAGAAATAAAGCCTTTAGGGATTTTCTGAAAAACATTTTTTTAAGTTTTATTTTGGCCGTGGAATAATGCTCAACATCTACATTTTATTTTTTCGATAATTTTAGTATATAAAAACTCTTTATTCCGAATTGATTTGATTTCCCTTTTTATTGTTTTAGTTTCCTAATTTTAAAAATAGGAATGGAATCGTTTTTATTAGGAAAAACCTGGCCCATTAAGCACTTTCCTATTCTAGCCCAACAAGAGATCATCTCCTTCCTCTGCTTTCCTCTCACGTTCTGAAGCTTTCCATATCCATGGAGACAGAAACTCCACCTTCCCGATCTCCCTCGTCTTTCCATCCCAGCCTCCCGAGACCGCCTATAAAACCCCTCCCTCTCCTCGTTCCATTTTTCCCATCATCACTTGCAATGGATTTTCTACTGTTTTAACTCCCAATTGAAAATACTTTCAAAATAGCTTTATGAAAAAATACTTTATTTTTTGTCTTAACTAAATTTATATTTTATTCTTTGTTATTTTAGTGTTTTATTTTCCGTTAGACAAAACTATTTTTGTGAATGTTGTAGAAGAAGACTCCTAGTTTTATTTGAAGTTCCTTGGTTCTTATTCGCTCTCTCTTTTGTTTTGATTGTTAGTGTGAGTGCTTATGTGAATGATATGTTTGTTATATAGATTTCATCAGAGAGTGACGAGTAGTCTATCAAGTTATTTCTTGAGAACGATAATTCTTCTTCGTCAACATCACCAGGCAAGTTCACTTTGACCATGCTTTCATACCTATGTTTTTATTGCATTTAGTGACATCTTTGCAACCATCCCTCAGTAGTGTTATTGAATCCTTGTAGTTGAGTAGTATGCATGAGGTAGGAACCCATCCCCCTGTTACCAAGCCCGGGACGATAATTTATTTTTATGCTACGCTATAGTAGACGGGGTTGGTATGAGTACTCGGGAATGGTGTGAGAATGGAGGATTCTACGTCAATGACGACAACTCCATGATGGAATCTGCAAGGACTGCATCTTCAAGACCTCAAGACTTCAAGACTCGAGACAGAATTCAATACACACTCTTTGGGTGAAGGGCGGTTGTGGGCACCTGGAGAACCCGGTGGTTGGCGGGATGCATGGAGAAGCGCCATGACATCTTGCGGAAAGCTTCACCCAGACTCAAAGAGACGGAAGAATACTTCATGTCCGGAAGCTTACTGTGCAACCGCAAGTCATTATGGGCTCGCTTGGTTGACCTTAGTTGTGACTCTGGCTGGGACGGTACTAGCAGATGTAGAACTACGGTAGGATGGGTTGAGTACCGGACAGTGGTCAGAGGAACTCTTTGGAAGACCATGTTTTGGTCATCTTGTTCTCAAACACTCTGAAGTGCGAGAACGTAAAGAGAGGGATCGAATCTTGCGGGTAAAGTGTACAAACCTCTGCAGAGGGTTAAAACCTAATCGATTAGCCGTGTCCCGATTCACGGACAATTTGAGCATCGGACTTGGATCTATCTGGAACTCTCAACACCGGATTGATAACTTAATTGTGGGCAACTTATGATGATTTTGGGCTATGAGACATCGGTTGGCGGAACCATGTCATGACAGAAAACTCCATAGTACAGACTTCATTTATTCCTTTGATGTAGGTAAAATAAAATCAGCTTTTACATAAACAAAACTCGAATCTGAGCCATAAAGCCATATTGCATATAGTATAGTTTTATCATCTGTTTTCTCATATTGTGATCTTGCGGTACATTCAATGTAATTGACCTACACGGCTGCAACGTATCATGTTGCAGATATTTTCCTCGACGAGTAAGAGTACAGTGCAGAGTTACGGTCTACACTCAACCTGCCGATGGCGTTGATGGGACTCCACACCCGTTTGATTGTTTCCGCTGAGTATTATGAGGTATATATCAGTTTTACGTTATTTTATGCATGTGATTTCACTTTGATATATACATTGATGTACTATGTGTGCAAACATACTGATCCGAGGATGGCATAGAACACGTGAGGCTTGACCGTCTCGAGGTCGGGTCGCTCTGAGATGGTATCGAGCACATGTTGGCTGTAGAACGTGACCCTAGAAAATGACTTAGTAATATGAAGACCCCAATAGGAATGACCTTTGTTTTGTACTACTCTCGTAACACCTGATTCCTTCTCTGAACCTTCCTTATTTCAACTATAGATGGAGAGCTACATTCGAACAAAGAGAACACTACGAGAAGGTTCTTGGAGGCCCTTCCTTGTGGAGCTAGTCAGGCTGCTGAAGTTACCGATACACGAGATCAAGGCAACTAAGAGGACGTCCAGATCGTGGGGAGTCAAGACCCAAGTTTTTTGGTCGTAAAGAAGCCCCCAAGACTGCAGACATCATCTTCGGAACTATAAATGGTGACTGTGATATGGGCATCAACACTGCCGTCCATGATGCTATTGCACGTTTGTGCTATCGTCATCGTGCTGCACTAAACCCACACTTCTTTGGAAGGATGGGATGGCAGAAGTCTGATGGAGCAACTATTGCCTTGACGGAAGCGCAAAAGATGAAGTTTCCTCCACTTTTAGTGTACAATCAGGATCTGGAACAATACGTCAAGAATCTTCAGATGGACCTCCTGGAAGCCCTGTTCGACAATGAAGCACTACGAGAAGAGGTCAAGACTCAGAGACTGAAGGTAAACCAGCTGGAGGAGGAGAACCTCGAGATCTCGAGAATGCGTCAGGAACTGAAGAACAGCAGGACCATGTCTCATGCAAAGGACGTTGAAATCCAGAAGCTCAAGGAACAACTTCAGGACATACAGGGTCGTCACAAGAAACTCCGAGTCGACAGGGAAAATCTAGCAGAAGAACTGGAAGAGATCAAGTCCACACAGAAGAGACCCCAGTAAATTAGTAGTATTCCACCATGAGAGAAATAAAGATGAACGCCATCTCGATTTAAGTATCTGACCATACCAAATTATGTGGGTGGCGATACTGTAGTATTGATTGAATAAATGAATGCTTGGTTGCTATTATTTTTGTGTGTTTATTGAATGGTTGGATAGATGCGATATTCGTAGGTTTGTATTTATTTCAACCATGAGAGGCGTAAGTTCTGAAAGAATGGTAGAAGGCCTTCATATGGGAACAGACATCGAATTGGAAACTCCGAGCATTGAAGACCGAAGAAATGAGGACTTAGAAACGAAACCATAGTAGAACGGCCCATTACAAACGATAATTTTGTTGATGAGTGGGTAATTGCTTTCTCTTTCTATCTCAACCAGAACCCGAAATCTTGAACCCATGGACAACTGAACACCAAACTTTTCGGAGACAATTGCAATTTCCCCATAGAGATACATTCCTTGTTACGAGCACCCTCTTACCCTACACATGCAGATGACAACCCTTCTGAGTCTTTCCTTAAGGGCCTGAAACGATCATGACCACGACAAGTGATCATGATTACCGAAGATCCTGAAGGACATGATGAAGCATATTCACCTTGAAGGAGATGCAGTCTACAAAGGCTACCCTTTCATGCAAAAGGGAGTGGAACTTTGGTATGTGGAGGTACACCTCCACCATTTGAAAGGAGTTTGCCCAAAGATGATGGGGCAGTACTTTTCATCTCGTGTGCCACAAGCAACTTTCTTCGATGCTGTTCGTGAAGCAGCCATGGAAGCCATACGCCAGATCGGAGAAATACTTGAAGCAAGACTCCGTTATACTCAGGAATACCTACGCGAAGTACGTGCAGAGATGATGGTAATGAAGCTCAAGACCACCATGATGAAACAGAAGATTGAAGATTTCAAGGCTCATGTCGCACACTTCCAGTGGGACTGAAGAATCCCCGAGGAGGATAAATAAATAAAGTTGGAAGTAATGTCTGACCATACCAAACCATGTGGGTGGCAGCATTTGTAACAAAGTACTTTTTGGAATTTGGATTTACGAAAATGATTAAGGATGTAATGAAGGATTGATATGAAAATAATGAGATTTTATGGATAAACTTGTGCACTTCTTTTGGTCATAGTACTCTATAAAGCCACAGGATCAATGAAGAAAGAAATGTGTTATTCATGACGGTCCATAGAAGGAAGCTGGACAAAATAAGTTGGAGTTTTGCTTTTTGATGTGAGGGTATGAAGAAACAGAGTACTACTGGATTTAAAGGAGGTGTAACATGAGAGTTACTCCAAGGAAGAGTTAAAGCTGCACTAGTGTTGAAGTGGGCCATACCCCACAGGCCCAGGATTTTGAGAAGGAACCGTTGTAAAGGAATACACTTGGAAGAATCAGTGATCCAATCAGCTTACGTTTCGTAGGAAGTTACGCAAAAACCTGAGAGTAGTGAAGTAACGATAGATGTTTTGCTTGGCTTGCATAAAACCATGGATTTATACGAACTCAGTTCGTCAACAAGAGAAATTCTGCAATGCTTGTGAGTATGCCCAAGTGTTAGAATACGTGATTCGATATTTACGTATGTGGTAATGATTCAAGTACGGGATGGATTGGCCCCCATACCGAAGACTTCTATCATGAACTATCATATGTTGATGGAAAATCAGAGAGCCTTGAAAACCTTAGAAGAGTGTCGACACGATAAGCCATAAAACCATAGAATGGTAGTACGATGGAACCCTTTACAGGCAACCGTTGCCAATCGTAGGTTATACGGTGAAGTTCAACCCAGACCCGTTTTCTGCAGGAGAAACCATTAATGGTAGACCACCATGAGTTTTTCGATAGTTGTCTAGAATGGACACAGACCTATCAGCTAAGAAGACCCAGTCTCGGACAAACTTCAACTTTGACGAACCAACCCAAGATTTGGAGGGTAACTCTATGCTTCTGACATAAGAGCATTAAATGAAGGAGCTATTGTAAGATATGTGCAGAGACATACATTGTCAGCCCTCCATAGGAAATATCTGAGTTTATTTGAACCATGACCTTGTTTTTAAGTGTGGTAGCACCCCTGACCTTTCTGACCAAGACATTTGCTAGAAGACCCCAAACCCTAACCTTTCTTTCTAGCCCCTTCGAATCTCGAGGACGAGATTCATTTTAAGTGTGGTAGGTTTGTAACATCCCAAATTTTGGAATGTTAATATAATTAATTGAATTGTTTGTTTGTTTGCTTGAGTGAATTAAACTTGAGTGAAATTTGAACCTTTTCAAAAACTTTTGAATGAGAGGGAATAAAATGACTTTCCCTTCTCCGTAAATTCAAATTCATCCTATTAAAATCAATGAGAGAAGATGACATGACTTCTTCAACTATAAAGAATTTGAGCGGAGTTTTGCAATTTAATTCTTTCAAATATTTGCACTTGCTTCTCTATTTTTCTTCCCGAGAAATACCCGAAAATAAATTCTTGCAAGCAAGAAAGAGCGGAGGAAAATGACCCTCAAAAATCAGGGGCATTTTGAAAATATTTGAGCCAAGAAAACCAAAGTTTTTATTTAAAATTATTTGCAAAAAGAAATAAAGCCTTTAGGGATTTTCTGAAAACATTTTTTAAGTTTTTATTTTGGCCGTGGAATAATGCTCAACATCTACATTTTATTTTTCGATAATTTTAGTATATAAAAACTCTTTATTCTGAATTGATTTGATTTCCTTTTTATTGTTTTAGTTTCCTAATTTTAAAAATAGGAATGGAATCGTTTTATTAGGAAAAACCTGGCCCATTAAGCACTTTCCTATTCTAGCCCAACAAGAGATCATCTCCTTCCTCTGTTTCCTCTCACGTTCTGAAGCTTTCCATATCCATGGAGACAGAAACTCCACCTTCCCGATCTCCCTCGTCTTTCCATCCCAGCGCCTCCCGAGACCGCCTATAAAACCCCCTCCCTCTCCTCGTTCCATTTTTCCCATCATCACTTGCAATGGATTTCTCTACTGTTTTAACTCCCAATTGAAAATACTTTCAAAATAGCTTTATGAAAAAATACTTTATTTTTTTGTCTTAACTAAATTTATATTTTATTCTCTGTTATTTGAGTGTTTTATTTTCCGTTAGACAAAACTATTTCTGTGAATGTTGTAGAAGAAGACTCCCTATTTTTATTTGAAGTTCCTTCGGATTCTTATTCGCTCTCTCTTTTGTTTTGATTGTTAGTGTGAGTGCTTATGTGAATGATATGTTTGTTATATAGATTTCATCAGAGAGTGACGAGTAGTCTATCAAGTTATTTCTTGAGAACGATAATTCTTCTTCGTCAACATCACCAGGCAAGTTCACTTTGACCATGCTTTCATACCTATGTTTTTATTGCATTTAGTGACATCTTTGCAACCATCCCTCAGTAGTGTTATTGAATCCTTGTAGTTGAGTAGTATGCATGAGGTAGGAACCCATCCCCCTGTTACCAAGCCCGGGACGATAATTTATTTTTATGCTACGCTATAGTAGACGGGGTTGGTATGAGTACTGGAATGGTGTGAGAATGGAGGATTCTCGTCAATGACGACAACTCCATGATGGAATCTGCAAGGACTGCATCTTCAAGACCTCAAGACTTCAAGACTCGAGACAGAATTCAATACACACTCTTGGGTGAAGGGCAGTTGACGGGCACCTGGAGAACCCAGTGGTTGGCGGGATGCATGGAGAAGCGCCATGACATCTTGCGGAAAGCTTCACCCAGACTCAAAGAGGCGGAAGAATACTTCATGCCCGAAGCTTACATGCAACCGCAAGTCATTATGGGCTCTGGCTTGGTTGACCTTAGTTGTGACTCTGGCTGGGGCGGTACTAGCAGATGTAGAACTACGGTAGGATGGGTTGAGTACCGGACAAGTGGTCGAGGAACTCTTTGGAAGACCATGTTTGGTCATCTTGTTCTCAAACACTCTGAAGTGCGAGAACGTAAAGAGAGGATCGAATCTTGCGGGTAAAGTGTACAAACCTCTGCAGAGGGTTAAAACCTAATCGATTAGCCGTGTCCCCGGTTACGGACAATTTGAGCATCTGGACTTGGATCTATCTCGGAACTCTCAACACCGGATTGATAACTTAATTGTGGGCAACTTATGATGATTTTGAGCTATGAGACATCGGTTGGCGGAACCATGTCATGACAGAAAACTCCATAGTACAGACTTCATTTATTCCTTTGATGTAGGTAAAATAAAATCAGCTTTTACGCAAACAAAACTCAGATACAGAGCCATAAAGCCATATTGCATATAGTATAGTTTTATCATCTGTTTTCTCATATTGTGATCTTGCCGGTACATTCAATGTACTGACCTACACGGCTGCAACGTATCATGTTGCAGATATTTTTCCTCGACGAGTAAGAGTACGGTACAGGGTTACGGTCTACACTCAACCTGCCGATGGCGTTGATGGGACTCCACACCCGTTTGATTGTTTTCGCTGAGTATTATGAGGTATATATCAGTTTTACGTTATTTTATGCATGTGATTTCACTTTGATATATACATTGATGTACTGTGTGTGCCAGCATACTGATCCAGGGATGGCATAGAACACAGAGGCTTGACCGTCTGAGGTCGGGTCGCTACAAAGTGGTACGATAATCCCGTTATGGAAGTTATGTTACTAGACCATGACGAACCTACGAACTATGATGAAGCGATGGTGAGCCCAGATTCCGCAAAATGGCTTGAGGCCATGAAATCTGAGATGGGATCCATGTATGAGAACAAAGTGTGGACTTTGGTGACTTGCCCGATGATCGGCAAGCAATTGAGAATAAATGGATCTTCAAGAAGAAGACTGACGCTAATGGTAATGTTACTGTCTACAAAGCTCGACTTGTCGTGAAAGGTTTTCGACAAGTTCAAGGGATTGACTACGATGAGACCTTCTCACCCGTAGCGATGCTTAAGTCTGTCCGAATCATGTTAGCAATTGCCGCATTTTATGATTATGAAATTTGGCAAATGGATGTCAAAACTGCATTCTGAATGGATTTACGGAAGAAGACTTGTATATGATGCAACGGAAGGTTTTATCGATCCAAAGGAGCTAACAAAGTGTGCAAGCTCCAGCGATCCATTTATGGACTGGTGCAAGCCTCTCGGAGTTGGAATAAACGCTTTGATAGTGTGATCAAAGCATTTGGTTTTATCTGAGACTTTTGGAGAAGCTTTGTATTTACAAGAAAGTGAGTGGGAGCTCTGTAGCATTTCTGATATTATATGTGGATGACATATTGCTGATTGGAAATGATATAGAATTTCTGGATAGCATAAAGGGATACTTGAATAAGAGTTTTTCAATGAAAGACCTCGGTGAAGCTGCTTACATATTGGGCATCAAGATCTAAAGAGATAGATCAAGATGCTTAATTGGACTTTCACAAAGCACATACCTTGACAAAGTTTTGAAGAAGTTCAAAATGGATCAAGCAAAGAAAGGGTTCTTGCACGTGTTACAAGGTGTGAAGTTGAGTAAGACTCAATGCCCGACCAACGCAGAAGATAGAGAGAAGATGAAAGATGTTCCTATGCTTCAGCCATAGGCTCTATCACGTATGCTATGCTGTGTACCAGACCTGATGTGTGCCTTGCTATAAGTCTAGCAGGAGGTACCAAAGTAATCCAGAGTGGATCCTTTGGACAGCGGTCAAGAACATCCTGAAATACCGAAAAGGACTAAGGATATGTTTCTCGTTTATGGAGGTGACAAAGAGCTCATCGTAAATGGTTACATTGATGCAAGCTTTGACACTGATCCGGACGATTCTAAATCGCAAACCAGATACGTGTTTACAATGAACGGTGGAGCTGTCAGTTGGTGCAGTTCTAAACAAAGAGTCGTGGCGGGATCTACGTGTGAAGCGGAGTACATAGCTGCTTCGGAAGCGGCAAATGAAGGAGTCTGGATGAAGGAGTTCATATCCGACCTAGGTGTCATACCTAGTGCATCGGGTCCAATGAAAATATTTTGTGACAATACTGGTGCAATTGCCTTGGCGAAGGAATCCAGATTTCACAAGAGAACCAAGCACATCAAGAGACGCTTCAATTCCATCCGGGATCTAGTCTAGGTGGGAGACATAGAAATTTGCAAGATACATACGGATCTGAATGTTGCAGACCCGTTGACTAAGCCTCTTCCACGAGCAAAACATGATCAGCACCAAGGCCCCATGGGTGTTAGAATCATTACTGTGTAATCTAGATTATTGACTCTAGTGCAAGTGGGAGACTGAAGGAAATATGCCCTAGAGGCAATAATAAAGTTATTATTTATTTCCTTATATCATGATAAATGTTTATTATTCATGCTAGAATTGTATTAACCGGAAACATAATACATGTGTGAATACATAGACAAACAGATTGTCACTAGTATGCCTCTACTTGACTAGCTCATTGATCAAAGATGGTTATGTTTCCTAGCCATAGACATGAGTTGTCATTTGATTAACGGGATCACATCATTAGGATAATGATGTGATTGACATGACCCATTCCTTTAGCTTAGCACACGATCGTTTAGTATGTTGATATTGCTTTCTTCATGACTTATACATGTTCCTATGACTATGGGATTATGCAACTCCCGTTTACCGGAGGAACACTTTGTGTGCTACCAAAAGTCACAACGTAACTGGGTGATTATAAAGGTGCTCTACAGGTGTCTCCGAAGGTATATGTTGGGTTGGCGTATTTCGAGATTAGGATTTGTCACTCCGATTGTCGGAGAGGTATCTCTGGGCCCTCTCGGTAATACACATCACTTAAGCCTTACAAGCATTGCAACTAATGAGTTAGTTGCGGGATGATGTACTACGGAACGAGTAAAGAGACTTGCCGGTAACGAGATTGAACTAGGTATTGAGATCTTGGCGATCGAATCTCGGGCAAGTAACATACCGATGACAAAGGAACAACGACGTTGTTATGCGGTCTGACCGATAAAGATCTTCGTAGAATATGTGGGAGCCAATATGAGCATCCAGGTTCCGCTATTGGTTATTGACCGGAGACGTGTCTCGGTCATGTCTACATAGTTCTCGAACCTGTAGGGTCCGCACGCTTAATGTTACGATGACAGTTATATTATGATTTTATATGTTTTGATGTACCAAAGGTTGTTCGGAGTCCCGGATGTGATCACGGACATGACGAGGAGTCTCGAAATGGTCGAGACATGAAGATTGATATATTGGAAGCCTATGTTTGGATATCGGAAGTGTTCCGGGTGAAATCGGGATTTTACCGGAGTACCGGGAGGTTACCGGAACCCCCCGAGAACTTAATGGGCCTTAGTTGGCCTAGGTGGAAGAGAGGAGAGGCGGCTAGGGCTGGGCCGCGCGCCCCTCCCCCCAGTCCGAATAGGACAAGGAGAGGGGGCGGCGCCCCCACTTCCTTCTCCTCCACTCCTTTCCCCTCCCAAGTCCTAATCCAACTAGGAAAGGGGGGGAGTCCTACTCCCGGTGGGAGTAGGACTCCTCAGCCGCCCTCTCCTGGCCGGCCGCACCCCCCTTGCTCCTTTATATACGGGGAAGGGGCACCCTAGAGACACAACATTGATCAGTTGATCTTTTAGCCGTGTCGGTGCCCCCTCCACCATAGTCCACCTCGATAATCTTGAAGCGGTGCTTAGGCGAAGCCTGCGTCGATAGAACATCAACATCGCCACCACGCCGTCGTGCTGATGAAACTCTCCCTCAACACTCGGCTGGATCGGAGTTCGAGGGACGTAATCGGGCTGAACGTGTGCTGAACTCGGAGGTGTCGTACGTTCGGTACTTGATCGATCGGATCGTGAAGACGTACGACTACATCAACCGTGTTGTGCTAACGCTTCCGCTTTCGGTCTACGAGGGTACGTAGACAACACTCTCCCATCTCGTTGCTATGCATCACCATGATCTTGCATGTGCGTAGGATTTTTTTTGAAATTACTACGTTCCCCAACACTCCCCTAGTCCAATTCGGACTCCTCATGGGAGGGGGCGCACCACCTCCTGGGCTGCTGCCCTCTCTCTCCCCTCAGGCCCACTAAGGCCCAATACTTCCCCGGGGGTTCCGGTAACCCCTCTGGCACTCCGGTTTTCTCCGAAACCACCCGGAACATTTCCAGTGTCCGTATATAGCCATCCAATATATCAATCTTTACATCTCAACCATTTCGAGACTCCTCGTCATGTCCGTGATCACATCCGGGACTCCAAACTACCTTCGGTACATCAAATCACATTAACTCATAATACCGATCATCACCGAACGTTAAGCGTGCGGACCCTACGGGTTCGAGAACTATGTAGACATGACCGAGACACGTCTTCGGTCAATAACCAATAGCGGAACCTGGATGCTCATATTGGTTCCTACATATTCTACGAAGATCTTTATCGGTCAAACCGCATAACAACATACGTTGTTCCCTTTGTCATCGGTATGTTACTTGCCCGAGATTCGATCGTCGGTATCCTCATACATAGCTCAATCTCGTTACCGGCAAGTCTCTTTACTCGTTCCGTAATGCATCATCCCGCAACTAACTCATTAGTCACATTGCTTGCAAGGCTTATAGTGATGTGCATCACCGAGAGGGCCCAGAGATACCTCTCCGATACTGGGAGTGACAAATCCTAATCTTGATCTATGCCAACTCAACAAGTACCATCAGAGACACCTGTAGAGCACCTTTATAATCACCCATTTACGTTGTGACGTTTGGTAGCACACAAAGTGTTCCTCCGGTATTCGGGAGTTGCATAATCTCATAGTCATAGGAACATGTATAAGTCATGAAGAAAGCAATAGCAATATACTAAACGATCAAGTGCTAAGCTAACGGAATGGGTCAAGTCAATCACATCATTCTCTAATGACGTGATCCCGTTAATCAAATGACAACTCATATCTATGGCTAGGAAACTTAACCATCTTTGATTCAACGAGCTAGTCAAGTAGAGACATACTAGTGACACTCTGTTTGTCTATGTATTCACACATGTACTAAGTTTCCGATTAATACAATTCTAGCATGAATAATAAACATTTATCATGATATAGGGAAATATAAATAACAACTTTATTATTGCCTCTAGGGCATATTTCCTTCATACTGATCACACAAACTGCTCGTGCCAAGTTGCCGACGTCGTGTTGATGAGCTCTCAAGCCTGACGTGGGGGTTCAGTCAGGGGGGATTAGATGATTTGCCACGGATCGGGAGCTCATGATTATTTCTGGGCCAGGATCAAGAGCTCGCGGCAATTTCTCAGTTAGGGGGAAGTAGATGATTTGTGATCCCTCTCTAAATAAGGAATGTGGTCGACTTCTGAGCCTGGATCAGGAGCTCGCGACAATTTCCTAGTTAAGTCTGCTTACATATGATGATCCTGAATACAGTACAAAACTTAACGAGAGAATTGACTTGACGAGAATGACGCCCATCTGACACATCTACTGGGAACTATGCGTGGACGTTGGCGTCTTGCCCAACACAGGAACATGTCCACCTCAACCACCTATGTTATACGCGGTACAGAGGATTCTTGGAGACATGCTTTGATGGACTGTTCAATGGCGTTTGGGCTCTATTTAAAAAGGGGTTAGTTGAACACATGTGCCTAAACCAGGTTGCGAATGCAAACAACTGGATCTTTGCTATGCATGAAATGCAACCATGGTGACTTTATGCACATGATGGTTAATTACCCTATGGGCATTCTGGGGTGGAGTGCGAGAAGGAAAGCTTATGTATGAGGACATCTTTCGGGGTCCCCTCTCATTTTATAGCAGCCTTTATATTAGATCTTCATATATTTGACAAACCGACTGTGATCATCACACGCGCGCCATCCTCAAAACCGACACAATGGCTCCCTTGGCGGTGAGCATGACAAAGATCAATGTCGATGCATCGATAGCGAGGAGTTCTGATTTTGGAGCTGCTCCAGCGGTGAGACAAGACCATGCTGGTGTCTACTTGGGAGCTTTGGCATTTTTATTCAGAGGCATTCTGGATCTTGCAACCCTGAGCACTACCTGTTCGGGAGGCACTAGTCCTTGCCAATAATCTAAATTAACCTGTTCGGGAGGCACCAGTCCTCACCAATGATCTAAATTAACGAAGGATCCATATTGCGTCTATGCAAGGTGGTGATTGATGATATCAAACAACAACTTGGCTGACTATGGAGCTAGAATACATGAAATCATATAGCACTCGAGTGTTTTTACTTTATGTAATTTTGTTCACGAGTTTAGGAGCTTGAATTTCGAGGCTCGCAATTTAGTGAAGCATGCTTTACGTTACACTCTGTTTGGATGTCTGTATTGGAGGTCTCCATATTGAATTGGATGGAATACCAATTCAACCAGGAAACTATAATGGGCACAATAAAAATTCTTTTGTTTGGTTGTTCATTGAATTTAAGCATTGAACCCTAGTTAGGCTTCAGTTCCAAATCATGTTTGCATGGCAAACATTGGAATTGCATATTATATGTATCAAATGAAATCTGCACAACAAATTGAATTAAAAGCTAACATATACTGTTTACTTTACAAATCTTCACAATACAAATTACATTAAAAGGTAGCATGTACATGCATAGAAATTCAAGGGCTTGAGCGATGGAGTGAACGGGGGAGAGGGCGAGGACGTCGCCATCAGTGCCCGCATCGACCTTTGCTAGCCAAGCGGGTCTCAGCTCCTCCGTCGCGCTTCTCGCCTCTTGTCGATTTCTTTTTTACGGTAGACTGAACCGGTATGTTTTGCGGGAGAGTGGAGAAAGGCAAATTCAGCGGAAATTAGAGCCTCGAGGGTTCGTATCATGGGAGGGTGCATTCACGCACTGACTTTTCTGGTCGGCATTGGGCCAGGTTTTGACGCTTGAATAGAGAGTGCATCCAGACAACCAAATATGAACATCCAAACACACCGTTAAAGGGTTGGCTATTATGTTTGGTTAGGTCAACTTGGTGATCTTTTGTTTGTCCTTGTAAATATTGTAACGACTTACTAAAAGCTTCGTGAGATTGTCTATACAAAACACATGAGGTGGTTTCCTAAAAAATACATATAGGAGGTTGTGCCACGTGGGTCGTGGCAATTGGCTGCCAGGCGTGGCGGCAAATGGGTGCTTCCGAATTCACCTACCCAGTCGACTGCACAGACTGTGTAGGAGAACCTTCCTTCTTCCGCTAGCCGTCGCCTACGCTAAATGCCCATGCGCACCCAGAAGCGGCATTCGACTCCTCGATCACTTCTGCCTTCGGTCCTCCCCGCCGCGGCACGACAAAGGGCCACCAAATCTGAGTGCTCGAGGCTGTCGACAAACACCTCTCACAGCGGAAACCTGCGTCGTACTCATCAATCATCGAGTGCAGATGTGATGGATGATGAGTAGAGGTTTGGATCAAGAAAGGGGAACTCACCTGTCGACTGGATCCATCAAGATGTCCATCCGGCCGGCCTGCATCATGTCGGCAGTTGATCGGAGGACAAACCTGTTGCCGCTCCTTTTCTTCGCCTCACCCACCATCGTATCCCCGTTCACGAATTCTAACGCACGAAGCCCGTAGGCACACGAGATGTCCTGGTCCATAGTTTAGGAAAATCATGTGCCTACTAACGTCGACGCTCCTTGCGCATATGAATATGGCCTGCGTGGACGCACTGTTTTTTTTTCAGGGGTCCTGAATGCACTGTATTATCTCTGTATCCTTATTCTTCTCGCTATCGAGCTCTGACGCGAGTCCCCTTTTCAAATATTCCAAAGCAACCATGGATGCACGGGATTTCGGGCTCATCTGAGCCCACGCTCCAAATCGCCGCTTCCTATTTTTCTTCACTTCTTCAAGCCCTTTTCCTATTTTAATGAATGTACCGGTGTAAGAGTGTTTTTGTTTATATATATATATAATAGGAGCAATCAGATTTAAACAAGCTTATATTTAGTTTTTTTAGCCAATCTTAGTACAAAGTTGAGTCATCTATTTTGAAACGGAGGGTTTAGTAAAAAGGTAAAATTGGCACTGCCTAACAACCTGAGCGATATACATTCATCCCTGGAGAACAGGGAGGAGAGTGTTAACGGAAGCGCAACTTCTCCTTCCCTCTATCTCGCTAACAAACCAATGGTCACTTGTTACTCTTCTCTCGTCGACTCAGTCCTCACTCCTCCTCTTCCAAGCGCGGCTAGGTCTCTGTTTTCGCTTGAGCGCAACCAGCCATGGCTTCCCACCCGTCGCCACCGCTGGCACACCCCATACCACCCGCTCCCACCACCATAAGTGACCTCGACGACGACCTGCTCCGAGAGATCTTCCTCCGCCTCCCGAACTTCCCCAGCCTCGCCTCTGCCGCCCTCACCTGCTCCGGCTTCCTCGGCGTCGTCCGTTCGTCCCGCGCCTTCCGCCGCCGCTTCCGCGCGCTCCACGCACCCCCGCTCCTCCCTCGCTTCCTCGCATACACAATAATGGCCTTCCCCACCTCACGACGGCCCTTCGCCGGATTCACCCACCTCCTAGACGACGACGATTCTGACTGGCGGGTCGATTTCTCCAATCCTTCGGCCTACAATGGCGGCTGCATGGCCATCAAACACCCGAGCATCAAGCAGGGAGTTTGGTACAATCCCCAAACGATGGCTCTGTTTCTCCGCCCCAAGGAGCACCATGACATGCCCGACGGCACCTCCCTTGGGTTCCACACAATCTGCTCCGAAGAGGATCAGAGGCCGTCCCGCGTGGTATGTGTCCGTCAAGACTACTCATGGGATAGGCTACGCATCGCTGTCTTCTCATCGGACACCATGGAGTGGCAGATTTTTCCGGAGATTGCGACGCTGCTGCCTCAGGGCTTCAGGCGCTCAGCCTGCACCGTGCTAGATGGGTTTATATGTTGGCAATGCGAGTCCATTAACGGGGTTGCTGTCGGCGAGTACATTTTCGTGCTCAACACAGACACATTTCAGCTCTCTCGAATGGATCTGCCGCCGCCCTTAAGAGTGGTACACCAAAAATTTAAGATTGGTCAGACCACTGATGGAAAGCTCTGTATCGTAGATGAGAAGGAATGCACACTTTCTGTTTGGATCTTGACAGCGGACGATGATGGCGTTGACAGATTTGTGCTGCACAAGATGTTCCCGTTGCACTCTAGCTTTATGGAGGTCACCAGCTGCCCAGTGGAAGATACAATCTCGGTGCGGCTTATGACGGTTTTCAATGGTTTTGTGTACTTTACACTTCGCTCATGGAAGAATTATGTGGATCAGTTCAAATCCCCGGAGTGGTTCCTGTCCTTGTCTCTGGAAACAGCGGAGCTGAAGCAGCATCTGAAGAATAGAAAGCGACCTAGCTTCCACGTCCATCCCTACTCGGCCTGGCCTCCTTCTATGGAATACATCTCGGTAAGCAATGTGACCATGGTGCTAAGGATTCTCTTCCTTTTTATGTTTGGTCCATAAATTGTATGCAATGATATTTCCTGAGGCGATTGTATTGCTATGATATCCTATCAGTTTTAGTCAAAGTAACATGTCTTTGCATAACTCGTAGTAGAGGAGCTAGCAGTGCTATTCCCATTCCTTCAAAAAAATACTCCACATACATAATCTAGACATAATCTATGATAGCAGTAGCATTGAGATATAAAAGCTCCACAGACAGAATCTATAACTGGTACATGAATATTCTGATTTGTCAATGGTGTTTAAAAGTTTGGAGGATTTCTGCAGATTATATGATAGCATTATTATAAAGCTCCACATACATAATCTATAACTAGTATATGTATAGCTAGGTTTTGCAGTAGTGTTTAAGTATTCAGATATGGATAAGTTATATGCCTAAGTTAGGTTTTCTTTCTCCTGATTTTTTGGTCTTCTACGTCGGTTTCAAATTTATGTCTTATTTAATAAATATGTCCTTCATAATTTGACGTCAGTGAGAACTAAGCATTTGCCAATATATTCATTCGTACACAACACGATTCAAGCTTTGATGTCCACTGCTATATATATGTGCACATGATTATCCCAATGGCACTATCTAACATTTTCCATGTTTTTGGAGGCGGGCAACATATATATGTGCTTTCTAGCTATAGGTGCATACATATTAGGCTATTAGCCATCCGTTAAGTTCGTAAAATCTTCACATTTTTTAGCCTACATATTGGTTTGATTCCTATAGTTAATAAGGCACTCCAATCTAATTAAATTTTACTAGTTCTATCAAGTATTAACTGTTATTTTCAATTGCTTTTGTATTATATAATGATATAGTAGATTTAGAAAGTTTTAGAATGCAGTGGTGTATCAGTAATTTATTCCACTTTCATTGTCTCTGTTAAAGCTAGATAAGATGATCAGAATCGCTAAATTCTGTTCCCTTGCACATATTTGTCTGCATAAAAACTTGAATTCTTATTTACACTGAATTTCCATTTTGTCACAGGAGGATTTAAAATCTGAGGTTACTGGAAAAGGTGTTGATTATGTCGGTCTTGAGAGTACAGAAAAGGATTCATCTGTCCTTATAAAAGCATTACGATCATATAAAGAAGCTTTGATTAAGGATGGTGATGCAAATGTTGCAGAGATAGAGGCCTTCTCACTTTGTATTGACGCTGAGGATGAGAAGAACTCTCTTGTGAGGAAAATCATTGGTTTAGATGAACTACTAATAACTGTGAGAGATCGTGTCTTGAGGGCAAGTGCAGACTCTGAATTCGCAGACTGTCAATTCTACAGACAGAAGATCGAGATCAAAACAGAGAGCTGGTGGCAAATGTGCAAGGGGAAGTTATGGAGAGCTTTCTGCGCTAGCTGAATAAGCCTATCTATTAGGAGTGAGTGAGTTTTTGTTGCGCTGGTACTTCAGGTTTTAGGTTCTGTGATGATGTTATGTGCTAGGTTTCTGAATAAACACTGATGGCTGCGACCATCATTAGTATTTGGCATGACTGGTTGGCAGGAGACATTTTTTAGAAGTGCATTTATGTACGTTTGCTTTTGTCCAGCTTATTTTTCCTTTTTGTTTTAGAAGTGCATCTATGTGCTAGCGAGTTTGACGATCATATTAAGTAAGGCGTGTGGCCATTCTCTGTTGCATAATAACTGTAATATGGTAGCTTCCTTGGCTTTTCCTTTTGCCATGATGCTTGCAATGTGAAATCATAACTGCGCTGCTTTTCTATGTAAAATGACCAAAAGATTAGGGCCAGTACTATGCTTCGGCCATCTGATCGTTGACAAAGATCGGAGGGTCGAGAGCCATTGGATCAGTGTGATCGAGCGGCCACCTGCTAGCTGCTGCAACATCGGTGACACGGCAATCTGGCCGCAACATCAGTCATGTTGTAATCCGGCCGCAGTGTCGGTCATGTTGCAATCCCGAGCTGGACGAGCAGGATGGTGACCGCCAACTGTGTTGCGAGGCGCTGCTACGGACGGCACGGCGGTGCTTCTGCAACAGGGCCACTGCTGTGGTAAGGACGGCGACGACAACTTGGCATTGCAGTATCAGCGCCCATGCAGCAGCACACTGTCCCCAAGTCCCCAAGCATGGGCTTGCAGCGGCGTGTCATCCTCGAGCATCCGCTTGCAGCATTGAGTAGTTTGCGATAGCGCGCGCATCGCCGACAGCAGCATGCTTGTAACAGTTGATGCTGGGTGCTTTGTAGAAACCTAATAGACATAGTCGATGTTAGGGGATTTCAGGGGACACGATTTCCCCCGAAAGTCTGTTAGATGAGAGATATAGTGAATTGAGTTGTCCTATCAGTACTAGCACAGAAGCATTGCCAAGCGAAGTTAGGATCAATCATATTACCGCCCTAGGTAAGAATCTGGAGATTAGAGAGGGTATCGCCAATGTAAGTGGCAATGCCACTTTTAGCATATTCAAATACCCATCTAACGTTATAAGCACTGTCAGATTAAAGATTGTTCAATGCAACTTCTTCTTCATGCATTAGTACACTTGAAAGACCCTCTGCACACAACAAGAACAAATAGGGTGACAAGGGGTCTCCCTGTGTTAACCCTCTAGTAGGCACAATATTGTCAGTTTCCTGTGAATGGTTAGGGTGTGCAGGAATGCACCGTCGGTCTCTCACTTGTTATTTGCTGATGATTCCCTGATTCTCATGAAAGCAAATAGTTCTAATGCAACTTCCTTGCAAGGTGCTCTTCAAGCCTACTGTAACAATTCTGGACAACTAGTCAGCATGGGCAAGTCAAGTATTTTTTTCAGCCCGAATACACCCGTGGAGACAAAGGCAGAGGTATGCAATATACTTAATATAAATACAGAGGCCATATATCAGATACGTACTTGGGTTTGCCTGCTCTTGTAGGGGCCGACCGAAGTGACTGTTTCATGCATTTTGCTGAGAGAGTCTCACTAGTAGAAAACAGGGCTTTCGTCCAGGCCAGTTTAGCCCATTAGTCCCAGTTCAATCCAGAACCGGGACCAATGGAGCTATTTGCCCCGGTTCGTGAGCCCAGGGGGCGGCAGGCCACGTGGGCCATTGGTCCCGGTTCGTCCGGACCTTTTGGTCCCGGTTGGTGGGGACGAACGGGACCAATGGTCTCTGCTCTGGCCCACCACCATTGGTCGGTTGGTGGCATGAACCGGGACCAAAGGCTTACCTTAGCCCGGTTCATGCCACCAACCGGGCTAATGGTGGTGGCTATATATAGCCCCTCAGCGCAAGAGCAGAGCACACTGCTCTGCTTTTTTTCGGCCGAGGGAGAGGGCTTGGTGGTGCTCTAGCTCACCTCCTATGCACACAAGGTGTTCGATGGAATGCCCGAGCCACACTACTTAAGGTTTCTCCTCTCCAAGCTCGACCGCCAAGCTCCATTTTCCTCAATATTTATCTAGGTTTAGCGGTCCGTCACGCCCGTCCCGTCGACATCGCCGTCGATCACCGCGCCGATCTCATCGCCGGCACCACCGTGGTGAGCCTCTTGTTCTTATCTTCTTTACGAAAGGAAAAATATTATTACTTGTTTGTTTAGATAGATACTTGTATTATTTTCTTACTTTTATTATTGCATCTTATATAGTGCGATGGTTTTGGTATCCGCCCGTCGGCCCTCGGCCCTGTCTATGATTCGGATGTGGTATATATTATCTTTTCATAACTATTGGTTCACTTATTGTTTATGAAAATTATGCCGACCAACGTGACATAGATTTTATTTATCTAGGAGGTTGTTGAACCGGAAATTCCAACCGACCATATTGTCGAGAGGTTAAATTTAGTTGAAGAAGAAAAAAATTTCTTGAAGGAAAAAATAAAAAAACTTGAGGAGGAGAAGATGATATTGGAGTTGCATGTTGCGGATGTCGTCGATGATCACAAGATCAAGATGGATGCAATGCGCTTGAAGATGAGAAAGATTAGAAAATATGCCATTCATACCGAGGCTTGGTATCATTATGCCGTTGGATCAGTTGTTACCTTGGTTGCGATTATGATCGTATTTGTTTTCGCATTGAAATGTTTTACATAGTTTTAATGTATGGTTTAATTAATTTAGATGCTCTGCAGAGCTTTATGTTGTTAGATGAGAACTATGTATGTACTTTCGTTTTTATGTGATGATGAATTTCTATTAATTTGGTCACTTAATTATCTATTCATGATGTTCTGTAATGATTTTTGACACACTTAATTATATATAATGCACGCAGATGAACCGGCAATGGATGTACGGTGACGAGACACACCTCCGAGTACATTAAGGCGTGCATGATTTTCTCAAGTGGCTGAGGCAAACAAGCAGAATGGTTTTATGTGTTGTCCATGCCCTATATGTGGGAATCTGAAGTCTTACTCGACCGGAAAATCCTTCACACCCACCTGTTTTACAAGGGTTTCATGCCACACTATAATGTTTGGACGAGGCACGGAGAAATAGGGGTTATGATGGAAGGCGGCGAGGAAGAAGAATACGATGACAACTATGTGCCCCTGAATACGGTGATGCTACTGAACATCAAGATGCACTGACGATGTGCACGATGGTGCTGGAGCAGGCGAAGCTGCTGAAGATCAAGAGGAACCAGACGATGTGCCCGATGATGATGATCTCCGCCGGGTCATTGTCGATGCAAGGACACAATGCGAAAGTCATAATGAGAAGCTGAAGTTCGATCGCATGTTAGAGGATCACAAAAAAGGGTTGTACCCCAATTGTGAAGATGGCAACACAAAGCTCGGTACCGTACTCGAATTGCTGCAGTGGAAGAAAGAACTCAATACGTATGTCGAAAAAAATGAGACACCAGAATTCAAGGGAAAATATGAGAAGATCAGAGATGACTGGCCCGCATTTGTGGCCTACAAGACATCGGAAAAGAGTAAAAAGATGTCAGCGACAAACAAGAGAAATGCTGCGAAGAAGAAGCTTCACCATCGCACGGGGTCAGGTGGCTACCTCGTAGCCCGGCCTAAGTGGGCCAAGGCTGAGAATGATCTGCTTGATAAAGGGATCGAACCGAGACAATGAACTGGCAGACCATTGCGGACTTGGTTCTTCGGGCGGCGGATCCTTGGACCCTATAACAGGGAAGTGCATTTGGACGGACGAACAATTGGACATACCGGTCAAGAGGCTTCAGCATTATATCGAAGCGGCGCAGCAAGGGAAGTTCGTTCGAGACGGGGAGAAGGACGAGCTCACAATGGCCCTCGGGAATCTCGAGCACCACGGACGGACACGAGGCACGCCAGCTCCGTTCGTGGAAGGCTGGCTTTCCGGACGAGGGGTTACAAAACCCATGAGAGGAGGAAGAAACTGGAGCGAGAGCCTAATGCAGGCGCTGCACGAAAGGGTAATGGGGCTAGAGGGCGAGAAGCAGCAGATCACAACAAACGACCTGCGAAGCTTCCCCGGCTACCCCGCCATCTCGGCGGAGAAGCAAGCATGGCTTCCACCGAGCTGCTTCAGCCGAGCAGCATGCCTTGGCGGCTCCTGCCAGCTATCCGTGGATGCTATCATGGATGCTGAACATTGCCACCTTATGGCGCAATGGAGCAATTTGAAGGTCAAGGCGGCTGTTGGCTCTGTTTATCCTACTAAACCCGACTCAACTTTTCACCGCCGCCGATTCCGAAGGATATGCTAAGGTGATGGTCGACGAAATAACGGAGGATTTGAGGACCTCGGCTTGACCACCCTACCGGTGAAGGGGAGTATCGGCTGGGTTACGCTCTGAAGACTCCATGTCTATGGCGGAAGGATCTCATCAACCTTCCAAATTGGCGCCTCCGCCTCCTCCTCCTCCTCCCGCGAGTCGGGCACTCCGCTTCCTCCACCGCCTCCTCCTCCCGCGAGTGACGATCAGGGCACTCGGCCGGCTCCTTCTCCGGCGTGGCGGCACTCCGTCTCCTTCTCCGCCTGCACCCGCGCGACGGGCAGCCAGCCTCCTCCTTCTCCGCCTCGTCAGCAAGGGCGGAAGAGACCCGCCGCCGCTCCGGCTGCTCCGGCGCGTTGTAGTCCTTCTCCTACGCCTCGTAAGCAAGGAAAGAAGACATCCGCTCCGTCTGCTCTGCCGGCGTCTAGCAGTACAGCCAAAGCGGGGACGAGATCTGATTCGGTCCTTCTCTGAAGACTCGGAGAAGTTACCGTCGAGAGGAGCGAGGAGGAAAACGCGAAGATCGCGCAGACCGAAGTGGATGACTGGTTTCAAGGGTTGAAAGCAAAGAGACATCCACCTCCGGAGGAGAAGGTAGATCCGGTCAAAGCGAAGCGCACTCGCTGCCCCGACAAAACCACCCAAGTCTCCGCCGAAAGGCAACTATGAGCGCATTATTGGAAAGGCATTTGCGAAGCGGAGAGATCGGGAAATACTGTCGGTGATCAAAGGATGAAAGAACGACGAGCTGGGAAACAAATTGCCCAGCTCGGCGAACAAGCAAGCAATCGTGCCCCCGCTCAAGGTGCCTGCTAGCGACATCGTCGATCCGAGGATGGTTCCGGTTATGGCAATCCTGCAGATTACCTGCTTGACGATGTACATTATGATTTCTTGGAGGTGTAGATACAAAGATACGAGTACGGGAAGCCTCTCGTCAAAGATGAAAGCTCTCTATCAACGATGATCACGAAGATTGCATGATTGGTACATGAAAACCTGCAAAGAGTCCGAGGGAGGAATACTTTGTATGTGAGAGTTAAAAGGAGCATGACCTCCTTGGAATTGAACTGTTGCCTATTCCATTTGAGGAGTTCTATCAGTTTTCAATCAATTGGCCCTCGATAAAGCAACGGTCACCTGCTACATGTCTGTAAGTAGTACTACTTCTGTCATTAAGTATCTCTATATAACTCAGCTCTTTCATTGCATGTATTTATAAATATCCTCACTATATTATGCAGATTGAAGATCGCGAAATGAAGAAAAGACAAGTGGGTGATATTGGGTTCATTAACACATATCTCATAGATGCAAATGAGGTTAATTATCGTGCATTGAAACCGAGGCCAACTTGCTACGATCGTTGGAAATAAATGAACACAAAAATATAATACTCTTTCCTTACAACTACACGTGAGTGTTACTGTCTTGTGGCATATTCGGTTTCCCTTATTTAGTCCAGGTTATAGTAATGTAATATTGATGAGTTATGCATGCGTGCGCAGGTTCCACTATATTCTCCTAGAGATTAAGCTTGAGCAAGGAGTAGTAACTGTCTTAGACTCGAGACGAAAAGATCCCAAGGAGTATGCGGAGATGACTAAAATGCTCGAGAAGTAAGTTAAATCGATCATTATCCACCATATCAGCAACTTTGTTCATTTCTGATATCAAGTAATTGTTTTCTTTGTATGGCAGGGCTTGGGAAAATTCACCAAAAAAGCTCCGGGACTACCGAAGAAGCTGCAATTTAGACACCCGAAAGTAAGTACTATATAGTAGCATATTCCACGCGCATCTCCTAGTGATTGAAGCGCTAGTTTCATCAATACCATTTAGCATGCTTGCTAATTATCAGTTTGATTGACCTCTGTTTCTTGTAAAGTGGTTGTGGCAGGAACAAGGGAATGATTTCTGTGGATACTACGTTTGCGAGTCCATCCGCCACACGACCTGTGAGAGGGGCTACTCTGACAAACAATATGAAGTGCGTAAATAAAATATTCACAATTTTATTTTATTACCATCATTTGTGTTGAGTTTCATTCATTCATTCATTCATATATATATATATATATATATATATATATATATATATATATATATATATATATATATATATATATATATATGTATTGACCTCTTTCTTAAAATTAGATGTTTGAAGCGGGATGAACTCCTAGCACCAGATCGCATGCGAGCAATTCAAGAGGAATTGGCGGCATTCTTTCTTGACCATGTGATCGCTGAAGACGGAGAATACTATGTGGACCACGCGTCCGTATTGTAAAAGATAATTATTGTATATATGTAGCCGGTAGTTTGGGCAGATATACGAGAACTTGTTGTTCGACCAATCTCTCGGAGAAGGAGAGGTGGTCGATATCACTTCTCTCTGTATGCATATATGTTCATGAAGATCTTCTGTTTGCTTAATTACTAGCTAGCTAGCATGTCTAGTTAGTCCTCTCTATATGTATGTATAGTACATAGCGTCGACCAAGCACGGACAAAAGAGAGGACACTTTTCTGTATTAATTAGCTAGCTATAGCACAATATATGAAACACCTAAATTAACCCCCCAAAAACCCCCAAACCCCCCTTTCAAAAAAAACAAAACCACAGCCATAGAAATCTTGACGCGTGGATGCCTATTGGTCCCGGTTGGTGCCACCAACCGACCAAAGGCCCTCTCTGCTGGGCTCGGCGGACAGGCCACGTGGAGGCCCATTAGTCCCGGTTCTGGATTGAACCGGGACTAAAGGGCCAGGTATTAATATCGACCCTTTAGTCCCGGTTCATGAACCGGGACTAAAGGCCCTCACCAACCGGGTCAATAGGCCCTTTTTCTACTAGTGTCTGCCAAAGATTAAATGGTTCGAAGGAAAAAGTGCTCTCGATTGGGGGAAAGAAGTTTTGATTAAAGCGGTAGCCCAAGCGATTCCTATTTATGCTATGTCAGTCTTCAAACTCACTAAAGGGGTTTGCAAGGGAATATCTGATGCTATTGCAAAGTTCTAGCGGGGAGATGATGATGATGGCAGAAAACTACATTGGTGGGCATGGTGGAAACTATGTTTCCCAAAAGACCAGGGAGGTATGGGGTTTAGAGACTTACATTCCTTCAATCTTGCTATGTTAGCTAAGCAAGTGTGGAGACAATTGGAATCCCCTGATTCGTTATGTGCGCAAGTGCTTCGAGCAAAATACTATCCTGATGGAAACTTACTAGCTGCTGGGCCAAAGAAAGGATCTTCCTTTACTTGGCAAAGTCTGGTTGCAGGTATCCAGACCTTCAAAAGAGGATGCATATGGAGAATAGGAAATGGTGAGCAAATTAAAATCTGGGAGGATGCATGGATCCCCTCTAGCCCGAACAGAAAAATTATCTCATCGCGAGGAGGTGCTCTAATCACGAAAGTTAGTGAACTCATCAACCCAGTTACGGAACAGTGGGACGAGGATATCATCAGATCAATTTTTTGGCCGGTAGATGCTAAGAGAATCCTTCAGATTCCGCTACAATATAACGCCTTTGATGATTTTGTTGCTTGGAATTTTACCAAATCAAGCTACTTCTCAGTGAGATCGGCATATCATTACGAATGGATGCATCAGTATGGAGGTAGAGCCTCACGTGCGATGCAAGGAACATCAAGACTGAATCCAGTCTGGGGTTTACTTTGGAAGTTGAATGTCCCAGCAAAAATAAAAATATTTTGGTGGCGTCTGCTATATAGTCTGATCCCAGTCCGAGTTGTTCTTGCCAACCATCATATTGGGACTAATGGGATTTGCCCTTTATGTAAGCAAGGACCCGAGGACATTGTTCACCTTTTATTCAGCTGTGTTCAAGCAAGGGAGGTCTGGTTGAAGTTGGGGCTGAGTGAGTTTATTGCTGATGCTAGTACGGTTGACAGATCTGGGTCAATTGTAGTTGAACATATTTTAAGATCAAACTTCAATCAGATGCCGGGCTACCCTGATTTATGTATTCATGATGTTGTGCTTACTGTGTGTTGGTATATATGGTGGATGCGCCGTCAAGTAACACATGAAGGTGTGGTCCCTCCGGTGAACAAGTGTGCACTCTCTATTCTAGCAATTACTTCAAATTATTCTAAACCTTTTGCGAAGGTGACCAGTGTTGTAAAGGAGAAATGGGTAAAACCAGCTGGGGGATGTTTGAAATTAAATGTTGATGCCTCTTATCATGTTGAGGATGGAACTGGGGCGACAGGTGCTGTTCTCCGAGACTCCTCAGGTACCTTCCTGGCTGGATGTTCTCGGTTCATTCCCTATGTCGATTCTGCCCAAACTATGGAGGCGATGGCCCTTCAAGATGGTTTACTGCTAGCAAATGAGGTTGGCTGTAATCGCCTTCAAGCAGAGTCTGATTGCATGGGTATTATAGATGCATTGTCTGGAACAAGTCAGTGGTATGACCAAGCAGCTCCGATTTATGCATCGTGCATGGAAATTGCTCGAGATATTGGTTTGGTTAATTTTATGCATTGTCATAGGGAAGCTAATGTAGTGGCGCACGAACTAGCTAGGTTTTGTTTTTCACAGAAAGTTGATTGTATTTGGCACGGTGAGGCCCCTATAGCTTTATTCTGCAGTTCTTGTTGAACGATGTAAACATTTTTTGAAGTAATAAAATGCGCCATGATGGCTTTCCCTAAAAATAGATTGTTCAATGCAAAAAAAAAGATTAAAGATTGTTCAAAAAAAATCCGAGAGGACCTTCAAAGGAAGGCCTCCCTCCCCCCCCCCCACCTCGCGTCGCCCCGCGTGGGACCGAGGGGAAACCCTAGCCGCCACCTCCCCTAGAGCCCCCTACTCCTCCCCATCCCTCGTTGCCGCCTGAGGGTGCGGTTGGGCGAAGCCCGGCTGGCACCGGCGGTGGCGGGGATCTGTTTGTCCCCTGGCGTGGTGGCCATGGAGCGGGCCGAGGCTGCTGATCTAGGGAGCAGCGCTGGGCGGCGGGTATTGGTGCACGGCGGCTCGTCGATGTTGGGGTGCGACGGCGGGTCACGGCTGTGTGACATGCGTCGTGGTGGTGGCGCATGCGGCTTGGACGGGGGCGACGTCTACATCTTCGGCGGTGGCGCTCAGATCTATCCTCGGCGCGGTGTGGGTCGCGGTCGACATATGCTGTGGGCGGCTGCCCCCTGCCATGGCGGTCTGCTGGTGGGGGATGGTCGCGCAACAATGGTGGTGCTCGCCCTCTGCTTCCTCTACTCGGGTACTGGGGCTTTGGCCGATGGCTGCTTATGTTCGGTGGTGTCGGTGGCCAACGTGGGGGTGTGTCATCGGTTGGCTGGTGGTGGCAGGGGTGAACTGGGGAGGGAGGCAGGGGGCCTCCCGGCCTTGCCGTCGCCGATATCTGGAGGAGCCAGATAGGTCATGACGGTGGCCCGGGTCCCCGGTGGTGCGGTGCGGTGGCTGCGGCAGGGCCCGCGGTCGTCATCTACCTTCCCCTTGATTCTGGCCGTCTGGGCAATCCTTCCTACCAATGTGTGTGGTTTGGGGTGAAAGGAGCCTCCTTTTGCCCCTTACTGGTTGACGGTGTCCATGTGCCGTGGGAGCGGAGGTGGGGTGGTCTCGGATGCCGGGGCGGCGGCCCCGGTGGTTGGAGCTGCGAGGATAGCTGGCGGAGCTCGTGGCTCAGGTGTGGACCGGTTGCCATGGTTGTGAGGGCGGCATGGTGGCCGGTGCCCGACGTCCGGTGTGGGTGGTGAGGTAGGTTCCTCTCTGCTGGTCGCACTACATTTTGAAGGCGGAGTTTCTTGCCGGGGTTCATTTCTTGCCTAGCTTTGGCCAGGCTGACGGTGGTGGTGTCCGCGGGCGTCGTTCCCTTCTTAAAGGCGTCGTTCCCTACTTGAAGGCGTCGTCGCGGTTTCTCTCCGCCCTTCGGGTGGCTTCGGGTGAAGACCTTGATTCTTTGGATTGGGCGGCGGCGACACTCTGATGCCGTTCCCTTTCTTGAATGCGCCGTCTTGGAGTCATCGGTTCGTTGGGCACGGCTTCGCCTCTTCATGATATTCGGTCATGGAGGAGGGCTCTGACTTTCTAGTACGACTTCCGTTGCTTGGAGTGGTGTAACCGTTCTTCTACACCGTTGTGTCTAGCCTTGGGTGCGTGTGGTGTGGTCTTGAGTTGTATGTGTCGGTTTGTATGATCATTGCTTTATATATAAAGCGGAACATGAGCCTTTTTCGGCAAAAAAAATCTGAGAAAATTGCCAAAAACCACCACAATTGCGAGCGACTTCTCAAAAACCAACATTTGACTACATGGTTAAAAAATATGTTTGGAGCAATGAGTGTTTGATACAACAATTTTGATTGGATGGAAAGTTTCCTCCAAAATAAAGTGCAAAGCAACCCTTATGAATTTTTCCCAAGGATTCCAACCCTATGACCATGAAGCAAACAGTATAGTAAAAAATTCGAAGGATACAAATCCTCCAAAATTTCTATGATGTTCTTTTGTATCAAAGGAACCCTGAACGATGTAAAGTCAATAGAGATGATAAGAGATCATGAGCAAATGCTTTGTTATCTTGAGAAGGAGGAGATTGGATCTGGTTTTGTTGACTTTGGATGGATAGACCAGTAGGAGTTTTGTCACACCTAATCTGAGCCTTTCCCATGTTTCCAGTCTTCTCTGACCTACCAATCTAAGTTCATCAGATAGCAAAGGAGCAGGATTTTGGTTGTTAGCTTCAGCTGCCGTACATAGCTCATCACGTCTGTACAGGAGTCCTTCAGGTAGCTCTGCACCTGCCTAATGGCATAACTCGAGTACAGCTGGGACACGAGTGAAGTCAAACCTCTGGTCATGCCTTATCTCATCCTGAAACTTGTTTTCCTGATGGAAGGCCTCAACAGGGACAAGGATGTTATTCAAGCAGTCGGGACTCCATTGGTGAGGTTGATCCTTGACCATACGTTTGAAACCATAGCATGTTTTCATCTGGTGTGTCATTGCTCCAACATGAATTTCGGGACAAAACCTTCAACACGTGTCAAAACATAAAGCACTAATTGAAATGACAGCACATAAAACAATTGAATGAATAGAAAGGTCCACTCTGATCAACAAATGAGGACAAACGTGAACACCGAGGAGGACTGTTTGAGTAAGATTAAAAGGCAAACATGGCAGCACCATTAGCTACACAACAATAACACTAGCCTATGAACACCAGTCTTCTACTTATTTTTGTTTATTTTCCTTTGCCATTTCTTCAGACTTCTTGCAATATCTAAATTGATAATGATCTACTACAAAAGAAGGAACTTTCAGCAACAAACAAGAAGACCAAGTTTATTGTATTGTATCCTCATATGCTGAAGACAAAAACTTAATTTGAAAAAAGTAACAATTTTGAAAAAAGTTCATCGTTTTTGAAAAATGTTCATCGAATTTGAAAAAAGTTTATCGAATTTGAAAAAAGTTCGTCGTTTTTGAAAAATGTTCATTGAATTTGAAAAAAGTTCACATAAATAGAAAAAAGAAAAAAACTAATAAGAACCCTCTGGAAAACTGCCCTATGAACCAGGAAAAGCTGGTTTGGTAAGCTTCTAGAAACTTCCCAAAACCGGGGGCTTCCCGCGAACTGGAGAAAGTATAAAATGGAAACAAATATGTAAGATTTCACATGTGTTGTGTTGCCCTAGTGCTTAGTGTGCTTCTCTTTGAACCTACAAATCCTGAGTTCGAATCCCCTCGCCCGTGTAACCTTTTTCGATGTTTAACGGAGGAAGAAAAAAAATATAATGGGTCAGCCTAGCTATGAGGGGTATCATCATACCTAGTTCAACCTCGTTACCGGCAAGTCTCTTTACTCGGTCCGTAATGCATCATCCCGTAACTAATTCATTAGTCACATTGCTTGCAAGGCTCATAGTGATGTGCATTACCGAGAGGGCCCAGAGATACCTCTCGGATACACGGAGTGACAAATCCTAATCTCGATCTGTGCCAACTCAACAACACCATCGGAGACACCTTTAGAGCATCTTTATAATCACTCAGTTACGTTGTGACGTTTGATAGCACACAAGGTGTTCCTCCGGTATTCGTGAGTTGCATAATCTCATAGTCAGAGGAACATGTATAAGTCATGAAAAAGCAATAGCAATAAAACTAAACGATCATTATGCTAAGCTAACGGATGGTTCTTGTCCATCACATCATTCTCTAATGATGTGATCCCTTCATCAAATGACAACACATGTCTATGGTTAGGAAACTTAACCATCTTTGATTAACGAGCTAGTCAAGTAGAGGCATACTAGGGACACTTAGTTTTGTCTATGTATTCACACATGTACTAAGTTTTCGGCTAATACAATTCTAGCATGAATAATAAACATTCATCATGATATAAGGAAATATAAATAACAACTTTATTATTGCCTCTAGGGCATATTTCCTTCAATAATAGGGTTGCCCGGTATTCCCATCGATCGATGCCCTCTCTGCATAAGGTATATGGCTGACTTCTGGGCCTGGATCGGGAGCGTCGCGGCAATTTCTCAGTTAAGACTGCTTATATAGGATGATCCTGAATATAAAACTTAACGAGAGAATTGACTTGAAGAGAATGACGCATGTCTGACACATCTGCTGAGAACGAATGCAAATAACTGGATCTTTGTGATGCATGAAATGTTGTCTCATGGCTACTTTATTCGCATGGTGGTTACCCTATGGGCATTTTGAGGTGTGAGATGGAAAGCTATATATGAGGACATCTTTCATAACCCCCTCTCAATGCGTCATTTTGTAGCAGTCTTTATGTTAGATCTAAACATACTTGACAAGCCGGCCGTGATCATCACGCACGCGCCATCCTCAAGACCGACAAAGTGGCTCCCTCCATCAGTGAGCTTAG
Organism: Aegilops longissima; assembly: GCA_021605205.1. Lineage (NCBI taxonomy): Eukaryota > Viridiplantae > Streptophyta > Magnoliopsida > Poales > Poaceae > Aegilops > Aegilops longissima. The sequence goes on from CM038677.1 coordinate 747,399,831, forward strand.
CAAAGATCAATGTTGATGCATCGGTAGCGAGGAGTTTGGTTTTTGGAGCTGTTTCAGCGGTGAGCCGAGACCATGCTAGTGTCTACTCGGGAGCTTTGGTGATTGTATTCAGAGGCATCACAGATCCTACAACCTTGGGACCATTGGCTATTCAGGAGGCACTAGCCCTCGCCAGTGATCCAAATTTACAGAGGATCCATATTGCATCTCACTGCAAGGTGGTGATTGATGATATCAAGCAACAATTCGGCCAACTATGGAGCTAGTATAGATGAAATCATAGAGCACTCTAGTGTTTTTCTTTGTTGTAATTTTGTTTATGAGTTTAGGAGCTTGAATTTAGAGGCTTACAATCTAGCGAAGCAATCTTTACATTACGCTATATTTGGATGTCTGTATCGGAGGTGTCCAGTAAACTGTTATGGGCACAATACAAATTCTTTTGTTTGGTTGGTCAGTGCACTGAAGCATGGAATCCTAGTTAGGCTTCAATTCCAAATCATATATGAATGGCAAATTTTGGAATTGCATATTATTGTTGGGAAACGTTGCATAGAAAATAAAAAAAATTCTACGCACATCCAAGATCTATCCATAAAGATGCATAGCTACGAGAGAGGAGAGCATGTCTACGTACCCTCGTAGACGGTTAAGCGGAAGCGTTTTATCAACGCGGTTGATGTAGTCGAACACCTTCGCGATCCAACCGATCAAGTACCGAACGTACGGCAACTCCGTGTTTCGCACACGTTCAGCTCGATAACGTCCTCGCCTCCTTGATCCAGCAAGACGGACGAAGCAATAGATGAGTTCCGGCAGCATAACGACGTGGTGACGGTGAACTTGTTCCCGGAGGGCTTCGCCGTGCACTGCGGAAAAACTAGACGGAGGATGAAACTATAGAAAGGGGCGCCGCACACGGCTAAAAGATTGTTGTGGGGTTGTGTGGCGCCCCTCCCTCTCATATATATAGATGGGGGGAGGGGAGGCAACAAGGATATAGGTGGGGGGAGGGGAGGCAGCCAGGGTGCGCCCCAAGGTGGGTGGTCGGTCCCCTTGGGCGCCTGCCCTGTGGTGCCCCCCTTTCCTTGTTTGGCGCCTGGGAGAAGGCAGGAGGGGGTGGTGCCCCCCTTCCCTTTTTCTCATGCGCGAGAAAAGGCAAGAGGGGCTAACCCCCTCTGTTTCCTTCCCTGGCCCATTAAACTCTCATTCTGAAGGCAAGAGGGGCTAACCCCCTCTGTTTCCTTCCCTGGCCCATTAAACTCCCATTCTGAAGCTCCTCATCATTTTCATGATCTTATCCACATTCAATCACCAAATCACATAACTCATACAAAAGCCCACGACCCTACCCATGGGTCTTGAGTCAGACCCATGCCCAAACCCGACGGGCAACCCAACTCATTAGGGTACCCATCAGGTTTGAAATAAATATTTTTATTTTATATATATATATATATATATATATATATATATATATATATATATATATAGATATATACTTTAAATCTTAGTAGACCATTAGGTTAAAAGCCCAATGCTCTACCAACTGAGCTATACACCCGATTTTACAAGAAGACAACCAAGTTCTCTTTTTATTTAGCATGTATCCACTAGACGCAGAAGTCACTTCACGAAGGAATAGCTGCTGTTCTGGGGTCTCTTATATAGGCAAACCGCACCACCCACCAGCGCGCCTAGGGAGGTGGTACTAAATTTAACAAGCTGTCAACCGGCGTCGTTGTCTCGTTGCCATGTGCTACCGTGCATGCAAATCAGGATATAAGGTGGGCTCGATTTGGAGGCCCAGTTGGCGGCTTCTGCTTTAGCATCGAGTAGTGTTGGGCTGCTACTCAACCAAGGATCCAAGCAAAGCATACATGCATCGCTAGTTCCCTGCTGGCTGCTGGCAGCGTTGGATTGTTCTACATAAATAAATAAATTAGCAAGTATATTTATGAAAATGTTCACACATATTAACAAATAAAAATATATTTTAATCACAAATATTAATCGGGCGACCCATGGATAGACCATTAAACTCATGCCCTACCCATGACTAATTGGGTTATCCATGGGGCTTACCCATGGATGAATATGGTGACCCATACCCTACCCATTCGGGTCGGGTGCCTATGGGCGCGGCTGCCCATGGGTCAAATTGCCGGGTTGACCCATATTGATTCCTACATATTTCACGAAGATCTTTATCGGTCGAACCTTTATGACAGAATATGTAGTTCCCTTTGTCTGTCGGTATGTTACTTGCTCGAGATTCGATCGTCGGTATCTTCATAGCTAGTTCAATCTCGTTACCGACAAATCTCTTTACTTGTTCCGTAATACATCATCTCGTAACTAACTCCTTAGTCACTTTGCTTGCAAGCTTCTTGTGATGTGTATTACCGAGAGGACTCAGAGATACCTCTCCGATATACGGAGTGAGAAATCCCAATCTCGATCCATGCCAACTCAACAGACACATTCGGAGATACATGTAGAGCATCTTTATGATCACCCAGATACGTTGTGACGTTTGATAGCACACAAGGTATTCCTCCGGTATCCGAGAGTTGCATGATCTCACAAGGTTTCCATTTTTTAAATTTGTTCAGGAATTTCAAGAAAGGTTCCCTTTTTGGAAAATTATTTGGAATGTTTTTTTTCTTGTATTAAAAACTTCATCCTGAATTCAAAAAATGTCCTTGTTTTCGAATTGTTGGTCACGTATTTAGAATTTGTTCGTTTTTCAGTTTTGTTGCGTTTCAAATTTTCGCTCATAATGCGAAAACTGTTCATGTTTACAAAAATGTTCAGAATATAAAAATTGTCCCTGTTCTCAACAAAATGTGCACGAATTTCAAAAAATGTTCCTGCTTCTAAAAAATTGTTCAACAATTCAAAAAATGTTCCCATGGTCAAAAAATGTTTAGAATATTCAAAACTGTCACACAAATTCAAATAATGTTTGGGACTTTTGAAAAAAATCAACAATTAAAAAGGATTTCCCATTATCAAATTTTGTTCTCAAAATTCAATAAGTGTTTGAGTTTTTAAAAAATGTCGGGAATTTCAAAAAAATGTTTGCACTTTTCGAAAGTTGTTCCCATTCTCAATTTTTTGTCTCAAAATTCAATAAATGTTCATGTTTTCATCAAAGTTCAGGAATTTCAAAATTCTTTCTGTCGAAAAATGTTCATGTTTTTATTTTATTTTTTGAAAATTTGAAAAATTGTCCGAGTTCTTTAATAAATTATGGATTTTCAAACATTTTTCTTTATAAAAATCACAATTTCCAAATAAAGTTCGAAAAAAATTCAAAAACATGTCCAGATTCTGCTTTGGAATTAGTTCTTATACTAGCACGCTCCCCTTTTTACACTAACATTCTTTAGCTCCACTGGTTAGCTGCTGTAAGGCCCACGATGCGGCTATATCTCCCACGTGTCGAGGCACGACTTAGAGGCATAATCGCATTGTGGTTTTGTCGCAAGAAGGGTCATCTTCACACAATCCCATATAATGAATAAGAAAGGGATAAGTAGAAGGTTGGCTTACAATCGACACTTCACACAATATTTAAATAAACCATACATCATCCAAAATACACACATAGACCGACTACGGTAAAAAACCAAATGAAAAGAAGATAACCCCAAATGCTAAATCCCCGATCGTCCCAACTGGGCTTCACTACTGATCATCAGGAAAAGACAGGTAGTAATGACCAAGGTCCTCGTCGAACTCCCACTTGAGTTCGGTAGCATCACCTACACTGGTATCATCGGCATCTGCAACTGTTTTGAAAGTATTCGTGAGTCACGAGGACTCAGCAATCTCACACCCTCGAGATCAAGACTATTTAAGCTTATGGGTAGGATAAGGTAATGAGGTGGAGTTGCAGCAAGCGCTAAACAAATATGGTGGCTAACATATACAAATAAGAGTAAGTTGAGAAGCTACGCAACGGTCGAAAAGCTAGAAGTGCCCAAGAAGTGATCCTGAAGCTACTTACGTCCAAACATAACCCAAACCGTGTTCACTTCCCGGACACCACCGAAAGGAGACCATCACGGCTACACACGCGGTTGATGCATTTTAATTAAATCAAGTGTCAGGTTCTCTACAACCGGATATTAAGAAATTCCTATCTGCCACATAACCGTGGGCACGACTCTAGAAAGTTTATAACCTGCAGGGGTGTCCCAACTTAGCCCATCACAAGCTCTCACGATCAACGAAGGATATTCCTTCTCCTGGAACAACCCGATCAGACTCGGAATCCCAGTTACAAGACATTTCGACAATGGTAAAACAAGACCAGCAAGACCGTCCGATGTGCCGACAAATCCCGATAGGAGTCGCACGTATCTCGTTCTCAGGGCACACCGGATGAACACTACGTACGGCAACAGAAGACCCCGGGTGAAGGGGTGGCACCGCAAGTGGCTCTAGGTTGGACCAACACTTAGAGGAGCACTGGCCCGGGGGGATTAAAATAAAGATGACCCTCGGGTCTGCAGAACCCAAGGGAAAGTTATAGGTTGTTAGGCAGATGTAAAACCAAGATTGGGCCTTGCTGGAGGAGTTTTATTCAAAGCGATCTGTCAAGGGGGTCCCATAACCCCAACCGCGTAAGGAACGCAAAATCAAGGAACATAACACCGATATGACGGAAACTAAGGCGGCAAAAGTGGAACAAAACACCAGGCATAAGGCTGAGCCTTCCACCCTATACCAAGTATATAGATGCATTAATTAAAATAAGAGATATTGTGATATCCCAACATAAACATGTTCCAACATGGAGCAATCTTCAACTTCACATGCAACTAACAACACTATAAGAGGGGCTGAGCGAAAGCGGTAACGTAGCCAAACAACGGTTTGCTAGGAAGGTGGGTTAGAGGATTGACATGGCAATATGGGAGGCATGATAAACAAGTGGTAGGTAGTGTGACATAGCTGTTGGGGAACGTAGTAGAAATTCAAAATTTTCCTACGTGTCACCAAGATCTATCTATGAAGAAACCAGCAACAAGGGGAAGGAGAGTGCATCTACATACCCTTGTAGATCGCTAAGCGGAAGCGTTCAAGAGAACGGGGTTGAAGGAGTCGTACTGTCGTGATCCAAATCACGGAGATCCTAGTGCCGAGCGGACGGCACCTCCGCGTTCAACACACGTACAGCCGGTGGCGTCCCACGCCTTGATCCAGCAAGGAGAGAGGGAGAGGTTGAGGAAGACTCCGTCCAGCAGCAGCATAACGGCGTGGTGGTGATGGAGGAGCGTGGCAATCCAGCAGGGCTTCGCCAAGCACTACGGGAGAGGAGGAAGAGGAGAGAGGTAGGGCTGCGCCAAGAGGAGAAGTTCTCATGTGTATGGCAGCCCCAAAACCTCAAGTATATATAGGGGGGAAGGGGGCTGCGCCCCCTTTAGGGTTTCCCACCCCCAAGGGGTGCGGCCAGCCCTAGATCCCATCTAAGGGGGGCGGCCAAGGGGGGAGAGAGAGGGGGCGCCCACTAGGTGGGCCTTAAGGCCCATCTGGACCTAGGGTTTGCCCCTCCCCACTCTTCCCACGCCTTGGGCCCCTTGTGGGGGGCGCACCAGCCCACCTTGGGCTGGTCCCCTCCCACACTTGGCCCACGCAGCCTTCTGGGGTTGGTGGCCCCACTTGGTGGACCCCCGAGACCCTCCCGGTGGTCCCGGTACGTTACCGGAAAAACCCGAAACTTTTTCGGTGACCAAAACAGGACTTCCCATATATAAATCTTTACCTCCGGACCATTCCGGAACTCCTCATGACGTCTGGGATCTCATCCGGGACTCCAAACAACATTCGGTAACCACATACAAACTTCCTTTATAACCCTAGCGTCATCGAACCTTAAGTGTGTAGACCCTACGGGTTCAGGAACCATGCAAACATGACCGAGACGTTCTCCGGTCAATAACCAACAGCGGGATCTGGATACCCATGTTGGCTTCCACATGTTCCACGATGATCTCATCGGATGAACCACGATGTCAAGGACTCAATCAATCCCATATTCAATTCCCTTTGTCTAGCGGTATTGTACTTGCCCGAGATTCGATCGTCGGTATCCCGATACCTTGTTCAATCTCGTTACCGGCAAGTCTCTTTACTCGTTCCGTAACACATCATCCCGTGATCAACCCCTTGGTCACATTGTGCACATTATGATGATGTCCTACCGAGTGGCCCAGAGATACCTCTCCGCTTTTACGGAGTGACAAATCCAGATCTCGATTCGTACCAACCCAAGACACTTTCGGAGATACTGTAGTGCACCTTTATAGTCACCCAGTTACGTTGTGACGTTTTGTACACCCAAAGCATTCCTACGGTATCCGGGAGTTGCACAATCTCATGGTCTAAGGAAAAGATACTTGACATTACAAAAGCTTTAGCATACGAACTACGATCTTTGTGCTATGCTTAGTATTGGGTCTTGTCCATCACATCATTCTACTAATGATGTGATCCCGTTATCAATGACATCCAATGTCCATGGTCAGGAAACCATAACCATCTATTGATCAACGAGCTAGTTAACTAGAGGCTCACTAGGGACATGGTGTTGTCTATGTATCCACACATGTATCTGAGTTTCCTATCAATACAATTATAGCATGGATAATAAACGATTATCATGAACAAGGAAATGTAATAATAACTAATTTATTATTTCCTCTAGGGCATATTTCCAACAGTCTCCCACTTGCACTAGAGTCAATAATCTAGTTCACATCGCCATGTGATTAACACTGATAGGTCACATCGCCATGTGACCAACATCCAAAGAGTTTACTAGTGTCTGTAAACTAGTTCACATCATCATGTGATTAAGACTCAATGAGTTCTGAGGTTTGATCATGTTTTGCTTGTGAGAGAGGTTTTAGTCAACGGGTCTGAACCTTTCAGATCCGTGTGTGCTTTGCAAATTTCTAGGTCATATTGTAAACGCTGCTTCCACGCTCCACTTGGAGCTATTCCAAATGGTTGCTCCACTATATGTATCCGGTTTGCTACTCAGAGTCACTCGGATAGGTGTTAAAGCTTGCACCGACGTAACCCTTTACGCCGAACTCTTTATCACCTCCATAATCGAGAAACATGTCCTTATTTACTCCAAGGACAATTTTGACCGCTGTCCAATGATCCCCATTCCTGGATCATTCTTGTACCCCTTGACTGACTCATGGCAAGGCACACTTCCGGTGCGGTACACAGCATAGCATACTATAGAGCCTACGTCTAAAGCATAGGGGACGACCTTCGTCCTTTCTCTCTTTTCTGCCGTGGTCGAGCTTTAACTCTTAACTTCATACCTTACAACTCAGGCAAGAACTCCTTCTTTGACTGATCCATCTTAAACATTTTCAAGATTATGTCAAGGTATGTGCTCATTTGAAAGTACCATTAGGCGTTTTTGATCTATCCTTATAGATCTTGATGCTCAAGGTTCAAGTAGCTTAATCCAGGTTTTCTATTGAAAAACACCTTTCAAATAACCCTATATGCTTTCCAGAAATTCTACATCATTTCTGATCAACAATATGTCAACAACATATACTCATCAGAAATTCTATAGTGCTCCCACTCACTTCTTTGGAAATACAAGTTTCTCATAAACTTTGTATAAACCCAAAATCTTTGATCATCTCATCAAAGCGCACATTCCAACTCCGAGATGCTTACTCCAGTCCTTAGAAGGATCGCTAGAGCCAGCATACCTTTTAGCATCCTTAGGATCGACAAAAACTTTCTGATTGTATCACATACAACCTTTCCTTACGAAGACTGGTAAGGAAACTCGTTTTGACATCCATCTGCCAGATTTCATAAATGCAGCTAATGCTAACATGATTCCGACGGACTTAAGCATCGCTATGGATGAGAAAATCTCATCGTAGGCAACTCTTTGAACTTGTGAAAAACTCTTCGCCACAAGTCGAGCTTCATAGACGGTGACATTACCGTCCACGTCCGTCTTCTTCTTAAAGATCCATTTATCTCAATGGCTTACCGATCATCGGGCAAGTCCACCAAAGTCATGGATCCTTTCTCGGATTTTATGGCCTCGAGCCATTCGTCGGAATCCGGGCCCACCATCGCTTCTCCATAGCTCGTAGGTTCATTGTTGTCTAGCAACATGACCTTCAAGACAGGATTGCGTACCACTCTGAAGTAGTACGCCTCCTTGTCACCCTACGAGGTACATTAGTGACTTGATCCGAAACTTCATGATCACTATCATAAGCTTCTACTTCAATTGGTGTATGTGCCACGGGAACAACTTCATGTGCCCTGCTACACACTAGTTGAAGTGACGGTTCAATAACCTCATCAAGTCTCCACCATCCTCCCACTCAACTTTTCGAGACAAACTTTTCCTCGAGAAAGGACCCGATTAAAGAAACAATCCCTATTGCTTTCGGGTCTGAATTAGGAGGTATACCCAACTGTTTTGGGTGTCCTATGAAGATTTATTTTATTCGCTTTGGGTTCGAGCTTATCAACCTGAAACTTTTTCACATAAGCGTCGCAGCCCCAAACCTTTAAGAAATGACAACTTAGGTTTCTCCAAACCATAGTTCAAACGGTGTCATCTCAACGGAATTACGTGGTGCCCTTATTAAAGTGAGTGTGGTTGTCTCTAATGCCTAACCCATGAACGATAGTGGTAATTCGATAAGAGACATCATGGTACGCACCGTATCCAATAGGGTGCAACTATGATGTTCGGACACACCATCACACTATGGTGTTCCAGGCGGTATTAATTGTGAAACAATTTCCACAATGTCTTAATAGCGTGCCAAAGCTCGTAACTCAGATACTCATCTCTATGATCATATCATAGACATTTTATCCTCTTGTCACGATGATCTTCAACTTCACTCTGAAATTACTTGAACCATTCAATAATTCAGACTTGTGTTCATTAAGTAAATATACTCAACATCTACTCGAATCATCTGTGAAGTAAGAACATAACGATATTCACTGCATGCCTCAACACTCATTGGACTGCACACATCAAAATGTGTTACTTCCAACAAGTTGCTATCTTGTTCCATTTTACTGAAAAACGAGGCTTTTAGTCATCTTGCCCATGTGGTATGATTTGCATATCTCAAGTGATTCAAAATCAAGTGAGTCCAAACGATCCATCTGCATGGAGTTTCTTCATGCGTATACACCAATAGACATGGTTCGCATGTCTCAAACTTTTCAAAAATGAGTGAGTCCAAAGATCCATCAACATGGAGCTTCTTCATGCGTTTTATACCAATATGACTTACATGGCAGTGCCACAAGTAAGTGGTACTATCATTACTATCTTATATATTTTGGCATGAAAATGTGTATCACTACGATCGAGATTCAATAAACCATTCTTATTAGGTGCAATACCATTAAAGGTATTATTCAAATAAACAGAGTAACCATTATTCTCCTTAAGTGAATAACGTACCGTATTGCGATAGACATAATCCAATCATGTCTATGCTCAACGCAAACACCAAATGAGAATTATTCAGGTTTAATACTAATCTTGATGGTAGAGGGAGCGTGCGATGTTTGATCACATCAAAATTGGAAACACTTCCAACACATATCGTCAGCTCTCCTTTAGCTAGTCTCCGTTTATTCCGTAGCTCTTTTATTTCGAGTTACCAACACTTAGCAACCGAACCGGTATCTAATACCCTGGTGCTACTAGGAGTACTAGTAAAGTACACATTAACATAATGTATATCAAATATACTTCTATCGACCTTGCCTGCCTTCTTATCTACCATGTATCTAGGGTAATTCTGCTCCAGTGGCTGTTCCCCTTATTACAGAAGCACTTAGTCTCGGGTTTGGGTTCAACCTTGGGTTTCTTCACTAGAGCAGCAGCTGATTTGCCGTTTCATGAAGTATCCCTTCTTGCCCTTGCCCTTCTTGAAACTAGCGGTTTCACCAACCATCAACAATTGATGCTCCTTCTTGATTTCTACTTTCATGTGTCAAACATCGCGAATACTTCAAGGATCATCATATCTATCCCTGATATGTTATAGTTCATCACGAAGCTCTAGCAGCTTGGTGGCAATGACTTTGGAGAAACATCACTATCTCATCCGGAAGATCAACTCCCACTCGGTTCAAGTGATTGTTGCACTTCGGACAATCTGAGCACAAGCTCAACGATTGAGCTTTTCTCCCTTAGTTTGCAGGCTAAGACAATCGTCGGAGGTCTTATACCTCTTGGCGTGGCACGAGCCTGAAATCCCAATTTCAGCCCTCGAAACATCATATATGTTCGCGACGTTTGAAAACGTCTTTGGTGCCTCAACTCTAAACCGCTTAACCGAACTATCACGTAGTTATCAAAGCGTGTATGTCCGATGTTCGCAACATCCACAAACGACGTTTGGGGTTCAGCACACCGAGCGGTGCATTAAGGACATAAGCTTTCTATTGTCCGCATAATCGCCATGTCAACTTTCAACTATATTTTCTCTAGGAACATATCTAAACAGTGGAACTAAAGCGCGAGTTTACGACATAATTTGCGAAGGTCTTTTGACTATGTTCAGGATAATTAAGTTCATCTTATGAACTCCCACTCAGATAGACATCCCTCTAGTCATCTAAGTGATTACATGATCCGAGTCAACTAGGCCGTGTCCGATCATCACGTGAGACGGACTAGTCATCATCGGTGAACATCTTCATGTTGATCATATCTACTATACGACTCATGCTCGACCTTTCGGTCTCTGTGTTCCGAGGCCATGTCTGTACATGCTAGGCTCGTCAAGTTAACCCTAAGTGTTTCGCGTGTGTAAATCTGTCTTACACCCGTTGTATGTGAACGTAAGAATCCATCACACCCGATCATCACGTGGTGCTTAGAAGCGACGAACTTTAGCAACGGTGCACAGTTAGGGGAGAACACTTCTTGAAATTGTTGTAAGGGATCATCTTATTTACTACCGTCGTTCTAAGCAAATAAGATGCATAAACATGATAAACATCACATGCAATCAAATAGTGACATGATATGGCCAATATCATTTTGCTCCTTTTGATCTCCATCTTCGGGGCTCCATGATCATCATCGTCACCGGCATGACACCATGATCTCCATCATCATGATCTCCATCATCGTGTCTCCATGAAGTTGTCTCGCCAACTATTACTTATACTACTATGGCTACCGGTTAGCAATAAAGTAAAGTAATTACATGGCGTTCTTCAATGACACGCAGGTCATACAATAAATTAAAGACAACTCCTATGGCTCCTGCCGGTTGTCATACTCATCGACATGCAAGTCGTGATTCCTATTACAAGAACATGATCAATCTCATACATCACATATATTCATCACATTCTTCTTGGCCATATCACATCACATAGCATACCCTGCAAAAACAAGTTAGGCGTCCTCTAATTGTTGTTTGCATGTTTTATGGCTGCTATGGGTTTCTAGCAAGAACGTTTCTTACCTCATAAAACCACAACGTGATATGCCAATTGCTATTTACCCTTCATAAGGACCCTTTTCATCGAATCCGTTCCGACTAAAGTGGGAGAGATCGGCACCGCTAGCCACCTTATGCACCAAGTGCATGTCATCGGTGGAACCTGTCTCACGTAAGAGTACGTGTAAGGTCGGTCCGGGCCGCTTCATCCCACAATACCGTCGAAACAAGATTGGACTAGTAACGGTAAGCATATTGAACATCATCAACGCCCACAACTACTTTGTGTTCTACTCGTGCAAAGAATCTACGCAATAGACCTAGCTCATGATGCCACTGTTAGGGAACGTAACAGAAATTCAAAATTTTCCTACGTGTCACCGAGATCTATCTATGAAGAAACCAGCAACGAGGGGAAGGAGAGTGCATCTACATACCCTTGTAGATCGCTAAGCGGAAGCGTTCAAGAGAACGGGGTTGAAGGAGTCGTACTCGTCGTGATCCAAATCACCGGAGATCCTAGTGTCGAACGGACGGCACCTCCGCGTTCAACACACGTACAGCCCGGTGACGTCTCCCACGCCTTGATCCAGCAAGGAGAGAGGAGAGGTTGAGGAAGACTCATCCAGCAGTAGCACAACAGGCGTGGTGGTGATGGAGGCGTGGCAATCCAGCAGGCTTCGACAAGCACTACGGGAGAGGAGGAAGAGGAGAGAGGTAGGGCTGCGCCAAGAGGAGAAGTTCTCATGTGTATGGCAGCCCCAAAACCTCAAGTATATATAGGGGGGAAGGGGGCTGCGCCCCCTTTAGGGTTTCCCACCCCCAAGGGGTGCGGCCAGCCCTAGATCCCATCTAAGGGGGGCGGCCAAGGGGGGAGAGAGAGCGGGCGCCCACTAGGTGGGCCTTAAGGCCCATCTGGACCTAGGGTTTGCCCCTCCCCACTCTTCCCACGCCTTGGGCCCCTTGTGGGGGCGCACCAGCCCACCTTGGGCTGGTCCCCTCCCACACTTGGCCCACACAGCCTTCTGGGGTTGGTGGCCCCACTTGGTGGACCCCCGGGACCCTCCCGGTGGTCCCGGTACGTTACCGGAAAAACCCGAAACTTTTCCGGTGACCAAAACAGGACTTCCCATATATAAATCTTTACCTCCGGACCATTTCGGAACTCCTCGTGATGTTTGGGATCTCATCCGGGACTCCGAACAACATTCGGTAACCACATACAAACTTTCTTTATAACCCTAGCGTCATCGAACCTTAAGTGTGTAGACCCTACGGGTTCGGGAACCATGCAGACATGACCGAGACGTTCTCCGGTCAATAACCAACAGCGGGATCTGGATACCCATGTTGGCTCCCACATGTTCCACGATGATCTCATCGGATGAACCACGATGTCAAGGACTCAATCAATCCCGTATTCAATTCCCTTTGTCTAGCGGTATTGTACTTGCCCGAGATTCGATCGTCGGTATCCCGATACCTTGTTCAATCTCATTACCGGCAAGTCTATTTACTCGTTCCGTAACACATCATCCCGTGATCAACCCCTTGGTCACATTGTGCACATTATGATGATGTCCTACCGAGTGGGCCCAGAGATACCTCTCCGTTTACGGAGTGACAAATCCATCTCGATTCGTGCCAACCCGCAGACACTTTCGGAGATACCTGTAGTGCACCTTTATAGTCACCCGATTACGTTGTGACGTTTGGTACACCCAAAGCATTCCTACGGTATCCGGGAGTTGCACAATCTCATGGTCTAAGGAAAAGATACTTGACATTAGAAAAGCTTTAGCATACGAACTACGATCTTTGTGCTATGCTTAGTATTGGGTCTTGTCCATCACATCATTCTACTAATGATGTGATCCCGTTATCAATGACATCCAATGTCCATGGTCAGGAAACCGTAACCATCTATTGATCAACGAGCTAGTTAACTAGAGGCTCACTAGGGACATGGTGTTGTCTATGTATCCACACATGTATCTGAGTTTCCTATCAATACAATTATAGCATGGATAATAAACGATTATCATGAACAAGGAAATATAATAATAACTAATTTATTATTGCCTCTAGGGCATATTTCCAACAATAGCGATAGAGCAAACAACTAGCAAGCAAAGATATAAGTGATATCGAGGGTAATGGTCATCTTGCCTGCAATATTCTCAGAGTTGTCGACAGCTTTCTCCTCGTTAGCGTACTCAACAGGTTCCTCGGTCACGAACTCGTCTTTCAGCTCTACCCAAAGCAAGAACACAAGCAATGGAACAACAATCAATCACGGTGCAATGCACAAGCAACATGATGCAATACATGGCATGAAATGCAAGGTATGATGTGCAATGCATATGAGAACTCCGGAAAGGAAAGGATGATCAAGGCATCAACTTGAAAAACCAAGTATGCCACTGGAAAGATGGGGTGATTTCGGTCGAAAACGATATAAGGATCACCGAAAATGGATGCATAGTTTGCAAATGACAAGCAAAACAAGGATGATGCAAACCTGTGATTAACAACATCATATTACTTAAGATGCAACAAGAAACTATGCTACAACACTCCAACATAGCAACAAAGCACATGACCATAAAGTACACATGAAGCTCTACAAATCATGAACACTGAGCTCCTGCTATTTCTCACTAGAACAAGATCAAACTAGCATGGCAAAAATGCAAATGATAACAGAATCACAGACTTGTGAAAATACTAAGCATGTGAAGACAGCATCAGGAAGCAATGTTTAGAGCTAAGAGCATTACTAGTAGAACCCTCAAACCCTCAAATCCTTAAAGCAGTTTTAAGGGTTGAGAATTGTCACTTTTTGACACTTTTAAGGGTTGAAAAACAGGGGCAAATACTAGAACCCTCAAACCCAACCCTTAAACTGCTTTAAGGATTAGATCTGAGGGTTCTAGTCTTTGCCTCGACCCCAACCTTTAAATCTATCATTTGACATCTCCCAATTTATGACAACAAGAACACAATCAACTTCCAAACAAACTACCAAATGACAATCATTGATGCATGGTTTAATAGTTTACATCACAAAATCATCATCTTCCTCCTCTCATCGGCACCATCACCAAAAAGTTGCACCTCGGCGCCATCTCCTAGACCACAAGAGGGCTCCATCAAGCATCTCCATCGGCACCGGTGGAGTCGTACACACCGCCATCACCACTACTACTCATCGGAGTGTCACCTCGAAAAGTAGATGACACAACACGGAACATCCTCTTCCTCTCCGCGATGTCCTCCTTGTAGTCCTTCCACCATTGCAATTGGTCTTGATCCATGTCCTTCTTGGACATCATCATGTGCTCTTTCTCTTCCACCATGAGTTCTTTCCATACCTTTGCCTCTTTGAGCTTGATCATCCTCTCCTCCAACTCGGCCTTGCGCTTTGCTTCTTCACGCTTTGCTTCAACTTGTGCAAGCTTGACCTCTTTCTTCTTCTCGGTGATAAGAAGCTTCGTCTCCAATGTCTTCGTTGTCAATTCCTCTCTTGCCTTCATCATGTTGTCCATCTTCTCCCTTAGGCTTGACGCCTCTTCTTCCATCTTCACCCTTAGCTTGCCCTTCTTGTTTCCCTCGGGCTTGCCCAAGTTCCACTCCTCCTCATCTTCACTATCGTCCATCCTTAGCATTGCCGGCTTCTTGGGTGCGGTCTCTTGATCCCTCAACTTCCACTTGTTAAAGGTTTGAAGAATTGACCAAACATGCTTAAATGGGAATGGCTTGCCCTTGGAAGCGGCCATCTCCTTGTACCTCATGCCGGCAATTGTCTCCTATCAACCACACATAAATCACATAAGAACCCACCAATAGCATAGTGCACACACATAATCAAAATAGTGAAGAAATATGTACTCACATAGTCACTCTCCACGGTTCCACTAGGTGGTGCATCCCTCACTTGGTCCATGTACGCACTCCAACGAGCACAAGCGGGCTTGATCAACTCCCACCGGCCTTGAAGCGACCGGAAAGTGCGATGGATGAACCCACTATTCTTCGGCTTGATCCTACAATAGACGTCCTCGATCCTTTGCCAATACAGTTTACCAGTTTGATCGATGCCGGTGGTTGCATCCATTCCCACAGCTGCCCAAGCACGAACCAAGAGGACATCTTCCGCCTCGGTGTAGTTTTGTCGACCGCGCGTGTGGGCGGGAAGCGGCAGTGAATGCCTCCTCCCCTATCTCGTCCACCTCCTCCTCGTCATCCCCTTCATCCTCCTCATCTTCCTCCTTTTCCTCCAAGTCGTCACCAACCCTAAAGGGGTCTAGAGGCGGAGCTCCGAGGTCCACCTCCGCGTTTTGGAGGAGGTCCATGAACAAGGATGGGGTTGCCATTTCCTCGAACACCTCGTGCGCGGCGGGAGGAGGTTCGGTGACGGCGGCGGGCTTCTTCCGCGGCTTCTTCACGGTCGGGGACGAGCCGACGACCTTGCAGGAAGCCCCTCGAGGCCACGGCCGGCTCTTCTTAGGCGTGGCGGGCGGCGCCGGTCGCGGGGGCGGGGCGGGGCGGGAGCCGGGAGGCGGGAGGAGGCGCTGCGAGCCCGCCCGCCGCCGCTTGGCCCCGGCGTGGTCGCCGCCACCACATCGGCCATGGTCGGGTGGGCGGGGCGGCTTGGCGGCGGGGCCCTCCATGGCCGGGCTGGCAGGAAGCGTCGGGAGGAGGAGGCCGAGGAGGAGCAGTTGCTCCAGCGAGCGAGGAGCGAGCGAGGAGGAGTCTTGGGTTGGGGCGATTTTCCTCTCAACCCCTACTTCTACAGATTGCAAACTGGTTTGAGGGTTGGACCTCTAAATTTTTTTACGGCTTTGAGGGTTTAGAGGTTCTAGTCTACGGCGTTTTTTCCACGAAAACTGTAAAAAATCGGTTATTTTTAGGGGTTTGAGGGTTTGAGGGCTCTACTAGTAATGCTCTAAGAAACAACATGTAATGGCAAACAAAGGCATGGCATGCTGTTACTAAACACATAGAACAAAACTCCCTTACTGAACTTTATCCCAAGATGCATGGAAAATATGGTAGCACCCATGCAAACATGGCAAGTTATATTATCAGTTTCAGACTTGCAAGAAAACAGAGCATGGCAGGAGCATATTCATGATAGCAACTTTGCATGCTCAATTCACTCACCATAAAGTATTACATGGCATAACAAGGTAACAAACAAGAAGTAGACATGTTCAAGAAGCTAAGCGTGTCAAGAGAAAGTTCATAGGCTACATGTATCACTAGCAACACTCATGGCAAAACTGAATCTCATGTTAACAATCTGCCAGGAACAATATTTAGCAAAAGTAGAGCATGATAATGATAAGCTAGTGTACTCCATAATTTCAACCAGAGGCATGAATGGATAGGGCAATATCACATCCTCAAAACACTCTTACTGAACTACCTCAAAATGTGCGTGGATCTCATGGTAGCAACATGGCAACTTAGCATCAAAATGTAAGAGGAAATGACTTAGCAAAATATTTCAAGTGTTTGAAAATAGCAACATTATGAAGCCTACTTTGCACATAGCTCACAAGAATACAAGACATGCACCACTGCAAAGATGGCATGATGGAGCTCATAAAATATGTAGGCATCATGCTCATAGGATGCACACACGAAATGCAACGAAAATGACAAATCATCAAGTTCTGTTAAATTCCAGCAGACAACATCATATAGCACTTTTGCAATGAGGATTAGGGCATCGATATGGACATTAACATGCATGCAAATGCCACTAACATGAAGAGCATCACGAGACGTACATTTTGATATATCATATGCATGATTCGAAGCACCGAGCACAAAGATATGACATGATGAAAAGGGTAAAAAAATATTGGATTCCAGGGACTTGGTAGAAATATTATACCCCTCGGGGACGAAGTGGGACGAGGAGATCCAAGCGGGTCCGTTTGGATGGAGGGACATGGCCGTGCTGGGTCGGCGCGGAGCGGGACGAGGCAAGAGTGGGATGGCGCGAGCGGCGAACGGGGGCGTCCCGTTTGGATCGACGAACGGCGCGGGGCGGGACGAACCGGTGCACATCGACGCCGGAGGAGGCAACCGGCCGGCGACGATGCGAGCGCGGCTCCGGTGAGTGGAGGATGTCAGGGACGGGCGCAGGTGCGTGGATCCGGTGCAGGGGAGGCCCGATCCGGCAGCGGACGGCGCGACGCGAGGTTGCAGGAGGAGGAGGTGGTGCTCGCCGGAGCTGGCAGCTTCGGGCGGTGGCGCTGAAGATCTGGCGGCGGCGTGGCGCAAAGCGGCGCGGTGAGCGGCGGAGGCGGGCGGCGAAGCGGTGGAGGCGGCGGGGCGGCGGTGGTAGTAGACAATGCGGAGGGCGGCGGCGCTGGCTGCACGGGCCAGGCGGCGGCGGATGGGCTCCGCAGGCCCACGATGGGCTCGGCGAGCCTCGGCGGCGGGGAAGGCACAGGAGGACAGGTGGCAGTTCGTGATAGGAGGAGGGCGACGGCGGAGGTGACTGTCGCCCCGGGATTGGTCCGGCCGACGTGGTTGATGGCGGTGGACATGTCTGGCGGCGGTGAGGATTTGTCCGGTGGCGCGAGGTGGAAGGAGGCGAGGGTTTGCACCGCGAATTTTGGGGGAAGAGACATATTTATAGGTAGAGGGAGCTAGGAGAGTCTAAATGAGGTGCGGTTTTCGCCCACATAATCATGATCCAATGACGGAGAGCATGGAGGATGTTTAGATGGGCTAGTGGGCTGTTTTGGAGGGGTGTTGGGCTGCAACAAAAGAGGGCTTTAGCGGTTACCCAGTTAATCGTTGGGGCATCAAACGACCTTCAAATGGAACGAAATTTGACAGGCGGCCTACCAGTGATGTACCAAGGCTACTCGACGAATCTCGGCCCATTCCTAGAACGTTTTTCTCCCGCTCACGAAACGAGATTAGAGGGGTGCAACGGGTGCATGTGGGAGCGTCGGATTGCGGAACAGACAACGGGGAAAATGACCGGATGCATGAGACGAACATGAATGCAAATGAGATGCACATGATGACCTGAGATGAAATGCATGACATGAACAAAATGCAAAACAAAAGACAAAAACCAAACCATGAAGGAAATATCATATCACATAGCCAGAAATGGCAAGAGTTGGAGTGACAGATATGGAAAGTTACATCCGGGTGTTACAGCTGCTCTCCTACATAAGATGGAGGTCCAAAGTTCGAATCCTAGTAAGGATTTTGCGCGCTACCCTTTTTCTTTTTAACATCGCCGTGCTACTGTACAACAAATAGGGGCGCTCGATGCAGCGCCCATTACTGCGCCGGCCCAGTCGCGGGGTCTCTGCGTGTGTCGCGTGGTTGTTCGACGCGAAACGCGTCGAATAGGAGCTCCCATAGAAAAGGTAAGAGCACGAGAGATATAACTCAAAATGCCTTTTTTTTTTCTTTTTAACATCGCTGCACTACTGTACAACCAACAGGTGCGCTCGCTACAACACCCACTATTGAGTCGGCCCAGTCGTGGGATCTCTGCATGGGTCGCGTGGTCCCCGCTCCATGATTTCTGACTGCAGCTCACTCTGCTCCACGTTGCCAATTCTGGGGAGTTGTCATATTCGCCAATTGTGGGGAGTTGTCATATTCAGGCCGGCTCCACCTGCTCCAAGAGCGGAGTTGTGGAGCAAAGGAACTCCGAATAGGCTCTTAATAAAAGCTTTGTGAGAATGTCTTAAAAAACACATGAGGTGGTTTTAAAAAAAACATGTAGGAGGTCGTGCAACGTGGATCGTGCCAATTGGCTGCCAGACGTGGCGGTAACTGTACCGGAGAACCCACGCGCCGTTGAGTCGGGCTCCACGCATCCATAAATATCGTGCTCCTCCTCCGGTCGGCGGTACGTATCTCCAATTCTCCACCGATCGAAAGCACCATCGAAAAGAAGGCCATATCCAATCGCCTCTTCAATCAAGGTAACTAATTAATCCTCCTAATCTCTCTGCGGTTCTTCCCGATCGATCGCATAGAGTAGCTAGTACTTTGTTTGCGTTCAAGTTTTCTGAGCTATTACTTTACATTAACTGAGCTAGGTGTATTGTGGTTCGAGAATTTTCTAGATCTTCTTTATCATCACTCGTCAGGGTACATTAGGATCGATCCAACATGCAGTGAAACTGGCGATCTGTGGGATTTTTTCATTGTCTAATTTACAGAACAGATAAACTGTTTGCATATCGATGATTCCTTCTAGCTATGCCACCAAATCAGTTGTCGATGTGACCTATACTAGTACGATGTCATTCTATCATCATATAGTATCATACTCCAGTAATTTTGCCCTTCAGATTAACAGATAAACTCTTTGCATATCGATCAGGTGCTTCTTTTTGTACCTTCTAACTTTTGATCGGTTTGCTTGTTGGTTGACTGAAGAAATTGAAATCTTCACCAGATATTTCTAGATGACCATATCTGTCTCATGTTTCTCATACCAGTCTGTTTATGATGTTTTACCTGTTAGTTGGCTGACCATGTGATCCTAAAATATTTTGTCTACTCCTTACAGATGCAGATCTTCGTGAAGACCCTGACTGGCAAGACTATCACCCTTGAGGTGGAGTCATCAGACACTATAGACAATGTTAAGGCCAAGATCCAGGATAAGGAGGGCATCCCACCGGACCAGCAACGCCTGATCTTTGCTGGCAAGCAGCTAGAGGATGGCCGCACCCTCGCTGACTACAACATCCAGAAGGAGTCGACCCTCCACCTTGTCCTCCGCCTCCGTGGTGGCCTGTGAGCCTGCCTGCTTGCTACATGATGCGCTGTGTGCATCGTCTATCTTAGTTTTATGTTGAAGTTGAGCAGTCGTGGATGTTCATTTAGTTTGTTTGTAGTGTCTTCAATCAGTCGTCGAACATTGAACTAGTCATTTTGTTGAAGGGAAAATTATGCTATAATCTGTTTGCTTTGATACTGTTCTGTTTATGTTGGAATTGTTGTGCCTTGTTTAATGCCTGCTTCGGGTGCCAAGGCGGCTCTAAGATTAGTAACCGTATTTGAAACTTAGTCAAACCGAGTCGATTCATGGGTGGCAAAGGCATGCTTTGATTTTGTTTGTATCTACTTGATGCTTCATTTTGAGTCAATAAAATTCACTCTTTATCAAAAATAAGAGCAATGCGCTGTAGCAGTGCGCCAGTGCCCACCTCGGCAGCAAGAGCAGGCAAAGTGGCGCAGGCAGCACAAAAATGTGAGATAATTAACCAAGACTAAATTCAAATAAGCCGGAGCTGAACATAAGACGCTTCTGTGAGATATATATTTGAGAGCACGTCTCAGATAATGTGATTCTCCATGCATAATCTCTTTCAGAGTTTCAACATTAATTTCATGTCAAAGTTTTAGCACCATTGTGTATTTCATGAGCAGAACATATTGAAGCTCACAAGCTGAGTGAAGTAACAACACGAACATGGTTAATAAAAGAAACATATGGACTCGATACGAGATGGAGCACAAATCTCAAGTCCAAACCAGCGTGCATGCATGCATGCATGTTTACTGGAAGTTGATCTTGGTGCCGTGAGCCTCGAGCACCTGCTCAAAGTCGGCACGGAGCAGCACCCTGACGACGGCGAGCGCCTCCTCCTGGCTGCGGATGTTGGCTTGGGTCTCCAGCATCTTGGCGAAGGGCCCGTTCCACTTGCCCGTCCGGTTGGCGCGGATGATCTCGTAGGACATGGTGTCCCAGTGGTCGATGTAGGGCAGGTGCTCGGGCGCGACGCGGGACTCGCTCTCCCACCCGCGAACGACGGTCTCGTGGATGGGCTGCAGCCGCTGCGCCTCGCCTAGCATCACCTTGAGCGCTGCCAGCGCGCGCTTGACTGGCTCGACGTCGGCGACCGCAGCCGCGGACGGGTCGTAGGCGGAGAGCACCCGGGTGGCGTCGGCCATGGCCTGCCGCCCCAGGGGCACCCTCGGCAGGTTGGCGAGGCCGCCGATGAGGTCGTCGTAGCTGCTGCCGAACGGGAGGGGCGTGGACGTCGGGAACAGGTGGGCGAGGCCTGGGAAAGCCTGCCAGTGGCCGCCCCCGTTGGTGAAGCCGGCGAAGGAGAGGTCGTGGGTCTGGAAGGCCACGGAGGGGCCCTCGGGGTCGTGACCGTGCAGCTTCATGACGGCAAGGTCAGGTCGGGCGTCGCCGGCGGCAGCAGCTGCTCCTCCGTGGTTGCTGCTGCCGGCGGCGAGGGCAAGTATGAGGAAAATCAGAAAGGTGGCCATGGCGAATCTATGGGTGGGTCGATCTATCGATCTCTGCTTCTCTTCAATGAACAAAACAATGAATGAAGTAGTCTATATAGCTTAGGGTGGCGATGGCAACCCACACCCATCGCACTGCACACCTGACTTGCTCCTGACTGCTATAGCTAGTGCAACGAAAGCAGCGTGAAATGGCACAACAAGAGTGTGACTTAACTGCCCATGTTCCAACCTGCAGCACCACCAGACGCGTGCCGCAATTCCAACCTCTAGCTTTTGCATCGCAAGGATGTGATGAGCACTCCGTGATTTGCTGAAATCATCGTCCATCATCAAAGGTCAAGCAGAATATTCATGGCCAAAAAACACTAACATTTTCAGCTGAAAAAACACAAAAATGTTGGCAGAATTCTAACAGTTTTTTATCTTTGGGTTTTTCCATTTGTGCATGGTTTTCCAAGGGGCGGGTTTCTCTACCGGTTTTCTTTTGTTTCTTGGCGTTTCCTTGCTGGCTTTTTTCTTTTTTTCTTTCTTTCTGACATCTTTACTTTTTATTTTTTAATACAAATAAATCAGAAACCATTTTGTAAATTCCAGCTTTTCCTCCCCTATTCCTTGGCGGCTACAGCAAAGTTTCCTCTTTAGACTTCGTCAGCGAGCCTGTGGATCCATCTCCCTTCTGCCTACCGCTCCGGCGGCCTGTAGCGGGGAGGAGTATCCCGTGCCTCCACTCCGATTAGTAGTTAGGTTAGGGTTTTTTAGTTCTCGCAAGTGCGGTGTTCAGGCGGATGGCGCTGTTGCTTCTTTGAGTTGTTTTCCGGGCTCTGATCTTTCTTGAGTTCCTCCATCCGGATGTAGTTGACGCAGATCCAGCGTTGATTCATGCCGTCTCCTTGGAGCGGGGAGGTTAGGCTTTCACGTTGTGTGCCGAGATTTGGTGTCAGGTACTTTAGATCTATTCAAGTGTTAAAGTACGATGACTGCGCCTGCAAAGCGTTCATCCTTAGGGGCGCATGTACGAAGACTTCCCGACAAGATCAAATCGGCTCCGATAGGGAAGCGGCGACATCGCGCGTCGACGACTTGTTTTGGTGGCAGTAGTGGTTGTTCCGCAGCCGACACTTGAGGACAACATGCCGCTACAAGCACACGCTTTGGGACAGTGTGCTGCTGCATGGGCACGGATACCTGCAACGCCATGTTGTCGTTGCCGTCCTTAACATTTTACCACCGCAGTGGCCTTGTTGCAGAAGCACCGCCTCGCCGCCCCGTAGCAGCGCCTTGCAACACGGTTGTTGGCGGATGTCCACTACTTATTGCAATGATCATGATTGGGGTGATAATGCTTCTTATGATCTTGAAAATTTGTTTACGACTCATGATGAATATGCTATTGATAATAATGTTTGCAATAGTATTGAAAGTGGGTTTGGAAGAGCGTCAACTTTAGGTAAAAATAATCCCACATATTTGGAGAGTGTTCAATCTTATCAGATTTTTGTTGGAAGTGGGCTTGAAGAGGTCGTGACTTTAGTTGATGATAATCCCACTATTTTGGAAGATTATAAAACTTTTATGCATGTGGATCATGAAGAGAAAATTTTATATGATAGCTATATTGTTGAATTTGATTATGATCTTACATATAATTATTATGAGAGAGGAAAAAAATATGATTGTAGAAATTTTCATGTTATTAAATTTCCTGTCGTTATGATAAGATTGTTAATGTTTTATAACTCTCCTTTGCATATGCTAGATATTTCTTATCTTGACAATTTGTTTTCCTATAAAATTCCTATGCATAGGAAGTATGTTAGACTTAAATGTGTTTGTTACATGTTTCATTATGCTCTCTTTGTGTTTCAATTATTATCTTTCGTGTGAGCATCGTTGAAATCTTATGCCTAGCTAGGGGCATAAAACAATAGCGCTTGTTGGAAGGCAACCCAATGAATAAATTTTATTTTTGCCTTTTTATTTTTGTTGTTGAGTGTTTGCAAAATCATGCTACTGTTATGATTATGTTTTTATGTTTTAATTAGTGTTTGTGCCAAGCAAAGCCTTTCGGATCATGATGGGTGATAGTTGATTTGATCTTGTTGAAAAATAAAAGCTTTTGCGCTCAGAAAAATAATTTTAATAAATCACAGAAACGCCCTTTTGCTCTGAATTTTTTACACAAGATTGATATACTATTTCCCCACGTTGTCCTAATTTTTCAGAAATTATGGAGTTACAGAAGTATCGAAAGTTTTCAGATTGCTATAGACTGTTCTGTTTTTGACAGATTCTGTTTTCTTTGCGTTGTGTGCTTATTTTGATGAAACTTTGGACTCTTTTGAGGGGTTTGAGCCATAGCAAAGTTGGAGTACAGTAGATATAATACAAAAATAAAATATAAATGGGTTTGCAACAGTACTTATACTAGTGATTTTCTTTCTTATACTAACGGATCTCATGAAGGTTTTGTTGAGTTTTATGTTGAAGTTTTCAAGTTTTGGGTGAGACCACGATGAATGAAGGAATAAGGAGTAAGAAGAGCTTAAGCTTGGGGATTCCCATGGCATCCCAAGCTATTATCTAAAGAGAAGGAATCAACTAAGCTTGGGGATGCACGAGTGGCATCCCCTTTCTTCTAACGGCCATCTGTATTTTACTTGGAGCTATATTTTTATTCGTCACATATCATGAGTTTTGCTTGGAGCGTCTTGTATGATATGAGTCTTTGCTTGTTTTGCTTTTTAATTTGAGTATTGAATCCTTGCTGGACACACATATTTGAGAGAGCCAAAATTATGATATGACTTGTTAGAATTGCTCTCTATGCTTCGCTTAAATCTTTATGAGCTATGAAATTGCTCTAGTGCTTCACTTATATCTTTTTGAGCATGGTGTGCTTTAGTATTTTTGAATAAATGCTCTCATGTTTCACTTAGATATATTTGATAGTTAATAAATTTTAAGAAATTATCTCTTGTTTCACTTAAATTATTTTGAGAGAAGAAAATTTTTATGCTCATGTTATTCACTTAGATTTGTTTGTGCTATCAAAAGCAACATATGAAATTAGTCCCAAAGTGATAGATATTCAAGAGGGATATAATAAAAACTTTCATGAAGATCATTGGACAAAATAAACTTGATTCCTTGTAATAGTTTTGCGATATGATGATATAATATGTGAGTCATGTTGCTGAGTAATTATGCTTTAGTAAGAATATTGGTGTTCAGATTTGTGATTCCCTATGTAAGCACGAAAGTCAATAGTTATGCAATGAAATTACATCCTACTTGTGGTGTATTATTCAGTATTAGTTATGCTTAATTCTCGCTTATGAGTTTTTTCGTTTCTTGGTTGGTTGCTGCTCAATCTTTTGCTAGCCTTCATTTTGCACTAAGTATGATCACTACTTGTGCATCCAAAATCCTTTAAACAAGTTTTGCCATATGAGTCCATTATGCCTACCTATATGCGGTATTATTTTGCCGTTCTAAGCAAATTTGTATGTGTCATCTTTAATTTTCAAAATAAATTTCTCTTTTGTGTGCTCGTACCGCTCATGAAACGGTAGGGGGTGTGGCTGATATATTTCCATGCTAGATGTGTTACTCTCAAGATGAGTGTTTATTCACTTGTCATTGCACAAGAGTACGACAAAGGTATTAGGGATGTTCATGAAGGAAATATGCCCTAGAGGCAATAATAAAGTTATTATTTATTTCCTTATTTCATGATAAATGTTTATTATTCATGCTAGAATTGTATTAACCGGAAACATAATACATGTGTGAATACATAGACAAACATAGTGTCACTAGTATGCCTCTACTTGACTAGCTCGTTGAATCAA
This sequence comes from Aegilops longissima, assembly GCA_021605205.1. Classification (NCBI taxonomy): domain Eukaryota; kingdom Viridiplantae; phylum Streptophyta; class Magnoliopsida; order Poales; family Poaceae; genus Aegilops; species Aegilops longissima. Next base: position 747,425,452 of record CM038677.1, read on the forward strand.
AGATGGTTAAGTTTCCTAGCCATAGACATGAGTTGTCATTTGATTAACGGGATCACATCATTAGGAGAATGATGTGATTGACTTGACCCATTCCGTTAGCCTAGCACTTGATCATTTAGTATGTTGCTATTGCTTTCTTCATGACTTATACATGTTCCTGTAACTATGAGATTATGCAACTCCGTTTACGGAGGAACACTTTGGTGCTACCAAAGCGTCACAACGTAATTGGGTGATTATAAAGGAGTACTACAGGTGTCTCCAAAGGTACATGTTGGGTTGGCGTATTTCGAGATTAGGTTTTGTCACTTCGATTGTCGGAGAGGTATCTTTGGGCCCTCTCGGTAATGCACATCACTATAAGCCTTGCAAGCAATGTAGCTAATGAGTTAGTTACGGAATGATGCATTACGTAACGGGTAAAGAGACTTGCCGGTAACGAGATTGAACTAGGTATTGGATACCGACGATCGAATCTCGGGCAAGTAACATACCGATGACAAAAGGAACAACGTATGTTGTTATGCGGTTTGACCGATAAAGATCTTCGTAGAATATGTAGGAGCCAATATGAGCATCCAGGTTCCGCTATTGGTTATTGACCAAGAATAGTTCTAGGTCATGTCTACATAGTTCTCGAACCCGTAGGGTCCGCACGCTTAACGTTACGATGACAGTTATATTATGAGTTTATGAGTTTTGATGTACCGAAGGAGTTTGGAGTCCCGGATGAGATCGGGGACATGACGAGGAGTCTCGAAATGGTCGAGACGTAAAAATCGATATATTGGACGACTATATTCGGAGTTCGGAAAGGTTCCGAGTGATTCGGGTATTTTTCGGAGTACCGGAGAGTTACGGGAATTCGCCGGGGAGTATATGGGCCTTATTGGGCCATACGGGAATAGAGGAGATAGGCTAAAAGGAAGGAGGCCTCGCCCCCCTCAGGTCCGAATTGGACAAGGGCGCAGCCCACCTTCCTTCTTCCTCTCCCCTCTTTCCCTTCTCCTACTCCAACAAGGAGGTGGAATCCTACTAGGACTAGGGAGTCCTAGTAGGACTCCACACTTGGCGCGCCCCCTCCTAGGGCCGGCCTCCTCCCCCCTTGCTCCTTTATATACGGGGCAGGGGGCACCCCATGACACACAAGTTGATCTACGGATCGTTCCTTAGCCGTGTGCGGTGCGCCCCTCCACCATATTCCACCTCGGTCATATCGTCGCGGAGTTTAGGCGAAGCCCTGCGCCGGTAGAGCATCATTATCGTCACCACGCCGTCGTGCTGACGGAACTCATCCCCGACACTTTGCTGGATCGGAGTCCGGGGATCGCCATCGAGCTGAACGTGTGCAGAACTCGGAGGTGCCGACGTTCGGTACTTGGATCGGTCGGATCGTGAAGACGCACGACTACATCAACAGCGTTGTCATAACGCTTCCGCCACGGTCTCACGAGGGTGCGTGGACAACACTCTCCCCTCTCGTTGCTATGCCATCACCATGATCTTGCGTGTGCGTAGGAAATTTTTTGAAAATTACTACGTTCCCCAATAGTGGCATCCGAGCCTGGTTTTATGCGTTGATGTCATATGCACGAGTAGAACACAAGTGAGTTGTGGGCGATATAAGTCATACTGCTTACCAGCATGTCATACTTTGGTTCAGCGGTATTGTGAGATGAAGCGGCCCGGACCGACATTACGCGTACGCTTACGCGAGACTGGTTTCACCGCTTCGAGCACTCGTTGCTTAAAGGTGACCGGCGGGTGTCTGCTCTCTCACTTTAGTTGAACCGGTGTGGCTACGCCCGTCCTTGCGAAGGTTAAAACAGCACCAACTTGACAAACTATCGTTGTGGTTTTGATGCGTAGGTAAGAACGGTTCTTGCTCAGCCCGTAGCAGCCACGTAAAACTTGCAACAACAAAGTAGAGGACGTCTAACTTGTATTTGCAGGGCATGTTGTGATGTGATATGGTCAAGACGTGATGCTATATTTTATTGTATGAGATGATCATGTTTTGTAACCAAGTTATCGGCAACTGGCAGGAGCCATATGGTTGTCGCTTATTGTATGAAATGCAAACGCCATGTAATTGCTTTACTTTATCACTAAGCGGTAGCAATAGTCGTAGAAGCAATAGTTGGCGAGACGACAACGATGCTACGATGGAGATCGAGGTGTCGCGCCGGTGACGATGGTGATCACGACGGTGCTTCGGAGATGGAGATCACAAGCACAAGATGATGATGGCCATATCATATCACTTATATTGATTGCATGTGATGTTTATCTTTTATACATCTTATTTTGCTTAGTTTGACGGTAGCATTTTAAGATGATCTCTCACTAAAATTATCAAGAAGTGTTCTCCCTGAGTATGCACCGTTGTGAAAGTTATTCGTGCTGAGACACCACGTGATGATCGGGTGTGATAGGCTCTACGTTCAAATACAATGGGTGCAAAACAGTTGCACACGCGGAATACTCAGGTTAAACTTGAGGAGCCTAGCATATAAACAGATATGGCCTCGGAACACGGAGACCGAAAGGTCGAGCGTGAATCATATAGTAGATATGATCAACATATTGATGTTCACCGTTGAAACTACTCCATCTCACGTGACGATCGGACATGGTGTAGTTGATATGGATCACGTAATCACTTAGAAGATTAGAGGGATGTCTATCTAAGTGGGAGTTCTTAAGTAATATGATTAATTGAACTTTAATTTATCATGAACTTAGTCCTGGTAGTATTTTGCAAATTATATTGTAGATCAATAGCTCGCGTTGTTGCTTCCCTATGTTTTTATATGTGTTCCTAGAGAAAATTGTATTGAAAAATGTTAGTAGCAATGATGCGGATTGGATCCGTGATCTGAGGTTTATCCTCATTGCTGCACAGAAGAATTATGTCCTTAATGCACCGCTAGGTGACAGACCTATTGCAGGAGTAGATGCAGACGTTATGAACGTTTGGCTAGCTCAATATGATGACTACTTGATAGTTTAGTGCACCATGCTTAACGGCTTAGAATCGGGACTTCAAAGACGTTTTGAACGTCCATGGACCATATGAGATGTTCCAGGAATTGAAGTTAATATTTCAAGAAAATACCGAGTTGAGAGATATGAAGTCTCCAACAAGTTCTATAGCTAAAAGATGGAGGAGAATCGCTCAACTAGTGAGCATGTGCTCAGATTGTCTGGGTACTTCAATCGCTTGAATCAAGTGGGAGTTAATCTTTCAGATAAGATAGTGATTGACAGAATTCTCTAGTCACCATCACCAAGTTAGTAGAACTTCGTGATGAACTATAATATGCAAGGGATGATAAAAGTAATTCCCAAGCTCTTCGTGATGCTGAAATCGACGAAGGTAGAAATCAAGAAAAGAGCATCAAGTGTTGATGATTGACAAGACCACTAGTTTCAAGAAAATGGCAAAGGGAAAGAAAGGGAACTTCAAGTAGAATGACAAGCAAGTTGTCGCTCCCGCGAAGAAGCCCAAAGCTGAACCTAAAGCCTGAAACTGAGTGCTTCTACTGCAAAGGAAATGGTCACTGGAAGTGGAACTACTCCAAATATTTGGTGGATAAGAAGGATGGCAAAGTGAACAAGGGTATATTTGATATACAGGTTATTGATGTGTGCTTTACTAGTGTTTATAGTAGCCCCTGAGTATTTGATACTTGTTCGGTTGCTAAGATTAGTAACTCGAAACAGGAGTTACAGAATAAACAGAGACTAGTTGAAGGGGAAGTGACGATGAGTGTTGGAAGTACTTCCAACATTGATATGATCATCATCGCACACTCCCTATACTATCGGGATTAGTGTTGAACCTAAATAAATGTTATTTGGCGTTTGCGTTGAGCATGAATATGATTTGATCATGTTTATTGCAATACGGTTATTCATGTAAGTTAGAGAATAATTATTGTTCTGTTTACATGAATAAAACCTTCAATGGTCATACACCCAATGAAAATAGTTTGTTGGATCTCGATCGTAGTGATACACATATTCATAATATTGATGCCAAAAGATGCAAAGTTAATAATGATAGTGCAACTTATTTGTGGCACTGCCGTTTGGGTCATATCGGTGTAAAGCGCATGAAGAAACTCCATGCTGATGGGTTTTTGGAATCACTTGATTATGAATCGTTTGATGCTTGCGAACCGTGCCTTTTGGGCAAGATGACTGAAACTCCGTTATTCGGAACAATGGAACGAGCAATAAACTTGTTGGAAATAATACATACTGATGTATGCGATCCAATGAGTGTTGATGCCCGTGGCAAGTATCATTATTTTCTGACCTTCACAGATGATTTGAGCAAGATATGGATATGTCTACTTGATGAAACATAAGTCTAAAATAGTTGAAAAGTTCAAAGAATTTCAGAGTGAAGTGGAAAATCATCGTAACAAGAAAATAAAGTTTTTGCGATCTGATCGTGGAGATGAATATTTGAGTTGCGAGTTTGGTCTTCAACTAAAACAAAGTGGAATAGTTTCACAGCTCACGCCACATGGAACACCACAACATAATGGTGTGTCCGAACATCGTAACTGCACTTCATTGGATATGGTGCGATTTATGATGTATCTTACCGATTTACCACTATCATTTTGGGGTTATGCATTAGAGACAGCTGCATTCACGTTTAATACGGCACCATCTAAATCCGTTGAGATGACACCGTATGAACTATGGTTTAGCAGTAAACCTAAGCTGTCGTTTCTTAAAGCTTGGAGTTGCGATGCTTATATGAAAAGGTTTCAACCTGATAAGCTCGAACCCAAATCGGAAAAGTGCGTCTTCATAGAATACCCAAAGGTAACTATTGGGTACACCTTCTATCACTGATCCGAAGGCAAGTTATTCGTTGCTAAGATGGATCCTTTCTAGAGAAGAAGTTTCTCTCGGAAGAAGTGAGTGGAAGGAAAGTAGAACTTGATGAGGTAATTGTACCTTCTCCCATATTGGAAAGTAGTTCATCACAGAAATTAGTTCCAGTGATTCCTACACCAATTAGTGAGGAAGTTAGTGATGATGATCATAAAACTTCAGATCAAGTTGCTACCAAACCTCGTAGGTCTTCCAGAGTAAGATCCGCACCAGAGTAGTACGGTAATCATGTTCTGGAAGTCATGTTACTAGACCATGATGAACCTACGAACTATGAGGAAGCGATGATGAGCCCAGATTCCGTGAAATGGCTTGAGGCCATGAAATCTGAGATAGGATCCATGTATGAGAACAAAGTATGGACTTTGGTTGACCTGCTCGATCAGCAAGTCAAGTTAAATAAATGGATCTTCAAGAGGAAGACGAACACTGATAGTAGTGTTAATATCTACAAAGCTCGACTTGTTGCAAAAGGTTTTCGACAAGTTCAAGGGGTTGACTACGATGAGACTTTCTCACCCGTAGCGATGCTTAAGTCTGTCCGAATCATGTTAGCAATTGCCACATTTTATGAAATCTGGCAAATGGATGTCAAAACAACATTCTTTAATGGATTTATTAAAGAAGAGTTGTATATGATGCAACCAGAAGGTTTTGTCAATCCTAAAGGAGCTAACAAAATGTGCAAGCTCCAGCGATCCATCTATGGACTGGTGCAAGCATCTCAGAGTTGGAATATACGCTTTGATAAGTTGATCAAAGCATATAGTTTTATACAGACTTGCGGTGAAGCCTGTATTTACAAGAAAGTGAGTGGGAGCACTACAACATTTCTGATAAGTATATGTGAATGACATATTGTTGATCGGAAATAATGTAGAATTATTCTGCAAAGCATAAAGGAGTATTTGAAAGGAGTTTTTTTTTCAAAGAAAGACCTCGGTGAAGCTGCTTACATATTGAGCATCAAGATCTATAGAGATAAATCAAGACGCTTGATAAGTTTTTTCAATGAGTACATACCTTGACAAGATTTTGAAGTAGTTCAAAATAGAACAGTCAAAGAAAGAGTTCTTGCCTGTGTTACAAGGTGTGAAATTGAGTAAGACTCAAAACCCGACCACGGCAGAAGATAGAAAGAGAATGAAAGTCATTCCCTATGCCTCAGTCATAGGTTCTATAAAGTATGCTATGCTATGTACCAGACCTATTGTATACCTTGCTCTGAATTTGGCAAGGGAGTACAATAGTGATCTAGGAGTAGATCACTGGACATTGGTCAAGAACATCCTTAGTGAGGACTAAGGAAATATTTCTCGATTATGGAGGTGATAAAAGAGCCCGTCGTAAAGATTTACATCGATGCAAGCTTTTTACACTGATCCAGATGACTCTAAGTCTCAATCTGGATACATATTGAAAGTGGGAGCAATTAGCTAGAGTAGCTCCGTGCAGAGCATTGTAGACATAGAATATTTGCAAAAATACATACGGCTCTGAATGTAACAGACCCGTTGACTAAGATTCTCTCACGAGCAAAACATGATCATACCTTAGTACTCTTTGGGTGTTAATCACATAGCGATGTGAACTAGATTATTGACTCTAGTAAACCCTTTGGGTGCTGGTCACATGACGATGTGAACTATGGGTGTTAATCACATACAGATGTGAATATTAGTGTTGAATCACATGATGATGTGAACTAGATTATTGACTCTAGTGCAAGTGGGAGACTGAAGGAAATATGCCCTAGAGGCAATAATAAAGTTATTATTTATTTCCTTATTTCATGATAAATGTTTATTATTCATGCTAGAATTGTATTAACCGAAACATAATACATGTGTGAATACATAGACAAACATAGTGTCACTAGTATGCCTCTACTTGACTAGCTCGTTGAATCAAAGATGGTTAAGTTTCCTAGCCATAGACATGAGTTGTCATTTGATTAACGGGATCACATCATTAGGAGAATGATGTGATTGACTTGACCCATTCCGTTAGCCTAGCACTTGATCGTTTAGTATGTTGCTATTGCTTTCTTCATGACTTATACATGTTCCTGTAACTATGAGATTATGCAACTCCGTTTACGGAGGAACACTTTGGTGCTACCAAACGTCACAACGAATCTGGGTGATTATAAAGGAGTACTACAGGTGTCTCCAAAGGTACATGTTGGGTTGGCGTATTTGAGATTAGGTTTTGTCACCACGATTGTCGGAGAGGTATCTCGGGCCCTCTCGGTAATGCACATCACTATAAGCCTTGCAAGCAATGTAGCTAATGAGTTAGTTACGGAATGATGCATTACGTAACGAGTAAAGAGACTTGCCAGTAACGAGATTGAACTAGGTATTGGATACCGACGATCGAATCTCGGGCAAGTAACATACCGATGACAAAGGGAACAACGTATGTTGTTATGCGGTTTGACCGATAAAGATCTTCGTAGAATATGTAGGAGCCAATATGAGCATCCAGGTTCCGCTATTGGTTATTGACCAAGAATAGTTCTAGGTCATGTCTACATAGTTCTCGAACCCGTAGGGTCCGCACGCTTAACGTTACGATGACAGTTATATTATGAGTTTATGAGTTTTGATGTACCGAAGGAGTTCGGAGTCCCGGATGAGATCGGGGACATGACGAGGAGTCTCGAAATGGTCGAGACGTAAAGATCGATATATTGGACGACTATATTCGGAGTTCGGAAAGGTTCCGAGTGATTCGGGTATTTTTCGGAGTACCGGAGAGTTACGGGAATTCGCCGGGGAGTATAGGGGCCTTATTGGGCCATACGGGAATAGAGGAGATAGGCTAAAAGGAAGGAGGCCTGCGCCCCCCCTCTGGTCCGAATTGGACAAGGGGCGCAGCCCACCTTTCCTTCTTCCTCTCCCCTCTTTCCCCTTCTCCTACTCCAACAAGGGAGGTGGAATCCTACTAGGACTAGGAGTCCTAGTAGGACTCCACACTGGCGCGCCTCCTCCTAGGGCCGGCCTCCTCCCCTTGCTCCTTTATATACGGGGCAGGGGGCACCCCATGACACACAAGTTGATCTACGGATCGTTCCTTAGCCGTGTCGGTGCCCCCTCCACCATATTCTACCTCGGTCATATCGTCGCGGAGTTTAGGCGAAGCCCCGCGCCGTAGAGCATCATCATCGTCACCACGCCGTCGTCTTGACGGAACTCATCCCCGACACTTTGCTGGATCGGAGTCCGGGATCGTCATCGAGCTGAGCGTGTGCAGAACTCGGAGGTGCCGACGTTCGGTACTTGGATCGGTAGGATCGTGAAGGCGCACGACTACATCAACAGCGTTGTCATAACGCTTCGCCACGGTCTATGAGGGTACGTGGACAACACTCTCCCCTCTCGTTGCTATGCCATCACCATGATCTTGCGTGTGCGTAGGAAATTTTTTGAAATTACTACGTTCCCCAACAGTTCAGTCCTGAAATGAAAAATGAATTTACTTTATGTTGTCAAATAATAAATTCCTTGAAAAGTGTTAGTACGGAAGGCACCCGTGGATACTGCTAGCCATGGAAAATGAAACTATGGTGGAAAAAGGAATAAACTTTATTTTTTGTTTGGGAACCGCCTATGATATATCTAGCATGGAAAGTATTGGGAACTACTCGATCATTTTCGTTGACAGGAAAAGAATGCCACCCAAAATATTTTATCTCTACTTTTTCGCTTTGAGCTCTGACACCTCTACAAATCCCTACTTTCCTCCGTGAAGGGCCTTTCTATTTATTTAAGCAATTTTTATTTTGACTCTCAATCTTCTCTTATAAAGTACCAACTGAGAGGCACTATGTGTTGGGGATCGTTGCAGAAATTAAAAAATTTCTACGCATCTCCAAGATCAATCTATGGAGCTTAATAGCAACGAGAGGGGAGTGCATCTTCATACCTTTGAAGACCGCGATGCGGAAACGTTGCAAGAACGCGGTCGGTGGAGTCGTACACGAAGCGATTCAGATCGCGGCCGAATCCGATCTAAGCATCGAACAACGGTGCCTCCGCGTTCAACACACGTGCAGCCCGGTGACGTCTCCCGCGCCTTGATCAAGCAAGGAGAGAGGGAGAGGTTGGGGAAGACTCCGTCCAGCAGCAGCACGACGGCGTGGTGGTGGTGGTGGTGGAGCGTGGCACTCCAGCAGGGCCTCGCCAAGCACTGCGAGAGACGAGGAGGGAGAGGGGTATGGCTGCGCCAAGAGAGAGGGAGACTCGTGTCTCTGGCGGCCCCCAAAACCCCACTATATATAGGGGAAGGGGAGGGGCCCGGCCCCCTAGATCCATCTAGAGGGGGGAGGGGACGGCCCCTCGGGGGGCAGCGGCCCCCTTAGGGTTTCCAACTAGGGGAGGCAGCGCCCCCCTAGGGTTTCCAACCCTAGGCGCCTTGGGCGCATGGGGGGGGGCGCACCAGCCCACTAAGGGGCTGATTCCCACCCAACTACAGCCCATTAGGTCCTTCGGGGCAGGTGGACCCTCCCGGTGGACCCCCGGAACCCCTTCTGTGGTCCCGGTACAATACCGATAAACCCCAAAACCTTTCCAGTGACTAAAACTGGACTTCCCATATATAAATCTTCACCTCCGGACAATTCCGGAACTCCTCGTGACGTCCGGGATCTCATCCGGGACTCCGAACAACATTCGGTAACCACGTACATCTATTGCCTATAACCATAGCGTCATCGAACCTTAAGTGTGTAGACCCTACGGGTTCGGGAAACTATGCAAACATGACCGATACATTTCTCCGGCCAATAACCAACAGCGGGATCTGGATACCCATGTTGGCTCCCACATGTTCCACGATGATCTCATCGGATGAACCACGATGTCAAGGATTCCACTAATCCCGTATACGATTCCCTTTGTCTACCAGTATACCACTTGCCCGAGATTCGATCGTCGGTATACTGATACCTTGTTCAATCTCGTTACGGCAAGTCTCTTTACTCGTTCTGTAACACATCATCCCATGACCAACCCCTTAGTTACATTGAGCTTATTACGATGATTTCTTACAGAGTGGGCCCAGAGATACCTCTCCGTCATACGGAGTGACAAATCCCAGTCTCGATTCGTGCCAACCCAACAGATACTTTCGGGGATACCCGTAGTGTACCTTTATAGCCACCCAGTTACGTTGTGACGTTTGGCACACCCAAAGCATTCCTACGGTATCCGGAAGTTGCACAATCTCATGGTCTAAGGAAATGATACTTGACATTAGAAAAGCTTTAGCAGACGAACTACACGATCTTGTGCTATGCTTAGGATTGGGTCTTGTCCATCACATCTTCTCCTAATGATGTAATCCCTTTATCAACGACATCCAGTGTCCATGGTCAGGAAACCGTAACCATCTATTGATCAACGAGCTAGTCAACTAGAGGCTCACTAGGGACATGTTGTGATCTATGTATTCACACATGTATTACGATTTCCGGATAACACAATTATAGCATGAACAATAGACAATTATCGTGAACAAGGAAATATAATATAACCATTTTATTATTGCCTCTAGGGCATATTTCCAACAGTCTCCCACTTGACTAGAGTCAATAATCTAGTTACATTGTGATGAATCGAACAGCCATAGAGTTCTAGTGTTGATCATGTTTTGCTCGTGGAAGAGGTTTAGTCAACGGATCTGCGACATTCAGGTCCGTATGCACTTTACAAATATCTATGTATCCATCTTGAACATTTTCACGAATGCAGTTGAAGCGACGCTTGATATGCCTGGTCTTCTTGTGAAACCCGGGCTCCTTGGCAAGGGAAATAGCTCCAATGTTGTCACAGAAGAGAGTCATCAGGCCCGACGCATTGGGAATAACTCCTAGGTCGGTAATGAACTCCTTCATCCAGATTGCTTCATGTGCTGCCTCCGAGGCTGCCATGTACTCCGCTTCACATGTAGATCCCGCCACGACGCTTTGCTTGCAACTGCTCCAACTGACTTCCCCACCATTCAAAATATACACGTATCCAATTTGTGGCTTGGAGTCATCCAGATCTGTGTCGAATCTAGCATCGACGTAACCCTTTATGACGAGCTCTTCGTCACCTCCATAAACGAGAAACATATCCTTAGTCCTTTTCAGGTACTTCAGGATGTTCTTGACCGCTGTCCAGTGTTCCATGCCGGGATTAATTTGGTACCTTCCTACCAAATTTACGGCAAGGTTTACATCAGGTCTGGTACACAGCATGGCATACATAATAGACCCTATGGCCGAGGCATAGGGGGTGACACTCATCTTTTCTCTATCTTCTGCCGTGGTCGGGCATTGAGCCGTGCTCAATCTCACACCTTGTAGTACAGGCAAGAACCCCTTCTTGGACTGATCCATATTGAACTTCTTCAATATCTTGTCAAGGTATGTGCTTTGTGAAAGACCAATGAGGCGTCTTGATCTATCTCTATAGATCTTGATGCCCAATATATAAGCAGCTTTTCCAAGGTCCTTCATTGAAAAACACTTATTCAAGTAGGCCTTTATGCTTTCCAAGAGTTCTATATCATTTCCCATCAATAGTATGTCATCCACATATAGTATGAGAAATGCTACAGAGCTCCCACTCACTTTCTTGTAAACACAGGCTTCTCCATAAATCTGCGTCAACCCAAACGCTTTGATCATCTCATCAAAACGAATGTTCCAACTCCGAGATGCTTGCACCAGCCCATAGATCGAGCGTTGGAGCTTGCATACCTTGTCAGCATTCTTAGGATCGACAAAACCTTCCGGCTGCATCATATACAATTCTTCCTTAAGGAAACCATTAAGGAATGCCGTTTTGACGTCCATTTTCCATATCTCATAATCATAGAATGCGGCAATTGCTAACATGATTCGGACGGACTTTAGCTTCACTACGGGTGAGAAGGTCTCATCATAGTCAACCCCTTGAACTTGTCGATAACCCTTAGCGACAAGCCAAGCCTTATAGATGGTTACATTACCGTCCGCATCTGTCTTCTTCTTAAATATCCATTTATTTTCTATGGCTCGCCGATCATCGGGCAAGTCAGTCAAAGTCCATACTTTGTTTTCATACATGGATCGTATCTCGGATTTCATGGCTTCAAGCCATATGTCGGAATCTGGGCCCGCCATCGCTTCTTCATAGTTTGAAGGTTCACCATTGTCTAACAACATGATTTCCAGGACAGGGTTGCCGTACCATCTGGTGCGGAATGTGTCCTTGTGGACCTACGAAGTTCAGTAGTAACTTGATCCGAAGTTCCTTGATCATCATCATTAACTTCCTCTCTAGTCGGTGCAGGCACCACAGAAACATTTTCTTGAGCTGCGCTACTTTCCGGTTCAAGAGGCATTACTTCATCAAGTTCCACTTTCCTCCCACTTACTTCTTTCGAGAGAAACTCTTTCTCCAGAAATGATCCATTCTTGGCAACAAAGATCTTGCCTTCGGATCTGAGGTAGAAGGTATACCCAATAGTTTTCTTAGGGTATCCTATGAAGACGCATTTTTCCGACTTGGGTTCGAGCTTTTCAGGTTGAAGTTTCTTGACATAAGCATCGCATCCCCAAACTTTTAGAAACAACAGCTTAGGTTTCTTCCCAAACCATAATTCATACAGTGTCATCTCAACGGATTTCGATGGAGCCCTATTTAAAGTGAATGCGACAGTCTCTAAAGCATATCCCCAAAATGATAGCGGTAGGTCGGTAAGAGACATCATAGATCGCACCATGTTCAATAGAGTGTGATTATGACGTTTGGACACACCATTACACTGAGGTGTTCTAGGCCGTGTGAGTTGTGAAACAATTCCACATTTCCTTAAGTGTGTGCCAAATTCGTGACTCAAATATTCTCCCCCACGATCTGATCGTAAGAACTTTATTTTCCTGTCACGTTGATTCTCAACCTCACTCTGAAATTCCTTGAACTTTTCAAAGGTCTCAGACTTGTGTTTCATTAAGTAGACATACCCATATCTACTTAAGTCATCAGTGAGGGTGAGAACATAATGATAACCACTGCGAGCCTCAACGCTCATTGGACCGCACACATCAGTATGTATGATTTCCAATAAGTTGGTTGCTCGCTCCATTGTTCCGGAGAACGGAGTCTTGGTCATTTTGCCCATGAGGCATGGTTCACACGTGTCAAATGATTCATAATCAAGAGACTCCAAAATTCCATCTGCATGGAGTTTCTTCATGCGTTTGACACCAATGTGACCAAGGCGGCAGTGCCACAAGTATGTGGGACTATCATTATCAACCTTACATCTTTTGGCATTCACACTATGAATATGTGTAACATCACGTTCGAGATTCAATAAGAATAAACCATTGACCAGCGGGGCATGACCACAAAACATATCTCTCATATAAATAGAACAACCATTATTCTCAGATTTAAATGAGTAGCCATCTCGCATTAAATGAGATCCAGATACAATGTTCATACTCAAATCTGGCACTAAATAATAATTATTGAGGTTTAAAACTAATCCTGTAGGTAAATGTAGAGGTAGCGTGCCGACAACGATCACATCGACCTTGGAACCATTCCCGACGCGCATCGTCACCTCGTCCTTCGCCAGTCTCCGCTTATTCTGCAGCTCCCGCTTTGAGTTACAAATATGAGCAACCACACCGGTATCAAATACCCAGGAGCTACTACGAGCTCTGGTTAGGTACACATCAATAACATGTATATCACATATACCTTTGGTATTTCCGGCCTTCTTATCCGCTAAGTACTTGGGGCAGTTCCGCTTCCAGTGACCGTTTTCCTTGCAATAAAAGCACTCGGTCTCAGGTTTGGGTCCATTCTTTGGCTTCTTCCCGGCAGCTGGCTTACTGGGCGCGGCAACTCCCTTGCCGTCCTTCTTGAAGTTCTTTTTACCCTTGCCTTTCTTGAACTTAGTGGTTTTATTCACCATCAACACTTGATGTTCCTTTTTTATCTCCACCTCCGCTGATTTCAGCATTGAATATACCTCAGGAATGGTCTTTTCCATCCCCTGCATATTGAAGTTCATCACAAAGCTCTTGTAGCTAGGTGGAAGCTACTGAAGGATTCTGTCAATGACCGCGTCATCCGGGAGATTGACTCCCAGCTGAGACAAGCGGTTGTGTAACCCAGACATTTTGAGTATGTGCTCGCTGACAGAACTATTCTCCTCCATCTTACAACTATAGAACTTGTCGGAGACTTCATATCTCTCGACTCGGGCATGAGCTTGGAAAACCATTTTCAGCTCTTGGAACATCTCATATGCTCCGTGTTGCTCAAAACGCTTTTGGATCCCCGGTTCTAAGCTGTAAAGCATGCCGCACTGAACAAGGGAGTAATCATCACTACGCGACTGCCAGGCGTTCATAACGTCTTGAGTTGCTGGGAAAACAGGTGCCTCACCTAGCGGTGCATCAAGGACATATGCTTTCTTGGCAGCTATGAGGATGATCCTCAGGTTATGGACCCAGTCCGTGCAGTTGCTACCATCGTCTTTCAGCTTGGTTTTCTCTAGGAACGCGTTGAAGTTGAGGGCAACATTAGCATGTGCCATTTGATCTACAAGACATATTGCAAAGTATTTAGACTATGTTCATGAAAATTAAGTTCATCTAATCAAATTATTTAATGAACTCCCACTCAGATTGACATCCCTCTAGTCATCTAAGTGATACATGATCCGAGTCAACTAGGCCGTGTCCGATCATCACGTGAGACGGACTAGTCATTATCGGTGAACATCTTCATGTTGATCGTATCTTCAATACGACTCATGTTTGACCTTTCGGTCTTCCGTGTTCCGAGGCCATGTCTGTACATGCTAGGCTCATCAAGTCAACCTAAGTGTATTGCGTGTGTAAATCTGGCTTACACCCGTTGTACTCGAACGTTAGAATCTATCACAACCGATCATCACGTGGTGCTTCGAAACAATGAACCTTCGCAACGGTGCACAGTTAGGGGGAACACTTTCTTGAAATTATTGCGAGGGATCATCTTATTTAAGCTACCGTCATTCTAAGCAAATAAGATGTAAAACACGATAAACATCACATGCAATCAAATAGTGACATGATATGGCCAATATCATTTTGCTCCTTTTGATCTCCATCTTCGGGGCGCCATGATCATCATCGTCACCGGCATGACACCATGATCTCCATCATCATGATCTCCATCATCGTGTCTTCATGAAGTTGTCTCGCCAATTATTACTTCTACTACTATGGCTAACGGTTAGCAATAAAGTAAAGTAATTACATGGCGTTTTCATTGACAAGCAGGTCATACAATAAATTAAGACAACTCCTATGGCTCCTGCCGGTTGTCATGCTCATCGACATGCAAGTCGTGATTCCTATTACAAGAACATGATCAATCTCATACATCACATATATCATTCATCACATCCTTTTGGCCATATCACATCACACGGCATATGCTGCACGAACAAGTTAGACGTCCTCTAATTGTTATTGCAAATTTTACGTGGCTGCTATAGGTTTCTAGCAAGAACGTTTCTTACCTACGCCAAAACCACAACATGATATGCCAATTTCTATTTACCCTTCATAAGGACCCTTTTTATCGAATCCGATCCGACTAAAGTGGGAGAGACAGACACCTGCTAGCCACCTTATGCAACTAGGGCATGTCAGTCGGTGGAACCTGTCTCACGTAAGCGTACGTGTAAGGTCGGTCCGGGCCGCTTCATCCCACGATGCCGCCGAATCAAGATAAGACTAGTAACGGCAAGTAAATTGACAAAATCGACGCCCACAACAACTTGTGTTCTACTCGTGCATAGAAACTACGCATAGACCTAGCTCATGATGCCACTGTTGGGGATCGTTGCAGAAATTCAAATTTTTTTACGCATCACCGAGATCAATCTATGGAGCTTACTAGCAACGAGAGGGGAGTGCATCTTCATACCTTTGAAGATCGCGATGCGGAAGCGTTGCAAGAACACGGTCGGTGGAGTCGTACACGAAGCGATTCAGATCGCGGCCGAATCCGATCTAAGCACCGAACAACGGTGCCTCCGCGTTCAACACATGTGCAGCCCGATGACATCTCCCGCGCCTTGATCCAGCAAGGAGAGAGGGAGAGGTTGGGGAAGACTCCGTTCAGCAGCAAAGACGACGGCGTGGTGGTGGTGGAGGGCGTGGCACTCAGCAGGCTTCGCCAAGCACTGCGAGAGGCGAGGAGGAGAGGGTAGGGCTGCGCCAGAGACTATATATGGGGAAGGGAGGGGCCGCCCCTAGATCCATCTAGAGGGGGCAGCGGCCCCCTTATGGTTTCCAACTAGGGGGGCGCCCGCCCCCCGGGGGGGCAGCGGCCCCCTAGGGTTTCCAACCCTAGGCGCCGTGGGCCCTTGGGGGGGGGGGCGCACCAGCCCGCTAAGGGGCTGGTTCCCACCCAACTACAGCCCATTAGGTCCTTCGGGGCAGGTGGACCCTCCCGGTGGACCCCCGGAATCCCTTCGGTGGTCCCGGTACAATACCGATAAACCCCGAAACCTTTCCGGTGACTGAAACTGGACTTCCCATATATAAATCTTCACCTCTGGACCATTCCGGAACTCCTCGTGGCGTCCGGGATCTCATCCGGGACTCCTAACAACATTCAGTAACCATGTACATCTATTCCCTATAACCCTAGCGTCATCAAACCTTAAGTGTGTAGACCCTACGGGTTCGGGAACTATGCAGACATGACCGAGACATCTCTCCGGCCAATAACCAACAGCGGGATCTGGATACTGTGGGATCTGGATACTGCTACGTCTTGAGCTTGCGTTGGTTTTCCTCAAAGAGGAGAGGGTGATGCAGCAAGTGTAACATAAATATTTCCCTCAGTTTTTGAGATCCAAGGTATCAGTCCAGTAGGAGGCTCCTCAAAAGTCCCACGCACCTGCACAAACAAACTTGCGAAAGTGAGATCTAATAAAGATAGTAAGATAAGATAAATATATTTTTGGTATTTTATAATATAGATTCAAAAAGTAAAGATGCAAATAAAAGTCGATTGAAAGCAGATATGATAGGAGATAGACCCGGGGGCCATAGGTTTCACTAGAGGCTTCTCTCGAGATTGCATAAGTATTACGGTGGGTGAACAAATTACTGTCGAGCAATTGATAGAAAAGCGCATAGTTATGAGATTATCTAGGCATGATCATGTATATAGGCATCACGTCCATAACAAGTAGACCGACTCCTGCCTGCATCTACTACTATTACTCCACACATCAACCGCTATCCAGCATGCATCTAGAGTATTAAGTTCATAAGAACAGAGTAACGCATTAAGCAAGATGACATGATGTAGAGGGATAAACTCATGCAATATGATATAAACCCCATCTTGTTATCCTCGATGGCAACAATACAATACGTGCCTTGCAACCCTTTCTGTCACTGGGTAAGGACACCGCAAGATTGAACCCAAAGCTAAGCACTTCTCCCATGGCAAGAAAGATCAATCTAGTAGGCCAAACCAAACTGATAATTCGAAGAGACTTGCAAAGATAACTCAATCATACATAAAAGAATTCAGAGAAGATTCAAATATTATTCATAGATAAACTTGATCATAAACCCACAATTCATCGGATCTCGACAAACACACCGCAAAAAGAGTTTACATCGAATATATCTCCACAAGAGAGGGGGAGAACATTGTATTGAGATCCAAAAAGAGAGAAGAAGCCATCTAGCTAATAACTATGGACCCGTAGGTCCGTGGTAAACTACTCACAACTCATCGGAGGGGCAAGGATGTTGATGTAGAAGCCCTCCATGGTCGATTCCCCTTCCGGCAGAGTGCCGGCGAAGGATCCAAGATGAGATCTCGCGGATACAAAAGATTACGGCGGTGGAAATTGTGTTTCGTGGTGCTCCTGGATGTTTTCGGGGTACGTAGGTATATATAGGAGGAAGAAGTATATCGGTGGCCGCCTGAGGGGCCCACGAGATAAGGGGCGGCCTCCTATCTCGTGGGGTCCTCGGAAGCTTCTTGACTTGCACTCCAAGCTCTCCGGATCATGTTCGTTCCAAAAATCACGCTCCCGAAGGTTTCATTCCGTTTGGACTTCGTTTGATATTCCTTTTCTTCGAAATACTGAAATAGGCAAAAAAAAACAGCAATACGGGCTGGGCCTCCGGTTATTAGGTTAGTCCCAAAAATGATATAAATGTGTAAAATAAAGCCCATAAACATCCAAAAGGGGTAATACAATAGCATGGAACAATAAAAAATTATAGTTATGTTGAAGACGTATCAGATACCCATGTTGGCTCCCACATGTTCCACCATGATCTCATCGGATGAACCACGATGTCAAGGATTCAATTAATCCCGTATACGATTCCCTTTGTCTACCGGTATAGCACTTGCCCGAGATTCGATCGTCGGTATACCGATACCTTGTTCAATCTCATTATGGCAAGTCTCTTTACTCGTTCCGTAACACATCATCCCGTGACCAACCCCTTAGTCACATTGAGCTCATTACGATGATGTCTTATCGAGTGGGCCCAGAGATACCTCTCCATCATACGGAGTGACAAATCCCAGTCTCGATTCGTGCCAACCCAATATATACTTTCGGGGATACCCGTAGTGTACCTTTATAGCCACCCAGTTACGTGACGTTTGGCACACCCAAAGCATTCCTACGGTATCCGGGAGTTGCACAATCTCATGGACTAAGGAAATGATACTTGAGATTAGAAAAGCTTTAGCAGACGAACTACACGATCTTGTGCTATGCTTAGGATTGGGTCTTGTCCATCACGTCATTCTCCTAATGATGTAATCCCGTTATCAACGACATCCAATGTCCATGGTCAGGAAACCATAACCATCTATTGATCAACGAGCTAGTCAACTAGAGGCTCACTAGGGACATGTTGTGGTCTATGTATTCACACATGTATTACGATTTCCGGATAACACAATTATAGCATGAACAATAGACAATTATCATGAACAAGGAAATATAATAATAACCATTTTATTATTGCCTCTAGGGCATATTTCCAACACTATGATCATACTTGAGCATTGGGTGTAGCTAATATGCGAGTGTGTTTCATGAATGGATCAATGATTAAGCATAATGTGCTAGGGATAACTTGATTTAGTTTTGATATTTTGAAAGACATGGTTGCTTGTTGATATGCTTGAGTATTGAAATCTTCATGTCAAAACTAGACTATTGCTTTGAATCATATAAAAGTCCAAATGTCCATGCTACAAAGAAATAGTAACACTTCAAGTAATACTAATCAAAGTAATCATGTCTTCTCAAAATAGCATGGCAAAAGAAAGTTCATCCCTACTTTATCATATAGCTAGGCTATGCTTCATTTTCGTCACACAAAGATGTTCCCAACTTCTATACCCCCGATGACAAGCCAAGCAATTGTTTCATACTTAAATAATCTCAAACTTTTTCAACGTTCATGCAATACATGAGCGTGAGCCATGGATATAGCACTATGGGTGTTATAGAATATGATGATGGGGATTGTGTGGAGAAGACAAAAAAAGAGAAAGTCTCACATTGACGAGGATAATCAATGGGCTATGGAGATGCCCATCAATTGATGTCAACATGAGGAGTAGGGATTGCCATGCAACGGATGCACTAGAGCTATAAATGAATGCTCAACAAAAGAAAACTAGTGGGTGTGCATCCAACTTGCTTGCTCACGAAGACCTAGGGCATTTGAGGAAGCCTATCGTAGGAATATACAAGCCTAGTTCTATAATGAAAAATTCCCACTAGTATGAAAAAGACAACTTATGAGACTCACTATATGAAAAACATGGTGCTACTTTGAAGCACAATATATGAGACTCACTACATGAAGAACAAGGTGCTACTTTGAAGCACAAGTGTGGACAAAGAGATAGTAACATTGCCCTTTTTATTTATTTTCTTTTTTTGGGCCTTTCTTTCTTTTTGGCCTTTTTTTTTTCTTTGGGTAATGCTCTAATAATGATGATCATCACACTTCTATTGATTACAACATAAGAATTACAACTCGAAACTAGAACAAGATATGACTCTATATGAATGCCTCCGACGGTGTACCGGGATGGTGCAATGAATCAAGAGTGACATGTATGAAAATAATGCATGGTGGCTTTGCCACAAATATGATGTCAACTACATGATCATGCAATTGGCAATATGACAAAAGTAAAGTATGTCATGATGATGAAGAACGGAACGGTGGAAAGTTGCATGGCAATATATCTCGGAATGGCTATGGAAATGCCATAATAGGTAGGTATGGTGGCTGTTTTGAGGAAGATATAGGGAGGTTTATGTGTGATAGAGCGTATCATATCACGGGGTTTGGATGCACCGGCGAAGTTTGCACCAACTCTCAAGGTGAGAAAGGGCAATGCACGGTACCGAAGAGGCTAGCAATGGCGGAAAGATAAAAGTGCTTATAATCCATGGACTCAACATTAGTCAAAAGAACTCGTATACTTATTGCAAAAATTTAGAAGTCATCAAAAATCAAGTACTACGCATGCTCCTAGGGGATAGATTGGTAGGAAAAGACCATCGCTCGTCCCCGACCGCCACTCATAAGGATGCACAAGCCAGGTACACCTCATGTTTCAAATTTGTTACACAACTTTAACCAAACGTGCATGCTACGGGATTTGCTAACTTCAACACAAGCATTCTATAAATTCATAATCACCCAACTAGCATGAATTTAATATCACTACCTCCATATCTCAAAACAATTATCAAGTATCAAGTTGATCATAGCATCCAATTCACTTCCTATGATAGTTTTTATTATACCCAACTTGGATGCTCATAATTCTAGGACCAACATTATGACCATAGAAAATACCATGCTGTTCTAAAGACTCTCAAAAATATAAGTGAAGCATGAGGAGACTAACAATTTCTTCAAAATTAAGACACCACCGTGCTCTAAAAGATATAAGTGAAGCACTAGAGCAAAAACTATTAAGCTCAAAAGATATAAGTGAAGCACATAGAGTATTCTAGCAAATTCTAATCAAATAGGCTTCTCACAAAAAGGTGTGTACAGCAAGGATGATTGTGGTAAACTAAAAATCAAAGACTAATATAATACACGACGCTCCAAGCAAAACACATATCATGTGGCGAATAAAAATATAGCCCCAAGTAAAGTTACCCATGAACGAAGACGAAAGAGGAGATGCATTTCCGGGGCATCCCCAAGCTTAGGATTTTGGCTATTATTGAATATCTTGGGGTGCCATGGGCATCCCCAATCTTAGGCTCTTGCCACCCTTTATTCCATAGTCCATAAAGGCTTTACCCAAAACTTGAAAACTTCACAACACAAAACTCAACCGAAATCTCGTAAGCTCCGTTAGTGAAAGAAAACAAAACCACCACATAAGGTACTGCAATGAACTCATTCTTTATTTATTTTGGTTTTAAACCTAATGTATTCCAACTTCTCTATGGATTATAAACTATTTTAGTGGCCATAGATTTATCAAAATAAGAAAACAACACACGAAAAACAGAATCTGTCACAAACAGAACAGTCTGTAGTAATCTGTAACTAACGCAAACTTCTGGATATCTAAAAATTCAGAAAAAATAGGAAGACCTAGTAAATTTGTTTATTGATCAGCATCAATTGAAATCACTATTTTATCAAGTTCTGGTGATTTTTAACAATTGTTTTCGTGAACTGAAAGTTTCTGGAAATTACAGCAAGATCAAATAACTATCATCCAAGAAGATCCTATAGGTTTAACTTGGCACAAACACTAATTAAAAGATAAAAACACATCTAAAAAGAAGGTAGATGGATTATATATTCCTAAACATAAAAAAAACAAAAAAAAATTGGGTTGCCTCCCAACAAGCGCTATCGTTTAACGCCCCTAGCTAGGCATTGATAATTTTAATGATGCTCACAAGAAAGACAAGAATTGAAGCGCAAAGAGAGCATCATAAAACATGTGACAAACACACTTAAGTATAACATACTTCCTATGCATAGGCATTTTATAAGCAAACAAATTATCATAGCAAGCAAAAATTAGCATATGCAAGGAAGAAGAAAGAGACGATAGCAATCTCAACATGACGAGAGGTAATTTAGTAACATGAAAATTTCTACAACCATATTTTCCTCTCTCATAATAATTACATGTAGGATCATAAGCAAATTCAACAATATAGCTATCACAAAACATATTCTCAACATGATCCACATGCATGCAAAGTTGACACTCTTCCGAAATAGTGGGATTAACATTAACTAAAGTCATGACCTCTCGAAACCCACTTTTATCAAAAATTTCTTAAGATTGAATATTCTCCAAATATGTGGGATCTAAAGTTGACACTCTTCCAAACCCACTTTCAATATTATTGAAAACAATATTATCAATCTCATATTCATCATGGGGATTAAATAAATTTTCAAGATCATAAGAAGAATCACCCCAATCATGATCATTGCAACAAGTAGTAGACATAGCAAAACTAGCATCCCCAAGCTTAGGGTTTTGCATATTATTAGCACAATTTACATCAATAGAATTTATAATAAAATCATTGCAATCATGTTTTTTATTCAAAGACCTATCGTGAATCGTTTCATAAAGTACTTTATCACAATTTTTAGATTCACGAAATTCAGGCAAAACCTCATAAAGATAATCTAGTGCACTCAACTCACTAGCAATAGGTTCATCATAATTGGATCTATTAAAGAGATTATAAAGTGGATGAGGATCCATAAACTCTTAGCAAGCGAAGATCCAAGCAAAAAGAAGGCACATGGTAACACAAGACTGAACGGAGGAAGGGCGAATAAAACGGCAAGGGTGAAGTGGGGGAGAGGAAAACGAGAGGCAAATGGCAAATAATGTAAATGCGAGGGAGATGGGTTTGTGATGGGTACTTGGTATGTCTTGACTTGAGCGAAGACCTCCCCGACAACGGCGCCAGAAATCCTTCTTGCTACGTCTTGAGCTTGCGTTGGTTTTCCTCAAAGAGGAGAGGGTGATGCAGCAACTGTAGCGTAAGTATTTCCCTCAGTTTTTGAGAACCAAGGTATCAATCCAGTAGAAGGCTCCTCAAAAGTCCCACACACCTGCACAAACAAACTGAGAACTCGCAACCAACGCAATAAAGGGGTTGTCAATCCCTTCACGACCACTTGTGAAAGTGAGATCTAATAAAGATAGTAAGATAAGATAAATATATTTTTGGTATTTTATAAAATAGATGCAAAAAGTAAAGATGCAAATGAAAGTAGATTGAAAGCAAATATGATAGGAGATAGACCCGGGGGCCATAGGTTTCACTAGAGGCTTCTCTCGAGATAGCATTAGTATTACGGTGGGTGAACAGATTACTATCGAGCAACTGATAGAAAAGCGCATAGTTATGAGATTATCTAGGCATGATCATGTATATAGGCATCACGTCCATAACAAGTAGACCGACTCATGCCTGCATCTACTACTATTACTCCACACATCGACCGCTATCCAGCATGCATCTGGAGTATTAAGTTCATAAGAACAGAGTAACGCATTAAGCAAGATGACATGATGTAGAGGGATAAACTCATGCAATATGATATAAACCCCATCTTGTTATCCTCGATGGCAACAATACAATACGTGCCTTGCAACCCTTTACATCCATCGGGTAAGGACACGCAAGATTGAACCCAAAGCTAAGCACTTCTCCCATGGCAAGAAAGATCAATCTAGTAGGCCAAACCAAATTGATAATTCAAAGAGACTTGCAAAGATAACTCAATCATACATAAAAGAATTCAGAGAAGATTCAAATATTATTCATAGATAAACTTGATCATAAACCCAAAATTCATCGGATCTCGACAAACACACCACAAAAAGAGTTTACATCGAATAGATCTCCACAAGAGAGGGGGAGAACATTGTATTGAGATCCAAAAAGAGAGAAGAAGCCATCTAGCTAATAACTATGGACCCGTAGGTCTGTGGTAAACTACTCACAACTCATCGGAGGGGCAAGCATGTTGATGTAGAAGCCCTTCATGGTTGATTCCCCCTCCGGCAGAGTGCCGGCGAAGGCTCCAAGATGAGATCTCGTGGATACAGAAGGTTACGGCGGTGGAAATTATGTTTCGTGGTACTCCTGGAAGTTTTCGGGGTACGTAGGTATATATAGGAGGAAGAAGTATGTCGGTGGCCGCCCGAGGGGCCCACGAGACAGGGGGCGGCCTCCTATCTCGTGGGGTCCTCGGAAGCTTCTTGACTTGCACTCCAAGCTCTCCGGATCACGTTCGTTCCAAAAATCACGCTCCCGAAGGTTTCATTCCGTTTGGACTCCGTTTGATATTCCTTTTCTTCGAAATACTGAAATAGGCAAAAAAACAGCAATACGGGCTGGGCCTCCGGTTAGTAGGTTAGTCCCAAAAATGATATAAATGTGTAAAATAAAGCCTATAAACATCCAAAAGGGGTAATATAATAGCATGGAACAATAAAAATTATAGATATGTTGAAGACGTATCAGATACCCATGTTGGCTCCCACATGTTCCACGATGATCTCATCGGATGAACCACGATGTCAAGGATTCAATTAATCCCGTAACGATTCCCTTTGTCTACCGGTATAGCACTTGCCCGAGATTTGATCGTCGGTATACCGATACCTTGTTCAATCTCGTTATGGCAAGTCTCTTTACTCGTTCCGTAACACATCATCCCGTGACCAACCCCTTAGTCACATTGAGCTCATTACGATGATGTCTTACCGAGTGGGCCCAGAGATACCTCTCCATCATACGGAGTGACAAATCCCAGTCTCGATTCATGCCAACCCAACAGATACTTTCGGGGATACCCGTAGTGTACCTTTATAGCCACCCAGTTACGTGACGTTTGGCACACCCAAAGCATTCATACGGTATCCGGGAGTTGCACAATCTCATGGTCTAAGGAAATGATACTTGACATTAGAAAAGCTTTAGCAGACGGACTACATGATCTTGTGCTATGCTTAGGATTGGGTCTTGTCCATCACATCATTCTCCTAATGATGTAATCCCGTTATCAACGACATCCAATGTCCATGGTCAGGAAACTGTAACCATCTATTGATCGACGAGCTAGTCAACTAGAGGCTCACTAGGGACATGTTGTGGTCTATGTATTCACACATGTATTACGATTTCCGGATAACACAATTATAGCATGAACAATAGACAATTATCATGAACAAGGAAATATAATAATAACCATTTTATTATTGCCTCTAGGGCATATTTCCAACACTATGATCATACTTGAGCATTGGGTGTAGCTAACATGCGAGTGTGTTTCATGAATGGATCAATGATTGAGCATAATGGGCTAGGGATAACTTGCTTTAGTGTTGATATTTTGGAAGACATGGTTGCTTGTTGATATGCTTGAGTATTGAAATCTTCATGTCAAAACTAGACTATTGCTTTGAATCATATAAAAGTCCAAATGTCCATGCTACAAAGAAAAGAATATGTGATGAACATGTTAGGCAACATTCCACATCAAAATTCTGTTTTTATCGTTTACCTACTCGAGGACGAGCATGAATTAAGCTTGGGGATGCTGATACGTCTCCAACGTATCTACAATTTTTTGATTGTTCCATGCTGTTATATTATCATTCTTGGATGTTTTACAATCATTCAATACCAAACGGAGTCCAAACGGAGCGATACTTTTAGAGATTATTTCCGGACCAGAAGACACATGTTGGGCCATAGAAGAATCAGAGGGGGCTCCGAGGGGAGCACAACCCACCAGGGCGCGCTTGGGGGCCTAGGAGCACCGAGGTGGGTTGTGCCCACCTCGGTGGCCTCCCGCACCGCCTCTTAGCTCTATAAATACCCCAATATTCCAGAAACCCTAGGGGAGTCGACGAAAATCAATTTCAGCCGCCGAAATTCCAGAACCACCAGATCCAATCTAGACACCATCACGGAGGGGTTCATCATCCTCATTGGTGCCTCGCTGATGATGCGTGAGTAGTTCATTATAGACCTACGGGTCCGTAGTTAGTAGCTAGATGGCTTCCTCTATCTCTTTTGATTCTCAATACAATGGTCTCTTGGAGATCTAGTTGATGTAACTCTTTTTTGCGGTATGTTTGTTGGGATCCGATGAACTTTGAGTTCATGATCAGATCTAGGTTTTTATCCATGAAAGTTATTTGAGTCTTTTTATCTCTTATATGCAAGATTATTTATAGCCTCGTATTTCTTCTTTGAATCTTTAGTTTAGTTAGGCCAACTAGATCGATTTTTCTTGCCATGGGAAGAGGTGCTTTGTGATGGGTTCGATCTTACGGTGCTTGATCCCAGTGATAGAAGGGGAACCGACACGTATGTATCGTTGCAATTAAGGATAACAAGATGGGGTCTATTTCTACATAAATAGATCGTGTCTACATCATGTCATCATTCTTATTGCATTACTCCGTTTCTCCATGAACTTAATACTTTAGATGCATGCTGGATAGCGGTCGATGTGTGGAGTAATAATAGTAGATGCAGGCAGGAGTCGGTCTACTAATCTTGGACGTGATGCCTATATAATGATCATTGCCTGGATATCGTCATGATTATTTAAAGTTATACCAATTGCCCAATAGTAATTTGTTTACCCACCGTATGCTATTTTTGTCGACAGAAGCCACTAGTGAAATCTACGGCCCCCGGGTCTCTTCTTTATTATATTTGCCTTCGCAATCCATTTTTATTTGCTTTTATTTTTAGATCTATTAATCCAAAAATCCAAAAATACCTTGCTGCAATTTATTATTATTTATTTTATCTCGCGTTCCCGCGAGATCTATTTTTCCAATCTCCTACAATTTTACCTATCTTTTTACCCGTGAGGGATTGACAACCCCTCTCTTACGTCGGGTTGCAAGTATTTGTTCTTTGTGTCAGGAGTTGTTTACGTGGTGTTGCGTGGTTCTCCTACTGGTTCAATAATTTTGGTCTCATCACTGAGGGAAATATCTAGCGTAGCTGTGCTGCATCATCCCTTCCTCTTTGGGGAAATACCAACATAGTTCAAGCCGCATCAATGGTATCAAGAAACAACTCGGCCAACTATGGAGCTAGTATAGATGAAATCATAGAGCACTCTAGTGTTTTTCTTTGTTGTAATTTTGTTCATGAGTTTAGGAGCTTGGATTTAGAGGCTTGCAATCTCTTGAAGCATGCTTTACATTATACTCTATTTGGATGTAGTTTGTGATGAAATCTATAAAAAGACTTACATTAGGAACGGAGGGAGTACTGTTTACTTTACAAATGCTGCACAATACAAATTAGATTAAAAGCTAGCATGTACATGCATGCCTCTTTGTGTGTGTTCCACGACACAAATTGGATTAAAAGCTAACATCCATAGAAATTCCAGGGCTCATGCGATGGAGTGAACACAGGAGTGGGTGAGGCCGCCGCCGTTAGTTCCCGCATCGACCTCGGCCGGCTAGGTGGATCTCAGCTCCTCCGCCATGCTTCTCGCCTCCTTTAGATTTCCTTTCTCCTGGTAGAATGAACCGGTATGTTTTACAGGAGAGTGGAGAAAGGCGAATTCAACGGAAATCAAAGTCTCGGGGGTCCGCATCATGGGAGGGTGCATTTATCGTGGACATTTCGGCTTGATATTGAGCCAGATTTCGACGCTTCAATACAGACCCGTACCAATACCAAATCAGTTTCCAAGCCCAAATACGAACATCCAAACACAAAGTTAGGGGTTGGCCGTTATGTTTGGTTAGATCAACCTGGTGGTCTTTTGTTCGTCCTTGTAAGCATTGTAACGACTTAGAGCCTCTTCGGTAATCCTCTGGCTCCACGAAATCCTGCCCTTCGGCTCCTCTGAGCGAGTTCCCACTCCTCGATCGATCGTGTGACGCAGCAAAAAATTTCGGTTTGTTTGCTCTCTCTAATTCATGAGTTGGGCCTAAAGCCCAATAATCGAGCCTATGGCCCATGCCGAGGGGATGTGGTACGATAGAAAAGGGAATCTCATATTGGAGGCATGCTGCGTCAAAGTGTCGGTCTTTCGCACAGACGTGATGATCGAGCGTTGACCTGGGCCAGGCCCATTAATGTGTGGCAATGTTTTCCGGTTTTGGGAACCTTATAGAGCTTCCTATCCGGTTTTCTATTTTTGTGAACATTCTAGAAGGTTCTGTCGGTGTAAAAAGAGGGTACACCTTTAAGCGTACGCAGGCGATCGAGCATGGCGCCGCGACACTAAGCAAGGCAAGGAAGGTGAGCCAAGGTAAGGCCGAAGCCCGAAAGGAGCAGAACGACGCCAAGACCAAGACCACAAAGAGCAAAGGGGATGAAGCAGACTCCCCCGGCAAGATCCTTGCCGGGGGGTGGTTTTAGCAAACCCGGCAAGGCCCTTGCCGGGGCGGCTCGCCCCACGCCCACGGAGCGGATCACCTTTGAGTCCACTGCCCCCCATGGGGCAAAGAATTCGGGAGACATCCCCGTGGTGGCATGCAGATCTTTGTGAAGACATTCAAAGATCAGATACATGCTATAGAAGATAACGACCCTTGGCGGGATCCCGACCAAGGAGGACCACAAGGCCCCCGGCAAGCGCCTTGCCGAGGATGACAGCAGGCGCCGTGGTAAGACCCTTGCCGGGGCTGCGGCAAGGCCCTTGCCAAGGACACCCGTAGGGCCACTATCAGGCCCGCGCCAATCAAGCCTCCACCATGCAGCTGCCGACCCAACCAGTTGGGCAGGCACCTGCGTGGCGGCAAGCGAACCTTCATGGAGACCTACCACTGCGCCACCTCAGCTGCCTGCCTACATGGCACCACAGGCACCGCTGGCAGGCACGTGTCAACACGAAGGGAGCGGCGACAGACGAGACTGGGCTCTCCCGCCCCGATAAAGCAAGGACACCTAAGCAAGGCGATTTAGGCGCCTTGTCATGTAATCTGAGGATAAACTCGTATGGTGTACCCTTTCCACCTCCTGTGTGCCACTGTGGCAACCCCTTTCCCTATAAAAGGAGGCCCAAGGTGACCAGGAGGAGGATTCGGCTTTTTGGAGCTCCTCACGCCCCATAGCTAGCTCAAGAACGCAGATAAACTAACCACCAAAGCAGGAGTAGGGTTTTACGCATCTCGCGACCCGAACCTGGATAAAGAACCCGTGTGCTATCTGTTTGATCTGCTCTTCTCACGACCCCGCGCCCCGCAACCGTAGTAGGGATTCTTGTGATCCCATAGGTGCCGTCCCCGCACCGACATCTTTGGCGCGCCAGGTAGGGGGCGCAGTCGTGAGAATCAGCTCTAGTAGTTAGTTCGACGCTTCTTCATCGTCATGGCGCCCAAGAAGAAGACGACGGTGGCGGTTGGCCCGTCGGAAGCCGGACACCCCTTCCGGACGCGGGCGAGCAGCGGACCGGTCGCAAAAGGACCTGTGGCGCTGTTCGCGAACACCAACACCGCCCCAAAGAGCGAAGTTTGGGAGGCGGCGATGTTCGTCTTGCTGTAGCGGGCTGCACGCCGCCAAATCAAAGACAGAGTCAGAGCCCTCCGCGGTGGCGCGGGCCTTCAAGATCGCTGCCACCCGCCGCAGCGGCGTGAGGGATTCAAGACTCCACGCCGGCGCCGACGGCGCGCTCTTCTCAAGCGACGCGCGACGAACGGCGTAATCACGCCGAGGACCCCGGGCGTCGCCGCGGAAAGTGCCCCGAGCGCCACCTCCGGGATTTAGAAGACGTGCCCGCTCGCCGAGGCGCTAGTGAAGATGGCATGCGACCGCAGGGTCGTGATAGAGCTCCTTCTGACATGGTCGGAAGTCGAAGCGCGTCGCGATCCGTGCAGTTTTTGCTGCCACTAACGCCAGCAGAAGCCCTGGCGTGCGCGCAGTTGCTCCTCGATTTTCCTCCCACTATGGGGAAGCTCGACGAATGGAGAGCCACCATCTGAAGCCTTGTTGCGGTGGCCAAAAAAATCGAACCGAGTCCGATGGAGCCCCCGAGTCGACATTCCGATGGAGTCCCACGCACCAGTGGCAGGAGAGCCGACGGCGCCACAACCACGGTGCACTCACCTCCTCCTCGCCCAGTCCCGCGGACGCCAGCCCGTTGCGACGTTACGGGTGACGAGATCTCCGTAGCATCGTCCGACCCGCGGGCCCACTGTGACCAGCGCCAAGTTCTTCGGGAACGAGAACATGAAGACGCTCGAACCACTATCGAACGCCGGCGCGGAGCGCGCCACCAATCAGACAGGCGAGCATGGCCTGCTGTGAGCCACCCGACACCGGGGAGCCCTGGAGGCCTACCTTACGAGGTAGGCTGTCCGGCTTTTACCCGTGAGCTGCGGCAGTTCCAGTGGCCCACTCACCGCACCTTCAAACCCGACGTGGGCGAAAAGTACAGTGGCAAGACCCACCCATCCGAGTTCCTCAGCGTCTACACCATCGCGATGCAGGCTGCCGGAGCCCGCGACGATAAGGTGCTTGCGAACTACTTTCCATTGGCTCTCAAACCCAATGCCATGTCGTGGTTGATGCACTTGCCGATAGACTCTATTTCCTCCTGGTCGGATTTGTGCCGTGAGTTCGTAGGCGCCTTTACTGGAGGCCACCAAGCCCATGGCCAAGCACGCGACCTGCACGTCATTCCTCAGAAGGGAGGCGAGAGTCTCCGCAAGTATATTCAGAGGTTCAGCCGGGTACAGTACAATATCCCTGATGTTCACCCTGCCGCCATCATCAGCGCGTTTCATCAGAACGTGCGTAACCGCAAGATGCGTGAAGAGCTGGCAATGAACAAGGTGAGAGATGTAGCAGAACTCTATGTTCTTGCTGACAAATGTGCCCGAGCTGAAGAGGGAAGGAAGTACCCCGGTGAAGATGCCGGCGTGGAAACCGACTCTTCAGATGAGGATATTGCCGCCCCGGCGAAGAAAGGCCGGCGCCGCAACAGGAAGCGCAAGGGAAAGACCCTGCTTGCCGTTGAGGGATCTGATGACACCGGCTCCACCAAGAAAACCAAGGCAGACGACCCCGACAAGGAGGTTGCTGGGTGCATCGCCTGCCGGGCCTTGGCGGCTGCCGAGAAGCCAGGAAACTCCGACAAGCGATACTACAAGATCCATCACACCAAAGGCCATGCTCTCCAGGACTGCCGATAGGTGGAGCTCCTCGCTGAGAAGCAGAGGGCTGAATATGAGAGGCGGGACAAGGAGAAGGGCCCGGACGGTGCTGAGGGATCCGGCAAGAAGCGTGACGGCCAGACGGGCCGTCACTACAAGGATAAGCAACAGGAGAGGCCCGCCCGGGGCCGTGACAGAAAGCCAGAAGACGACGATCACGAAGAGGACGACGAATCCGGCGACCAAGAGTTTCAGAAAGCTACGGAGGCCATGTGCATCGACGGCGGCGCTTCGCTGCATACTTCTCACCGCCGGCTTAAATAGTGGGCGCGAGAGGTTACAGCGGCAGAGCCGTCGTTTGATGCCCAAAGGCCGCTGAAGTGGTCCAGCACACCTATCATCTTTGACACCGAGGATCACCCTGATCGCACCACTGCGGTCGGGTGCTTGCCGTTGTTGGTTTCACCAACAATACGCAACCTCAAGGTGACGAAGATGCTAGTCGATGGCGGGGCCGGTCTGAACTTGATCTCGCCTGCCGTGATCGAGAAACTGCAGATTCCTGACGGAGACCTCGAAGAGACGGGCACGTCTTAGGGGGTCAGCCCAGGAAGAAGCCAACCCAAGGGAAAGGTCACGCTGCCCGTGACCTTTGGAAGCGACTTGAACTTCAGGACGGAGAGGATCGTGTTCGATGTTGCCAAGATCCCCTTGCCCTACAACGGGATCCTTGGCCGCCCAGCGCTGGCCAAGTTCATGGCGGTGTCACACTACGCCTACAACACCCTGAAGATGCCAGGACCTGTGTCGATCATCACCATTCCCTCCGACAAGAAAGATGCGCTGATTTGTGCTGACCAACTATACCAGCAAGCAGTTGCAGCAGCTGCCACCGCTAGGGCACTTGCTCCTGCCTCTGGGACCCCAGGAGGGAAGAAGAAGAAGAAGACCGGTGTGACCACGAACACCCACTCCGGCAAGCGCACCTCTTCGGAGTGCAGCGCTGCCGTCGAGGACGTGCCAGAGAGCTCCACCGGCGGAAACAAGAAGCCCAGGGCCATACCACCGGGAACCAAGAAGGTTTCTGTCAATGAGGACGGCACGGGAGGAGCTTTTACCATAAGCTCCACCCTTGACGACAAATAGGAAGACGCGCTCGTCACCTTCCTGTGGGCGAATGTCGATTTGTTTGCATGGCAAGCTTCCAACATCCCCGGTGTTCCCAGGGAGGTGATTGAGCACCACCTTGCTGTCTGCCCTCATGCGCGGCCCGTCAAGCAGAAGGTCAGAAAGCAAGCTTTGGAACGACAAGAATTCAGCACAGAAGAGATCCGGAAACTGGAAGCAGCGGGTTTGGTAAGAGGAGTGCTCCATCCAACGTGGTTGGCCAATCCGGTCGTGGTGCGCAAGGCAAATGGGAAGTGGAGGCTGTGTATTGATTACACAGATATCAATAAGGCTTGCCCTAAAGATCCCTTCCCGCTGCCGCGCATCGATCAGATTGTTGACTCCACGGCTGGGTGTGATCTGTTGTCATTCCTCGATGCCTACTCCGGCTACCACCAGATCTTCATGACAAGATAAGACGAAGAGAAGACAGCATTCATCATCCCATGTGGTATGTATTGTTTCATGCGGATGCCTTTTGGGTTGAAGAGTGCTGGTTCGACGTTTGCAAGGGCGGTCCAGATTGGTTTTGAACCCCAGCTCCATAGAAATATGGAGGCTTATATGGATGACATAGTGGTCAAAACCAAGGACAGGGCAACCCTCATATCGGATTTGCAAGAAACATTTGCAAACCTGCGCAAGATCAATCTCAAGCTGAACCCTGAGAAGTGCGTCTTTGGCGTCCCAGTCGGCAAGCTCCTCGGGTTCTTGGTGTCACAGCGTGGGATAGAGGCCAATCCGGACAAAATCAAAGCTATAGAGCAGATTGAAGCACCCAAGCGGATCAAGGATGTGCGTCGGCTTGCTGGTTGCGTCGCCGCCATGGGTAGTTAAATTTCCAAGTCTGCCGAGCGTGCCCTCCCCTTTTTCAAGATCCTGAAAAAGGTGGGCCCGATGGAGTGGATGCCGGAAGCCGAAGCGGCTTTACAAGGGTTGAAGAAGTACCTCTCCTCCGCACCAATACTAGTTGCGCCTAGGCCACAGGAGCCGTTGCTGCTATACCTGGCGGCAACAGACCAGGTGGTCAGCGCCGCACTGGTGGCGCAGAGAGAGGTTGACGACGAGGAAATGGCAGCGCGAGCTCGACACCACCAATGCAGAGGCGACACAGTCAGTTGAAGTGCCGCCGAAGAATAAAATGATGCAGCACCCGGTCTACTTTGTTAGTTCCCTCCTGTAGGGGGCTAGATCAAGGTACTCCGGTGTGCAGAAACTGCTCTTCGACCTCCTTATGGCCTCGAGGAAGCTGCGTCACTACTTCCAGGCGCACGAGATCACTGTCGTCACTCGCTTCCCTCTGCAACGGATATTGCACAATCCGGATGCAACGGGAAGAATTGTGGAATGGGCACTGGAGCTGTCCAGCTTTGGCCTCATGTGACGCCCGGATAATTAGGCTACAGTAAACCTCCGTTAATGATGCCACGTCACCACGGTTACTGTTGCTAATCTCGCGTTAGTTCGGAACCGATTCAAATTCAAATGGAAAAGAAAAGCAAACAACAAAAGTTTTCAAAAAAATAACCTAAAATGTCCAAACGGTAGCAAATAATGCACATGCAATTAAGGTGAAGAAACCACACTTTTATAAAATGCTTAAATGAGCTATAAGGATTTAAACAGTAGCAAAAACAATTAATTAAATGTCTTGTACAATTAATAAATTACTAAACTATTTTATTTTGTCACCAAACTTTTTGTGGCATTGTGGAATTTTGTAACACTAATTTAGGTACTATTTGTATATTTTATAAAACAAAAGTATATAGAAAATAAAATAGAAAACTAGTAAAAAGAAAACAAACAAATACAAAAAAAGAGAGAGAAAACAGAACACCCTTTGGGCCAAGTGGCCCAGCTGGCCTCAACCGCTCAAACGGGCCGGCCCACCCCAACCCCCTGGCCTATATGGCCTCGTTACCCCCCCGCAAACCCTAGCCCGTAACCCCCCGCACGATCCCCCCACCTCCCACGCCTCTCTCCCCTTCCCCATCCGGATCGGGAGAAGAGCGATCCGCGCCGCCCGTCGCCCCACCTCGCCTGCGTAGAAGGCCACCCCACGCCGGCGCCGCCACCTCGTCCTCCTCCCCAAGATGCCTTGAGCCTGGGCTGCGCGACCGACGGCAGCACCTTCCCCGAACGATGCCGCCCTGTGCTAGGCTTCCTACTCACCTCGCCGCGCGGAGCTCCTCGCCGGATGGCTTCCCCGGAGCGCTCCCTCGCAGGTCTGTTTCGTCTACGTCGACGCCGTCGTCTCCGACCACCACCCCGACCCCCCGCTGCCATAACCCCTGCACCCCGCCGTGAGCCTCGCTCCTCCCTCTCCTTCCATGACCCCACTGCGGGCTTCACATGAGTGCTCGCGCGTCGCCTGTGCCCCTCGACGGGCCATCCCCCAGCGCTCCTCGCCACCTGGCTGGCCGCACCACCGCCCGCTCGGTTCGTTCGTGCTCGTGGTCACCCCCCTTCGCCCGCCATATTGGCCGTCCATCGCGGCGCCAGAAGCGCTGTTACGCCACAGCCATGGGCTGCTCGCCTTCGCCTAGCTCCGCCATGGCCTCATCCTTCCACCTCCCTCCTCGCGCTCACCGCGGCAGGCGCTCGGCGTGCTGCCGCCGGAGGATGCCGTGCACTCGCTGCTCGGGCTCAACCTCCGCCGCCCGCGCCCCTAGGCGTCGCCGCTCGCTGGGCTGGTGCCCGACGCCCCTACTGCCAGCGCCGTTAACGCCCAACCTCAGATGGCCCTCTAGGCCACTGCCAAACGGGGCCCACGTCCCAGAACATTTTATAAAAGAACGGAAAGGAATTAAAAATAATAATAATTAATAATTAAAATATTAATTAATTAATTAAGTAAATAATTAATTTAATTAATCCTGATTAATTAACCTAATGACTAATTAACCTAATTAACTACTGTTAATTAACTAACAGAGTATGATGAACGGGACCCACCTGTTAGGTTGACCAGGTCAACGGTCAACGTTGACTGCTGACGTCATGCTGACGTCAGCAAACACTATTCTGGATAATGTTGATTTAATTAATAATTAATAAATTAGAAAATGATTTAAAACTTTAAGAATTAATATAAAATAATCCGTAGCTCGGATGAAAAAACTTTGTACATGAAAGTTGCTCGAGCGCGAGACGATTCGGATCACGCATCCGTTCGTCCGCCACACCCCTAACCTATCGAACTCGCAACTTTCCCCATCCGCCCTCTGCAAAAACTTGAAACACCGGGATATTTTCTGGATGTTTTCCCCTTCACCGGTATCACCTATCCTGCGTTAGATCACCTCTAGCACCGCATTTGTCATGTTATGCTTTGATTGCTCTGTTATTTATTATGTTCCCCCTCCGTTACTTTTTCGGTAGACCCCGAGGCCGCTGCCGGTACCCCCCTGTGATCGACTACGGTGTCGACGACCCCTCTCTCTTGCAAGAGCAACCAGGCAAGCCCCCCCCCTTGATCACCAGATATCGCCTATTCTACTCTATACTGCTTGCATTAGAGTAGTGTAGCATGTTAGAGCTTTCTGTTATACCTATCCTGATGCATAGCCTGTCCTTGTTACTACTGTTGTTACCTTACCTGCAATCCTATATGCTTAGTATAGGATGCTAGTACTTTCATCTGTGGCCCTACATTCTTGTCCGTCTGCCGTGCTATACTATCGGGCCATGATCACTCGGGAGGTGATCACGGGTATATACTATATACTTTATACATGATACATGTGAGACTAAAGTCGGTCGGTTGGTGGAGCACCCATGAGTGGATCTTTGAGGCGAGCGGCAGGCAGGTTGAGACCGCCTAGGAGAGAGGTGGGCTGGCCTGTTTGGCGTTCAGCGGATACTTAACACGCTTAACGAGATCTTGGTATTTGATCTAAGTTGGCTCTGAGCCTATACGCACTAACCATCTACACGGAGTAGTTATGGGTATCCCGCGTCGTGGTATCACGAAGCACTTCAGACGTCAGCGACGGAGAGGCGCGCGCCGGATTGGACTGGAACGCCTGCTAGGCTAGGTCTTCTTCCGGCCGCCCTCGCAACGTGCAGGTGCGCTATGGGCGATGGGCCCAGACCCCTGTGCGCTTAGGTTTAGACCGGTGTGCTGGCCTCTCTATTTTCCCTAGGTGGGGCTGCGACGTGTTGATCTTCCGCGGCCGGGCATGACCCAGGAAAGTGTGTCCGGCCAAATGGGATCAAGCGTGCTGGGTAAGATGGTGCACCCCTGCAGGGAAGTTAATCTATTCGAATAGCCGTGATCTTCCGTAACAGGACGACTTGGAGTTGTACCTTGACCTTTTGACAACTAGAATCGGATACTTAATAAAACACACCCTTCCAAGTGCCAGATACAACCGGTGGTCGCTCTCTCTCAGGGCAATGAGGAGGGGATCGCCGGGTAGGATTATTGCTATGTGATGTTACTTGGAGGACTTCAACCTACCCTCTTCTACTGTTGCAAGGCGAAGGTGACCGAAGCGTAGTCTTTGATAAGACTAGCTATCCCCTCTTATTCGGCATTCTGCATTCAGTCCATCGATATGGCCTTTACACATATATCCATGCATATATAGTGTAGCTCCTTGCTTGCAGTACTTTGGATGAGTACTCACGGTTGCATTGTTTCCCCTTTCCCCTATCTCTACTCGATTGCTGCAACAGCACGATGGAGCCGGGAGCGACGCCACCGTCGATGGCGACTACTACACCGGAGGTGCCTACTACTACGTGCAGCCCGGCGGCGACGATCGGGAGTAGTTAGGAGGATCCCAGCGGGAGGCCTGCGCCTCTTCGATCTGTATCCGCTTGGTGCTAGCCT
The DNA here is from genome assembly GCA_021605205.1 of Aegilops longissima. Taxonomy (NCBI): domain Eukaryota; kingdom Viridiplantae; phylum Streptophyta; class Magnoliopsida; order Poales; family Poaceae; genus Aegilops; species Aegilops longissima. The sequence continues at coordinate 747,462,601 of CM038677.1, forward strand.
TCTTAAGGCAAACTTGCTTAACTTATGTCGTACTCAGATATTGTTGCTTCGCTGACTTCGTCTATGATCGAGCACTTGTATTCGAGCCCTCGAGGCCCTGGCTTGTATTATGATGCTTGTATGACTTATTTTATTTGTAGAGTTGTGTTGTGATATCTTCCGTGAGTCCTTGATCTTGATCGTATACATTTGCGTGCATGATTAGTGTACGATTAAATCGGGCGTCCAAGTTGGTATCGAGCCATTGCTGCTGTAGGAATCCCCTTCCACACTCCTTGGCAAGTCGAGTCTAGACATTGCAAAACTTTTACTAACTTGGCTGTGTGCCTTACGGGCCCACGTCGCCATCGGGTGGTACTAGGATCTTTTACTCCTCTACCTTTACTCTGGGATTCTGAATTCTCTTCTATTCGGGTTAAACGATTTTTACTAAAATCTAACTTTAGGTTCTCGAAAATACTTTGTCCCGGAGAGGCCCTTCAGTCCAGATGACCGCCTGCTGCACCAGAAGATTCTGAAGATACTCTACGATGTGCTCTCGAGACTATGTGCCATCGCTTTTGCCATTCACTTCCATCGATAAATCCCTCCGGATAACTAATTACACCTATCGTTCAAATTGTCATCCCCAATTGCTCTTGTTATTACAAGATGTCCTGAAATACTCTTCGATATTCCGAGAATTCTTTACGCTTACTGCCCTGCAGTTCCTTGCTGCATGAATACCCCTACGGATAATTACTCGTGCTTGCCGAGTATCTACATTAAATTCAAAGTTGTTCATGTGATTCACAAAATACATTCAAATACTACTCGATCTTCGAAAATCCTGAGCAGCCTATTGCTCTTGAAATTCTTGCTTGCTTGCAATATGATTAATCCCATAAGTCTCGTAATCTAAATGGCATACCTTGTCATTATCATTTCGAGTCTGTTGATTCAATATGCTGCGAATTCTCGCAATCCTCAAATAGATCCTAGAATTCATCCTTCCGGCTCAGACGTCATTTTGAACATGAGTTGGTTCTCGACCAAACTATCTGTCGTCGATTGTGCCTCTGGTATATTCAATTGATCCATCCTTGATCAGAACGTCTGCTTCTGATCCTTTGTTTTGGAAATCATAAGTCCTTTGCATTTAAGCTTGGAATTATTCAGATGCTTCCATAACCTGTTGCATTTGCATGCATTCCTCTTCTGGTTGAGTATCGATACTCATATCAGATCCTTTGTGGACCATCAAGTCCTTTGTTGGATTGTTACCCGACAGTGTCCTTCATTATTAATCACTTTGTGAGTTCTTTCTCCGATACATATTGCCTTTGGTAAATTGTATCCTCTGCTTTCTCAGCCCTGCTCAGCTTTCGAGCTGGTGGTATTTCTATTGAAGCTTGTGGTATATATTGCCACGATACCCTGATGGGTTGAACCTATGCCTTCCTTAATATGTGTGAACTCGACAGTTTTCATGAGTCATACACTTACGGTATTTTGCGGATAAAATTTCAACACTACAACTTCCTCGAAGGTGAGAAGTGAATGAAGGGTTATGCATTGGAGAAGTGGGAGTCGACCTTGAACTTTGTGTTCATGCCCATGGACACGATGTAGATCTTATCATTAAAGCTTCTCTTAAATTAATTATTCCTTTGGTATAAGTTCATCTTATATCTGGGATCTGGCCTTTTGCAATCATGGTTCCGACCATGTTCTCTTTTAAATACCATTTCTCGTGCAAGTTTAAGCACTTGTCTTCGGTAGAGCAATACCCCAGTCCAACTTCTACTTTGATCTGTCATCGAGTATTACCCCCCTGGTATCTCGAGATTATCATGGAACTGCAAAACTTCTTATGAGTTCTTCATCAAGTGCTACCTTCCCATTGATTCAAATTTTCACGGGCTCTGAGTTATTAAACACTCAAGGACACTGATAACTGAACCAAGTCCGCACTATGGTTCAACAACTCTTCAGTAAGCTTCTATAAGTACGAGTTTGTATCCGATCATGCCATTCCTAGCCTGTTTGGCTATATCATTGTCGTGATGATTCTAACTGTGCTACCTGGTCCTTAATTCTCGGAGCACCACTATGCGACGATAGCTAAGCTTACGTCGATTTTCCTCGTCATCCCCTTTCACCTTAAACAACAAGCTTGAGTTCGAGTTTATTCGTAACCGTGGTTCCAATAACCTTCCGCTTCATCGTTCATTTGACTTGATGTCATCGTCGATTGATTACATCTGCATGAAATCTCTCGACAATTGTGTCGTGATCATCATCAACCTTATGAGCTCTTCCAGGAATTCAATTGAATTCATGATGGGTAATACCATCCTTGCCCCTCGATGATTCCTGTTCTCATCGGCCACTTTATTGCCTTCCGTTCAACACAACTTGTTCGTGTTTTGTGTAAACCTTGATATCACTGCTACCCAGCAGTTGATCTTCCTTACCTCGGAAGTATTACCATCTCTTTTGTCAAGAATGTGGTGAGAATTTCACCACCTCTTAATAATTCTTGATATCATAATACTTCTTGCCATCTTCGTTCATTCCTTGGTACCCGTATTGTTTTCAACCGGAATACCGACAATGGAGCTATGACATGTGAATTCAAAACTTCTAGCAACCCTATTGCTTTGAAGTGAATGGGCGATAGTTCATTCTAAGTCCTTCGCTAATTGAATCACCATTCCGACATTGGTCGTGCAACCCAACCCATATTTGGTAGCACCTTTCAACCAATGTTTAATTGTGTATGTCTTCCTCGAGCTTACTTCCTTATATCATTTGATATGACAAATGTTATCTCCTTATCCACATAATTGTGGAGATCCATCTTTTGGGTACCTCGATGAGTTATCGCTGAGTCCATCAGTCACCTCCTCATCCTCTTCTTGATTAAATTATGAACTATTGCTTCAGGAACCCGCTCCCATAGTTCATTTCCCGAGAATCTTGCAATGTCATTTCGTCGATTTGTGTTGCACCTTTTCCTCTTGGACCCCCTGAGTCTGAGGTATCATGACACCAATTGGATATGAATCTCGGTCAGATATGATGGTTGGGACAACTTTCCAAGAGTTATGATGTTGATCCTTTGATGACCGGTAACATGATGTCATGCCTAGCCCCCGGTGGAGGACCTATCATTATAGATTCCTTTTCAGCAAGGTTATCCATCCATCCATGAGGAAATTGTAAGACTTATTCTACAAGTTATTCCTGATGGATCCTTCGTGTTTCCAAAGTCTGATATTCACCTGAAGACCATGTCATTGCTATCTCGGAGCATGTCAATGATACTCCGATTTTCAACAGGAACATTTGAAGCACGATGCTAAATTTTATTTATCACTTATCCTAACATCGTTGTATGGGTAATATCATGAGATTCCTTCCCCTTTACCTAAATGGTTTTCTACTTAATATCCTGTCATGGATATCTTGCTCTGCTTGTCCTTGGGAAGGATATACCCTTGAAATAGGTGTTTAAACATATTTTCCTTTCCATTGGTTTGTTTAAACCTTCTTGTGATCTATATAATATAAGTAGTAATATCCCTGCTTATGTAAACACCTCCGTGTACCATCTTGTCTGGTGTAACCCTGTTACTATTGTTGATGACATTCCGGTAGCCACCGATGGACGAGAACTTTGCCTATTGGTCGCGTCGCTCAACGAAAGCAGAATTGGTTCTCTTCGTCCCTCGCCCTTGGTACCGATGTTGTTGCCGACATAACTGACAGGCTATCCTCTGACATGCCTTACTTACATGATCGTGCAAGACGACATCACCCTTCTTACTTTTAAACCACATGGTGGGCCCATAACCCACAGTTCCACAGGATCAAAACCTGACTCTCCTGTACACCCCTGTTCCTAAAGCTGATCCTCACGCTTGGCTTCGTATGAAAGATCATGAGCCACCTTCCTAGTGATCTATTCTGGTATCAGACGCAAAGCTTATTCCCGTTGCTCTGAACCCCTTTCACGCCTTGTAACAGGCATCGAACGATTGCCTACCCGCTTGGAACTTCTCGTGGTACTTTCTTACTTTGCTCTCGATAATTCGTTAAGTTTCTATTCGAGAGTTACTTTCCGCCACCTTCCCCGATCTTATCGACCAGATAGTTAACCTTGCAGAGGTCCGTTCTCCCTGTATGCCCACCCTTTATTCTTTCGTAAGTACGATGGAGTTCCGGAAGAAAGGACGCCGACTTCATCTTGATGACCTAAAGCAGCGACATGAAGACATCAATGTATTGGACCGGCCTCTTCGAGAAGAGCAAGCCAGGATGAGAAGACCCGCTAGATTCGTTACCAAACTTCCCCCCTTACACCCCTCTTAAATCTCGGGACGAGATTTCTTGTAGTGGAGGAGAATTGTGACGCCCGGATAATTAGGCTACAGTAAACCTCCGTTAATGATGCCACGTCACCACGGTTACTGTTGCTAATCTCGCGTTAGTTCGGAACCGATTCAAATTCAAATGGAAAAGAAAAGCAAACAACAAAAGTTTTCAAAAAAATAAACTAAAAAGTCCAAACGGTGGCAAATAATGCACATGCAATTAAGGTGAAGAAACCACACTTTTATAAAATGCTTAAATGAGCTGTAAGGATTTAAACAGTAGCAAAAACAATTAATTAAATGTCTTGTACAATTAATAAATTACTAAACTATTTTATTTTGTCACCAAACTTTTTGTGGCATTGGGGAATTTTGTAACACTAATTTAGGTACTATTTGTATATTTTATAAAACAAAAGTATATAGAAAATAAAATAGAAAACTAGTAAAAAGAAAACAAACAAATACAAAAAAAAGAGAGAGAAAACAGGACCCCCGCTGGGCCAAGTGGCCCAGCTGGCCTCAACCGCTCAAACGGGCCGGCCCACCCCAACCCCGGCCTATATGGCCTCGTTACCCCGCAAACCCTAGCCGTAACCCCCCGCACGATCCCCCCACCTCCCACGCCTCTCCCCTTCCCCATCCGGATCGGGGAGAAGAGCAGATCCGCCGCCCGTCGCCCCACCTCGCCCGGCGTGAGAAGGCCACCCCACGCCGCGCCGCCACCGTCCTCCTCCCCTTGAGAACGCCCGAGCCGGGGCTGCGCGACCCCGACGCCAGCACCTTCCCCCCCGAACGACGCCGCCCTGTGCTGGGCTTCCTACTCAGCCTCGCCGCCGCCGGAGCTCCTCGCCGGATGTCCTCCCCGGAGCGCTCCCTCGCAGGTCTGCTTCGTCTACGTCGACGCCGTCGTCTCCGACCACCACCCCGACCCCCCGCTGCCATGACCCCTGCACCCCCCGTGAGCCTCGCTCCCTCCCCTCACCTTCCCGCGACCCCACCTCCGGCGTTGCGCGAGTGCTCGCGCTTCGTCATGCCCTCGTGACGGGCCATCCCCCAAGCGCTCCTCGCCACTGCGCTGCCGTGCCACCGGCGTCGTCGGTTCGCGTGCCCGTGGTCACCCCCCTTACGCCCGCCACCGTTGGCCGTCCATCGCGGGCGCCCAGAACCTTGCTGTTACGCATGACCATGGGCTGCTCGCCTTCGCCTAGCTCCGCCATGGCCTCATCCTTCCACCTCCCTCCTCGCGGCCACCCGCGCAGACGCCGCCGTGCTGTCGCCCCCGGATGTCGTGCTCGCTGCATTGCTCGGGCTCAACCTCCGCCGCCCCGCGCCCCCCCTAGGCGTGCGGCCGCTCGGGCTGGTGCCCGACGCCCAGCTCTGCCCCAGCGCCCGTTAACGCCCGACCCTGTATGGCCCTCTAGGCCACTGCCAAACGGGGCCCACGTCCCAGAACATTTTATAAAAAAAAGGAAAGGAATTAAAAATAATAATAAATAATAATTATAATATTAATTAATTAATTAAGTAAATAATTAATTTAATTAAGCCTGATTAATTAACCTAATGACTAATTAACCTAATTAACTACTATTAATTAACTAACAGAGTATGACGAACGGGACCCACCTGTCAGGTTGACTAGGTCAACGGTCAACGTTGACTGCTGACGTCATGCTGACGTCGGCAAACACTATTCGGATAATGTTCATTTAATTAATAATTAATAAATTAGAAAATGATTTAAAACTTTAAGAATTAATATAAAATAATCCGTAGCTTCGGATGAAAAACTTTGTACATGAAAGTTGCTCGTAACGACGAGACGATTCCGGATCACGTGATCCGCTAAATCGCCACACCCCCATAACCTATCGAACTCGCAACTTTCCCTCCGCCCCTCTCGCCAAAACGCGAAACACCGGGGATATTTTCCGGATGTTTTCCCCTTCACCAGTATCACCTATCCTGCGTTAGATCACCTCTAGCACCGCATTTGTCATGTTATGCTTTGATTGCTCTGTTATTTATTATGTTCCCCCTCCGTTATTTTTCCGGTAGACCCCGAGGCCGCTGCCGGTACCCCTCTGTGATCGACTACGGTGTCGACGACCCCTCTCTCTTGCCAGAGCAACCAGGCAAGCCCCCCCCCTTGATCACTGGATATCGCCTATTCTACTCTATACCGCTTGCATTAGAGTAGTCTAGCATGTTACCGCTTTCTGTTATACCTATCCTGATGCATAGCCTGTCCTTGTTACTCTGTTGTTACCTTACCCGCAATCCTATATGCTTAGTATAGGATGCTAGTACTTTCATCTGTGGCCCCTACATTCTTGTCCGTCTGCCGTGCTATACTATCGGGCCGTGATCACTCGGGAGGTGATCACGGTATATACTATATACTTTATACATGATACATGTGAGACTAAAGTCGGGTCGGCTGGTGGAGCACCCGCGAGTGGATCTTTGAGGCGGAGCGACAGGCAGGTTGAGACCGCTTAGGAAAGAGGTGGGCCTGGCCTGCTTGGCGCTCAGCGGATACTTAACACGCTTAACGAGATCTTGGTATTTGATCTGAGTTGGCTACGAGCCTATACGCACTAACCATCTACGTGGGAGTAGTTATGGGTATCCGCGGCCGTGGTATCACCAAGCACTTCAGACGTCACGACGGAGCGGCTGCGCCGGATTGACTGGAACGCCGCTAGGCTAGGTGCTGCTTCGGCCGCCCGCAACGTCTTGAGTGCGCTATGGGCGATGGGCCCTGACCCTGTGTTTTAGGTTTAGACCGTCTTTGGCCTCTCTTTTGCCTAGGTGGGCTGCGACGTGTTGATCTTCCGCGCCGGGCATGACCGAGGAAAGTGTGTCCGCCAAATGGGATCAAGCGTCTTGGGTAAGATGGTGCACCCTGCAGGAAGTTAATCTATTCAATAGCCGTGATCTTCGTAACAGGGGCGACTTGGAGTTGTACCTTGACTTTATGACAACTAGAACCGGATACTTAATAAAACACACCTTCCAAGTGCCGATACAACCGGTGGTCGCTCTCTCTCGTGGCAATGAGGAGGGATCGCGGGTAGGATTATTGCTATGTGATGTTACCGGAGGACTTCAACCTACCCTCTTCTACCTGTTGCAAGGCGAAGGTGACCGAGCGTAGTCTTCGATAAGACTAGCTATCCCCTCTTATTCGGCATTCTGCAGTTTAGTCCATCGATATGGCCTTTACACATATATCCATGCATATGTAGTGTAGCTCCTTGCTTAAGTAGTACTTTGGATGAGTACTCACGGTTGCATTGTTTCCCCTTTTCCCTATCTCTACTCGATTGCTGCAACTGCACGATGGAGCCCAGGAGCAGACGCCACCGTCGATGGCGACTACTAGACCGGAGGTGCCTACTACTACGTGCAGCCCACCGGCGACGATCGAGTAGTTAGGAGGATCCTGTGCGGAGGCCTGCGCCTCTTCGATCTCAGATCCGTTGGTGCTAGCCTTCTTAAGGCAAACTTGCTTAACTTATGTACAGACTCAGATATTGTTGCTTCCACTGACTCGCCTATGATCGAGCACTTGTATTCGAGCCCTCGAGGCCCCGGCTTGTATTATGATGCTTGTATGACTTATTTTATTTGTAGAGTTGTGTTGTGATATCTTCCGTGAGTCCTTGATCTTGATCGTACACATTTGCGTGCATGATTAGTGTACGATTAAATCGGGGGCGTCACACCTCAAGTTTGAAAGTACTCGACGATTTGAGCCGAGTCCTAGCAGAGTTCATTGCATAATGGACCGCAACACCTGACGAAGAAATTCAAGAGACCGCTCTCCCGGCAAAGAGGCAAGTTGTGATTGGATCATGTACTTTGATGGAGCTTTCTCCTTACAGGCGCCGGGCTGGCGATTGCTTGTCGCGCTTAATCGGAGAGCACCTCAAGTACGTGATCCGATGCACTTCCCTGTGGAGGTGTCAACAAACAATACGGCAGAGTACGAGGGCTGCTTGCGGCCTTAGGATCATGGCGGACCTCGGAATCAAGAAACTCATCGTCGGGGAGACTCGCAGCTTGTCGCCAAGCAGGTCAACAAGAATTACCAGAGCCCGCTGATGAAGGCCTACGCCGATGAAGTGAGAAAGCTGGAAGAGCATTTCGACGGTATATAGCTGGACACGTTCCCCGAGCGGAGAACGATGTCGCCGACATCTTAAAACGCTGCTGCCTCAAGCTACCTGTGGAACCAGGTACCTTTGTGCTTCAGCTAACTCAGCCATCCGTTGATCCATCAACAGAGCAGAATAAGAGGAGGAAATCAGGGCCCGACAAGTACTTTCCCGCCGAGCTCCCCGGGGCCGCCGGCAAGGATGTTGCCGGGAATACTGAGCCCGCCACGGGACGACTGGCTCCGGCGGAGCATCAAGCTCTTGTCGTCGAGACAACTGCTCCTGTAGCGGAGGAAATGCCTTTAGTCCTCGCCGTCGAGCCCCAGGCTCCGGCATGGGCACAACATACCGTCTGATTCCTCCAACAGGGAACTTCCCGAGGAGCAGGAAGAAGCGAAAAAAGCCCGTCGTCGCTCTACCATGTACCAGTTAAATCGATGACGCCCCTGCATGTAAAGAGGCCGAACGGTGTGAAATTGAAGTGTATCCCTCGAGAGGAAGGACTGGAGATGTTGGCAGAGATACACGGAAGCATATGTGGATCCCACATTGGGTCAAGGGCCCTTGCCGGCAAGGCATTCCGGCAAGGCTTCTTCTCGCCCACCGTCCTCCAGGATGCGACGACACTAGTCACCGGTGTGAAGCGTGTCCGGCCCATTCAAAGAAGCTTCATCGCCAGCTCAAGCCCTTCAAACCATTCCTCTCTCTGGCCCTTCTCGGTGCAGGGGCTCGATATCTGGGCCCTTTCCCCGGGGCTGTCGGGGCTTTGAGTACTTGTACGTTGTAATCGACAAGTTCACAAAGTGGCCGGAAGTGGAGGCAGTGAGGAGGGTCACAGCTCAGTCAGCCGTCAAGTTCTTCAAGGGACTGGTGTGCCGCTTTGGCGTGCCCAACATGGTTATCACCGACAACGGCACATAGTTCACAAGCCACACCTTCATGCAATATACCCAAGACCTCGGCAGCAAAGTCTGTTTCGCTTCCGTTGCTCACCCGCGGAGCAATGGTCAAGCTGAGAGGGCAAATGCTGAAGTACTGCGAGGCTTAAGGACCAAGACCTTTGACAGGCTACACAAGAGTGGAAGGCGCTAGATTGATGAGTTGCCGGCGGTTCTTTGGTTAATCAGGACGATGCCAAATCGAGCCACCGGCCAGACACCTTTTGCCCTGGTATACGGGGCAGAAGCAGTTCTCCCCACTGAACTCATATACGGGTCACCTCAAGTGCTCGCTTATGACAAGCTCGAGCAAGAGCAACTGCGGCAAGATGACGCAGTGCTCCTTGAGGAGGATCGTCTTCGGGCGGCTGTGAGAGCAGCACGCTACCAGCAAGCCTTGCGCCGCTACCATAGCCACAAGGTTCATGCCCGAAGCCTTGAGGAAGGCGACCTTGTCCTTCGGCGCGTTCAATCGACCAAGAATTCCAACAAGTTGACGACAAAGTGGGAAGGCCCTTACGGGTAACACGAGTCACCGGGCCAGCGCGCAGTCCGCTCGAGACCGAAGATGCCGCCCGGTGAGTAACTCCTGGAACATTGAGCATCTTCACAAGTTTTACCGAGGCGCTGCTTGCCGCCCCGGCAAGCCACCTTTTGTACAAGCATTGCCGATGACGCATGTAACCCTTTGTACAAAGCCGCGCAGACCACGAGCATAATAAATGAAGGGCCGGCGCGCCTAAGTTATAGCATGCATGCTAGGTCAAGTCTCGTCCTTGGTTAGGGTTGATAGTGCTTGGCGGCGACTAACCCATAGCTTAGAGGTCGAGTGTGCGTCTCTTTGCCGTTCTTTTGTCTCCTTTGGTTCACAGGACTCACAGATATCCTTGCCGGATCACTTGAGGACGAAAGAAGAAAAAGAGGGACGGATCGGCATCTAGACCCCGGCAAGCCAGTGTTGTCGGGGGCTGCAAGTACGAAGATTCACCCACGGCAATCCATAGTTGCCGGGGGCTGCAGCTTCAGATAAGTTCTTCATTCCTTATCATGCATTCCCTTATGGACTGAGGTATGTGAAACTTCGTTGTTTCCCAAGCTATCGTGCTCCCCTAAAAACTCTAGGCTCTAGGGGTCGTTCCTGGGGCCAGGTTTGGTCGTAGTCGCGGAAGCAAAAGGATGAAACGAGGAGCCTGAACCCGCCTCATCCCTGCCTCCGCCAAAATCGTGAGGAAGGTCGAGTGAAGTGGGAAGACGGCAGGGCCTGTTGCCGGGCAAGGAAATGTTTATCTTAGAGATATCAAGGATTTATTCCTTGTCGTGGGTTCTACCCACAAACAAACGACCCGGCAAGCATCCCTTTTCATTAAAAACAATCCACTCAGGTACAGTCCATAGAGAATGAAAAACATGAATGATGGGATTACAAGTTTTTAAGTCCAGCCTAGGCCCGAAGGCTTACAAAGTAAAAAGAGATAAGGTGCCCGTAACCCCTCTCTTGTCCCTCTTCTCAGGAGGTAGGTCAAGGAGGCGAAAAGGGCAAAAGGGACACCTAGGCAAGCTACGGGTGGCAGGAGGCACCAAGAGAACATCTCGGTGGCCGTCCAAAGGCTGGATGGTGATGGTAGCGCCGGAAGCAGAGCTCGAAGACGAGGCGGCAGGACGTCAGCACACGTCGAAGGCGCTGCTCACAGACTCGATTTGACGGCCTTGCCGCCCGCCCTCTTCCTCTTCCGCAGCCTCCCAACGCCAGCCCCCCAAGGAGACGACCCCGAGAAGTTCAGGAAGCCGGCGACACGGATGATGGGATCGCCGGTGCCGCACGGAGCGACGCCCGACACCTAGTTGGACCCGTCATCCTGCCGCCTGCTGCCCTCGTCGTCGTTGCCGCTGTCCTCCTCGCCACTCCCGCTCGAGGAGGAGCCTTCGCTATCAGAAGAGCTCTCCACGCAACACCTTGCCCGAGTCCCGAAGCACCCGAAGACCTTGATGGAGAGAAGGCCGCCCTCCATCAGCTTAAAATGGAGAGTGAGCCCCGCCGTCAAGCGGTGGATATGGGCGAACGTCTTCCACCCTCGACCAAGATACATCACTTGAGGGGCTGGAAAGTCGACGCGAACTCGCGTACCGCTGATCCAACAGCCCCTCATGTGCAGCCGCAGTGACTCCGGCGGATCCCGCTCCATCTCGCTCGCGAAGGGAGTCGGGAGACGAAGGCGACGGCGAGGTGGCCGGTGCAGCCTGACGAAGAACTCGCAAGGGTCATCCCCAACATGGTCCTCCGTGGGGAGGAACATGGCTGGCGGAGGCGGGACCAGCGCCGCCACCCGTTCTCCTCTTCCCCGAGCACCTCGACCTCGCCCACGGCCTCGCCATGCTCGCCCCTCCCCTTCCCTCGCGGCTGGCTCGCCGCGGTGAAGGAGAAGGAAGGACGCGTTGTCGAGCGGCGACCCTTTCCGCCACCGTTGAAGAGCCAGGATTCCCTCTCTCCATGGCGGATGGAGGGGGGAGCGGAAGCTGAAGGAAAGAGAAGATGGAAGAGTGCGGGGTGGGGGCACGACCGCCCCGCTCGACGAATCAAGACGCAGAAGGCGCAGGGAACTGGGACCGACCCGCTGCCCCGGCCCGCGACTGCCCGGTTTCCCGCCTCCACCATTCGCCACCCCGAGCGCATGAAAGCCACGTGGCAGGCATGCGGGACCAAGGCGACGGGTGAGGCAACCTCTCCCCACCCCGTGATCATGGGGAGTGGACGCCTTGAAGACCACGCCCCGGCCCGGTTCAGTAAATGGGCCACGCCTCCACGCCTCCCTCCGTTTAAGGGGAAGGCGCGAACCGTCCCCTTTTACCACGACGTGACGCATGCGTGCAGAGTTCAGCCCCACGCATGCCGCCCACGTCACACACGCCTCCCCACGCCAAGCCATGCGCGGGAGGCATGGGAAGCGCAGCGCCTAAAAGACTTATCGCGATAAAACCACCTGCGCCAAGACACCGCTTTTGGGCCTAGCCCAACGACGCGATTACGCTTTACGTGGCCCAGGCCGAGGGCTCTGTCGGTGTACAAAAGAGGGGTACACCTTTTAAGCGTAGGCACGGCGGTCGAGGCATGGGCGCCGCCACACTAAGCAAGGCAAGGAAGGTGAGCCAAGGTAAGGCCGAAGCCCGAAAGGAGCAGAATGACGCCAAGACCAAGACCACAAAGAGCAAAGGGGACGAAGCAGACTCCCCCGGCAAGATCCTTGCCGGGGCGGCTCGCCCCACGCCCACGGAGCGGATCACCTTTGAGTCCACTGCCCCCCATGGGGCAAAGGATTCGGGAGACATCCCCGCGGTGGCATGCAGATCTTTGTGAAGACATTCAAAGAGCAGATACATGCTATAGAAGATGACGACCCTTGGCGGGATCCCGGCCAAGGAAGACCACAAGGCCCCGCAATAGCCTTGCTGGGGATGACAAGAAGCGCCATGGCAAGACTCTTGCCGGGGCCCGGCAAGACCCTTGTCGGGCTGCGGCAAGGCCCTCGCCAAGGACACCAGAGGGCCACCATCAGGCCAGCGCCAATCAAGTTTTCCACCATGCATTGCCGACCCAACTAGTTGGGCAGGCACTGCGTGACGACAAGCGAACCTGCGTGGAGACCCACCATCGCGCCACCTCAACCGCCTGCTCGCCTACATGGCACCACAGGCACCGGCCGGGCTGTATGCGTGTCAACACGAAAGGGAGCGGCGACGGACGAGACTGGGCTCTCCCCCGTCCCCGATAAAGCAAGGACACCTAAGCAAGACGCATTTATGGCACCTTATCATGTAATGAGAGGGATAAACTCGAATGACTGTACCCTTTCCACCTCCTGTGTGCCACTGTGGCAACCCCTTTCCCTATAAAAGGAGGCCCAAGGTGACCAGGAGGAGGATTCGGCTTTTTGGAGCTCCTCACGCCCCATAGCTAGCTCAAGAACGCAGATAAACTAACCACCAAAGCAGGAGTAGGGTTTTACGCATCTCGCAGCCCGAACCTGGATAAAGAACCCGTGTGCTATCTGTTTGATCTGCTCTTCTCACGACCCCACGCCCCGCAACCGTAGTAGGGATTCTTGTGATCCCATAGGTGTCGTCCCCGCACCGACAGGTTCCTTGAACCAGTTTTCTTGTTTCTTTCTAGTTTTTGGTTTTTTCTGTTTATTTTTCTTCTTTCTTTCATTTTTATTTTCTTTTCCTTTTTTGTTTCTTTTTTCCTTTTTCATTTGTTTTTTTATGTTTCAAATTATTTTCTTTTCTAAAGAGTTCATGTTTTGAAAATTGCTCGGAAACTTAAAAAATGGTCGTGATTACAAAAAGAGTTCAAATTTTTTAAAAATGGTCGTGTTTTTCAAAAAACTGTTCATAAATTCAAAAAGTGTTTCCATTTTTAAAATTTATTTAGGAATTTCAACAAATGTTCCCGTTTTTTGGAAATTATTTGGAATGTTTTTTTCTTGTATTGAAAACTTGATCACAAATTCAAAAAATGTTTTGTTTTCGAATTGTTGGTCACGTATTCAGAATGTGTTTGTGTTTCAATTTTGTGACGATTGTTAGAATTGTTCTCCATTTCGAAATCGTTCTAAAAATTCAAAATACGTTCGTGATTTAAAAAATTGTTCCTGTTTTTTTGCTCATAATGCGAAAAATGTTCATGTTTACAAAAATGTTCAGAATATTAAAATCTATTCCTCTTTTCAAATTTTGTCCCTGTTTTCAAAAAATCTGCGGGAACTTCAAAAAATGTTCCTGCTTCCCAAAAATTCTTCAACAAATCAAAAAAAATTCCCATTATCAAAAACTATTCATAATATTCTAAATTGTCTCACAAATTCAAATACTGTTTGTGTTTTCAAAAAATATTCGTGACTTTAAAAAAATTCAACAATTTAAAAAGAGTTCTCATTATCAAATTTTGTTCTCAAAATTCAATAAGTGTTTGTGTTTTTAGAAAATGTTGGGAATTTCAAAAAATGTGTGCACTTTTCAAAAGTTGTTCCCATTATCAAATTTTTGTTCTCAAAATTCAATAAATGTTCACGTTTTCATCAAAATTCAGGAATTTCAAAATTCTTTCGGTTGAAAAACGTTCATGTTTTTATTTTATTTTTGGAAAATTTGAAAAATTGTCCGAGCTCTTCAATAAAAGATTGATTTTAAAAAAAATCATTGTAAAAAATCACAATTTCCAAATAAAGTTCGAAAAAATACAAATACCTGTCCGGATTCTGCTTTGGAATTAGTTCTTATACTAGCACGCTCCCTATTGTACACTAACGTTTTTTAGCTCCACTAATTAGCTGCTCTCCTACATAAGATGGAGGTCAAAAGTTTGAATCCTAGCTAGGATTTTGTGCGATTCCCTTTTTCTTTTTAACATCGCCGCGCTACTGTACATCAAATAGGCGCGCTCGCTACATCGCCCATTATTGGGCCGGCCCAGTTGCGAGGTCTCTGCATGGGTCACGTGGTTGTTCAACCCAAAACGCGTCGAATAGGAGCTCCCATAGAAAAGGCAAGAGCATAAGAGATATAACTCAAAATGAACCGGTACGTTCACTTATCAGTGGCAGACTTCCATAAATTTGCTGAAATCTTCCATTTTCAGGAGCTGTGGAGCGCCATTTTCCCCGCTCCGTGATTTCTGACTGCAGCTCGCTCCGCTCCACGCTGCCAACTCTGTGGAGTTGTCTCCACCTGCTCCAAGAGCGGAGTTGTGGAGCAGAGGAACTCCGAACAGTCTCTTAGGCTGGTCATAGTGGGGAGTAACTTAGACTAGTAACATGCATATGTTACTAGTCTATGTTACTACCTCTATAGTGATTAGTATCATAAATGGTCTCATTTTTTGTCATGCATGACACATAGAAGCACCACATTTATTATGTTACGGTATCTACCTATGTTACTATGACCATCTCTCTCTTCTTTAATTGCCTGTCACATAAGTATGTTTACGAGTCTCAAGTGCATGATACTACTTATGTTACCCCCATTATAGCCAGCCTTAATAAAAGCTCATGAGACTGTCTTAAAAAACACATGAGGTGGTTTAAAAATAACACGTAGGCACGTCAAAAAGAAAACACGTAGGAGGTCATAACACGTGGATCGTGCCAATTGGCTGCCAGACGTGGCGGTAAGAGATCCCACGCGCCGTTGAGTCGGGCTCCACACATCTATAAATATCGTGTTCCTCCCGTCGGCAGTACGTATCTCCAATTCTCCACCGATCGAAAGCACCATCGAAAAGAAGGCCACACCCAATCGCCTCTTCAAGGTAACTAATTTTACATTAGGATCGATCCAACACGTAGTGAAACTGACGATATGTGGGTTTTTCATTGTCTAATTTAAAAAACTGATAAACTGTTTGCATATCGATGATTCGTTCTATGCTATGCCACCAAATCAGTTGTCGATCTGACCTGTACTAGTAACATGTCATCCTACCATCATATAGTATCATACTCCAGTATTTTTGCACTTCAGATTTACAGATAAACTGTTTGCATATCGTTCAGCTGCTTCTTTGTACCTTTTAACCTTTGATTGGGTGCTTGTTTGAAGAAACTAAAATCATGACCAGAGCTTTGTAGATGACCACATCTGTCTCATGTTTCTCATACCAGTCTGCTTATGATGTTTTACCAGTTAGTTGGTTGACCATGTGATCCTAAAATCTTTTGTCTTGTAGATGCAGATCTTCGTGACCCTGACTGGCAAGACCATCACCCTTGAGGTGGAGTCGTCAGACACTATCGACAATGTTAAGGCCAAGATCCAGGATAAGGAGGACATCCCACCGGACCAGCAGCGCCTGATCTTTGCCTGCAAGCAGCTAGAGGATGACCGCACCCTCGCTGACTACAACATCCAGAAGGAGTCAACCCTCCACCTCGTCCTCCGCCTCCGTGGTGGCCTGTGAGCCTGCCGGCTATGATGATGTGCTGCGTGCATCATCTATCACTACTGGAATCAGGAAATTTACCGTCTGTCATTTATTTATCATCTGCTAGCTGACGGCAAAGAAGGTCTTTGTCGTCTGCTTACATAAAACAAACGGCAAAGTAATGGCTGGTGGCAAAGATATTTGCCATCAGCCATTTCTTTGCCGTCTGCTAGCGGAAGGCAAAGAATTTTCCGTCCGCTAGCAGACGGCAAAGAGGCGGGGGATGGGGTCCAGTGGAGGCAAGTACACTGTAACGGTCCACCCCACCTCTTTGCCGTCTGCTAGCGAACAGTAAAGATTCTCAGACGGCAAAGAAAACGCTACCTAACGGCTATACGGCCCACCCCCACCCCACCTCCCACTCTCTCTGCCCTCTCACTCGACCGCGCCCCCGACCCCAATCGCCGCAGCCGCCCCCGACCCCCATCGCCCTCACCACGCGGCTGTGCCACCCGACCCTACGGTCTCGCCGCTCCCATCCCGCCTCCCACTCTCTCTGCCCTCTCACTCCACCGTGCCCCCGACCAAAACCGCCGCCGTCGCCCCCGACCCCCACTGCCCTTGCCGCGCTGCCCCATCACCCGCCCCTACGGCCTCGCCGCCCCACCCGCTGCCTCGCCGCCCGCCGCCCCATTCCGGTGAGCCTCTCCCCTCTGTTTTTTCTTTTTTTTTCTACTGTTAGTTAGGTTAGTTACTAGTGTTAGTTAGGTTAGTTACTAGTGTGTTAGTTAGGTTAGTTAGATTAGTTCTGGGTTTGTTAGGTTAGTTAGGTTAGTTCTAGAAAAAAAATTACTGGCTTTGTGCTAAGAAGAAGAAGTAGAAGAAGATGATGAAAAAGATGGAAGAAGAAGATAAAAAAAGAAGTAGAAAAAGTAGAGAAAGTAGAAAAAGAAGGAAAAGAAGGTCGAGGGTTGAAGGGTCGAAGTTTTTGGTTCCTGATCCCGCCGTTGTTCGACTACTTCCTCTACAGCCGAGGGTGAGCTACTAATCCACCTTCACCTCCTACACTCTTTTAATCATGTCAGTAGATTTCATTTTCATGCTAAGTTGTGTAATCTAGGCGTCTCCCGTCCGAAAGGGTTGCATCGATAAATATGCATTCAGTTGCATATTTATCACCGTAACTCATTCGGATTGTCCAGCGATTTCCACGGACAACCTGAGGATGTGTAGATTGGGTATGTTCTCCATGCTCTACCCCATTCCGAGACAAAATTTCGGCAGCACCTCCCCGCTGTTCCCCAAATACACGTCTTGGAGAATGTGCATCCAGAGAACAACAGGAAGGCGCTGCCAAAATTTTGTCTCGGAATGGGGTAGAGCATGGAGAACGTACTCAATCTACACATACTCAGGTAGGATTAGGACCTATCTTTACCTATTAGAGTGTAGGTTGCATGGACATAATAAAATTGACAAACTAGATTAACTGATGAATATACATGCTGACGGACCTATCTTTACCTATTAGAGTGTAGCCAGGCAAGAGGAGTGATCGTGCGTGGATGTACACCGGTCACACTAGTCAGAAAGACATGACCAATGAATGGTTAACAAAAACCAAGGGGTTTGTGAGAGCCGCATTTGTAAATGGCCAGAAGAAAACCTAGAGCCCCTGTGTCCGATGCGACATTTGGCACAAGAGGACAGAGGAAGAAATGGGCAAACACCTGCAGAAAAGTGGTTTTACGCCCAGTTATATGGTGTGGACATTTCATGGTGAGTCTGCCCAACGTGCCAGAGCTGAAGTGGTTCGTCGTCGCACCGACAAGCATGGTACCGGGATGGAAGACATGGTGCAAGACTTTGATGATGCTCAGGATTCGGACGATGAGATGGAGGAATCTGCAAAGCCCTTCAATAAAATGTTGGAGTCTTCAAAACATCCTCCCCACGAGCACACTGAGCTTTGTTAGCTGGATGCCATCTCACAAGTAATGGCTCTTAAGGCTCGATTCAACTTGGGCAGAGAATGCTACGATGGGATGATGACAGTATTTGGATGCTTTCTACCCAAAGGACATGTAATGCCTGCAAACCTGTACCAATCGGACAAAATCTATCGTGCACTTAAGATGCCCTATGAGAAGATACATGCATGTGAGAAAGGATGTGCCTTATTTAGGCTTGAGTATGCGGACTTGAACTATATATATTGTCCCATTTGCAAGTCTTTCAGGTATGTTGTGGTAGACAACGTTATGGGTGAGATGACGCAGACCAAAATCCCCGTTACTGTTCTTCGGTATATGCCAATCGTACCAAGATTTCAACGTATTTTCATGGTCGAAGAGACGGCATGACAGATGACATGGCACAAAAGGGCAAAAGAACTGAAGTAGATGCAGATGAGAATCTGATAATGGTACACACATCGGATGGTTCTGCGTGGAAGCGCTTCAATGTATTACATGCGCAAAAAGCGGCAGACCCAAGGCATCCTCGAGTCGCCATCAGCACGGATGGGTTCAATGTGTTTGGTCTGAGGGCAACCCAATACAGTTGTTGGCCCGTATTTGTCATTCCAGTCAATCTCCCCCCCCCCCCCCCTCACCGGACAAATTATGCAAAGAAAGAACATTTTCCTGGCGTTGATAATTTCAGGTCCCAACTACCCAGGGAAGAATATGAATGTGTACATGCAGCCGCTTAAGAAAGAATTGCAAGAAGCTTGGGATAATGGGTTCAAGACATACGGCGCCTTTAGCAAACAGAACTTCATAATGCGTGTCTAGTACATGTACTCAATGCATGACTTGCCAGCGTATGCGCTATTCGTTGGCTGGTGTGTGCATGGAAGGTTCCCATGCCCTACATGCAAGGCAACTCTTCAGTTTCGTTGGCTGCAGGAGGGTCGCAAGTTTCGCTGGGAGTTTGCCATCGGTGGCAGATGGCAAAGGCTGGGGGTTTTGCCGTCCGTGGCAGGCGGCAAAGGCTGGGGAGGGCATGACGCGTGGCTGACGTCAGATAGTGGAAGGCATGTTTGCCGTCTGTGGCAGACGACAAAGCCTCCCGTTAGCCACCTAATGTGGCTAACGTCGGTTGTTTGCCGTCCACCTTCTTTGCCATCTGGCACAGGCGACAAAGGGGTCTTTGCCGTCCGCTGGAAAATAGCAGACGACAAATCAGCTGTTTTACGTTACTTACTGTGCCGGGCATGTTTGCCATCCGTGGCTGACGGTAAAGACCTTTGCCGTCAGCTTTCCGGTCCTTTGCCGTCTGCCAGACGTCAACACTAGTAGAAAACAGGCATTTGTCTTGGTTCGTAAGGGCCTTTAGTCCTGGTTCTTGAACCGGGACTAAAAGGTCATTACTAATGCCTCCCACCTTTAGTCCCGGTTCTTACACGAACCGGGACAGATGGGCATCCACGTGACCGCTGAGGGCAGCCCAGGCAGGGGGGCCTTTGGTCCCGGTTGGTGACATAAACCGGGACCAAAAGGCTTCCACGCGCCAGCATTTCAGTGGCTGGTGTTTTTGTTTTTTGTTTTGAAAGAGGGGGGGGGGGGGTTTGGGGGTTTTGGGGGGTTAATTTAGGTGTTTGTGTTAGCAGGCTAATTAATAGAAAGAATTGTCCTCTCTTATCTCCGTGCTTGGTCGACGCTACGTACTATATATATATATATATATATATATAGGGAAAATCCATCCTACCACCCGGTGGTAGTTACCCCACATATCTCATATACTACCATGTGGTACTATATATACTATTTTATTATTTTAAATATGTTCATATACTATATCTAAGATATTTAAAAGCAAGTTACATGAAAAAATTGCATATGAGCCCATAGTTTTTGTTATATTTGTGAAATACGTACATATTTGTACGTAAAAAAGAGCATACTCAAAAAATGGTGCATACTACCTAAAAATTTGTATATATACTACCTAATCATTGTTATATACTACATACTACACGTACGTACTCTCAGTTTCGACAGATACTACATACAACATACAAAACGCAAGTGGTGGTAACTACCACTGCTTGTAGGAAACATTTGTCCTATATATATATATATATATATATATATATATATATATATATATATATATATATATATATATATATATATATATATATACACACGTATACAGAGGACTAGACACTCTACTAGCTAGTAAGCAAATGTAGAAAACAAAAGATCGTCATGAACATATGCATACAGAGAGAAGTGATATCGACCACCTCTCCTTCTCTGAGAGATTGGTCGAACAACAAGTTCTCGTATATCTATCCGACGCTACTGGCTACATATATACAATATAATTATCTCTTACAATATAATCTCCTAATTCCAAACAAACTAAGGGTCCACATGGTATTCTCCGTCTTTAGCGATCACGTGGTCAAGAAAGAATGCCGCCAATTCCTCTTGAATTGCTCGCATACGATCTGGTGGTAGTAGTTCATCCCGCATCCGAAACATCTAATTTGAAGAAGGGGGTCAATACATATATATGAATAAATGAAACTGAACACAAATGATGATAATAAAATAAAATTGTGAATATTATTATTTACGCACTTCATATTGTTTGTCAGAGTAGCCCCGCTCACAGGTCGTGTGGCGGATGGACTCGCAAATGTAGTATCCACAGTAATCATTCCCTTGTTCCTGCCACAACCACTTTACAAGGAATAGAGGTCAATCAAACTGATAATTAGCAAGCATGCTAAATGGTATTGATGAAACTAGCGCTTGAATCACTAGGAGATGCGTGGAACATGCTACTATAGTACTTACTTTCGGGTATCTAAATTGCAGCTTCTTCGCCAGTCCCGGAGTTTTTTAGGTGAATTTTTCCCAAACCCTGCCAGACAAAGAAAACAATTACTTGATATCATGAAATGAACAAAGTTGCCGATATGGTGCGATAATGATCGGTTTAACTTACTTCTCTAGAATTTCAATCAAGTCCGCATACTCCGTGGGATCTTTTCGTCTCGAGTCTAAGACGGTTACTTGTACCTGCTCAAGCTTAATCTCTAGCAGAATATAGTGGAACCTGCGCAAGCATGCATAACTCATCAATTACATTACTACAACCTCGACTAATAAGGGATGCACAAGACAGTAACACTCACTTGACTTCGTAAGGGAAGAGTATTATAGCTTTGTTTTGATTTAATAGAAACGATTGTAGCAGCTTGGCCTCGGTATCTTTGGCATGAGATTTAACCATATATACATCTATGAGATTTGTGTTAATGAACCCAATATCACCGACTTGTATTTTCTTCAATTCGGCAATCTTCAATCTGCATAATTAATATAGTGAGGATAATTAAAAATACATGCAATGAAAGAGCTGACCTATATATAGACTTAATTAATGACAGAAGTAGTACTACTTACAGGCACTAGCAAGTGACCATTAATTTATCAAGGGCCTTTAGATTGAAAAACGCGAAGAACTCGTCAAATGGAACATTCAACTGTTCAATTCCAACGAGGTCATGCTCCTCTCTAACTCTCAGCGTCAAAATATTCCTCCCCTCAAACTCTCTGCAGGTTTTCATGTACCAATTATGGAATCTGAACATCATCGTTGTTAGAGATCTTTCATCTTTGACGAGAGGCTTCCCGCACACGTATATGTGTTCGTCCGCCTCCAAGAAATCATAATGTATATCGTCGGGCAGGTAATCTGCAGGATTGTTATAACCCGGCAACATCCCGCCCGGATCATTAGCAACGCTATCTTCGGACACCTGGAGAGGGGGGAGAAATTGGTTCGCTTGTTCGCCGAGCTGGGCAATTTTTTTCCCAGCTCGTCGCTCGCTAACCTTTGATCGTGATGATATTTCCGGACCGCTTCTCTTGGACAAATGACTTTTCAAGGATGCGCTCATAGTTGCCTTTCGGCGGAGACTTTGGTGGTTTCCTCAGGGCCGCCAGAGTATGCTTCACTTTCACCGGATCTATCTTCTCCTCTGGAGGTGGATGTCTCTGCGCTTTCAACCCTTCAAAGAAGTCCTTCACTTCGGTCTGCACGATCTTCTTGTTTTCCTCCACGGTCATCTCGTACGATAACTTCTCTAGAGGCTTGAGAGGTGGACGGTATCTGTATTGCCTCCCGCCTCTGGCTGTACTGCTAGACGCCGGAGCAGAGAGTGGCTGCGACTGTCTTCTTTCGTGCTTGCTTACGAGGCGGAGGAGAAGGACTACGACGCGCCGGAGAAGCCGGGGCGGCGGCAGGTCTCCTACGCCCTTGCTGGTGAGGCGGAGAAGGAGCAGGAGTGCCGCCACGCGCCGGAGAAGGAGGCGGAGTGCCACCACGCGCAGGAGAAGGAGGCTGACTGCCCTGTTCCTCACTCGCCGGAGGAGGAGGCGGTGGAGGAGGCGGAGTGCCCTGACTCGCCGGAGGAGGAGGAGGATGTATTCAGTTCGGAAGCTTGATGAACTCCTTCCGCCATAGGCATGGAGTCTTCAGAGCATAACCCAGCCGAGTCTCCCCTTCACGGTAGGGTGGTCAAGCCGAGGTCCTCAAATCCTCCGTTATTTTGTCCACCGTCACCCTAGCATATCCTCTCGAATTGGACGACAGTGAAAAGTTGCGCCGGGTTCGGAAGGTCGAACTTCGCCGACAGCCGCTTTGACTTTTAAGTTCTGCCATTGCGCCATAAGGTGGCAATTTTGAGACTCCGTGATAAAATCCACGGGGTAGCTAGCAGGAGCCGTCAAGACATGCTCCGGCTGAAACAGCTTGGTGGAAGCCACGCTGCTTCTTCGCTGAGATGGCGGGGTAGCTTCGGGGGAAGCTTCGGCAGGTCGTTTGCCGCGATCTGCTTCTCGTTCCTCTAGCCCTTGTACCCTTGCGTGCAGCGCCTGCAGTTGGCTATGCTCCACTTTCTTCCTCCTCTCCTGGGATTTGTAACCCCCTGCGTCCGGAAAACCAATCTTCCACGGAATGGATCCTGGCGTGCCTCGTGTCCGTCCAGGGTGCTCAGGATTCCCGAGGGCCATTGTGAGCTCGTCGTTCTCCCTATCTCGAACGAACGTCCCTTGTTGTGCCGCATTGATATAGTGCCGAAGCCTCTTGACTGGTATTTTCAGTTGCTCGTCCGTCCAATGGCACTTCCCTGATACAGGGTCCAAGGTTCCGCCAGCCCCGAAGAACCAAGTCCGGCAACGGTCTGGCCGGTTCATTGTCTCTGGTTCGATCTCTTTATCAAGCAGATCATTCTCAGCCTTGGCCCACTTAGGCCGGGCTTTGAGGTATCCACCTGACCCCGTGCGATGGTGAAACTTCTTCTTCGCAACATTTTGCTTGTTTGTCGCCGACATCTTCTTACTCTTTTCCGATGTCTTGTGGGCCACAAATGCGGGCCAGTGATCTCTGATCTTCTCATATTTGCCAATGAATTCTGGTGTCTCTTCTTTGTCGACAAACTTTTTCAGCTCTTTCGTCCACCTCCTGAATAGGCCTGCCATCTTCTTAAGAGCAAAAGACTTGATTAATTGCTCTATAAGTGGCTTCTCCGGATCCTCCTCTGGCGGTAGGGTGAAGTTTGCCTTCAGCTCAGTCCAAAGATCATCTTTCTACATATCATTGACATAAGACACCTCAGGGTCTTCATTCTTAGGCTTATACCATTGGTGGATGGTGATCGGGATCCTGTCCCTAACAAGAACCCCGCACTGAGCAGCAAATGCGTTCTTTGTCCAGATGGGTTCAATCGGTTCACCGTCGCGCGCGATTGCTGTGATCTCAAACCTTTCATCCGAGCTCAACTTTTTCTTCGGGCCTCGTCTCCTTACCGAAGTTTTGCTCGATCCGGAGGGCTAGAAAAAAGAAGAAAGACGAGAGTTAATTAATATGTGTACATATACCAAAACAATGAATGCATCAATTAGCTAGTCAGCACAGGCTTAACTAATATATATACCTGGCCAGACTCGGTTCGGTCATCGGAGCCGTCATCACGGTCTCCTTCTTGCACCGTCGTTGGGTCACCGGAGCCGTCCTCACGGTCTCCTTGCACCGGCATTGGGTCACCGGAGCCATCATAATCATATCCAGCTACTTCTTCACCCTGTCCTTCCAGACCATCGGTGTCGTTGAGAAACAACGAGCAGACGTCATCACTTCCTTGTGCGATTATGTCCCCCAACAACGCTTCTTGTGCTTCGTCTCGGGGGTGTCCATAGTTTCTACAAGTATTTACAACATGGCAATTATTATTCAAACATGACAGATGGATATATTAGCTCTAGTGGCAAACGTAGAACTAGCTAGCTAATCACAGTAAGGAATCATATTAATTAGTGGCCTCGACGCTGCTTCTCTAGCTAGGGTTTGGGGTGGCCTCGAGAACGCTTCAAGGAGAGGGTAATATCGACAACGACGAGATACATACACGGGAAAATAATGTTATCGGGGAGGGGGTATATCGACCCCCCCCCCCCCACGTGTTGAAGTTATCGGGAGGGGTTTATATCGAAAACGACGACATACGTACATGGGAAAATAATATTATCTGGGAGGGGGTATATCGCCCCCCCCCCCCACGTGTTGAAGTTATCGGGAGGGGTTTATATCGACAAAGACGACATACGTACATGGGAAAATAAGATTATCAGGGAAGGGAGGGGGTTGAAGGAAATATGCCCTAGAGGCAATAATAAAGTTATTATTTATTTCCTTATATCATGATAAATGTTTATTATTCATGCTAGAATTGTATTAACCGGAAACATAATACATGTGTGAATACATAGACAAACATAGTGTCACTAGTATGCCTCTACTTGACTAGCTCGTTTATAAAGATGGTTATGTTTCCTAGCCATGGACAAAAGAGTTGTCATTTAATTAACGGGATCACATCATTAGGAGAATGATGTGATTGACTTGACCCATTCCGTTAGCTTAGCACTTGATCGTTTAATATGTTGCTATTGCTTTCTTCATGACTTATACATGTTCCTATGACTATGAGATTATGCAACTCCGTTTATCGGAGGAACACTTTGTGTGCTACCAAGCGCCACAACGAATCGGATGATTATAAAGGAGCTCTACAGGTGTCTCCGAAGGTACATGTTGGGTTGGCGTATTTCGAGATTAGGATTTGTCACTCCGATTGTCGGAGAGGTATCTCTGGGCCCTCTCGGTAATGCACGTCACTACAAGCCTTGCAAGCAATGTAGCTAATGAGTTAGTTGCAGGATGATGCATTACGTAACGAGTAAAGAGACATGCCAGTAACGAGATTGAACTAGTTATAGGATACCGACGATCGGATCTCGGGCAAGTAACATACCGATGACAAAGGGAACAACGTATGTTGTTATGCGGTTTGACCGATAAAGATCTTCGTAGAATATGTAGGAGCCAATATGATCATCCAGGTTCCGCTATTGGTTATTGACCGGAAACGTGTCTCGGTCATGTCTACATAGTTCTCGAACCCGTAGGGTCCGCACGCTTAAGGTTTCGATAACAGTTTTATTACGAGTTTATGAGTTTTGATGTACCGAAGGAGTTCGGAGTCCCGGATGAGATCGGAGACATGACGAGGAGTCTCGAAATGGTCGAGACGTAAAAATCAATATATTTGACGAGTATATTCGGACATCGGAAAGGTTCCGAGTGATTCAGGTATTTTCGGGAGTACCGGGGAGTTACGGGAATTCGTATTGGGCCTTAATGGGCCATACGGGAAAGGAGAGAAAGGCCTCAAAGGGTGGCCGCACCCCTCCCCATGAGCTGGTCCGAATTGGACTTGGGAGGGGGGCGCCCCTTCCTTCCTTCGCCTTTTCCCTTCCCTTCCCTTCCCTCCTACTCCTACTACTTGGAAGGGCTCCTAGTCTTCTACTACTTGCAACAGGGTCACATTTACTTTAAGAGTTCAATATTAATATACTCATACATATCAAGTGACATTGGCGACCTTTTTTACCATCAAATTCTCACACACACTCTCTCTCCCTCCCTCTTCCTCACTCTCTCTCCCCCTCTCCCCTCTCTCTCTAACACACACACATATCCATCTTATTGGATACACGACCATAATCCATCTATTTCACACACACGCGCTAGTGCATAACAATATGGATTATGTGTATTATATTTTCCGCCACAACTGAGGAAATTAATTTCATGTAAATGGGTCCGCCACAGCTCCAAGAATACGTGGAGGAGGTGGCATGGGTCGGCATCGACGCCGTCCGGCGCACGCCACGGGCCCGCTTCCAAGTGCGTCTGCGCGCCGGCCACCCACGCCGTATCCTTCAAGTGCCGCTTCCACCGCACCAACTCCCAGGGCCAGGGAAGCCGCACTTCTTCGCCCCCTTCACGGCCGCGGCCAACGCGGTGCCGCGGCACCCGGCCTCGCCGTCCTCGTCCCCCAGCACCGTCGCGACCCAGTGACGCAGCCCAAGCATCAGCCTCGATAATCATGTGATTGAGTGATTTAAGGTAAGGTTAATTAATTTAGATTTGATCTTTAGAGATGTTCGTGATTGATTCTACATTACCAAATAACTTGCGCTAGTATGGAAAGTTCTGATCTTTTCAGATTTCTTTCATTGTGTGAGAGGGTGACGCGAAAATAAACCGATGAAGTGGGAGGAGGGGACGAAAAAAATCTACAAATAAAACCAGCAAAGGTGGGAGGAGGTAGCAAAAAAATCATAGGAGGTGGGACGAATGACATAATTAGTAAACAATTTCAGCGACAAAAGGATAAACAAATTGGATTTTTAAAACAAAACCTGCACCTGCACAAGTGGCTCACTCTTCACTTTTTGACAAAAAACTTCAGAATAGCAATCTTGGTGAGTGATCTCGACCGGGTTCGATCGGCATGGCGTGTCGTTCCTCCAGGAGTGGGTGCTGAGAGGAAGGATGGTGAACCACCATTGTCAATCAGCCGGAGCTGCATCGTCATTTGGATCAGAGCATGGACGAAATCGAGATGGTAGAGGTTGAGGAATTGGTAGGACGTGAGGGTTTAGGGTGGGCATCACGAGAACTCACCCATATCTTGGGAGACGGCAGACCCGAGGTGCAGTCGAGTTCGTGCTTCAGGGGCTGCCACGTGATGTCCTCGCCGCCATCGCCTGTCGATGCCACTTCAGCGCCACGAGCATGGGACTGAGGGACGAAGGGAAGAGAAGGGAAGGAAGCGAGCTAATGGCGTACCTATGTTTGGTATGTAATACCCTCCATTAAGAGTAGATATTTTCTTAAAATCGGTTATTTTGTTTCCTAATTAATGTGATTGAGCAATTTAAGGTAAGGTTAATTAATTTAGATTTGATATTTAGAGATTGATCGTGATTGATTCTTTCACATAAAGACATTACTAAAATAACTTGCACCGGCATGGAAAGTTATGATCCGTTAAGATTTTTTTCGTTGTGTGAGAGGGTGACGTGAAACTAAACCGGTGGGGTGGGGAGGGACGAAAAAAACCAGCAAAATAAAGCGGTTGAAAGTGGTGGGACGAAAATAAACCGTCTGAGGCTACCAACTGCTCCATTAGGAGTAGAGATAACGACGGAGTTTGGGCGCAAAGGGACTCGATCGCGGGGTTTTTCTTGGTTTTTCACAGCTGGGGGGGGAGGTGGGAGGAAGTACCAAAAAAGACCGGGTGAGGTGGGACGAAAATAAAACCCGGAATGCGACCTACCAACTGAGACATTAGGAGTAGAGATTAGGAAAGGGGGAATCCTACTCCCGGTGGGAGTAGGACTCCCCTAGGGCGCGCCATAGAGAGGGCCGGCCCTCCCCCTCCTCCACTCCTTTATATACGGGGGCAGGGGCACCCCATAAACACACAAGTTGATCTTCGTGATCGTTCCTTAGCCGTGTGCGGTGCCCCCTCCATCATAGTCCACCTCGATAATATTGTAGCGGTGCTTAGGGGAAGCCCTGCGACGGTAGAACATCAAGATCGTCACCACGCCGTCGTGCTGACAGAACTAATCCCCGACACTTTGCTGGATCGGAGTCCGGGGATCTTCATCGAGCTGAATGTGTGCTGAACTCGGAGGTGCCGTACGTTCGGTACTTGGATCGGTCGATCGTGAAGATGTACGACTACATCAACCGCGTTGTCATAACGCTTCCGCTTACGGTCTACGAGGGTACATGGACAACACTCTTCCCTCTCGTTGCTATGCATCACCATGATCCTTGCGTGTGCGTAGGAAATTTTTTAAAATTACTACCTTCCCCAACAGTGGCATCCGAGCCTTGGTTTTATGCGTAGATGTTATATGCACGAGTAGAACACAAGTGAGTTGTGGACGATACAAGTCATATTGGTTACCAGCATGTCATACTTTGGTTCGGCGGTATTGTTGGATGAAGCGGCCCGGACCGACATTACGCGTACGCTTACGCGAGACTGGTTCTACCGACGTGCTTTGCACACAGGTGGCTGGCGGGTGTCTGTTTCTCCAACTTTAGTTGAACCGAGTGTGGCTACGCCCGGTCCTTGCGAAGGTTAAAACAGAACCAACTTGACAAACTATCGTTGTGGTTTTGATGCGTAGGTAAGAACGGTTCTTGCTCAGCCCGTAGCATCCACGTAAAATTTGCAACAACAAAGTAGAGGACGTCTAACTTGTTTTTGCAGGGCATGTTGTGATGTGATATGGTCAAGACGTGATGAGATATAAGTTGTTGTATGAGATGATCATGTTTTTTTGAAGTTATCGGCAACTGGCAGAAGCCCTATCTATGGTTGTCTCTTTGTTGCATAAGATGCAAGTGCCAAATAATTGCTTTACTTTATCGCTATGCGATAGCAATAGTTGCAAGATCAATAGTTGGCGAGACGACCATGTGACGACACATTGATATAGATCATGATGATGAAGATCATGGTGTCGCGCCGGTGACAATAGAGATCATGACAGTACTTTGGAGATGCAGATCAAAGGCGCAAGATGATCATGGCCATATCATGTCACATATTTTGATTGCATATGATGTTTATCTTTTATACATCTTATTCTTGCTTTGATTGACGGTAGCATTTTAAGATGATCTCTCACTAATTATCAATAAGTGTTCTCCCTGAGTATGCACCATTGCGAAAGTTCTTCATGCTGAGACACCACGTGATGATCGGGTGTGATAGGCTCTACGTTCAAATACAACGGGTGCAAAACAGTTGCACACGCAGAATACTCAGGTTAAACTTGACGAGCCTATCATATACAGATATGGCCTCGGAACACGGAGACCGAAAGGTCGAGCGTGAATCATATAGTAGATATGATCAACATAGTGATGTTCACCATTGAAAACTACTCCATCTCACGTGATGATCGGACATGGTTTAGTTGATTTGGATCACGTGATCACTTAGATGACTAGAGAGATGTCTGTCTAAGTGGGAGTTCTTAAGTAATATGATTAATTGAACTTAAATTTATCATGAACTTAGTCCTGGTAGTATTTTGCAAATTATGTTGTAGATCAATAGCTCGCGTTGTTGCTTTCATATGTTCATTTTGATATGTTCCTAGAGAAAATTGTGTTGAAAGATGTTAGTAGCAATGATGCGGATTGGATCCGTGATCTGAGGTTTATCCTCATTGCTGCACAGAAGAATTATGTCCTTATTGCACCGCTAGGTGACAGACCTATTGCAGGAGCAGATGCAGACGTTATGAACGTTTGACTAAGCTCAATATGATGACTACTTGATAGTTTAGTGCACCATTCTTAACGGCTTAGAATCGGGACTTCAAAGACGTTTTGAACGTCATGGACCACATGAGATGTTCCAGGAATTGAAGTTAATATTTCAAGCAAATACCCGAGTTGAGAGATATGAAGTCTCCAACAAGTTCTATAGCTAAAAGATGGAGGAGAATCGGTCAACTAGTGAGCATGTGCTCAGATTGTCTGGGTACTTCAATCGCTTGAATCAAGTGGGAGTTAATCTTCCAGATAAAATAGTGATTGACAGAATTCTCTAGTCACCATCACCAAGTTACTGGAACTTCGTGATGAACTATAGTATGCAAGGGATGACGAAAACGATTCCCGAGCTCTTCGTGATGTTGAAATTGACGAAGGTAGAAATCAAGAAAGAGCATCAAGTGTGGATGATTGACAAGACCACTAGTTTCAAGAAAAGGGCAAAGGGAAAGAAAGGGAAACTTCAAGTAGAATGGCAAACAAGTTGTCACTCCCGTGAAGAAGACCAAAGCTGGACCAAAGCCTGAAACTGAGTGCTTACACTGCAAAGGAAATGGTCACCGGAAGCGGAAATGCCCTGAATATTTGGTGGATAAGAAGGATGGCAAAGTGAACAAGAGTATATTTGATATACAGGTTATTGATGTGTGCCTTACTAGTGTTTATAGTAGCCCTGAGTATTTGATACTTGTTAGGTTGCTAAGATTAGTAACTCAAACAGGAGTTCTGAGAATAAACAGAGACTAGTTGAAGGGGAAGTGACGATGAGTGTTGGAAGTAGTTCCAAGATTGATATGATCATCATCGCACACTCCCTATACTTTTGGGATTAGTGTTAAACCTAAATAAATGTTATTTGGTGTTTACGTTGCGCATGAATATTATTTGATCATGTTTATTGCAATACGATTATTCATTTAAAGTCAGAGAATAATTGTTGTTCTGTTTACATGAATAAAACCTTCAAATGGTCATACACCCAATGAAAATAGTTTGTTGGATCTCGATCGTAGTGATACACATATTCATAATATTGATGCCAAAAGATGCAAAGTTAATAATGATAGTACAACTTATTTGTGGCACTGCCGTTTGGGTCATATCGGTGTAAAGCGCATGAAGAAACTCCATAAAGATGGATCTTCGGAATCACTTGGTTATGAATCATTTGATGCTTGCGAACCGTGCCTTTTGGGCAAGATGACTAAAACTCCGTTCCCCGAAACAATGGAACGAGCTACTGACTTATTGGAAATAATACATACCGATGTATGCGATCCGATTAGTGTTAAGGCTCGCGGCGTGTATCGTTATTTTCTGACCTTCACAGATGATTTGAGCAGATATGGGTATATCTACTTGATGAAACATAAGTCTGAAACATTTGAAAAGTTCAAAGAATTTCAGAGTGAAGTGAAAAATCATCGTAACAAGAAAAATAAAGTTTTTATGATCTGGTCGTAGAGATGAATATTTGAGTTACGAGTTTGGTCTTCATTTGAAACAATGTGAAATAGTTTCGCAACTCACACCATATGGAACACCACAACATAATGGTGTGTCCGAACGTCGTAACCGCACTTTATTGGATATGGTGCGATCTATGATGTATCTTACCGATTTACTACTATCGTTTTGGGGTTATGCATTAGAGATAGCTGCATTCACTTTAAATAGGGCACCATCTAAATCCATTGAGACGACACCGTATGAATTATGGTTTAGCAGTTTACCTAAGTTGTCGTTTCTTAAAGTTTGGGGCTGCGATGCTTATGTGAAAAAGCTTCAACCTGATAAGCTCGAACCCAAATCGGAGAAGTGTGTCTTCATAGAATACCCAAAGGAAACTGTTAGGTACACCTTCTATCACAGATCCGAAGGCAAAATATTCGTTGCTAAAATGGATCCTTTCCAGAGAAGGAGTTTCTCTCGAAAGAAGTGAGTGGGAGGAAAGTAGAGCTTGATAAGGTAATTTGTACCTTCTCCCGAATTAGAAACTAGTTCATCACTGAAATCAGTTCGATGATGCCTACACCACCATGAGGAAGCTAATGATGATGATCATGAAACTTCAGATCAAGTTACTACCGAACCTCGTAGGTCAACCAGAGCAATATCCGCACCAGAGTGGTACGGTAATCCTATTCTGGAAGTCATGTTACTAGACCATGATAAACCTACGAACTATGAGGAAGCGATGATGAGCCCAGATTCCGTGAAATGGCTTGAGGCCATGAAATCTGAGATGGGATCCATGTATGAGAACAAAGTGTGGACTTTGGTGGAGTTGCCCGATGATCGGCAAGCCATATTGTATAAATGGATCTTCAAGAGGAAGACAGATGCTGATAGTAGTGTTACTATCTACAAAGCTCGACTTGTCACAAAAAGGTTTTCGACAAGTTCAAGGTGTTGACTACAATGAGATTTTCTCAACTGTAGCGATGCTTAAGTCTGTCCGAATCATGTTAGCAAGTGCCACATTTTATGAAATCTGGCAAATGGATGTCAAAACTGCATTCCTTCATGGTTTTCTTAAAGAAGAGTTGTATATGATGCAACCATAAGGTTTTGTCAATCCTAAAGGTGCTAACAAAATGTGCAAGCTCCAGCGATCCATCTATGGACTGGTGCAAGCATCTCAGAGTTGGAATACACGCTTTGATAAGTTGATCAAAGCATATATTTTTATACAGACTTTGCGGCGAAGCCCTGTATTTACAATAAAGTGAGTGGGAGCATTACCGCCTTTTTGATAAATATATGTGAGTAACATATTGTTGATCGAAATGATGTAGAATTTTTACGGAAAGCATAAAGGAGTATTTGAAAGGAGTTCTTTAAAAGAAAGACCTCGGTAAAGCTACTTACATATTGAGCATCAAGATCTATTGAGATAGATCAAGACGCTTGATAAGTTTTTTCAATAAGTACATACCTTGTCAAGATTTTGAAGTAGTTCAAAATGGAACAGTCAAAGAAAAGTTCTTTCTGTGTTGCAAAGGTGTGAAATTGAGTAAGACTCAAATCCGACCATGGCAGAAAATAGAAAAGAGAATGAAAGTCATTCCCCATGCCTCGATCATAGGTTCTATAAAGTATGCTATGCTATGTACTGACCTATTGTATACCTTGCTCTGAATTTGGCAAGGAGTACAATAGTGATCTAGGAGTAGATCACTGGACATTGGTCAAGAACATCCTTAGTGAGGACTAAGGAAATATTTCTCGATTATGGAGGTGATAAAAGAGCCCGTCAGAAAGAGTTACATCGATGCAAGCTTTTTACACCGATCCGATGACTCTAAGTCTCAATCTGGATACATATTAAAAGTGGGAGCAATTAGCTAGAGTAGCTCCGTGCGAGCATTGTAGACATAGAATATTTGCAAAATACATACGGCTCTGAATGTGATGACTGTTGACTAAGCTTCTCTCACGAGTAAAACATGATCATACCTTAGTACTCTTTGGGTGTTAATCACATAGCGATGTGAACTAGATTATTGACTCTAGTAAACCCTTTGGGTGTTGGTCACATGACGATGTGAACTATGGGTGTTAATCACATACAGATGTGAATATTGGTGTTGAATCACATGATGATGTGAACTAGATTATTGACTTTAGTGCAAGTGGGAGACTGAAGGAAATATGCCCTAGAGGCAATAATAAAGTTATTATTTATTTCCTTATATCATGATAAATGTTTATTATTCATGCTAGAATTGTATTAACCGGAAACATAATACATGTGTGAATACATAGACAAACATAGTGTCACTAGTATGCCTCTACTTGACTAGCTCGTTTATCAAAGATGGTTATGTTTCCTAGCCATGGACAAAAGAGTTGTCATTTGATTAACGGGATCACATCATTAGGAGAATGATGTGATTGACTTGACTCATTCCGTTAGCTTAGCACTTGATCGTTTAATATGTTGCTATTGCTTTCTTCATGACTTATACATGTCCCTATGACTATGAGATTATGCAACTCCCGTTTACCAGAGGAACACTTTGTGTGCTACCAAACTGTTGGGGAACGTTGCAGAAAATTAAAATTTTCCTACGGTTTCACCAAGATCTATCTATGAGTTCATCTAAGCAACGAGTTACGAGAGAGAGTTTGCATCTACATACCACTTGTAGATCGAGTACGGAAGCGTTCGAAGGAGTGGTGATGATGGAGTCATTCCCAACGTGATTCCGATCACCGATGACCAAGCGCTGAAAGGACAGCGCCTCCGTGTTCAACACAGGTACGGGACGATGGCGTCTCCTCCGTCTTGATCCAGCAAGGATGAAGGAGAGGTTGAGGAAGACAACTCCAATGGCAGCACGACGGCGTGGTGCAGTTGGTACGGCAGTTCTCCGGCAGGGCTTCGCCAAGCTCGCAGGGAGAAAGAGAGGTGTTGGGGAGGGGAGGGGCTGCGCCTTCAATGGTGTGTGCAGCCCCCCCCACCCCTCTATTTATAGGAGGAGAGGGCAAGGGGCCGGCCATCTAGGGAAACCCAGATGGGGGGCGGCCAAGGGAGGAGGAGAGGTGGCTTGCCCCCAAGCTAGGGCGCCCCTTTAGGGTTTCCCTCCCATGCCCTAGCCGCATGGGCCTAGGTGGGAGCCGTGCCCAGCCCACCAGGGCTGGATCCTCTCCCACAGCCCATGTGGCCCCGGGAGGGGTGGCCCCTCCGGTGGACCTCCGGAACCCTCCCGGTGGCCCGGTACATTACAGTATACCCCGAAACTTTCCGAGTCCGTTTAACCACTTTCCATATATAAATCTTTACCTCCGGACCATTCCGAACTCCTCGTGACGTCCGGGATCTCATCCGGACTCGAACAACATTCGTAGTCACATACTTGTCTTCCTAATAACCTAAGCGTCACCGAACCTTAAGTGTGTAGACCCTACGGGTTCGGGAGACATGTAGACATGACCGAGACGATCTCAGGTCAATAACCAACAGCGGGATCTGGATACCCATGTTGGCTCCACATGTTCCTCGATGTTGTCATCGGATGAACCACGATGGGTTCAAGCAACCCGTATTCTATTCCCTTTGTCGACGGTATGTTACTTGCGAGACTCGATCGTCGGTATCCCAATACCTCGTTTAGTCTCGTTATCGCAAGTCACTTTACTAAATACCGTAATGCATGATCCCGTGACCAGACACTTGGTCACTTTGAGCTCATTATGATGATGCACTACCGAGTGGGCCCGGTGATACCTCTCCGTAACACGGAGTGACAAATCCTGTCTCGATCCGTGTCAACCCAACAGATACTTTCGGAGATACCCGTAATGCACCTTTATAGTCACCCGATTACGTTGTGACGTTTGGTACACCCAAAGCATTCCTACGGTATCCGGGAGTTACACGATCTCACGGTCTAAGGAAGAGATACTTGACATTGGAAAAGCTCTAGCAAAACGAACTACGATCTTTGTGCTATGCTTAGGATTGGGTCTTGTCCATCACGTCATTCTCCTAATGACGTGATCCCGTTGTCAATGACATCGATGTCCATAGTCGAAAACCATGACTATCTGTCGACCAACGAGCTAGTCAACTAGAGGCTCACTAGGGACGTATTGTGGTCTATGTATCCACACGTGTATCACGATTTCCGGATGATACAGTTATAGCATGAATAAAAGACAATTATCATGAACAAGGAAATATAATAATAATGCTTTTATTATTGCCTCTAGGGCATATTTCCAACACAAACGTCACAACGTAACTGGGTGATTATAAAGGAGCTCTACTGGTGTCTCCGAAGGTACATGTTGGATTGGCGTATTTCGAGATTAGGATTTGTCACTCCGATTGTCGGAGAGGTATCTCTGGGCCCTCTCGGTAATGCACATCACTACAAGCCTTGCAAGCAATGTAGCTAATGAGTTAGTTGCAGGATGATGCATTACGTAACGAGTAAAGAGACTTGCCGGTAACAAGATTGAACTAGGTATAGGATACCGACGATCGAATCTCGGGCAAGTAACATACCGATGACAAAGGGAACAACGTATGTTGTTATGCGGTTTGACCGATAAAGATCTTCGTAGAATATGTAGGAGCCAATATGAGCATCCAGGTTCCGCTATTGGTTATTGACCGGAAACGTGTCTCGGTCATGTCTACATAGTTCTCGAACCCGTAGGGTCCGCACGCTTAAGGTTTCGATAACAGTTTTATTATGAGTTTATGAGTTTTGATGTACCGAAGGAGTTCGGAGTCCCGGATGAGATCGGGGACATGACGAGGAGTCTCTAAATGGTCGAGACGTAAAAATCGATATATTGAACGACTATATTCGGACATCGGAAAGGTTCCGAGTGATTCGGGTATTTTCGGGAGTACCGGGGAGTTACGGGAATTCGTATTGGACCTTAATGGACCATACGGGAAAGGAGAGAAGGGCCTCAAAGGGTGGCCGCACCCCTCCCTATGAGCTGGTCCGAATTGGACTAGGGAGGGGGGGCGCCCCCTTCCTTCCTTCTCCTTTTCCCTTCCCTTTCCTTCCCTCCTACTCCTACTACTTGGAAGGGCTCCTAGTTCTACTAGGAAAGGGGGAATCCTACTCTCGGTGGGAGTAGGACTCCCCTAGGGCGCGCCATAGAGAGGGCCGACCCTCCCCCTCCTCCACTCCTTTATATACGGGGGCAGGGGGCACCCCATAAACACACAAGTTGATCTTCGTGATCGTTCCTTAGCCGTGTGTGGTGCCCCCCTCCACCATAGTCCACCTCGATAATATTGTAGCGGTGCTTAGGTGAAGCCCTGGGACGGTAGAACATCAAGATCGTCACCACGCCGTCGTGCTGACGGAACTCATCCCCGACACTTTGCTGGATCGGAGTCCGGGGATGGTCATCGAGCTGAACGTGTGCTGAACTCGGAGGTGTCGTACGTTCGGTACTTGGATCGGTCGATCATGAAAACGTACGACTACATCAACCGCGTTGTCATAACGCTTCCGCTTACGGTCTACGAGGGTACGTGGACGACACTCTTCCCTCTTGTTGCTATGCATCACCATGATCCTTGCGTGTGCGTAGGAATTTTTTTGAAATTACTACGTTCCCCAACAGGGGTATATCGCCCCCATGTGTTGAAGTTATCGGGAGGGTATATCGCCCCCACGTGTTGAAGTTATCGACGACGACAGACCCGATAAAACATAAGAAAACAAAGAAGAAATAAAAAGAGGAGAAGAAAAAAGGAATAGAGGAGAAGATCGAAGAAAAAAAAGAGGAGAAGAAGAAAGGAATAGACGAGAAGAAGAAAAAATAGAAGAAAGAATAGAATATTTTTTCTTCTTCAAATCTATTCCTTTCTTCTTCTCTCTTCTTTATCTTCTGTTTTCTTCTTATTTATTTCTCCTCTTATCCTCCTAATGCATTGTTCATATTCCATCAACATATATGCATACAAAAAGCATACATACGTATATATATACATACAAAAAAGCATACATACATACATATATACAAAAAGCATACATACTTTCTAGGTAGCAAAAAGCATACATACATACATATATATATATATATATATATATATATATATATATATATATATATATATATATATATATATATTTGCGAGGACGGCAGGGGGGCAGGCAGGGCGGGGCTCACTATGGGCGGCGGCGGACGGCGGGCAGGGGGCGGCGGCGGCGGCGACGACAGCCGAGGCGCGACGCGGGCAGGGGCGGCCTGAGGCAGAGGCGGTGGCACGTGGGGCAGGGGGCATCGGCGAGGAGGAAGGCTCGGGCGGGGGCGACGGCAGGGGCGGCGGACGATGTCGGGGCAGCGGACCGTGTCGATCTGGGCAGCCTGGCGGCGTCGATGAGCTCGGCGTCGTCGGGCGGGCCGGGGGCAACTGGAGATGAGTTCGTCAAATTTTCC
This sequence comes from Aegilops longissima, assembly GCA_021605205.1. Lineage (NCBI taxonomy): Eukaryota > Viridiplantae > Streptophyta > Magnoliopsida > Poales > Poaceae > Aegilops > Aegilops longissima. The sequence goes on from CM038677.1 coordinate 747,500,636, forward strand.
TAAGTGCTACTTATATACTCAGGCCTTTGGTCCCGGTTCGTGGCACCAACTGGGACCAATGCCCCCTTTAGTCCCGGTTGGTACCACCAACCGGAACCAAAGGCCAATTTTCGGCAGCCCAAAGGGCGGGAAGCGGCGGCCTTTGGTCCCGGTTGGTGGCACCAACCGGGACTAAAGGAGGGCATTGGTACCGCTTGGTGCCACGAACCGGGACCAATGCCCTCCTTTAGTTCCGGTTGATGCCACCAACCGGGACCAAAGGCCTTGCGCTGCCCGCGGCCAAAAGTTTAGTCCCACCTCGCTAGTTGAGAGGGGCTCGGAGTGGTTTATCAGCCCCACTGCGGCTACCCTCTCGAGCTCCTCTCAAATGCAGGCTTACGGGCCTAATATCACAATGTGCTGCCTGTGGGCCTATTGGGCTTTCATGGGCTGAATCACGCCCAAAGTTGGGTTTCTAGTCGTATTCAGCCGTGGTGACCCAATAGTTGGCGTTATTGTTATTTTTTCCAGTTTTTTGTTTTGTTTTTTGCATTATTTATTTTCTTTTGTTTTTGCTTTATTTTTAAATTATTTTTGCTTTTACTTTTAGAAAATTATAAACAATAGGTGGCAGTTTTTTATTTTTTTTCCAGTTTTTTGTTTTGTTTTTGCATTATTTATTTTCTTTTGTTTTTGCTTTATTTTTAATTCGTTTTTGCTTTTAGTTTTAGAAAATTATAAACAATAGGTGGCAGTTTTTTTATTTTTTCCAGTTTTTGTTTTGTTTTTGCATTATTTATTTTCTTTTGTTTTTGCTCTATTTTTAATTCTTTTTCTTTTTAGTTTTAGAAAAATTATAAACTTTTCGTTAGTGCCATTAGTTTTCATATTTGAAAACTCTTTTTTTGTTTTTTGTTTTCTTTGTTGCTTTATTTATTTTATTTTGTTTCTACTTAAAACAAAATACTTATTGTTGCTATTTTATTTTGTTTCCAGTTTTTTTGTTTTGTTTTCTGCATTATTTATTTTGTTTCCATATGTCCACTATGTAACCATAATATGTGTCATTTCCCCTCTTGGTGGCTGCATCAAAGCGGACATCCATTGCCGGTTCATCTGCGTGCATTGTATATAATTAAGTGTGTCAAAAATCATTACAGAACATCATGAATAGATAATTAAGTGACCAAATTAATAGAAGTTCATCATCACATTAAAACCAAAGTACATACATAGTTCTCATCTAACAACATAAAGCTCTGCAGAGCATCTAAATTAATTAAACCATACATTGAAACTATCTAAAACATTTCAATGCGAAAACAAATACGATCATAATCGCAACCAAGGTAACAACTGATCCAACGGCATAATGATACCAAGCCTCGGTATGAATGGCATATTTTCTAATCTTTCTAATCTTCAAGCGCATTGCATCCATCTTGATCTTGTGATTATCGACGACATCCGCAACATGCAACTCCAATATCATCTTCTCCTCCTCAATTTTTCTTATTTTTTCGTTCAAGAAATTGTTTTCTTCTTTAACTAAATTTAACCTCTCGACAATAGGGTCGGTTGGAATTTCCGGTTCAACAACCTCCTAAATAAATAAAATCTATGTCACGTTGGTCGGCATAATTTTCATAAACAATAAATGAACCAATAGTTATGAAAAGATAATATATACCACATCCGAATCATAGACAGGACGAGGGCTGACGGGGGCGGATACCAAAACCATCGCACTATATAAGATGCAATAATAAAAGTAAGAAAATAATACAAGTATCTATCTAAACATACAAGTAAGAATATTTTTCCTTTCAGAAAAAGATAAGAACAAGAGGCTCACCACAGTGGTGCGGCGATGAGATCGGCGCGGGTGATCGACGGCGATGAAGACGGGGACGGGGCGTGGACCGCTAAACCTAGATAAATATTGAGGAAAATGGAGCTTGGCGGTCGAGCTTGGAGAGGAGAAACCTTAAGTAGTGTGGCTCGGACATTCAATCGATCTCCTTGTGTGCATAGGAGGTGAGTTAGAGCACCACCAAGCCCTCTCCCCTCGGCGGAAAAAACAGGCGGTGTGCTCGCTCTTGCGTGAGGTATATATAAGCACCACCATTAGCCCCGGTTGGTGGCATTGAACCAAACTAAAGGAAGCCTTTGGTCCCAGTTCAAGCCACCAATCGGGACCAATAGTGGTGGGCAGAGCCGAGCCCATTGGTCCCGGTTCGTCCCACCAACTGGGACCAAAAGGTCCGGACGAACAGGACCAATGGCCCACGTGGCCGGTCGGCCCCAGGCTCACTGAACCGGGCAATAGCTCACTGGTCCCGGTTCTAGATTGAACCAGGACTAATGGGCTGAACCGGCCTGGGCCATTGCCCCTTTTTCTACTAATGACTGCTGGAAATATGGTCGTTGCCGTGTTTCTTTATCTCTGCCGAGAGCTGAACTCGGCAAACTCTCCCAATTACATTAATATATGGAACTCTCCCCATTAAGTTTGCACGTTATATATGGAACCTACGAGATACACGCTAATTAGTGTGGATCGGAGTGAGTAGTACAGTATCGAATTTGGTTGGGGTCTTTTTCCTTTTTCGAGTGCCTAGATTCTTCACGTACACCACACCTCGTCTTATCTCGTTGTTCATACTGCTTTATACAGTACTTCCTCTGTCCAGATTTATTAGGCCCGAAGACCAAATTGGCAAGACCAAGAAACTGAGTAACTGGTCTTGATTAGAGTGAAAAATCTCTGATGTTTAACTGCAGCGGACGCTTGGAAAGCGACATAATTTAATGCGCTCACTAGCTAATCCATCGAGCAGCCCGTACTTTAAGTGCGCTGATGCATGGCCGCCAGTATGGCCAATTAGAAGATGAGGAGAAGTGCATGCGTCTATTCAAAACTCACCATGAAACGCCCTGCATGCAATCAGGCGGAGTAATTCCCTCGTTCTGCAACACTGAAGCGCGTTTGTTTCCAAGTGAATTAATGAAAAGGGCCTAAGGCTGGTCATAGTGGAAGTAACATAGGCCCTGTTTGATTCATAAGTCCTAGGACTTTTTTTAGTCCCAACTTATAAGTCCCAAGTCCCTAAAAAATCCCTGCCTGTTTGGTTCCTGGGACTTATAAGTCTCTATAAGACCATATTACAACTATAAGTCTCTATAAGACTCTATAAGTCCCTCCTGTTTGGTTTAGACGGGACTTATAGGGACTTTTTTTAGTCCCTAAACCAATAAGTCCCTGAAAACAAACACCCTCATAGGTAGTAACATAGATGCCACATAAGCAAAAATGGTGATGTGACAAGTAGTTAATGAGGAGAGAGGCAAATAGAGTAAGGCTGCTGCCAATGCATATGAGGTGCTAAGCATATTAAATAGCTTAGCAACTATACTTCCCAATGCATAGGTGCTTAGCTTATGGTTGCTAAGCTTCCTTCATTTAATGATTTAGCAAATAAAGCTTTTCATGTATTGGTGGGCTTCCTTCCTTTAAATGTTTTGCCTAGGTTCACGCGCTTAGCATTGGTTCTTCCTGGGGTCACCATACTCATCTCTCTCCTCTTAAATAACCTGCCACATCAGATTTTTTGCCTACGTGGAAGGCTTAGCACATGTACAAGGTGGAGCATTGGGAGGGGCCTAACATAATATGTTACCGTCACATGGCGCTTTCCAATGCATAATGAGTCTACAAAGTAATAAATGAAGGCAACTATGTTACCACACCTATGACACTACCGCCTAAGTTTTTTTACCGGAGCCGGGATGTACCGGTGCTTGATCCACCCTCCGTCATTTTCATCAAGATCAGTGCAGATTTTATACTTTCTTTTCAGATATCAGACTACACATAGCAATACATGTACTAGTGTCAGATATTGTCAGCTTTTACAGAAGAGAGAGAGTTAGAGTAGAGACAATAGTGCATGCATGCATGCATTCACTCACGGGATACATATGACATGCATTTTATTTTCATCCTCAAATTTTCAATGACCTATCTTTTGAACCAAATGTCCATTATTGAAACTTTTTGTATATTTAAATTTGTGGTGACAAGATCTACAGAACAAGATCAATTTTGGATATTTTTGAAATATATTTTATATTATATGTTTCAATTATCTCTGAAATCACTTTCATAAAACACTAAATTGTTTCACTATTTCATAAAAGTTTTTTCTAGTGTTTCACCCATTTTAACAAACTGGAATATGAAACTCACAAAGACATAGATATATTTGATATAGTAGTAAAATAGAAGTTTAATATATTCAATTTAGGCGTGTTTGACTGCAACTTAGACGTGTTTGAAATACTCAATTTCACATATTTTAAATAAACCTATTTCACTAATTTCTTATTTTTATATTTTAATTATCTTTTAATATCGCTTTCATAAAACATAAGATTGATCCTCTATTTCATAAAAGTGTTTTTGACTGTTTCGCTAATAGAAGTTAAAAATCATTTCACTCGTTTCAAAATCGATTTCACACATTTCAAAAACACATTACTCTCATTTGCAATACTAATTTCACTGCAAATTTAAGAAATATATTGAAATTTATTCCGCTCATAAAAATATCAGTTTCAAACACTGAAAAATTAGTTTCACAACAAAAATTGGTTTTATTTCACTTTTATTCAAATAACTTATTTCACTCATTTCAGAAAACGCACTGCACTCATTTACAAATTATAGATTTCACCCATTTCACTAGTTTCAGAAAACTGATTTCACTCATTACAAAAATATATGAGAAACTAATTTCACTTCGTATTTATGAAAACAATATTGAAACATATTTCACTCAGCAGAAATATCAGTATCACACAATGAAAAGTTGTTTCACACCAAAAGATATATTTCACTTTTTCAAATAACTCATTTCACTCATTTAGAAAACACACTACAGTCGTTCAATTGAAATAATATATTTCACTTCTTTCAAAAACTGATTACACTTATTACAAAAGATAAATTTCATTAGTTTCAGTAAAACACATCACAATTACTCCATTGAAGAAACAATTTCACAAGCTAGAATATGAGACTCACAAAGAAAACTATATTAGGAAAAGTGTTTCAATCATTTCAATAACTGATTTCAATCATTCCGATAATTGTAATTTGAAATGAGTGAAATTAATATTTTAATATGATTGAAATAGTAAAAATTAAACTAGTTTAGATATATTCAAGAATGGTATCATTATAAAGATCTTATGTTCAAGAATTTGAATATATGAAAATTTTAAATAATAGTACAAAACTGTAAAAAATATTGGTCATCTAAAAATATAACCAAAAATAAAATGCATGGATTTGTTTAAGAGAGAGGAGAGATGTTGCATGCATGCGTACAATCCACTGCAAAAAGTAATGCCTCCCCCTCACATGGTCCCTATTAGTCTGACATTGATTTGACTATATACAAAAGGTCATATGTCTCAATACATGATTATACATATGGATGGGCCCTACTTATGCACAGATCATAAAGCATGTGGAGGGTGGATGCCGCTCCGGTACATCCCGCCTCCGGTAAAAAGGAGTTTGCGATGACACTACCCACTATAAAGGTAGTAACATAGACTAGTAACATATGTATGTTACTAGCCTAAGTTACTCTCCACTATGACTAGCCTAATAAATCGGGACGGGCTATTCCCTCGTTCTACTCACCATTAGTCTCCTCGTGCTGCTGCGACGCGGGCGCCGGCCGGCGGCAGCTGTTGCCCGGCAGGGTGTTTTCTGCAGTTAACTGCACCTTAACATCTTGTATTGTGGATTAATTAGAGAAGACGGCAGGACGTTTTCTGCAAAAGTGCGGACGAAGACCAGTCAAGCCACCTGACTGCCACTTGTCGAGCTGTGATAAGCTGGGGACTAAATCATCACATCTAGTGCAAGTTGGGGTATGATGGAGTTGCATTTTACAAGTTGGTACTAAATCATTATATTCCATGCAAATTAGGGTACTTGGGGTGCTTTTACCTCGAGAGAAAACGTGTTGATTCCGTGCACATAGACGTGCGTGTTTACGAGCAGACCTGCAGTCGGATTCCGATTTCGGCCGGCCTTTGCATAATACCCACCCCAAAGTGTATATATACAAGAACCAGCATGCCTTGCTGCGCGAGCGTGGTTTGACCTAAAGTTTCCACAAAAAAGATTGTTTACGCTAGAGCTTTACGAGTAGCTAGCCATGGCGTGCCTTGCTGCGCCAACAGCGTCCTTCGCTCCTCTCTGTAGGGCCCCCTTTTCATCTCCAGCCAACTTGTATCAGCCGCCCACCTCCATCGCCTCCTTGTCTCCTTCGTCTCCCCCTTTCTACCCCAGCCGTGTCATGGTGAGGTGGGAAGCTCCCCCAGCGGGCTGGCTGAAGCTCAACTTCTACGGGTCCGTGTACAACGACGGCTCCGGCCGGGCCAGTATCGGCGGGGCCATCCGCGACTGCAACGGCCGCGTTCTTGCCGCCTTTGCCGAGCCGACGGAGCATTCGACGGTGGGTATAGTGGAGGCGAGGGTGCTCATCCGCGGGTTGTGCCTCGCGCTGAGTCGCTTCCGCGGCAGGCTGGTGGCGGAAGGAGACGACCTGATGCTGGTGGACCTCCTCACCGGTGAGGAGACGCAGACGCGCATACCTCAGTCCATGCAAGACGAGATTCTCATGCTGCTTGGGTGCTTCTCGGGGTACAAGGTCCAGCACATCTTCCGCGAGGGCAATCAGGTCGCCCACGTCCTGTGCAAGGAGGCGTATCAGCGGCCGGGGGTGTGGGCCGGCGGGATCATGCCGCACGCCGTTTGGGAGAAGGCGCAAGACGACGTGCATGGCGTGGCGCACGAGCGACTCTTCAAGAAGAAGTTATGATCAGCATTGTCAAGCGTTTGGTTTCTTGAAGAATATGAAAGATTGATGCATACCAAGCCAAACTGTGGAACGGCGGTCGGCCGGCCGGCTGGTCCAAGAACGTCGCCGGGAGGAGGAGCTGCTGGCTTCACTTGCATGATAAGCTTGGTGGGGTGGATCTATATGACCGGCGGAGTCGACCGGTTCATAGATATCATATGCGACGAACAAAATTATGCTTGTTTGTAGAAGTACACTCTTTCTACTTCCTCTCCTAGTCAGTATACGATCTATGATTTTGAGATTGTAGCATACTATTAGCATGTGATTATGGGATGAGACTCGTGAGAGAGAGTCTTGGACGGTGATATTTCTATTAATGAGGTTTATGTTGCCTACTAAATCACCGACAACGCAAGTCACACCCGGCCAGACGAGAAACATACACTATTTCCGTCGTGAGATTTTCACGTATGTCATGCACGCCTAAAGGGCCGAGGCTACAAGTTAAATACTCCCTCTGTTTATTTTTATAAAATCTTAAAGACATTTCAGACAATGTATAAAATAGGTGTTTTGGGGGGTTTGGGCGTTTTGGGGGGTTAATTTAGGTGTTTCATATATTGTGTTAGCTAGCTAATTAATAGAGAGAAGTGTCCTCTCTTTTGTCCGTGCTTGGTCGACGCTACGTACTATACATACGTATAGAGAGGACTAGCTAGACACGCTAGCTAGCTAGTAAGCAAACGAAGGAAGCAGAAGATCGTCATGAACATATATGCATACAGAGAGAAGTGATATCGACCACCTCTCCTTCTCCGAGAGATTGGTCGAACAACAAGTTCTTGTATATCTATCCGACACTACCGGCTGCATATATACAATAATTATTTTTTACAAATATAATCTCCTAACATACGGACGCGTGGTCCACATAGTATTCTCCGTCTTCAGCGATCACGTGGTCAAGAAAGAATGCCGCCAATTCCTCTTGAATTGCTCGCATGCGATCTGGTGCTAGGAGTTCATCCCGCATCCGAAACATCTAATTTTAAGAAGGGGGTCAATACATATATATATGAATGAATGAAACTCAACACAAATGATGGTAATAAAATTAATTGTGAATATTGTTATTTACGCACTTCATATTGTTTGTCAGAGTAGCCCCGCTCACAGGTCGTGTGGCGGATGGACTCGCAAATGTAGTATCCACAGAAATCATTCCCTTGTTCCTACCACAACCACTTTACAAGAAATAGAGGTCAATCAAACTGATAATTAGCAAGCATGCTAAATGGTATTGATGAAACTAGCGCTTGAATCACTAGGAGATGCGTGGAATATGCTACTATAGTACTTACTTTTGGGTGTCTAAATTTCAGCTTCTTCGGCAGTCCCGGAGCTTTTTTGGTGAATTTTCTCCAAACCCTGTCATACAAAGAAAACAATTACTTGATATCAGAAATGAACAAAGTTGCTGATATGGTGGATAATGATCGATTTAACTTACTTCTCGAGCATTTCAGTCATGTCCGCATACTCCTGGGGATCTTTTCGTCTCGAGTCTAAGACAGTTACTACTCCCTGCTCAAGCTTAATCTCTAGGAGAATATAGTGGAAGCTGCGCACGCATGCATAACTCATCAATATTACATTACTATAACCTGGACTAATAAAGGGAAACCGAATATGCCACAAGACAGTAACACTCACTTGAAGTTGTAAGGAAAGAGTATTATATCTTTGTGTTCATTTATTACCAACGATTGTAGCAAGTTGGCCTCGGTATTTTCGGCATGAAATTCAACCTCAGTTGCATCTATGAGATATGTGTTAATGAACCCAATATCACCCACTTGTCTTTTCTTCAATTCGGCGATCTTCAATCTGCATAATATAGTGAGGATAATTATAAATACATGAAATGAAAGAGCTGAGTTATATAGAGAGACTTAATGACAGAAGTAGTATTACTTACAAACAGTAGCAGGTGACCGTTGCTTTATCGAGGGCCAATTGATTGAAAAACTGATAAAACTCCTCAAATGGAATAGGCAACAGTTCAATTCCAACGAGGTCATGCTCATTTTTAACTCTCACATACAAAGTGCTCCTCCCCTCAGACTCTCTGCAGGTTTTCATGTACCAATCATGCAATCTTCGCATCATCGTTGATAGAGATCTTTCATCTTTGACGAGAGGCTTCCCATACTCGTATCTTTGTATCTGCACCTCCAAGAAATCATAATGTACATCGTCGGGCAGGTAATCTCCAGGATTGCCATAACCGGGCACCATCCTCGGATCGACGATGTCGCTAGCAGGCACCTTGAGCGGGGGGCACGATTGCTTCGCTTGTTCACCGAGCTGGGCAATTTGTTTCCCATCTCTTCGTTCTTTCATCCTTTGATCACTTTTAGTACTTCCTGACCTCTCCGCTTCGGCAAATGCCTTTCCAATAATGCGCTCATAGTTGTCTTTCGGCGGAGACTTGGGTGGTTTTGTCAGGGCAACCAGAGTGCGCTTCGCTTTCACCGGATCTACCTTCTCCTCCGGAGGTGGATGTCTCTTTGCTTTCAACCCTTCAAAGAAGTCATTCACTTAGGTCCACGCGATCTTCGCGTTTTCCTCCTCGGTCCTCTCGTACGGTAACTTCTCTGGAGTATTCAGAGAAGGACCGAATCTGTATGTCCTCCCGCCTTTGGATGTACTGCTAGACGCCGGCAGAGCAGACGGAGCGGATGTCTTCTTTCCTTGCTTACGAGGCGGAGGAGAAGGACTACGACGCGCCGGAGCAGCCAGAGCGGCGGCGGGTCTCTTCCGCCCTTGCTGACGAGGCAGAGAAGGAGGAGGCTGGCTGCTCGGGCGCGCCGGCGCAGGCGGAGAAGGAGGCGGAGTGCCGCCACGCGCCAGAGAAGGAGCCGGCCGAGTGCCCTGATCGTCACTCGGCGGAGGAGGAGGCGGTGGAGGAGGCGGAGTGCCCTGACTCGCCGGAGGAGGAGGAGGAGGCGGAGGCGTCCAGTTCGGAAGGTTGATGAGATCCTTCCGTCATAGGCATGGAGTCTTCAGAGCAGAACCCGCCGAGTCTCCCCTTCACCGGTAGGGTGGTCAAGCTGGAGGTCTTCAAATCCCTCTGTGATTTCATCCACCATCACCCTAGCATATCCTTCTGGAATCGGCCGGCAGTGAAAAGTTGCGCCGGATTTAGAAGGATAAACAGAGCCAACAACCGCCTTGACCTTCAAATTGCTCCATTGCGCCATAAGGTGGCAATTTTGAGACTCCGTGATAGCATCCACGGGATAGCTGGCAGGAGCCGACAAGGCATGCTCCGGCTGAAGCAGCTCGGTGGAAGCCACGCTGCTTCTCCGCTGAGATGGCGGGGTAGCTTCGGGGGAAGCTTCAGCAGGTCCTTTCATCCGTTCTTCTTCTCGTTCCTCTAGCCCCATTACCCTTTCGTGCAGCGCCTGCATTTGGCTCTGCTCCAGTTTCTTCCTCCTCTCATGGGTTTTGTAACCCCCTGCGTCCGGAAATCCAGCCTTCCATGAAAGCGGAACTGGCGTGCCTCGTGACCGTCCAGGTGCTCGGGATTCGAGGGCCATTGTGAGCTAAATCATTCTCTCTGTCGGAAAGAACGTCCCTTGTTGCGCTGCTTCGATATATTGCTGAAGCCTCTTGACTGGTATGTCCAATTGCTCGTCCGTCCAAATGCACTTCCACGATCATAGGTCCAAGGTTCCACCAGCCCAAGAACCAAGTCCGGCAGCAGATCGGCCAGTTCATTGTCTGGTTCGATCTCTTTATCAAGCAGATCATTCTCAGCCTTGGCCCACTTAGGCGGGCTATGAGGTAGCCACACGACCCGTGCGATGGTGAAGCTTCTTCTTCGCATCATTTTTCTTGTTTGTCGCCGACATCTTTTTACTCTTTTCCGATGTCTTGTGTGTTGGGGAAGCGTAGTAATTTCAAAAATTTCCTACGATCACGCAAGATCATCGTGATGGCATAGCAACGAGAGGGAGAGTGTCCGTCCACGTACCCTCGTGAGACCGTGAAGCGAAGCGTTATAACAACGCTGTTGATGTAGTAAATGCGTCTTCACGATCCGACCGATCCAAGTATCGAGCGTCACGGCACCTCCGTGTTCAGACACGTTCAGCTCGATGGCGATCCCGGACTCGATCCGGCAAAGTGTCGGGATGAGTTTTGTCAACCGACGGCGTGGGAGCGATGTTGATGCTCCACCGACGCAGAGCCGCCTAAGCTCGCTGACGATATGACTTCTCCGCGCGAGGCTTCGCCTAAGCTCATGACGATATGACCGAAGTGGAATATGGTGGAAGGGGGCACCGCACACGGCTAAGGAAAGATCCGTAGATCAACTTGTGTGTCAAGGGGTGCCCCCTGCCCCCGTATATAAAGGAGGCAAGGGGGAGGTGGCCGGCCCTAGGGGGAGGCGCACCAAGGAGGAGTCCTACTCCCACCGGGAGTAGGACTCCCCCCCTCTCCTAGTTGGACTAGGATTGGAGGAGGGGAGAAGGGGAAGGGCCGCCCCCCTTCCTTGTCCTATTCGGACTAGAGGGGGGAGGGGGGCGCGCAGCCCACCTTGGGCTGCCCTTCCTCTTCTCCTATGGCCCATTAAGGCCCATTGACCTCCCGGGGGGTTCCGGTAACCTCCCGGTACTCCGGTAAAATCCCGATTTCACCCGGAACACTTCCGATGTCCAAATGTAGGCTTCCAATATATCAATCTTTATGTCTCGACCATTTCGAGACTCCTCGTCATGTCCGTGATCACATCCGGGACTCGAACAACCTTCGTGCATCAATACTTATAAACTCATTATGAGCTGTCATCGAAGCGTTAAGCGTGCGGACCCTACGGGTTCGAGAACTATGTAGACATGACCTAGAACCATTCTCGGTCAATAACCAATAGCGGAACCTGGATGCCCATATTGGTTCCTACATATTCTACGAAGATCTTTATCGGTCAAACCGCTGCGACATCGTTGTTCCTTTGTCATCGGTATGTTACTTACCCGAGATTCGATCGTCGGTATCTAATACCTAGTTCAATCTCGTTGCGTAAGTCTCTTTACTCGTTCCGTAATACATCATCTCACAACTAACTCATTAGTTGTAATGCTTGCAAGGCTTAAGTGATGTGCATTACCGAGAAGGCCTGGAGATACCTCTCCGACAATCGGAGTGACAAAACCTAATCTCGAAATACGCCAACCCAACAAGTACCTTTGGAGACACCTGTAGTACTCCTTTATAATCACCCAGTTACGTTGTGACGTTTGGTAGTACCCAAAGTGTTCCTCCGGTAAACGGGAGTTGCATAATCTCATAGTTATAGGAACATGTATGAGTCATGAAGAAAGCAATAGCAACATACTAAACGATCATGTGCTAGGCTAACGGAATGGGTCATGTCAATCAGATCATTCAACTAATGATGTGACCTTGTTAATCAAATAACAACTCCTTGTTCATGGTTAGGAAACATAACCATCTTTGATTAACAAGCTAGTCTAGTAGAGGCATACTAGTGACATACTGTTTGTCTAAATATTCACACATGTATTATGTTTCCGGTTAATACAATTCTAGCATGAATAATAAACATTTATCATGATATAAGGAAATAAATAATAACTTTTATTATTGCCTCTAGGGCATATTTCCTTCATTGTGGGCCACAAATGCGGGCCAGTCATCTCTGATCTTCTCATATTTGCCCTTGAATTCTAGGGTCTCTTTTTTATCGACAAACTTATTCAGGTCTTTCTTCCAATTCCTGAATAGGTCTGCCATCTTCTTAAGAGCAAAAGACTTGATTAATCGCTCAACTGGCTTCTCCGGATCATCCTCTGGCGGTAGGGTGAAATTTGACTTCAGCTCAGTCCAAAGATCATTTTTCTGCATATCATTGACATAAGACACCTCAGGGTCGTTCTTAGGCTTATACCATTGCTGGATGCTAATCGGGATCTTGTCCCTAACCAGAACCCCGCACTGAGCAACAAGTGCCTTCTTTGTCCGGATGGGTTCAATCGGTTGGCCGTCGCGCGCGATTTCTATGATCTCAAACTTTTCATCCGAGCTCAACTTTTTCTTCGGGCCTCATCTCTTTACCGAAGTTGTGCTCGATCCGGAGGGCTAGAAAAAAGAACAAAGACAAGAGTTAATTAATATGTGTACATACCAAAACAATGAATGCATCAATTAGCTAGTCAGCACAGGCTTAACTAATATATATACCTGGCCGGACTCGGTTCGATGATCACCGGGGCCGTCCTCACGGTCTACTTCTTCACCATCTCCTTCTTGCACCGGCATTGGGTCATCAGAGCCACCATAATCATAGCCAGCTGCTTCTTCACCCTCTCCTTCCAGACCATCGGTGTCGTTGAGAAACATCAACGAGCAGACGGCATCACTTCCTTCTGCGATTATGTCCCTCAACAACGCTTCTTGTGCTTCGTCTCGGGGCGGGGTGTCCATAGTTTCTACAAATATTTACAACATGGCAATTATTATTCAAACACGACAGATATGGATATATTAGTGGCAAACGTAGAACTAGCTAGCTAATCACGAGAAGGAATCATATTAATTAGTGTCCTCGACGATGCTTCTCTAGGGTTTGAATTGGCCTCGACAACGCTTCAAGGGTTAGGGGTGGCCTCGAGAAGCGCTTCAAGGAGGGGTAATATCGACCCCCACGTGTTGAAGCTATCGGGAGGGTATATCGACAACGACGACATACGTACATGGGAAAATAATATGCTTGTTTTTTCCTTCTTAAAAATACATGAAGCTATCGGGAGGGGGTATGTCGACAACAACAACAACGACACTACATCTATGTCCCACAAGTGGCGTGGGCATCGACGCCCGCGTCACTTGTGGGACGTGGATGTAGTGTCCCATTTACCAACGGCCACATGTATCTCACACCGAGCGATACTTGCTATTTAATTAGGGTTTCATCTACCGCTCGGCGACCCTCGACGACCCTCGTTCCCGATAAAAAAAAGAGGAAGAAGAAAAAAAAGAGGAGAAGGAAGAATAGAGGAGAAGAACTCCTCTATTCTTTCTTCTCCTATTTTTTTCTTCTTCCTCTTCTTTTTTTATCCTCTTCTTCCTCTCATGTTTGACGACCCTCGACCCCGATAACATACATCCATCGATATCATTCCATACATACATAGGACTTCTACTTTTTAATTGAAAAACATCTATGTCCCACAAGTGGCGTGGGCATCGGCGTCCCATGATAGGGTAGAGGGTTGTGGATCGCCCGGCAGTCGAGGTCAAGGGTCGAGGATCGCCGAGGGTGGGATGTTGCCTAGTGTCAAAGATTCAACAAAACCATGTCTTCATCATTAGGCGAAAGTAACAGGTGCATGATGGTGCAAGCTCTCCAAAGTTATTTTGGAGCGGAGTCCAGATAGGATAATTCGCTTTTTGGTACAAAGTTCAGCAAGAACCTTCCGAATATCGTTATTTGGAAGGCCTTTGCTGAAATTCGTACAAAAAGGCAAATTAACCTATCCGGAACTCCATTCCAGAATAACTTTGGAGGACTTCACACCATCATGCCCTGTTACTTATGCTAATGATGAAGTCATGGATTTCTTCAATACTTTGACACTAGGAAACCTCTCTCGACCCCTCAGCGATCCTCGACCCCTCGAACCCTCGACGACCTTGGAACCCTCGATCCCTAGACGACCCTGGAACCCTCGACCCTCGATCCCTCGACCCTATAGAACCCTCGAACCCTCGACCCTGAAACCCTCGACCCTTGACCCCTTAACGACCCTCGACCCCTCGGCGATCCTCGACACCCTCGTTCCCGATAAAAATTAAGAAGAAGAAGAGGAAGAAAAAAGAGGAGAAAAAAAGGAGAATAAGCTCCTCTATTCCTTCTTCTTCTCCTCTTTTTTTCTTCTTCTTCCTCTTCTTCCTCTCCTCGTCTTCTCCTTCTTCTTCTCCTTCTTTCTCTACTTATTTTTCTTTTTCCTCTCCTTCTTTTTCTTCTTCTTCCTTCTTCTTCCTTCCTCTTTTCTTCCTTTTCCTTATTTTACTTTTTCCTCTCCACTAACATAAAATGCACTAACCTAAAATGCAACAAACATAAAATGCACTAAATCGATCAACTAACCTAAAATCAGTGATAAAATGCACTAACCTAAATTCGATATCTACTAACAACTTAAAAATATTAATACATATATGAAAAATGCATATATGAAAAAAACATCATCATATCATCAACATGAACATATCATCAACATCATCATATCATCAACATCATCATATCATCATCAACATATATATGAAAAATGCACACACACACACACACACACACACACACACACACATATATATATATATATATATATATATATATATATATATATATATATATATATATATATATATATATATATATATATATATATATATATATATAGGCCTTGCATCAGAAAGGGTCTTGGGACCGGGAGGCGGGAAAGCGATTGTCTTGAGGCGCGGTGCGGCGAACCGGCACGGCTGGCGAGGGCGCAGGCGACGGCCGACTGTGCAATGGCGCTGGCGACGGCGGCGATGGCGAGGGCGGGGCGACGGCGGCGGGCGTGGGCGATGGCGACGGCGGCGGCGGTGGCGTCGGGGCAACTGGCGGCGTCGATGTGCTCGGCGTCGTCGGGGGAAACTAGCGAGGGAAATCTGAAATTTCCTAAATGCTGGCTTATATAGCAAAGCCATTGGTCCCGGTTGGTGCCACGATCCGGGACCAATGCTACTAGTCGGTTGGTGCCACCAACCGGGACCAAACCTCTTTTAGCAGCCCAAAGGCGGGAAGCGGCGACCTTTAGTCGGTTGGTGGCACCAACCGAGACTAAGGGGCGATGGTCGATTCGTGGCACCAACGGGACCAATGCTCCTCTAGTCCCGGTTGGTGCCACCAACCGGGACCAAAGGCCTGTGCTGCCCACGCCCAAATGTTTAGTCCCACCTCGCTAGTTGAGAGGGAGCCGCACCTGTTTACAAGGTGCGGTGCACCTTCCCTCTCGAGCTCCTCTCTAAAAAGCAGGCTTTCGGGCCTAACCGTGCAATGTGTGCCTGTGGGCCTACTGGGCCTCCCGCGGGCCTGAATCCTGGCCCATGGTAGGGTTTCTAGTCGTATTCAGGCCGTGGGAGCCCAGTAGGTGGCACTTTTTTTGTTTTTTTGTTTTTTTGTTTTCTTTGTTGCTTTATTTAGTTTATTTTGTTTCTACTTACAATAAAATACTTATTGTTGCTATATTGATTTACTTTCCAGTTTTTTTTTGTTTTCTGCATTATTTTTTTTGCTTTATTTTTTAATCCTTTTTGCTTTTAGTTTCAGAAAAATTATAAACTTTCTGTTAGTGCCATTAGTTTTCAAATTTGAAAACACTTTTTTTTTCGTTGTTGCTTTAGTTATTTTATTTTGTTTCTACTTACAACAAAATACTTATTGTTGCTATTTTTATTTTTTTCCAGTTTTTTTGTTTTGTTTTCTGCATTATTTATTTTCTTTTGGTTTTTTGCTTTATTTTTTAATTCTTTTTGCTTTTAGGTCAGCAAAATTATAAACTTTCTATTAAAGTTGGCATGGTATCATCATAATAGTTGCGGGAGAAAGTCTTCACTTTTCTTCGCTTGTGTCATTTGCTTATTGCGCAGTAACCATGGATAATCTTCAACGTTTATCAGGATGCTTGGGTTAGCCTTGACTTTGAAGGAGAAATTTAATGAAACTTTTCATACTCTTCAGACATGTTTGTCTTGCCCTCCACTCCCAGGATGTCCCTTTTTCCTGAAAGAACTATGTGGCGCTTTGGCTCATCGTATGATGTATTCGCTTCATTATTTTTTCTTTTCCTCGGTCTGGTAGACATGTCCTTCACATAGATAACCTGTGCCACATCATTGGCTAGGACGAACGGTTCGTCAGTGTACCCAAGATTTTTCAGATCCACTGTTGTCATTCCGTACTGTGAGTCTACCTGTACCCCGCCTCCTGACAGATTGACCCACTTGCACTTAAACGAAGGGACCTTAAAATCTACTCCGTAGTCAAGTTCCCATATGTCCATTATGTAACCATAATATGTGTCCTTTCCCCTGTCGGTTGCTGCATCAAAGCGGACACCGTTGTTTTGGTTGGTGCTCTTTTGATCTTGGTCAATCGTGTAAAATGTATTCCCATGTATCTCGTATCCTTTCCAAATCATTACAGTCGAAGATGGTCCCCTGGAAAACAAGTATTTCTCATCACAAACAGTGTTGTCACCTCTGAGACGTGTTTCCAACCAACTGCTGAAAGTCCTGATGTGTTCACATGTAATCCACTCGTCGCACTGCTCCGGGTGTTTGGAGCGCAGACTGTTCTTGTGTTCATCGACATACGGGGTCACCAAGGTAGAGTTCTGTAGAACGGTGTAGTGTGCTTGAGACCAAGAATATCCATCCCTGCATATTATTGAGTCCCTTCCAAGCGTGCCTTTTCCAGTCAGTCTCCCCTCATACCGCGATTTAGTGAGACCTATCTTCTTAAGGACAGGAATGAAGTCAACACAAAACCCGATGACATCCTCTGTTTGATGGCCCATGGAGATGCTTCCTTATGGCCTAGCGCGGTTACGGACATATTTCTTTAGGACTCCCTTGAACCTCTCAAAGGGGAACATATTGTGTAGAAATACGGGCCCCAGAATGACAATCTCGTCGACTAGATGAACTAGGACGTGCATCATGATATTGAAGAAGGATGGTGGGAACACCAGCTCGAAGCTGACAAGACATTGCGCCACGTCACTCCTTAGCGTTGGTATGATTTCTGGATCGATCACCTTCTGAGATATTGCATTGAGGAATGCACATAGCTTCACAATGGCTAATCGGACGTTTTCCGGTAGAAGCCCCCTCAATGCAACCGGAAGCACTTGCGTCATAATCACGTGGCAGTCATGAGATTTTAGGTTATGGAACTTTTTCTCTGGCATATTTATTATTCCCTTTATATTCGACGAGAAGCCAGTCGGGACCTTCATACTGAGCAGACATTCAAAGAAGATTTCTTTCTCTTCTTTCGTAAGAGCGTAGCTGGCAGGACCTTCATACTGCTTCGGAGGCATGCCCTCTTTTTCGTGCAAGCGTTGTAGGTCCTCCCGTGCCTCAGGTGTATCTTTTGTCTTCCCATACACGCCCAAGAAGCCTAGCAGGTTCACACAAAGGTTCTTCGTCACGTGCATCACGTCGATCGAAGAGCGGACCTCTAGGTATTTTCAGCAGGGTAGGTCCCAAAATATAGATTTCTTCTTCCACATGGGTGCGTGATTCTCAGCGTCATTCGGAACAGCTAGTCCGCCGGGACCCTTTCCAAAGATTATGTGTAAATCATTGACCATAGCAAGTACGTGATCACCGGTACGCATGGCGGGCTTCTTCCGGTGATCTGCCTCGCCTTTGAAATGCTTGCCTTTCTTTCTACATTGATGGTTGGTCGGAAGAAATCGACGATGGCCCAGGTACACATTCTTCCTGCAGCTTCCCAGGTATATCCAACGGCATAATGATACCAAGCCTCGGTATGAATGGCATATTTTCTAATCTTTCTAATCTTCAAGCGCATTGCATCCATCTTGATCTTGTGATCATCGACGACATCCGCAACATGCAACTCCAATATCATCTTCTCCTCCTCAAGTTTTTTTTATTTTTTCCTTCAAGAAATTGTTTTCTTCTTTAACTAAATTTAACCTCTCGACAATAGGGTCGGTTGGAATTTCCGGTTCAACAACCTCCTAGATAAATAAAATCTATGTCACGTTGGTCGGCATAATTTTCATAAACAATAAATGAACCAATAGTTATGAAAAGATAATATATACCACATCCGAATCATAGATAGGACGAGGGCCGACGGGGGCGGATACCAAAACCATCGCATTATATAAGATGCAATAATAAAAGTAAGAAAATAATACAAGTATCTATCTAAACATACAAGTAAGAATATTTTTCCTTTCAGAAAGAAGATAAGAACAAGAGGCTCACCACGGTGGTGCCGGCGATGAGATCGGTCTTGAGGCGATCGATGGCGGTGAAGACGGAGGCGGACGTGACAGACCGCTAAACCTAGACAAATATTGAGGAAAATGGAGTTTGGAGGTCGAGCTTGGAGAGGAGAAAGTTAAGTAGTGTGGCTCGGGCATTCCATCGAACACCTCTTGTGCATAGAAGGTGAGCTAGAGCACCACAAAGCTCTCCAACGGCCGGGAAGAAAAACAGAGCAGTGAAGTGCTCTGCCCGCGGGCGAGGGGTATATATAGGCAATTCATTGGTCCCGGTTCGTGGCATGAACTGAGACTAAAGGGCAGCCTTTGGTCCCGGATCAAGCCACCAACCGGGACCAATGGTGGTGGGGCAGGAGCGAGGCCCATTAGTCCTGGTTCGTCCCACCAACCGGGACCAAAAGATCCAGACGAACCGGGACCAATGGCCCACGTGGCCCGGCCGGCCCCCGGGGCTCACGAACCGGGTCCAATGCCCCCATGGGTCCCGGTTCTGGATTGAACCGGGACTAATGGGCTGACCCGGCCTGGACCATTGCCCCCTTTTCTACTAGTGCAAGTCAGCTGATTCCTGTAGTGTATCTTAGTTTTATGTTGAAGTTGAGTAGTCGTGGATGTTTGTTTGGTTTGTTTGCAGTATTGTCAATCAGTCATCGACATTGAACTACTCCCTCCGTTCCCAAATATTTGTCTTTCTAGCCATCTTAAATGGACTACAACATACGGATGCATGTAGACATGTTTTAAAATGTAGATTCACTCATTTTTCTCCGTATGTAGTCACTTGTTGAAATCTCTAGAAAGACAATTATTTAGGAACGGAGGGAGTAGTCAGTTTGTTTAAGGAAATATTATGCTATAATCCGTTTGCTTTGATACTGTTCTGCTCATGTATGTTGGAATTGTTGTCCCTTGTTTGATGCTTGCTTCGGGTGCCAAGGCGCTCTATGATTAGTAACCGTATTGGAAACTTCGTCAAACCGAGTCGATTCACGGGTGGCAAAGCCTATTTCTTTAGAGAGGGAGTTCCAGGTAAACTACAGAACACTGAAACAATGTTGTCACCAAAAGAGAGACCATGCATGATTTCCAGCAGATAATAGCAAGTGCAACTCCCAAAGATGCACTATCTTCACCCCAGGCAGTGGCGGAGACAAGCCTAGGGCAACTAGGGCTATAGCCCTAGGTCTAATACTAAGATTCCTTGTAATCCCTTTCTATAAAGTACTGAAAATTTAAAGAATTTGGTGTTCAAGCTTGCTCAGCCCTAGGCGTAGCTCGCTGCTAGCTTCGCCACTGACCCCAGGAATTGTAAGGTGAAGACGCTTAATGTAATTCTCCATGCATAATCTCTTTCAGAGTTTCAACATTAATTTCATGTCAAAGTTTTAGCACCATTTTATTTCGTGAGTAGAACATATTGAAGCTCACAAGCTGCATGAAGTAACAACACGAACATTGTTAATAAAAGAAACATGGACTCGATACGAGATGGAGCACAAATCTGAAGTCTAATCCAGCATGCATGCATGATGCATGTTTACTGGAAGTTGATCTTGGTGCCGTGAGCCTGGAGCACCTGCTCGAAGTCGGCATGGAGCAGCACCCGGACGACGGCGAGCGCCTCCTCCTGGCTGCGGATGTTGGCTTGGGTTTCCAGCATCTTGGCGAAGGGCCCATTCCACTTGCCCGTCCGGTTGGCGCGGATGATCTCGTAGGACATGGTGTCCCAGTGGTCGATGTAGGGCAGGTGCTCGGGCGCGACGCGGGACTCGCTCTCCCACCCGCCTCTGACGGTCTCGTGGATGGGCTGCAGCCGCTGTGTCTCGCTTAGCATCACCTTGAGCGTTGCCAGCGCGCGCTTGACTGGCTCGACGTCGGCGACCGCTGCCGCGGACGGGTCGTAGGCGGAGAGCACCCGGGCGGCCTCGATCATGGCCTGCCGTCCCAGCGGCACGCCCGGCAGGTTCGCGAGGCCGCCGATGAGGTCGTCGTAGCTGCTGCCGAACGGGAGCGGCGTGGATGTCGGGAACAGGTGACCGAGGCCTGGGAAGGCCTGCCAGTGGCCGCCCCCGTTGGCGAAGCCGGCGAAGGAGAGGTCGTGGGTCTGAAAGGCCACGGAGGCGTTTGGGGGGCTACTGCCATGGATGTGCAGGACGATAAGGTCAGGTCGGTCGCCGGCGGCGGCATCAGCTGCTCCTCCGTGGTTGCTGCTGCCGGCGGCGAGGGCAAGTATGAGGAAGAGAAGAAAGGTGGTCATGGCGAATCTATGGGTGGGTCGATCTATCGATCTCTTCTCTTCAATGAACAGACCAATGAATGAAGTAGTCTATATAGCTTAGGGTGGCGGTGGCAACCAACACCTATCGCACTGCACACCTGACTTGCTCCTGCCTGCTATAGCTAGTGCAACGAAAGCAGCGTGAAATGGCACAACAAGGGTGTGACTTACTGCCCATGTTCCAACCTACAGCACCACCAGACGTGTGCTTCAATTCCAACCTCTAGCTTTTGCATCCCAAGGATGTGATGAGCACTCCGTGATTTGTTGAAATCATCGTCCATCATCAAAGATCAAGCAGAGAACATTCATGGCCAAAAAAACAGAACATTTTCAGCTGAAAAAACACAAAAATGTTGCCAGAATTGTGACAATAATAACATGGCTAAAATAGACAAAGAGTATCTACAGCCAGACGCCTCAAACCAGCCTCAAACGCTCGGGCGGACGGACCGGTCACTGACCGATAAAAAAAGCGAAGCAAACGGGCACCTCAAACCGGCCTCAAACGACCGAACTGTCTAGTGCCCCTCAGATCCAACCCAAGTGCATGGCGAATATGGGGCGGTCCGGGTGCGTCTACCATGTCAGCCCGGCCCACTCTGACCTCAGTCCGTCCCCATAGAAAACCCAATCTGGAAAACCTACAGTAACTTTGCCCCCGCTTCGCTCCGCACCGCTTTGTCCCTTCCCCTCCCCTTCTTCGATTCGGTCTTGTAGTTGCTCCAATCCCATCTCCAGCGAGCATGTCGAGTTTCAGCAGCCACTCCGACGACTCCATCAACAACAAGGAGGAGTTGGGCCCTCCGAATTGCGATGGTGGTCGCGGGTGAGCACGGGGGCAGTTCGGATCTGCTCCCGCACTAGCGCAACACCGATGTCGGAGCTGGCCCTCTTGTCCCGCATGCAGCTCCACGGGGGCTGCTCAATCCACGCCCCCTCCGTCGTCCACCTCCCCCGCCGGTTGCTGCTCCACATGGGCAGTGATGGATTCTAGTGCCTGCTCCGCTGGCGTTGTTGATGCGCACCCCGAAATCAGAGTCGCGGAGGCATGCACTTCCCACCATGAGAGGTAGCGGACAAGGGAGAGGGAGGCATTGGAGCAATCCCTACGCCGCCGTCTCGGGTTGCCAGCGATGCCCGATGAGGAAGAGTGGCTCCTCGCATGGGTCTACAACCGATCACTTAAGACCGCGGAGATGACCAAGGCGCTCCGGCTAGCCATTGAGCAGTCCAACCGTGAGGCGACGGAGGCAGCGATAGAGGCAGTGAGGATGGCCAAGCTGAATCGCAAGCAAGACATGGCTTTCTGGCGTTTGAAGGGCTGCACCGACTCCGACGACCCGCCTCCTGCCGCGAATGCCTACGCGGATGCCTAGAGCAGCGTCGGTGACCAGAAGGGCAAAGGTCCAGTGAGAAAGTAGTGAAGCCACTAGTAGAAAATGGGGCAATGGTCCAGGCCGGGTCAGCCCATTAGTCCCGGTTCAGTCCAGAACCGGGACCCATGGGGGCATTGGACCCGGTTCATGAGCCCCGGGGGCCGGCCGGGCCACGTGGGCCATTGGTCCCGGTTCGTTTGGACCTTTTGGTCCCGGTTGGTGGGACGAACAGGGACCAATGGGCCTCGCTCCTGGCCCACCACCATTGGTCCCGGTTCGTGGCATGAACCGGGACCAAAGGATGCCCTTTAGTCCCGGTTCATGCCACCAACTGGGACCAATGAGGTGCCTATATATACCCCCTCGCGTAAGAGCAGAGCACACTGCTCTGTTTTTTCTGGCCGCCGAGGGGGAGAGGGCTTGGTGGTGCTCTAGCTCACCTCCTATGCACACAAGGTGTTCGATGGAATGCCCGAGCCACACTACTTAAGCTTTATCCTCTCCAAGCTCGACCTCCAAGCTCCATTTTCCTCAATATTTGTCTAGGTTTAGCGGTCCGTCATGCCCCGTCCCCGTATTCACCACCGTCGATCACCCGTGCCGATCTCATCGCCGGCACCACCGTGGTGAGCCTCTTGTTCTTATCTTCTTTCTGAAAGGAAAAATATTCTTACTTGTATGTTTAGATAGATACTTGTATTATTTTCTTACTTTTATTATTGCATCTTATATAGTGCGATGGTTTTGGTATCCGCCCCCGTCGGCCCTCGTCCTGTCTATGATTCGGATGTGGTATATATTATCTTTTCATAACTATTGGTTCATTTATTGTTTATGAAAATTATGCCGACCAACGTGACATAGATTTTATTTATCTAGGAGGTTGTTGAACCGTAAATTCCAACCGACCCTATTGTCGAGAGGTTAAATTTAGTTGAAGAAGAAAACAATTTCTTGAAGGAAAAAATAAAATAAATTGAGGAGGAGAAGATGATATTGGAGTTGCATGTTGCGGATGTCGTCGATGATCACAAGATCAAGATGGATGCAATGCGCTTGAAGATTAGAAAGATTAGAAAATATGCCATTCATACCGAGGCTTGGTATCATTATACCGTTGGATCGGTTGTTACCTTGGTTGCGATTATGATCGCATTTGTTTTCATATTGAAATGTTTTACATAGTTTCAATGTATGGTTTAATTAATTTAGATGCTCTGCAGAGCTTTATGTTGTTAGATGAGAACTATGTATGTACTTTGGTTTTAATGTGATGATGAACTTCTATTAATTTGGTCACTTAGTTATCTATTCATGATGTTCTGTAATGATTTTTGACACACTTAATTATATATAATGCACACAGATGAACCGGCAATGGATGTACGGTGACAGACACACCTCCGAGTACATTAAGGGCGTGCATGATTTTCTCGAAGTGGCTGAGGAAAACAAGCAGAATGGTTTTATGTGTAGTTTATGCCCTATATGTGGGAATACGAAGTCTTACTCTGACCGGAAAATCTTCACACCCACCTGCTTTACAAGGGTTTCATGCCACACTATAATGTTTGGACGAGGCACGGAGAAATAGGGGTTATGATGGAAGACGGCGAAGAAGAAGAGTACGATGAAAACTATGTGCCCCCTGAATACGGTGATGCTACTGAACATCAAGAGGAACCAGACGATGTGCGATGATCTGCTGCAGCGAAGCTGCTAAAGATCAAGAGGAGCCAGACGATGTGCCCGATGATGATGATCTCCGCCTGGTCATTGTTGATGCAAGGACGCAATGCGAAAGTCAAAAGGAGAAGCTGAAGTTCGATCGCATGTTAGAGGATCACAAAAAAAGGGTTGTACCCCAATTGCGAAGATGGCAACACAAAGCTCGGTACCGTACTGGAATTGCTGCAGTGGAAGGCAGAGAATGCTGTGCCTGACAAAGGATTTGAGAAGCTACTGAAAATATTGAAGAATAAGCTTCCAAAGGATAACGAATTGCCCGGCAGTACATACGCAACAAAGAAGGTCGTATGCCCTCTAGGATTGGAGGTGCAGAAGATACATGCATGCCCTAATGACTGCATCCTCTACCGCGGTGCGTACAAGAATCTGAACGCATGCCTGGTATGCGGTGCATTCCGTATAAGATCAGACGAGATGACCTGGTGATGTTGTGGCGAGCCCCGGAAGAGGGTTCTGCGAAGGTGATGTGGTATGCTCCTATAATACCACGGTTGAAACGTCTGTTCAGAAATGGAGAGCATGCCAAGTTGATGCGATGGCACAGTGAGGACCGTAAGAAAGGCGGGAAGTTGAGAGCACCCACGACGGGTCATGATGGAGAAAAATCGAGAGAAAGTCTGGGATGAGTTTGCAAGTGACCCAAGGAACTTATGGTTTGCTTTAAGCGCGGATGGCATTAATCCTTTCGGGGAGCAGAGCAGCAATCACAGCACATGGCCCGTGACTCTATATATGTATAACCTTCCTCCTTGGATGTGCATGAAGCGGAAGTTCATTATGATGCCAGTTCTCATCGAAGGCCCTAAGCAACCCGGCAACGACATTGATGTGTACCTAAGGCCATTAGTTGAAGAACTTTTACAGCTGTGGAATGGAAACGGTGTACGTACGTGGGATGAGCACAAACAGGAGGAATTTGACTTAAAGGCGTTGCTGTTCGTGACCATCAACGGCTGGCCAGCTCTCAGTAACCTTTCACGATAGACAAACAAGGGATACCACGCATGCACGCACTGTTTACTTGACACCGATAGTATATACCTGGGAAGCTGCAGGAAGAATGTGTACCTGGGCCATCGTCGATTTCTTCCGACCAACCATCAATGTTGAAAGAAAGGCAAGCATTTCAAAGGCGAGGCAGATCACCGGAAGAAGCCCGCCATGCGTACCGGTGATCACGTACTTTCTATGGTCAATGATTTACACGTAATCTTTGGAAAGGGTCCCGGCGGACTAGTGATACGTCACCAACGTATCTATAATTTATGAAGTATTCATGCTATTATACTATCCTTCTAGGATGTTTTATATGCATTTATAGGATATTTGGGACTAACCTATTAACCTAGAGCCCAGTGCCAGTTTCTGTTTTCTCCTTGATTTTGAGTTTTGCACAAAAGGATTACCAAACGGAGTCCAATTGACGTGCCAATTTTTTATGATTTTTTATGGACCAAAAGAAGACCAAAAAGTATCAGAGTTGGGCCAGAAGAGTCCCGAGCTGCCCACGAGGGTGGGGGGCGCGCCCACCCCCCCCCCCCCCAAGGCGCGTGGGCCTGCCTCGTGGACAGCTCGGGCACCTCCTTGACGTGAGATCGACGCCAAAAATTCCTATAAATACAGAAACCTTGGAAAATTAACCTAGATCGGGAGTTCCGCCGCCGCAAGCCTCTGTAGCCACAAGAAATCAATCTAGGCCCTCTCGGCACCCTGCGAAGGGCCATCATCACCGTGGCCATGGAGGAGTATCCGGAGGGGCCATCATCATCAT
This sequence comes from Aegilops longissima, assembly GCA_021605205.1. Classification (NCBI taxonomy): domain Eukaryota; kingdom Viridiplantae; phylum Streptophyta; class Magnoliopsida; order Poales; family Poaceae; genus Aegilops; species Aegilops longissima. Next base: position 747,526,798 of record CM038677.1, read on the forward strand.
GAAGGCCAAGGACCAGAGGGTGGAGGCCATGGAGGAGGAAGCACAAGGGGGAGAACCTCTCCTCCTCTCTCTTGGTGGCACCGGAGTGCCATCAGGAGGGGAATCATCACCACGGTGATCGTCTTCATCAACATCACCATCATCATCACCATCCTCATCTCTTTTACGCGGTCCACTCTCCTGCTCCCCGCTGTAATCCCTACTTTAACATGGTGCTTTATGCCACGTATTATGATCCAATGATGTGTTGCCATCCTATGATGTTTTGAGTAGATATCTTTTGTCTTTGGGTTGATTGATGATCTAGATTGGTATGAGTTGTATGTTTTACTTTGGTGCTGTCATATGGTGCCCTCCGTGTCGCGCAAGCGTGAGGGATTCCCGCTGTAGGGTGTTGCAATACGTTCATGATTCGCTTATAGTGGGTTGGTGAGTGACTGAAACACAAACCCGAGTAAGAGGGATTGTTGCGTATGGGAATAAAAAGGACTTGATGCTTTAATGATATGGTTGGGTTTTACCTTAATGATCTTTAGTAGTTGCGGATGCTCGCTACAGTTCCAATCATAAGTGCATATGATCCAAGTAGAGAAAGTATGTTAGCTTATGCCTCTCCCTCATATGAAACTGCAATAGTGATTACCTGTCTTGTTAACAATTGCCTAGGACAATTCCGCACACCGATCCACCATTATTCCACACTCGCTATTTATATTATTTAGTAATATATTCTAATTTTATGATAACAGCACCTACTTTTATATTTTATCTCTCTGATATCATACAAAGTTATCCTCTTTATACCCACAACACAGTTTTATTTCTTGTTTCTAGTTGGAAGCAAACGCTCGGTGCACGTATAGTCGTATCAATGGCAGATAGGGCTTGAGAGAATATTGATCTTACCTTTAGCTTCTTGTGGGTTCGACACTCCATACTTATCACTTCCACCTTTGGGAATTGCTATGATGATTCCCTGCACTTGGGGATTATCAAGCTCTTTTCTGGCGCCGTTGCCGGGGAGCAATAGCGTGGGGTTGATATTCTCGTGTGTGCTTGTTTGCTTTCTTCATTAAGTAGATTTTGTTTTTCCTTTTTGTTTATGTTTAGTTGTGGGTGAAACATACAAAAAAAATTAAAATAATGAAAATACAAAAAAAATTACTTGCCTTTCATGCCTAAAAAGTTTTTCAGAAAGAGAAGCGATTGGAAAGTTTTGCATTGAAGAAGTGAGGGTCGACCTTGAGCACTTGTGTTCAGGCTCACGGAAACAATGTAGAATTTTTCATGGAAGTTCCTCTATAAATAATTTTCCCCTTGTATATATTCATTGTATTATAAAAACAATATGCCAAGCTTTGGTTTTAGGATGATTAGATTGCTTGTTTACTATGTGCAGAACAAAAACAGAAACTTTGGCTGTAGTGCGTGAATTTTAATTTTTTACTGGAAAGTCAAATGGGTCTGAATCTTTTTGAACATTACTTATGTACAAATTTTTCAAATTTTCAAATTTAGTTCTTTATTTTAGGAGTTACAGAAGTTTGCCAAACTTCCAAATTACTACAGACTGTTCTGTTTTTAACAGATTCTGTTTTGCGTGTGTTGTTTGCTTATTTCGATGAATCTATGGCTAGTATCGGGGGGTATGAACCATAGAGAAGTTGGAATACAGTAGGTTTAACACCAATATAAATAAAGAATGAGTTAATTACAGTACCTAAAGGCAGTGATTTGCTTTATTACACTAACGGATCTCACAAGTTTTTGTTAAAGTTTTGTGTGAATGAAGTGTCCGAAGGCCGAGGAGCTATCAATATGAGAAGAATAAAGAGAGGCAATATTTCAAGCTTGGCGATGCCCAAGGCACCCCAAGTAAATATTTCAAAGGATACTCAAGCATCTAAGCTTGGGGATGCCCCGGTTGGCATCCCATCTTTCTTCTTCAACAAATATCGGTTTACCTCGGTTTTTGCTTTGTTCACATGATTTGTGTCCCTTGTGTTTTTGGTTTTCCTTTAAGAACCATGCTAGCATGAGATATCCCTTCATTGATTTATAGAATACTTCATGTGCTTCACTTAAATATTTTAAGTATGATCTTATAGAATTGCTCTTTGTGCTTCACTTAAATCTTTTGAGTATGATTTTATAGAATACTTCATGTGCTTCACTTAAATCTTTTAAGTATGATCTTATAGAATTGCTCTTTGTGCTTCACTTAAATCTTTTGAGTATGGTTTTATAGAATGCTTCATGTGATTCACTTATACATTTTGAGCTTGGATATTCGTTAGTTGTAGAATGCTCCATGAACTTCACTTATATCTTTTGGAGTATGAATAATACTATCATTTAAAGTGGGTTTGGAAGAGTGTCAACTTTAGGAATTAGTGATCCCACTAATTTGGAAGTGTTGAATCTTAGTGTGATATTTATGAAAGTGGATTTGGAAGAGTGTCAACTTTAGCTAGTAATGATTCCACTATTTCGGAAGAGGTTTCAATTAAGTATGAGAACAAAGTTACTATCCATGATGCTACTGAAAATTATTACGAGGGAGGAATACATGCTTGTAGGAGTTGCAATAATATCAAGTTTCCTCTCTATGTGCTTAAAGTTTTGAAGTTATACTTGTTTTGCCTTCCTATGCTAGTTGATTCTTGTTCCCATAAGTTGTGTGCTCACAAAATCCCTAGGCATAGGAAGTGGGTTAGATTTAAATGTGCTAGTCATATTCTTCAAGATGCTCTTCTTGTGCTTCAATTCCTATCTTTTATGAGAGCATCATTGAAATCATCATGCCTAGCTAAAAGGCATTAAAGAAAAGCGCTTGTTGGGAGACAACCCAATATTTACCCTTACTGTTTTTGTGTGTTTACATGATTAAGCTACTGTAGTAATCATGTTTTATAGCTTTTGTTTCAATAAAGTTCCAAGTAAGACCTTTGGGAAGACTTGGGTGAAAGCTGATGTGATCTTGCTCTAAAAAACAGAAACTTTGCGCTCACGAGAATAGATGTCATTTTTAACAGAAGAGTGCTATTGAGTTGATTCTTTTTTCGGAAGATTAATAGACAAATTCCTCACGTCCAACAATTTATTTCATAATTTTTGGAGTAGTAGAAGTATGGTTATTGTTCAGATCATTACAGACTGTTCTGTTTCTCACAAATTCTATTTTCATTGCTTAGTTTGCTTGTTTTCTAGTTTCTATGGTTTATATTTCTCAATATAAATTGTATAAATGATATGGTACAGTAGGAATTATGTGAAAACAAATATCAACCTTGTCTTTGACAGTACCAAAGTGAATGGTTTACTCTTTATCATACTAACCTATCTCACGAAGTTTGGTTAAGTTTTGTGTGATTGAAGTTTTCAAGCTTTGGGTGAGATATCGATATGAGGAGAATAAGGAGTGGAAAGACCCTAAGCTTGGGGACGCCCAAGGCTACCCAAGGTAATATTTAAGGAATACTCAAGCGCCTAAGCTTGGGGATGCCCCGGAAGGCATCCCCTCTTTCGTCTTCAAAAACTATCGGTATACCTTACTCGGAGCTATATTTTTATTCGTCACATGATATGTGTTTTGCTTGGAGCGTCATTTTATTTTGTTAGTATTTTCTTGATTTATTTATAATAGTGTTTTGCATCTTTAGTTTCAATAAAAATATCAAGGATAGCCTTTACCATGCTTATTTTGCTAGTATACATGTTGCTGTTTGAAAACAGAAAGTTTACCGCTGTTGCAAAAATTCCCTAGAAAAGTCAGAGAATGATATAATGTTGAAACTTTTTGCAGATTGAGCTCTGATAAATCTTCTAAAGCTTACTATTTTTCTCATAATTGTTGGAGTTAGGGAAGTATGATGAATCTTGCATTCTTTACAGACTATACTGTCTTGGCAGATTGCTGTTATAGTTGCATTGTATGCATATGTTTGCTTGTTTAATGATTCTATTTGAGGATAGGAGTATTAAATATGCAGAGACATTTAGTATGCAATGTTGAATAATAATTTTAGTGTTTTGTTACAGTAGAAAATGATAAGGTTTTGCATTGGTTTACACTAACCTATCTCACGAGTTCTTGTTGAGTTTGGTGTGGATGAAGCTTTTGATAAAAAGAGAAACCAAGATATGAGAGGAATTAAGGAGATATAAAAGTTCAAGCTTGGGGATGCCCAAGGCACCCCAAGATAATATTCCAAGAAGTCTCAAGCATCTAAGCTTGGGGATGCCCCGTTAGGCATCCCACCTTTCTTCTTCAACAACTATCAGTTAGTATCGGTTGAGCCTAAGTTTTTGCTTCTTCACATGAGTTGTGCTATCCTTGCAATGTCACTTTATTTTGTTTTATTTGCTGTTTGAATAAAATCATTGGATCTGAATTATTGAATTGAAAAAAAGGGACCCTCCCATGGCTAGTTATTTATTTGACTACTCAGTGCTCTTCACTCATATCTTCTGGAGTAGTTTGTCAATTGCTCATGTGCTTCATGTATATCCTATGAGTAAATGGTTGAATAAATTGAATGTCATAAACCTGAATTTATATATGTTTCATATGCTTATAACATGGTTAGTGATGACTTCACACATAGAAAGTATGAGGCATAAAAGTTATTGAGAGCTGGAAAACGTAGTTTTGGTCATCGTCGCAATTAATAGGAAGTAATAAGGAAAGAGAGGTTCACTTACAGATATATTATCTTGGACATCTTTTATGATTGTGAAGCACTCATTAAGTATGACATGCTAAAAGAGTTGACGTTGGACAAGGAAGACAACGTAATGGTTTATGTTTTCCGACATCTCAGTTAAAGTATATTGTCATTGACCTTCCAAACATGCCGAGCTTGCCTTTCCCCCTCATGCTAGCCAAAATTCTCAGCACCAAGTAGAGATACTACTTATGCTTTCAAAATCCTTAAACCAGTTTTGCCATGAGAGTCCACTATATCTACCTATGGATTGAGTAAGATCCTTCAAGTAAGTTGTCATCGGTGCAAAGCAATAAAAATTGCTCTAAATATGTATGATTGATTGGTGTGGGAGAAATAAGCTTTATATGATCTTGTGATGTGGAAGTAATAAAAGCGACGGACTGCATAATAAAGGTTCATATCACAAGGGGCAATATAAAGTGACGTTCTTTCACATTGAGATTTTGTGCATCCAACCTTAAAAGCGCATGACAACCTCTGCTTCCCTCTGCGAAGGGCCTATCTTTTACTTTATGTTTTTTACTTTATGCTTGAGTCAAGGTGATCCTCACCTTTCCCTTTTTCATTTTATCCTTTGGCAAGCTCTTCGTGTTTGGAAGATCATGATATATATATATATATATATATATATATATATATATATATATATATATATATATATATATATATATATATATATATATATATATATATATATATATATATATCCAATTGGATGTAAGTTAGCATGGGCTATTATTGTTGACATCACCTAAAGGTGAATACATTGGGAGGCAATACAATAAGCCCCTATCTTTCTCAGTGTCCGGCTGAAACTCCATAACCACAAGTATTGCGTGAGTGTTAGCAATTGTGGAAGACTATATGATAGTTGAGTATGTGGACTTGCTGAAAAGCTCTATTTTTTGACTCTATCTGATGTTATGATAAATTGCAATTGCTTCAATGACTGAGATTATAGTTTGTTAGTTCTCAATGAAGTTTCTGAACCATGCTTGACATTGTGATTAGATTGTTACTTGATCATGAAAAGTTTTATGAGATGAGCTACTGTTATGACATATAATGATGCTAGAAAAAGTGATTGGATTTATCATTGATCAAACTTATGCACTTGCTAGCATTCACACATCATAAATTATTTCTTTTATCATTTACCTACTCGAGGACGAGCAGGAATTAAGCTTGGGGATGCTGATACGTCTCCAACGTATCTATAATTTATGAAGTATTCATGCTATTATACTATCCTTCTAGGATGTTTTATATGCATTTATATGTTATTTTGTATGATTTTTGGGACTAAACTATTAACCTAGAGCCCAGTGCCAGTTTCTGTTTTCTCCTTGATTTTGAGTTTTGCACAAAAGGATTACCAAACGGAGTCCAATTGACGTGCCAACTTTTTTATGATTCTTTATGGACCAAAAGAAGACCAAAAAGTATTGGAGTTGGGCCAGAAGAGTCCCGAGCTGCCCACGAGGGTGGGGGGCGCCCAGGGCACGTGGGCCTGCCTCGTGGACAGCTCGGGCACCTCCTTGACGTGAGACCGACGCCAAAAATTCCTATAAATACAGAAACCTCGGAAAATTAACCTAGATCGGGAGTTCCGCCGCCGCAAGCCTCTGTAGCCACGAGAAATCAATCTAGGCCCTCTCTGGCACCCTGCCGGAGGGGGCCATCATCACCGGTGGCCATGGAGGAGTATCTCGGAGGGGCCATCATCATCATGAAGGCCAAGGACCAGAGGGTGGAGGCCATGGAGGAGGAAGCACAAGGGGGAGAACCTCTCCTCCTCTCTCTTGGTGGCACCGGAGTGCCATCGGGAGGGGAATCATCACCGCGGTGATCGTCTTCATCAACATCACCATCATCATCACCATCCGCATCTCTTTTACGCGGTCCACTCTCCCGCACCCCGCTGTAATTCCTACTTGAACATGGTGGTTTATGCCACATATTATGATCCAATGATGTGTTGCCATCCTATGATGTTTTGAGTAGATATCTTTTGTCTTTGGGTTGATTGATGATCTAGATTGGTGTGAGTTGTATGTTTTACTTTGGTGTTGTCCTATGGTGCCCTCCGTGTCGGCATAGCGTGAGGGATTCCGCTGTAGGGTGTTGCAATCGTTCATGATTCGCTTATAGTGGGTTGGTGAGTGGTGAAACACAAACCCGAGTAAGAGGATTGTTGTGTATGGGAATAAAGAGGACTTGATGCTTTAATGCTATGGTTGGGTTTTACCTTAATGATCTTTAGTAGTTGCGGATGCTTGCTACAGTTCCAATCATAAGTGCATATGATCCAAGTAGAGAAAGTATGTTAGCTTATGCCTCTCCCTCATATGAAACTGCAATAGTGATTACCGGTCTTGTTAACAATTGCCTCGGACAATTCCGCACACCGATCCACCATTATTCCACACTCGCTATTTATATTATTTAGTAATATATTCTAACTTTATGATAACAACACCTACTTTTATATTTTAGCTCTCCGATATCATACAAAGTTATCCTCTTTATACCCACAACACAGTTTTATTTCTTGTTTCTAGTTGGAAGCAAACGCTCGGTGCACGTAGAGTCGTAATCAGTGGCAGATAGGGCTTGAGAGAATATTGATCTTACCTTTAGCTCCTTGTGGGTTCGACACTCCATACTTATCACTTCCACCTTTGGGAATTGCTACGATGATTCCCTGCACTTGGGGATTGTCAACTAGTTGTTCTGAATGACGCTGAGAAACACGCACCCATGTGGAAGAAGAAGTCTATATTTTGGGACCTACCCTACTGGAAAGACCTAGAGGTCCGCTCTTCGATCGACGTGATGCACGTGACGAAGAACCTTTGCGTGAACCTGCTAGGCTTGTTGGGCGTGTATGGGAAGACAAAAGATACACCTGAGGCACGGGAGGACCTGCAATGCTTGCACGAAAAAGACGGCATGCCTCCGAAGCACTATGAAGGTCCTGCCAGCTACGCTCTTATGAAAGAAGAGAAATAAATCTTCTTTGAATGTCTGCTCAGTATGAAGGTCCCGACTAGCTTCTCGTCGAATATAAAGGGAATAATGAATATGCCAGAGAAAAAGTTCCAGAACCTAAAGTCTCATGACTGCCACATGATTATGACGCAACTGCTTTCGGTTGCATTGAGGGGGCTTCTACCGGAAAACGTCCGATTAGCCATTGTGAAGTTATATGCATTCCTCAATGCAATATCTCAGAAGGTGGTCGATCTAGAAATCGTACAAACGCTAAGGAGTGATGTGGCGCAATGTCTTGTCAGTTTCGAGCTGGTGTTCCCACCATCCTTCTTCAATATCATGACGCACGTCCTAGTTCATCTAGTCGACGAGATTGTCATTCTGGGGCCCGTATTTCTACACAATATGTACCCCTTTGAGAGGTTCATGGGAGTCCTAAAGAAATATGTCCGTAACCACGCTAGGCTAGAAGGAAGCATCTCCATGGGCCATCAAACAGAGGATGTCATCGGGTTTTGTGTTGACTTCATTCCTGGCCTTAAGAAGATAGGTCTCCCTAAATCGCGGTATGAGGGAAGACTGACTGGAAAAGGCACGCTTGGAAGGGACTCAATAATATGCAAGGATGGATATTCTTGGTCTCAAGCACACTACACAGTTCTACAGAACTCTACCTTGGTGACCCCGTATGTCGTTGAACACAAGAACAGTCTGCGCTCCAAACACCCGGAGCAGTGCGACGACTGGATTACATGTGAACACATCAGGACTTTCAGCAGTTGGTTGGAAACACGTCTCAGAGGTGACAGCACTGTTTGTGATGAGCTGTACTTGTTGTCTAGGGGACCATCTTCGACTGTAATGATTTGGAAAGGATACGAGATAAATGGGAATACATTTTACACGACCGCCCAAGATCAAAAGAGCACCAACCAAAACAGCGGTGTCTGCTTTGATGCAGCCACCGAGAGGGGAAAGGACACATATTATGGTTACATAGTGGACATATGGGAACTTGACTACGGGGTACAGATTTTAAGGTCCCTTTGTTTAAATGCAACTGGGTCAATCTGTCAGGAGGCGGGGTACAGGTAGACCCACAGTACGGAATGACAACAGTGGATCTGAAAAATCTTGGGTACACTGACGGACCGTTCGTCCTAGCCAATGATGTGGCACAGGTTATCTATGTGAAGGACATGTCTACCAGACCAAGAAAAAGAAAAGATAAGGAAGCGAATACATCATACGATGAGCCAAAGCGCCACATAGTTCTTTTAGGAAAAAGGGACATCGTGGGAGTGGAGGGCAAGATAGACATGTCTGAAGATTATGAAAAGTTTCATGAAATTCCTCCCTTCAAAGTCAAGGCTGACCCAAGCATCCTGATAAACGATGAAGATTATCCATGGTCACAGCGCAATAAGCAAATGACACAAGCGAAGAAAAAGTGAAGACTTTCTCCCGCAACTATTATGATGATACCATGCCAACTTTGTAACAGACGAGTATGATACCATTGTCCGTTTTGTACATGCACATGCTATGTGGGTGAAATTATGATACCATGCCAACTTTCAACTTTTTCAGAGTTCATTTGAAATGCTTTAATGTCTTATGGTTCGTCCCTCGTAATACCATTAATCCCGGTTCGCTCCTTGTCAACTATGTTCTCACCAAGAACACTCTCAAGAGGGCAGCCACGTGGGCCATTGGTCCCTGTTCGTCTGGACCTTTTGGTCCCGGTTCCATGCATGAACCGGGACCAATGCGCCTCGCCCCTGGCCCATGAGCATTAGTCCCGATTTGTGCCACAAACCGGGACTAAAGGGTTGGTCCTCGTTGCGCTCAGAGTTTAGTCCCACCTCGCCAACCGAAGGGCACTCACACCGGTTTATAAGCCCGTCCCTCTCTGCCTTATTGAGCTCCTCTCAAAGTGAAAATAGATGCCCCTATACAGGGAATTTGACCTAAATTCATAGTGAATTTCTCTGAAATTCATAGAAATTTATTATGAATTTATGTTGAATTTTCTCTATAGGCGCATCTATGTTCATTTTTTTAGTAATGTTAATCACAAACTTGTGATTCACACAAATTTCAAAGAATTCAAATTTTAACTATTCGAATTTAAAAACTAATGGCACTAACAGAAAGTTTATAATTTTTCTAAAACTAATGACACTAACAGAAAGTTTATAATTTTGCTGACTTAAAAGCAAAAAGAATTAAAAAATAACACAAAAAACAAAAGAAAATAAATAATGCAGAAAACAAAACTAAAAACTGGAAACAAAATAAAAATAGCAACAATAAGTATTTTGTTGTAAGTAGAAACAAAATAAAATAAATAAAGCAACAAAGAAAACAAAAAAACAAAAAAAGTATTTTCAAATTTGAAAACTAATGGCACTAACAGAAAGTTTATAATTTTTCTAAAACTAAAAGCAAAAAGACGTCGCCCCATTGTCGCCTGCCCGTCGTCGTCGCTGTTCGCGCGCCTGCTTCGACAGCGTGCCGCCTGGGCCCGCCCGTCGTCGCCGTCGCCTGCGCCCCTGCCCGACACGCGCCTCCCCGCCCGCCCGTCGCCGTCGCCCGCGCCCCAGCCCGAGCAACGTGCCGCCTGCCCGCCATCACCGTCGCTCGCACTTCTGCCCCGACAAGACGTCTCCGCCCGCCTCCGTACATCGTCGCCGTCGCCCTGCCTCGCCCTTCGTCGACGTCGCCCCTACCCCGAGCGAGCGCCCACTGCCCCGTCGCCATCCTCGCCGCCGACCCCGCGGTCCTCCTAACCTTGGTCCAGCCGGCGCCCTCCCTAGCATTTTTCATATATATGCTTGTTTTTTCATATATATGCTTGATGATATATATGCTTGTTATCATATTTGTTTTTGTTCATATATATGTGATGATTTTTTATAAAATATGATGTTTTTTCATAGATGATCACATATATGATGTATGCACGGATGTGGATGAAATATGATTTTTTTTTGTTCATAGAACATGATGTTTTTTTATTCACAGATTATTTTTTGTTTATGAGAGAGTCGGGGACGTCGAGGGATCATAGATGTATTTTTTCAGAATTTTCTATCGTGCATAGACGGAGTTAAGACCACGGGAGCACCCCATCCCTATCGTTGCAAAAGTTGCTAAGTGATATTAAGAAGGACGTGGGGGGGGGGGTCGATATACCCCCTCCCCGATAATATTATTTTCATGTACGTCTGTCGTGTCGATATAAACTCCCGATAACTTCAACACGTGGGGGGGTCGATATACCCCCTCCCGATAACTTCAACACGAGGGGGGTTGATATACCCCTCCTCTATAACTTCAACACGTGGGGGGGGGTCGATATACCCCCTCCCGATAACTTCAACACGAGGGGGCCGGGGTCGATATACCCCCTCCCGATAACTTCAACACGTGGGGGGGGGGGTCGATATACCCCCTCCCCGATAATATTATTTTCCCATGTATGTATGTCGTCGTTGTCGATATAAACCCCTCCCGATAACTTCAACACGTGGGGGGGGGGGGTCGATACACCCCCTCCCCGATAACATTATTTTCCCGTGTATGTATCTCATCGTTGTCGATATTACCCCCTCCTTGAAGCGTTCTCAAGGCCACACCAAACCCTTGAAGCATTCTCGAGGCCACCCCAAACCCTTGAAGCATTGTCGAGGCCACCCCAAACCTTAGAGAAGCAGCGTCGAGGCCACTAATATGATTCCTTATTGTGATTAGCTAGCTAGTTCTACGTTTGCCACTAATATATCTATCTATCATGTTTGAATAATAATTGCCATGTTGTAAATACTTGTAGAAACTATGGACACCCCCCGAGACGAAGCACAAGAAGCGTTGTTGGGGGACATAATCGCACAAGGAAGTGATGCTGTCTGCTCGTTGTTTCTCAACGACACCGATGGTCTGGAAGGACAGGGTGAAGAAGCAGCTGGATATGATTATGATGGCTCCGGTGACCCAATGCCGGTGCAAGAAGGAGACGTGAGGACGGCTCCGGTGACCCAATGACGGTGCAAGAAGGAGACCGTGATGACGGCTCCGGTGACCGAATCGAGTCTGGCCAGGTATATATATTAGTTAAGCCTGTGCTGACTAGCTAATTGATGCATTCATTGTTTTGGTATATGTACACATATTAATTAACTCTCGTCTTTCTTGTTTTTTTAGCCCTCCGGATCGAGCACAACTTCGGTAAGGAGACGAGGCCCGAAGAAAAAGTTGAGCTCGGATGAAAGGTTTGAGATCACAACAATCGCGCGCGACGGCGAACCGATTGAACCCATCCGGACAAAGAACGCATTTGCTGCTCGGTCACGGGGTTCTTGTTTGGGACAGGATCGATCAGCATCCACCAATGGTATAAGCCTAAGAACGAAGACCCAGAGGTGTCTTATGTCAATGATATGCAGAAAGATGATCTTTGGACTGAGCTGAAGGCAAATTTCACCCTACCGCCAGAGGAGGATCCGGAGAAGCCAGTTATAGAGCAATTAATCAATTCTTTTGCTCTTAAGAAGATGGCAGCCTATTCAGGAGGTGGAGGAAAGAGCTGAAAAAGTTTGTCGACAAAGAAGAGACACCAGAATTCATCGGCAAATATGAGAAGATCAGAGATCACTGGCCCGCATTTGTAGCCCACAAGACATCGGAAAAGAGTAAGAAGATGTCGGCGACAAACAAGCAAAATGCTGCGAAGAAGAAGTTTCACCATCGCACGGGTCGGTGGCTACCTCAAAGCCCGCCTAAGTGGGCCAAGGCTGAGAATGATCTGCTTGATAAAGGGATCGAACCAGAGACAATGAACTGGCGAGACCGTTGCGGACTTGGTTCTTGGTCGGCAGAACCTTGGACCCAGATCGAGGAAGTGCCGTTGGACGGACGAGCAACTGAAAATACCAGTCAAGAGGATTCGGCACTATATCGATGCAGCGCAGCAAGGGGAGTTCGTTCCAGACAGGGAGAACGACGAGCTCACAATGGCCCTCGGGAATCCTGAGCACCCTGGACGGACACGAGGCACGCCAGGCTCCATTCCGTGGAAGGTTGGTTTTCCGGACGCAGACGGTTACAAATGCCAAGAGAGGTGGAAGAAAGTGCAGCAGACCGAAGTGCAGGCGCTGCACGCAAGGGTACAAGCGATAGAGGAACGAGAAGCAAATCGCAGCAAATGAACTGCCGAAGCTTCCCCCGAAGCTACCCCGCCATCTCAGCGGAGAAGCAGCGTGGCTTCCACCGAGCTGCTTCAGCCGGAGCATGTCTTGACAGCTCCTGCTAGCTACCCCGTGGATTTTATCACGAATTCTCAAAATTGCCACCTTATGACGCAATGGCAGAACTTAAAGGTCAAGGCGGCTGTCGGCCAAGTTCGACCTTCTGAACCCGGGGCAACTTTTCACTGTCGTCCGATTCCAGAAGGATATTCTAGGGTGACGGTGGACGAAATAACGGAGGGATTTGAGGACCTCCAGCTTGACCACCCTACCGGTGAAGGGGAGACTAGGCTGGGTTCTGCTCTGAAGACTCCATGCATATGGCGGAAGGAGCTCATCAACCTTCCGAACTGGACGCCTCCGCCTCCTCCTCCTCCTCCTCCTCCGGCAAGTCAGGACACTTCGCCTCCTCCACCGCCTCCTCCTCCGGCGAGTGACGATCAGGGCACTCGGCCTCCTTCTCCGGCACGTGGCGGCACTCCGCCTCCTTCTCCGCCTGCGCCGACGCGCCCGAGCAGCCAGCATCCTCCTCCTTCTCCGCCTCGCCAGCAAGGGCGGAAGAGACCCGTCGCCGCCCCGGCTGCTCCGGCGCGTCGTAGTCCTTCTCCTCCGCCTCGTAAGGAAGCACGAAAGAAGATAGCCGCAGCCGCTCCGTCTGCTCCGGCGTCTAGCAATCTGACAGCAGAGACGGAGGCATACTGATACGGTCCACCTCTCAAGCCTCTAGAGAAGTTACCGTACGAGATGACCGTGGACGAAAACAAGAAGATCGTGCGGACCGAAGTGAAGGACTTCTTTGAAGGGTTGAAAGCCCAGAGACATCCACCTCCGGAGGAGAAGGTAGATCCGGTGAAAGCAAAGCGCACTATCGATGCCCTGAGGAAACCACCAAAGTCTCCGCCGAAAACCAACTATGAGCGCATTACTCAAAAGGCATATCAAGAAGCGTCGCGGTCGGGAACTACTGTCAGTGATCAAAGGTTAAAAGAACGACGAGCAGCTGGGAAAAAAATTGCCCAGCTCGGCGAACAAGCGAACCAATCGTGCCCCCCGCTCAATGTGTCTAGCGACATCGTCGCTAATGCTCCGGGGACGGTGCCCGGTTATACCAATCTTGGAGATTACCTGCCTGACAATCAACTTCCTGATTTCATGGAGGTGGACGAACACAGATACGAGTACGGGAAGCCTCTCGTCAAAGATGAAAAATCTTTAACAACGATGATGCGAAGATTCCATAATTGGTACATGAAAACCTGCAGAGAGTCTGGGGGGACGAATACTTTGTATCTGGGAATTAAAGAGGAGCACGACCTCGTTGGAACTGATCTGTTGACTGTTCCATTTGAGGAGTTCTTCGAGTTCTTCAATCAAAATGCCCTCGATAAATTAACGGTATTTTGCTACTGTCTGTAAGTACTATTTCTGTCACTAAGTCTCTATATATAGCTCAGCTCTTTCATTGCATGTATTTATAATTAATTATCCTCACTATATTATGCAGATTGAAGATCGTCGAGTGCAGAAAACAAGAAATGTATGATATTGGGTTCATTAACACAAATATCATAGATGAAATTCAGGTTAAAAAGCACACCGAAGAGGCCGAGGCCAACTTTCTACACTCGTTGATCAAAAATCAAAACAAAGATACCATACTCTTTTCTTACAACTTCAAGTGAGTGTTACTTGCGTGTGCATATTCGGTTTCCCTTATTACTCAAGCAAGGTTATAGTAATGTAATTGATGAGTTATGCATGCGTGCGCAGCTTCAACTATGTTTTTCTGGAGATTAAGCTTCAGCGGGGACTAGTAACCGTCTTAGACTCGAGACGAAAAGATCCCGAAACCTATGCGGACATGACTAAATTGCTCAACAAGTAAGTTCAGTCGATCATTATCGCACCATATCGGCAACTTTTTGTTCATTTCCTGATATCTCAAGTAATAATAATTATTTTTTTTGTCTTGCAGGTTTTGAAAACAGTTCACCGCAGAAGCTCCGGGACTACCGAAGGAGCTGCGATATACATACCCGAAAGTAAGTACTACTATATAGCTAGCTAGTTGCGCGCATCTCCCGTTGATTCTATAGCTATACTTTCATCAATGCCATTTATAATGCTTCATTATCAGTTTGATTGACCTCTATTTCTCGTAAAGTGCTTGTGGCAGGAAGAAGTGAATAATTTCTGTGGATACTACATGTGTGAGTTCATCTACAACGCGACTTTGAAAAATAAGCGGGGCTACTCTAAAAGACAATATGAAGTGCGTAAGCAATAATATTCACAATTTCATTTTATTACACCATCATTTCTGTTGAGTTTCATTCATATATATGTATTAACCCCCTTCTTCAAATTAAACTTTGCAGATGCGGAATGAACTCCTACCACAAGATTGCATGAAAGCAATTCAAGAGGAATTGGCGGGATTCTTTCTTGACCAAGTCATCAATAAAGCCGGAGAATACCATGTGGAAGTTGATTTCAAATGCTAGGGGATTGTAAGAGATCTTACATATTGTATATGTATGTAGCCAGTAGCGTCGGATAGATAATACGAAAACTTGTTGTTCGACCAATCTCTCGGAGAAGGAGAGGTCGATCGATCACTTCTCTCGGTATGCATGACGAACTTCTGTACTTAATTGTTTCCTTCATTTTCTTACTAGCTAGCGTGTCGAGGGCCTCTCTATGTATAGTACGTAGCATCGACCAAGCACGGACATAAGAGAGGATACTTCTCTCTATTAATTAGCTAGCTAACACAATATATGAAACACCTAAATTAACCCCCCAAAACCCCCAACCACCCCCCCCCCCCCCTTCAAAAAAAACAAAAACCACAGCCCCTCAAATGCTGACGCGTGGGTGCCTATTGGTCCCGGTTGGTGCCACCAACAGGGACCAAAGGCCCTCCTGCGTGTGCTCGGCGCACCGGCCACGTGGAGGCCCATCTGTCCCGGTTCTGGACTGAACCGGGACTAAAGGGCCAGGGCATTAGTAACGACCCTTTAGTCCCGGTTCAGGAACCGGGACAAAAGGCCCTTACCAACCGGGACTACTGGTGGTTTACCTACTAGTAATCTAGTTTAATTTCAAGTTTTTAGTAATCTAGTTTAAACTTGTCCGTTGTTTATGTGGATTATGTGACCTTGTCGTTCTTTTGGATATTTGTTGGTGATGTTTTGGTGATCAGAATGTGCATTTCTATATCCGTTCAATGATCTACATTATTTAGTTCTACATTGCATGCTTCAGTACTGATATGGGTACCGGATATAAGATACACAGATGTGGATAACAGGATTTGAGGAGTGCCCGATGAGTGCCGGGGCGCGTCCATGAGCGTTTGAGGGCCCTGATTTGCTGTCCGCGGCATGCTCTTAGCTTGGATGTAGTGTGCGAGCGCTACCTCTTTTTTTTTGGATTTTACATTTGTCTACGGTTTTCCAAGGGGTGGTTTTCTTTTGTTTCTCGGTGTTTTCCCACGGTTTTTCCTTTTTCTTTTCTTTTTGCCATCTTTACTTTTTGTTTTTGTTAATACAAATAAATCAGTAACAACTTTGTAAATTTCAGCTTTTCATCCCCTATTACGCGACGGCCACGATAAACTTTCCCTTACAAGCTTTGTCGGTGAGCCCGTGAATTCATCTCTCTTCTAGTTAGTTTTCCAGAATTCGACCCTCCTCGAGTTCGTCCATTGGGACGTAGTCAACGGCGCTCCAACGTTGATTCATGTCGTCTCCTTGGGGCAGGGAGGTTTGGATTTTTTTTGTTGTGTTGTGAGATTTGGTGTCAGGTGCTTCAGATCTATTCAAGTGTTTAACAACGACAACTACGCCTACAGGGTGTTGGTTCTTAGGGGCATGTGCACGAAGACTTTTTTCAACACTCCCGAACATTTAAAAAGTTACAAATATTTTTAAAAATTCAATGTCCTCTTTTTAGAAATGATATTATAAACATTGTGCATGAGACCGTCCGGCTGTTATCGACAAGGTCAAGCTGGCTTCGGTAGCGGTGCACTACAACGTCGCGCTGACAGTTTATTCTGGTGGTAGTAGTGGTCGTTGGGTGGTCTCGGAATCTCGATGTAATTTCTATTATGTTTGAGGTACTTTATATTTTTTTATGAACTTTGATAATAGATGTGGATCATTTTTGTAATAAAAAAAATCATGAACATTTTTGTAGACATATGAATATTTAAAAAAAATGTGAACATTTTTAAAAATCAATATCATTTTTCAAAAATCTCAAAAAAGTGGACCTAAGGACCGTCTCCGAGAGCTGCCACTCAACGTCCGCGTAGCCACCGGCTAGCGCCTGTCCAACCACCATGTCCAAGAGCTCTGCGAGGACGCCCTCTACCTCACCACCGATGGGCTCGATCTAGGAGGGCTGAAATCAACCAAACCGTCGCCGTCTTCGTCTCCTGCACCGAGCGCTGTTGTCACTCGATTCGTCAATGTGCTCCTCGCATCTCCAGGAGGCTAATTAGCCCCTCAGCCTGCAAGCCGTTGCCTTGTAGAGTCGTCGCCGTCGCGTCTGAGCTGTTGCCGCCGCTTAGGTCCGCCGCCAGCACACCTCCGTCCACCCCGCGACCTCCTGTTTGCGTCCCCTGGATGCGCACGAGCTCCGGGTTCGCCCTGGTAGCCTCATCCTCCGCTCCCGTGGCCTGGCCTGCCATGCGGACTCCGCCGCGTGGTTTGGTCGCCGGCGATGACCTCGCCCGGATGTGCCATTGACAAGTGGGCTCGACAGAAAAGGATGAGACCGGGCGGAAATTAGGGGGGAAAAAGGAAATGTCCCTTTTTTATATCCGTGAATATTTTTTTAATTGTTGAACTTTGTCAAATCTATCAGAAAAGATGTGCTTGGTTTTTTTTTCCGAGTCACCAGCTGCTAGTTTTTTCCGAGGAACGAATAGAAAAAAAGAACCAGTGATGAGGGCGAGCACTATCGGGCCCAGCCTAGCATGTGATATACCTACATTGTGACGCAAACAGGGCGAGATTAGGGGTTTTCAGCATCGCCACTAGGGTTGTAGGTATTGGCCATCAGGCTTCAGTCTTGTACTCCCTCTGTAAACAAATATAAGAGCGTTTAGATCACTACTTTAGTGATCTAAACGCTCATATATTTATTTATGAAGGGAGTACTAAATTACGATTCTCCCTCGAGGGTTTCTCCTGATTCTCCACCGATCGCACGCAGTCAACAAAGCCACATCCAATATCCTTCTGCTCAAGGTAACAAAGCATTCCCTTGTGATCTCTTACCATCCCTAGCGACTTTACATCCTTCAGGGCTCCTTTGATTCAAAAGAACTTCATAAAAATTTTGCAGAATTTGTATCCTTAGAAAATTTTCATATACAGGTTGTTTGCTTCATAGGTATGGAATCATTAGGAAAAATTCCGAAGGATTGCTTTACACTTTGTTTTGGAGGTAACTTTCCAACCAATCAAACCTATTGCATCAAGCACTCATTGCTCCAAACGTATTTCTAACAGTGAGATTGTTAGTCAAATGGTGATTTTTAAAGAAATAACTCGAAATTGTGGTCGATTTTGACAATATACTTAGAATTTGGTGAGAATAGGCTGTCAGGTCCGACCAGTGTATGTGGTACGCTTGGCAATGCTTTTGTGCTAGTACTGATAGATTTATCAAATAATAGTCTTGTTGGAGAAATCCCTAGTTTTGGAAAGCTACTAAGCCTACTCCCACTAAACCTTGCGTATAATAATCTCAAGGTGTCGTACCTCAAGAAGTTAGTGTGCAGCACAAGTCAATTCACTATTTCTCTCATCTAACAGACTTTCAGGGAAAATCCCCTAATAAGTTTCCCCAGAAAATACCCTAACATCGACTATCTCTACTTTTAATGGACGACTTAGTGAATAGTCTGCACGGTTTTTTTTCGCTGGTTTTTTTTCGTCATCCTCCCACCACTTTCGTCTGGGTTTTTTCGTCCCCCCTCCCACCACCCCATCGGTTTATTTTCTTTCACTGTTTCCTTCTAAACAAACACTTTCCTACCGTACAAAAAGACACAGATCTAACTTTACTAAATTAGGGCCTGTTTGGTTCCAAATAAGTCATCAACTTATAAGTCGAAAAGTGAAAAAAATGACTTATTTTGCCAAACATACCCAACTTATAAGTCACCCCAACTTATAAGTCATAAGTTGCTCCACCCCAACTTAAAACTTATAAGTCACCCCCTTTTGTGTGAGTCCCACCACCTTTACATAAAAAAACAAGGTGGAAAGGCGTGGTCAGGTGACTTATAAGTCAGGTGACAACCAAACAGGCGTGACTTATAAGCCACTGATTTTAAGTCACCTGATTTATAAGTCAGGTGACTTATTGGAACCAAACAGGCCCTTACCCAAATCAAACGATCCATCTCATCAATGCAATTTGCTTTAGGAAACATATAATGGATATGAAGGAAACAAATAACATACTACCCAAATCAACCGATCCATCCCATCAATGCAATTTGATTTAGGAAACATATAATAAATTTGAAGGAAACAAATAACAGACTTTAAAGAAAAATCCAATTAACTAATCTCTACTCTTAAAGGCCCCTCGATTGATTTTTGCCCTCGCTTCCTTTCCCAGCACTGATACAATGGAAGGAATTATAATCCACCTATTTGTTTTCCTATATATACGTGCAGGCAACACAACAGAAACCGGTGAAAAAAGACACTCACCTCGCACGTCCCCCTGCCTGCAATCCCGAAACGCCGCTGTTCTCCCCTTCTACCCCACCTCCCCTCCTTCCCATCGGCTCTCTTCATGCCCGACGTGGATGGCGCCGCCTGCCTAGGATGGGGCCCTGATCTTGTTCCGTCGGTGTCTCGCTACCTTCTCCACGACCCTGGCATAGGCGCACAGCAGGCCACCTAAGGTGAACAGGAACGCGATTTGGATGACGGCCACTAGCGGGTGGTCCTCTTTTTTGAGAGGCAGACCGGCGCTAGTGGCAACCGAGGGATTCACCAAGGTATGTGATGTCCATGCCTGCTTGCCTCCTCGTCTCATCTGGCAGAGCTTATATGTGGACCGAAAGGAAATGATTGGTTTCACGTCCCTTCTTCTATGTCCTTTGTTTCGAGGTCGTGTCGTTGTGCGCTGCCATGAGCAGAGAGCATCGGCAGCGTCCAGCAGATTGGTCTTCCTTTTGAAGAAGACAACAGGGGCCCTCAGCGCCATGCCTTCGATTTCTTTTGCTTCAGATCCTATTTTTGTGCACTTCCTTTTTTTGATCTTTGTGCTTGATCCAATCCTAGATAGTCAAAAAATATTTATGGGAAAAAATGTGTGTGTTCATGACATATATGAGTGTCTGCCTAACTTCTTCCTTTAATTGTTGTTCCAGGTGAGAGCTGAGACTCACGTCCTCGTATTTCCCTAGGTGATGGTCGGTAGCCACCGCTCGACAGTTATACTACTCCACCAATTAGGTAAGAGTAACCTGATGTATTTCCTACTTTCTCATGGTCGTTTATGTTCTAGAATTGTCTCGGTTTCCCTGTACGATGTTCCAACTTGTAGAATACATGTTTTTTAAGAGGTAATTGTGTGTTATACTAATTCATGTACTATCAGAAGTAATGTTCTTTTTCTCTGAAATTGGTCTTTATGTAAATTTTTACTATAATTGGTATGTATTGTGGAAGACTTCAGGAGAAAATTCCACCGAATGACACACATTAAATTTGAAATTGCTAGAGTATTTTTCAAATGAATATAGTTGACGAGCAGCACAATTTAGATATGAGGTATGTAGTGCATGTTAGTTCTTCGATCTATAAAGGAATTTGTGTACTTAGATTGATGTTTTCACGAGCTTCCTGCAAAAAGCTAGCCTTACTAGCTTGTGCACATTTTCTTAACCCAACAGTTTACTTGTGTACTGCTCCATAATCTTGTTCTTGTGCTCGATGGGACAAGGAAAGCAACCGCTTGTTCCTATGCAGACTTCTTTGGTGTACATGATGAGTTTTGGATAGAGGGTTCTGACATTATCAGTTCCTTATTCTTCTGCTACAGGGCACCACCAAATGGGTGCAAGCATTAATCAATATTCTTCTGCTACAGATATGGGTCAGATTTCCTTGTTATTGCCTGGAAATATTCTCGGTATAAGATCGTTTTGACTTGTGCTAAATGGGTTATAAATTATTTAACAAGGAGTTGGCCTTGCAGATACAAACTACTAATTTTTAGGCGTACTCTTCATATGAAGTGTCCATATATAATGGCATGTACCAAGTAGGAATCCTCTCTCGGATATATTTCTCTTCCTTATGTACTCCCTCTGTAAAGAAATATAAGAGCATTTAGATAACTACTTTAGTGCTCTAAACGCTCTTATATTTCTTTACCGAGGGAGTACTTATTTGTGACAGACATACATGCTCTATTTTTTAAGGAGAATATTGTACTTGCAGGATCCAAAACCTAATGATTTTTGTTGAGGGACAGTCACCTGAGTGATTGCACTAAAGATACAGAGAAAAATTGGCATTTCTTCTTATATATTGTATTGAAGTTCTATACTAAATACTATAGGGTGTACTGAAGGTCAATGTTGCACTTAGGCCGGTTGGGTTCTGAATATGCAAGAAAAGGAGGAAAAATTACCAAGGATTACAGATCTTGGTTCAAGAAAAGTGCTGACAATATGTTTTGGCGCATAATTAGCTCTGACAGGAAAAATATTCTATCAGAATTGCAGGATTCTTCAATCACCTCATTAGCATATGCCAAAGCCTTGAGGTTACCACTATGAATGAAGCAAAATTGTGAAGATGACTGGGAGAATGATTAGCTTAGCTTGGCTAGCTTGTACGTGCTGGTTTCTCTCAGCCAAATGCGCCAGCTGACAAATAAATTGCATTGCAAAATAAGTCGGACAGGTACTCAGGCATATAAGGTATGCACCAACAGGCTTTAGGTGAAAGGCCGGAGAGGATCTGGTCTGTGTTGGCCGCACCAAAGTGTGGGAAAAGCTGCATGTAAGGTGGTGGAGAAGGATGTCAACGATGTGGACATTGTCCCTCCGGTGACGCTGGAAGCCGTCCAAGGGTGGAGGAGGTGCGCCTGTGTGACTCAGGCCAGTAGTGGGTGCTTGCTTCCTCATGGTTTGTTTATTCGTTTTTTATGCAGTACATATGCAACTTTGTGCTTGTTCAATACTATTGTCTAAAAATACAGAAATTTTTGGTGTCCAGTAATGTGTTGCAATTCTGTTATCTTTCATATTTTAGCATTATTCGAAACTTAATGCTAACTTCAGAACCGAAAGATCATAATTTGAGTGTATCTAAGTTGCAGGCTGTTGAACTAATGTTCCTTTTTATTGAGAGCTTTTGACATTGGTCATGGGCTTACACAGTTCAACATTTTAACTGCATTGGAAAAAGTGAGCATGTTTTCCTTCGCCTGGGTGCTAGGCAAAGGCAATGCAAATTCAGTGACATGAACAGTCTCACGATTGTTTCTTCTTCTTGGTTACAAGGATTCCTCTTTTTACAACTCAAAAAATGTACTTTTCTTTGTATGGGTAAGGACCTGTGTTACTTAATATTTGGCCTTAGTCATATTCACAAAAAAACAATACTTTAATAAAGTTTCTGGACAAATCCAACTAATATCCTTGGACTGACTTCAAATGTTGTGCTTCGGTAGATTGATAATATGAGCACCCAGGAAGAAGCAAATAGGTTTGCGCTCGAGATTTTCGCTCTGTAGCTCAGTTCAAAGCGGATGGAATGGTTGCAAGCTAAGGGAAGTCATTTTTTGTCCATCCACAATTGATTAAGCATATTAAAAAATACTTAGATAATAGGCGTGAGTTCTCTATTCATACGATGATTCATTTATTAAAGTTTGGTTAATTTTTATTATTTTTAGTGTTATTAGAATATCTTTTCTATGCATGGGAATTCTTGTTTTTGATGGTGATAAAGGCAGGAAAAGGAATCATGATGGAGATTTAGTGGACGTTAAGAAGAGGCAACACATTGTGTGTAGTTGGAGTTAATTTGAGAGGTATGAAGAATGAGAACATGGGAGGACAAATACAATGCCTTGATTTGTTCAGGGTTGCGCATCTGAGATGCACATTTACTTGGAGCCCGAGACAGTTTGAGATGTAAAAAGACTAAGAATTTGGGAGGACAAATACAATGCCTTGCAAGGTTGTGCATTTGAGAAGGAGGCACTTGGAATGGGGAGAAAAAAATGAAGGGATGTGGTGGCTGCAAGAGAGAAGCGAGATGGTGTCGACATTGTTTGGGCCGGAATCTTACATTGCATGAGGCTCTGCACTTGTGGTTGTAGAACCGGCTCACGCTTCCTCCACCCCCACCCCCACCCCCTTGTTGGTGGTGTCGAATCGGCACGGACACAGGGGGAGGGGGTTAGGGCGGAGAGCGGGGTGGTTGCTGGGGGACTCCTTGGCGGTTTGTGGGGAAGTACGGTTTGAAGGAGAGAGGTTATGATGGCGAAGGTGAGAAGGACTTGAGAAATGTCCTGGTACTCTGGTAAACTGAGTGGGAAGGGAAGGGTCCGGTAGGAACGGGGAAGGGTGCGTCTTAGGGTTGGTTTTAGGTGTTGGGCCCATGTGTTGGAGATAACATGACGAGTAGTCCAAACAACCATTTTTCTTCCACACATATGGTCTGTATTCGATGGAGTCCGGACTGTCCAGACGGTTTAATTTCAGGGAGCCAACTGGGTGCCCGTACATGCCCGGGCGTATGAGGAAAAATGAGCTTCAACTTACAAATGACCTTAATCATTTTTATTTATTTATATGCATTGCAGCCCGTAGCAACGCACGGGCGTCCTGCTAGTGTCTGTTAGGTTTTCACAAAGCACCCAACATCAACTGTTACAAGCATGCTGCTGTTAGCTATGCGCAGCTACCGCAAACTACTCGATGCTACAGCCGACGCTCGAGGACGACATGTCGCTGCAAGCCCGCGCTTGGGGACGGTGTGCTGCTGCATGCGCGCCGATACTGCAATGCCACGTTGTCATGTTCATCCTTACCACAGCAGCGGCCATGTTGCAGAAGCAGCGCCTCGCCGCCCCGTAGCAGCGCCGCACAACACGGTTGGCGGTCACCGTCCTGCTTGCGGCTGACAAGCTGCTCGTTCGGCTCAGGATTGCAACATGACTGATATTGCGGCCGGATTACAACATGACTGATGTTGCGGTCAGATTGCCACGTCACCTATGTTGCAGCAGCTGGCAGGTGGCCGCTTGATCACATTCATCCAATGGTTCTCGACCCTACCGATCTTTGTCAACAATCAGCCGGCAGGTGGATAGCACATTAATCTTTTGGTCATTTTGTATATAAAAAAGCAACGCAGTTATGATTTCACATTACAAGCATCACGGCGAAAGGAAAATCTAAGGAAGTTACCATATTACAGTTATTATGCAACAGAGAATGGCCACGCGCCTTAATATGATCTTCAAACTCGCTCGCACATAGATGCACTTCTAAAAGAAAAAGGAAAGATAAGCTGACGAAAGCTAACGTACATAAATGCACTTCTAAAAAAAAGTCTCCTGCCAACCAGTCATACCGAATACTGATAATGGTCACAGCCATCAGTGTTTATTCAGAAACCTAGCACATAGCATCATCACAGAACCTAAAACCTGAAGTACCAATCCAAGAAAAACTGACTTGCTCCTGATGGATAGGCTTATTCAGCTAGCGCAGAAACCTCTCCATAACTTTCCCTTGCACATTTTCCACCAGCTCTCTGTTTTGATCTTCTGTCTGTAGAATTCCCAGTCTGCGAGTTCAGGGTCTGCACCCGCCCTCAAGACACGATCTCTCACAGTTATTAACAGTTCATCTAAAGCCATGATTTTCCTCACAAGAGAGTTCTTCTCGTCCTCAATGTCAATGCAAAGCGAGAAGGCCTCTATCTCTGCAACATTTGCGTCGCCATCCTTGATCAAAGCTTCTTTATATGATCGTAATGCTTTTATAAGGACAGACGAATCCTTTCCTGTGATCTCAGAACCATCTTCGACACTGTTTCCAGTAACCTCAGATTTTGAATCCTCCTATGACAAAAAGGAAATTCCGTGTAAATAAAAATGCAAGTTTTTGTGCAGAGAAAATATGTGCAAGGCAATAGATTCTGGCGATTCTAATAATTTTATCTAGCTTTTACAGAAGCAATAAAGGTGAAATAAATTACTGATACACCTCTGCCATCTAGAACCTTTAAAATCGACTGTTATTATAATACGAAAGCAATTTAAAAAGTAACAGATAAGATTTGATGTAATTAACAACGGTTATTAATCAGATTTGAGTGTCGTAATTACAAATCAAACTAACATAATGGAATAAAAAAATAATGTTAAGATTTTATGGAGTTAATGAGTGGTGAATGTTTAATTGGATTTAACACCCCTAATTAAAATCCTCACAAAAAAACACCCCTAATTAGAAACCTTTGGATACAAACACAAGGCGACGTATGTTTTTCCTAGAGTGCAATATCTATAGGATACAAACTCCTCTATCCAATTGTAATCATCTTAACATTATATTTATTTTATTGAAGAATAGAAAAAGTGTTCAGACTTAATAAAAGAAATGAATGTTTAAGATTCGATGATTAAAAACACATCCATTCTTGGGTTCAAGAGATTAAGACAAAGAGTTGAATAGCACTGCTAGGTCCTCTACTACGAGTTAACTTGACTAAAACCGATAGCATATCTTTATAGCAATATAATCACACATCATTGGATACAATTTATGGACCAAACATAAGAGGGAATCCTTAATTAGCACCATGGTCACACACAAGAATAGGCTGGCTTACCGAGATGTATTCCATAAAAGGAGGCCAGACCGAGTAGGGATGGACCGGGAAGACAGGCTGCTTTCTATTTTTAAGATGCTGCTTCAGCTCCGCTGTTTCCAGAGACAAGGACAGGAACCACTCAGGGGATTTGAACTGATGCACGTAATTTCTCCATGGGCGAATTGCAAAGTACAAAAAGCCATTGAAAACCGTCATAAGCCGCACTGAGATTGTATCTTTCACTGAACAGTTGGTGACATCCATAAAGCGAGTGTACAACGGGAACGTCTTGTGCAGCACAAATCTCTCGATGCCGTCATCGCTGGCTGTCCAGATCCAAAGGCTAAACATGCATTCCTTCTCATTTACGATACAGAGCTTCCCATCATTGATCTGACCAATCTGAAATGTTTGCTGTACCTTTCTCAAGGGCGGCGGCAGATCCATTCGAGAGAGCTGAAATGTGTCTGTGTTGAGCACGAAAATGTACTCGCTGACAGCAACCCCGTTAATGGACTCGCATTGCCAACATATAAACCCATCTAGCACGGTGCTGGCTGTGCTCCTGAAGCCCTGAGGCAGCAGCGTCGCGATCTCCGGGAAAATCTGCCACTCCATGGTGTGCGATGAGAAGACAGCCACGCGTGCACAAGGCCGTGAGTAGTCGTGACGGACACATACCACACGGGACGGCCTCTGATCCTGTTCGGGGGAGAATGTGTGGAACCAAAGGATGGTGCCGTCCGGCATGCCATGGTGCTCCTTGGGGCGGAGAAACAAGGCCATCATTTGGGGGTTGTACCGAACTCCCTGCTTGGTGCTCCGGTGTTTGATGGCGATGGAGCCGCCATTGTAGAAAACCGAAGGATCGGAGAAATCGACCACCCACTCGGAAGTGTCATCGTCTTGGAGGGGAGTGAATCTGGCGGAGGGGCGCCGTAAGGCCGGGAAGGGAGTTATTGTGTGTGAGAGGAATCGAGGGAGGAGCGGGGCCGCGTGGAGCGCGATGAAGCGGCGGCGGAAGGCGCGGGACGAGCGGACGGCGCAGAGGAAGGCGTGGCAGGTGAAGGCGGCAGAGGCGAGGCTGGGGAGGTTCGGGAGGCGGATGAAGATCTCTTGGAGCTGGTCGTCACCGAGGTCACTTATGGTGGTGGGAGCGGGTGGTATAGGGTGTTCCGGAAGCGGCGACGATGGGTGGGAAGCCATGGCTGATCGGCCGCCGAGCTCAAGCGCCGCTTGGAAGAGGAGTTTGGAGCTGGGCTTTGAAATAGAAGTGGTTGCCGGAGTAGGGTAGGACTATAGGAGTCGAGAGAAGAGATTAACAAGTGACCATTACGGTTTGTGTTAGCGAGATAGAGGGAAGGAGATAAACTTCCGGCGCCGGCGACGGCGGGTGTGCAACCATCGCTGACCAAGCCACCGCATGTATAGCTACCACGTCTAACACCCTCCTCCCTGCTCGTGCGGTGTGCTCAGTTTGGCTGCTTGTATTGCAGTGCCTCCACTAAAAGTAAGTCCATGTACAGGCTCTCGCCGCACTGCGTGGGGTGGGGGATCATACGAGATAACATATCGGACATCAACGTAGTTCATCCAAAAGGGCCGGCGGAGTTTAAATTCAACTCAAATAGAAAAAAACTAAAATATTAACATAGCAGTGGGGGCGGTTGGAGTTCACCACTTCCTCGCCGGCCGCTTCCCCTTGGGGTCTCGGCGGCTATCCTTGGCGGGCGGCGAGTCATCATCCATCATGTCCCTGTTGTCATGTTGTCATCGCAAGAGGAGGAGGAGGACAAGGATGAGATGAGGAACCCCGCCATGCGGCGGGCTGCATAGCTCTGCTCCACCGCGAGTCGTGCGGCTCTCTCCGCCGCCGCCTCCTTCTGCCACGCCACCTTCGCTAATTCCTTGAGTGCCCAACGGAGTGCTGATGTGTTCTTACGACCTCGACGGTGGGCATCGGTCTCTGTCGAGGTGTATGACCACATGATTGTGAGGCGGAGCCCCTCATCGTCATCCTCAGTGGGCGGCAGCGGCTCTGGCGTAGATCTGGATGACCCACAACCGTGCCTCGCTCCGCCCCGTGCTGCTGCCTTCATAAGCGCGACCCACCGTCTCAAGCTGCCGTTGTCGCGCCGGCGGGCTAGGGGTTCGGGGCTTCGGGCACCAGCAACATGCGGCTCCCAGTAGGGGCAAGTCCTGGCGGTGCCGGGAGCTGCTGCTCGCACGGCCGCCTCGCCATGGATGGCAGGGAGCGCGCAGGGCGGTGTTGAGCCGCCGCAGAGGATGAGATGCCCACCCATGACGTCGGGGACGCGCCGTTGAGGAGGAGCTCCCTCCCCGGTCCATCCACGGGAGCTGGAGCGCAAGCTCCTCCTTGTCCGGGTCAGATGAGCTTGATGAGTCGGCGTTCGCCACCCGCACCCAGTTGGTCTCATCGAAGCTAGAGCCAGCCATGACGGGAGGGGCGGAAGGGAAATTGGGTGGAAGGAGAGGAGAAGTAGGGGAGCGAAGAGGGCGTGAGGACTGAAGCGGAGTGGGGTTTGACTAGGGTTCCTCGTCCGGATGTGGTTTTTGTGGGGACGATGGTAGGGGCAGCATGGTCCATAGCTGGCCGATCCGACGTGTGGGGGGTGTCCGGGCCTCCCCATATCCGCCCAACATATGGGATGGATCACTAGTAGAAAAAGGGTCAAACGTGAAGCACATTAGTGTCGGTTTGATTTTGGCCCGGTACTAATGGTACCATTAGTGCCGGTTCAAACGGATTTGCATTAATGCCGGTTCGTGTTGAACCTTTAGTACCGGTTCGTGGCACGAACCGGTACTAAAGGGGTGGTGGCAGGCTGGCGTCAGGCCGGGGCCCCGCGATCACCTTTAGTACCGGTTCATGGCACAAACAGGTGCTAAAGGGCTAACCTTTAGTACCGGTTCGTGCCACGAACCGGTACTAAAGGGGTTTGACCTATAGTACCGGTTCTTGCCACGAACCGGTACTAAAGAGCAATTTTCAATCCCTACCCCCCCCCCCCGGTATATCGCCATTTCAGTTTTGAAAAATACAAAAGAAAATGATAAAAAATTCAAAAAATAAAATTCTTCGAGATGTAGTTATATTACTACATCTACTAGTTAGGAAAATTAAAAAACTTAAATTTGGACATGTTTTGCAAAAAGTGTAGGGAAAATGTAAAATGGCTATAACTTTTGCATACGATGTTGGAAAAAACGTATAATATATCAAAAAATTCAGCACGAAAATCCGCATCCGATGGAGACCGCCTACGGCCTGTTTGGAATTTTTTAGAATCCTCAAATTCCAAAAGGAAAAAAAGATATGGTCAAATTTCAGTTTTTTTAAAAACATTTGGTTAAATCTGGTCAAACTACTTATTCAAGAAGTATTAATGTTACTACATAATTATTCAAGAATATTAGTGTTGCTAAATAATTATTTCAATTTTTTGAATTTTGGTCAAATCTGGTCAAACTATGGTCAAACTTATTCAAGAAATATTAGCGTTACTAAATAATTACTGTTTTTTAGAATAATAGTTTCAAAAACTCAAACGGTGAAATGTGTGACTTCATGCTCAAGCTAAACTCCTGAGGGTTAATAGGATTGACATCTTACTATCGTCAGGAAAACAACAAGTGCAGACTCGGAAACGAAGGAGAATAGAACCCGAAAGTTAAGCGTGCTCGGGCTAGAGTAGTGAGTGGGATGGGTGACCGGTCGGGAAGTTAGATGATTTGGAATGAGTGGTCCACACTTGAGCAGTTAAGAGAGGTGATTAGAGACTAAATCATCAAATAATTCAGAAAAATAAAAAATCAAAAAATCAAAAAAAATTTCCAAAATTTTCAAAAAAAAAGTAAAAAAAAACCTTTAGTACCGGTTGGTAACACCAACCGGTACTAAAGGTCCACCTACCAAGGCGTGAGCTCACGCCACGTGGTGGCACTTTAGCGCCGGTTCGTGCGAACCGGTACTAAAGGGGGGCTTTAGTGCCCACCCTTTAGTGCCGGTTATGGAACCGGCACTAAAGGCCCTTACGAACCGGCGCTAAAGCTCCGTTTTCTACTAGTGGATATGGGGGTATCTTCGGGACCAACCTCAAAGTCATTGAGGAGGTCAAGTCATTTCTATCTAAGAATTTTGAGATGAAAGACCTTGGTGTGGCTGATGTTATCTTAAACATCAAGCTACTGAGAGATAATGAAGGTGGGATTACACTTCTACAATCCCATTATATTGAGAAGGTGTTGAGTCGTTTTGGATATTCGGACTACAAACCATCTCAAACTTCGTATGATCCTAGCGTGTTGATTCGGAAGTTCGAAGGCACGACTAAAGATAAATTAAGATACTCTCAAATCATTGGTTCACTTATGTGCCTAGCAAGCGCAACGAGGCCTGACATCGCATTTGCTGTGAGCAAACTGAGCCGATTTGTTTCCAAACCGAGTGATGTACACTGGCATGCTGTTGAAAGAGTTATGAGCTATCTGAAAGGTACTATGAACTATGGACTTCATTATACCGGAGACCCATCAGTACTTGAAGGGTATAGTGATGAGAATTGGGTCTCTGATGCTGACGAGATGAAGACCACAACTGGGTATATGTTTACTCTTGCAGGTGGCGTTGTTTCCTGAAAGTCTTGGAAGCAAACGATCTTAACGAGATCGACAATGGAAGCAAAATTAACAGCATTAGACACATCTGGTGTCGAAGCAGGATGGCTTCGAGATCTTTTGATGGACTTGGCATTGGTTGAGAAGCTGGTTCCGGCTATCCTTATGAACTGTGACAATCAGACTGTTGTCACCAAGGTGAAGAGTTCAAAGGACAACATGAAGTCCAACAAACACATAAGAATGAGATTAAAAGTTGTCAGAAAATTAAGAAACTCCGGAGTGATAGCATTGGACTATGTCCAGACGGATAAAAATCTGGCAGATCCCTTTACAAAAGGGCTATCACATGTTGTGATAGATAATGCATCGAGGGAGATGGGTATGAGACCCACATGAGTTGCCATGGTGGTAACCCAATCTATCTGATCGGAGATCCCGTGAAGTAGGACCTAGGAAAACAAGCCAACGGTGAACTGAGGAGAGTAACTATACTAACCCACTCTGTTGGAGATGCAATACTCTCGATATTGTATGGTAGGATGACTATTGTCTTAATGTGTTCCAAAGCTTATGTGGGCAAGATGCTATCCTACATAGCGATCATTGGAGGAACACACCTATATGAGCCCGACTGCTGGTCACAGTCTATGAGATTGGGGTGATCTCTAGTAAGCTCATGAATAGGGCATGAGTGTGACTTATATGCTCCATCCGAGGGGTCAGCCTTCGGCAGCCTAGTACTAGTAAGACATGTGGTGAAGCTTCTTTATGCCAAACTGATAATTCAAGGCATAATCCATTGTTCAGTTGTGAAAGAGTGTAGCTATTTGCTCTAGGTGAATTTCAACCTTAACAGATCTTCACTGAAACACTGGTATATCGAAACAACAATTGAAATAGAGGACACAATGGGCCCTCGAGATCTGTTGGGGGATTGTTGAAATATGGGGTGGGCTTTAGGCCCATCTAACAATTTCAGAAAAAAAATCTCTAAGAGCTTATGTAGGTGTCATGACAAGGGGTGGTGGAAAGTGTAGTCCCACCTTGCTAGTTGGAGAGGAGTTAGATCTCCTTATAAGGGTTTCCTTTTCACATGTTATTGGTGTTGGGGAACGTTGCAGAAAATAAAAAAAATTCCTACGGTTTCACCAAGATCCATCTATGAGTTCTACTAAGCAACGAGTCAAGAGAGAGAGTTTGCATCTACATACCACTTGTAGATCGAGTACGGAAGCGTTCAAGGGAGTGGTGATGATGAAGACGTTCCCAACGTGATTCCGATCACCGATGACCAAGTGCTGAACGGACAGCACCTCCGCGTTCAACACACGTACGGGACGACGGCGTCTCCTTCGTGTTGATCCAGCAAGGAGGAAGGAGAGGTTGAGGAAGACAACTCCAATGGCAGCACGACGGCGTGATGCGGATGGAGTGTTGTTCTCCGGCGAGGCTTCGCCAAGCTTATGCGGAGGAGGAGAGGTGTTGGGAGGGAGGCTGCGCCTTCAATGGTGTTTGCAGCCTCCCTCACCCTCTATTTATAGGGAAGGGAGGAGGGGCGGCCCCTCTAGATGCATCTAGAGGGGCGGTAAGGGAGGGGCTTGCCCCCAAGCAAGGCGGCCCCTTAGGGTTCCCCTCAACCCTAGGCGCATGGGCCAAGGGAGGTGCGCCCAGCCCATCGGGGCTGGCTGCCTCCCACGCAGCCCAAGTGGCCCCCGAAGGGGTGGCCCCTCCCGTGGTCCTCCGGAACCTTTCCGGTGGACCCTCCATAATACCGATATGACCAAACTTTTCCGGTGTCCGTTTGACGACTTCCCATATATAAATCTTTACCTCCGGACCATTCCGAACTCCTCGTGACGTCCGGGATCTCATCCGGACTCAACAACATTCGGTAATCACATACAAGTCTTCCTATTAACCCTAGCGCCACCGAACCTTAAGTGTGTAGACCCTACGGGTTCGGGAGACATGTAGACACGACCGAGACGCTCTCCGTCAATAACCAACAGCGGATCTGGATACCCATGTTGGTTCCCACACGCCTCGATGTTTTCATCGGATGAACCACGATGTCGAGGGTTCAAGCAACCCGTATGCTATTCCCTTTGTCGACGGTATGTTACTTGCCCGAGACTCGATCGTCGTATCCCAATACCTCGTTTAGTCTCGTTATCGGCAAGTCACTTTACTCGTACCGTAATGCATGATCCCATGACCAAACACTTGATCACTTTGAGCTCATTATGATGATGCACTACCAAGTGGGCCCAGTGATACCTCTCCGTCATACGGAGTGACAAATCCTGTCTCGATCCGTGTCAACCCAACAGACACTTTTGGAAATACGTAATGCACCTTTATAGTCACCCGATTCGTTGTGACGTTTGGTACACCCAAAGCATTCCTACGGTATCCGGGAGTTACACGATCTCACGGTCTAAGGAAGAGATACTTGACATTGGAAAAGCTCTAGCAAAACGAACTACACGATCTTTGTGCTATGCTTAGGATTGGGTCTTGTCCATCACGTCATTCTCCTAATGACGTGATCTCGTTGTCAATGACATCGATGTCCATAGTCGAGAAACCATGACTATCTCGTCGACCAACGAGCTAGTCAACTAGAGGCTCACTAGGGACGTATTGTGGTCTATGTATTCACACGTGTATTACGATTTCCGGATAATACTGATTATAGCATGAATAAAAGACAATTATCATGAACAAGGAAATATAATAATAATGCTTTTATTATTGCCTCTAGGGCATATTTCCAACAGTCTCCCACTTGCACTAGAGTCAATAATCTAGTTACATTGTGATGAATCGAACACCCATAGAGTTCGGTGTTGATCATGTTTTGCCATGAGAGAGGTTTAGTCAGCGGATCTGCGACATTCAGATCCGTATGCACTTTACAAATTTCTATGTCTCCATCCTGAACATTTTCACGGATGGAGTTGAAGCGACGCTTGATGTGCTCTGGTCTTCTTGTGAAACCTGGGCTCCTTGGCAAGGGCAATAGCTCCGGTGTTGTCACAGAAGAGTTTGATCGGCGCCGACGCATTGGGTATGACTCCTAGGTCGGTGATGAACTCCTTCACCCAAATTGCTTCATGCGCTGCCTCCGAGGCTGCCATGTACTCCGCTTCACATGTAGATCCCGCCACGGCGCTCTGCTTGCAGCTGCACCAGCCATCGCTCCACCATTCAACATATACACGTATCCGGTTTGTGACTTAGAGTCATCAGATCGTGTCGAAGCTAAGCGTCGACGTAACCCTTCTGACGAGCTCTTCGTCACCTCCATAAACGAGAAACATGTCCTTTGTCCTTTTCGGTACTTCAGGATATTCTTGACCGCTGTCCGGTGTTCCTTGCGGGATTACTTTGGTACCTTCCTACCAAACTTACGGCAAGGTTTACATCAGTCTGGTACACAGCATGGCATACATAATAGATCCTATGGATGAGGCATAGGGATGACACTCATCTCTTCTTTATCTTTTTCCGTGGTCGGGCATTGAGCTGAGCTCAATCTCACACCTTGCAATACAGCAAGAACCCTTCTTGGACTGATCCATTTTGAACTTCTTCAAAATCTTATCAAGGTATGTGCTTTGTGAAAGACCTATGAGGCGTCTCGATCTATCTCTATAGATCTTGATGCCTAATATATAAGCAGCTTCTCCAAGGTCCTTCATTGAAAAACACTTATTCAAGTAGGCCTTAATGCTGTCCAAGAATTCTATATCATTTCCCATCAAAGTATGTCATCTACATATAATATGAGAAATGCTACTGAGCTCCCACTCACTTTCTTGTAAACGCAGGCTTCTCCATAAGTCTGCATAAACCAAACGCTTTGATCATCTCATCAAAGCGAATGTTCCAACTCCGAGATGCTTGCACCAGCCCATAAATGGATCGCTGGAGCTTGCATACTTTGTCAACATTCTTAGGATCGACAAAACCTTCCGGCTGCATCATATACAGCTCTTCCTTAAGATATCCGTTAAGGAACGCTGTTTTGGCGTCCATCTGCCATATCTCATAATCATAGTATGCGGCAATTGCTAACATGATTCGGACGGACTTAAGCTTCGCTACGGAGAGAAAGTCTCATCGTAGTCAATCCCTTGAACTTGCCGATAACCCTTAGCGACAAGTCGAGCTTTATAGATGGTGACATTACCATCGCGTCCGTCTTCTTCTTAAAGATCCATTTGTTTTCTATCGCTCGCCGATCATCGGGCAAGTCGGTCAAAGTCCACACTTTGTTTTCATACATGGATTCTATCTCGGACTTCATGGCTTCTAGCCATTTGTTGGAATCTGGGCCGCCATCGCTTCTTCATAGTTCGAAGGTTCATTGTTGTCTAACAACATGATTTCCAAGACAGGGTTGCCGTACCACTCAGTGCGGGCGTGTCCTAGTGGACCCTCTGAGTTCAAGAGCAACTTGATCCGAAGTACCTTGATCATCATCATGAATTTCCTCTTGATTGGTGTAGGCATCACAGGAACATTTTCTGAGCTGCACTACTCTCTGTTCAAGAGGTAGTACTTCATCGATTTCTACTTTCCTCCCACTTACTTCTTTCGAGAGAAACTCTTTTCCGAAAGGATCCGTTCTTGGCAA
The DNA here is from genome assembly GCA_021605205.1 of Aegilops longissima. Classification (NCBI taxonomy): domain Eukaryota; kingdom Viridiplantae; phylum Streptophyta; class Magnoliopsida; order Poales; family Poaceae; genus Aegilops; species Aegilops longissima. The sequence continues at coordinate 747,561,938 of CM038677.1, forward strand.
CAAAGATCTTGCCCTCGGATCTTAAGTAGAAGATATACCCTACGGTTTCCTTAGGGTATCCTATGAAGACGCATTTTCCGACTTGGGTTCGAGCTTTTCAGGTTGAAGTTTCTTGACATAAGCATCGCATCCCCAAACTTTTAGAAACGACAGCTTAGGTTTCTTCCCAAACCATAATTCATACGGTGTCGTCTCAACGGACTTAGACGGTGCCCTATTTAAAGTGAATGTAGCTGTCTCTAGAGCGTATCCCCAAAATGATAGCGGTAAATCGGTAAGAGACATCATAGACCGCACCATATCCAATAGAGTGCGATTCGACGTTCGGACACACCATTACGCTGAGGTGTTCCAGCGGCGTTAGTTGTGAAACGATTCCACATTTTCTTAAGTGTGTACCAAATTCGTGACTTAAAATATTCTCCTCCACGATCGATCGTAAGAATTTTATCTTTCGGTCACGTTGATTCTCTACTTCATTCTGAAATTCCTTGAACTTTTCAAAGGTCTCAGACTTGTGTTTCATCAAGTAGACATACCCATATCTACTCAAGTCATCTGTGAGAGTGAGAACATAACGATATCCTCCGCGAGCCTCAACGCTCATTGGACCGCACACATCGGTATGTATGATTTCCAACAAGTTGGTTGCTCGCTCCATTGTTCCGGAGAACGGAGTCTTGGTCATCTTGCCCATGAGGCATGGTTCGCATGTGTCAAATGATTCATAATCTAAAGACTCCAAAAGTCCATCAGCATGGAGCTTCTTCATGCGCTTGACACCAATGTGACCAAGGCGGCAGTGCCACAAGTATGTGGGACTATCGTTATCAACTTTACATCTTTTGGTATTCACGCTATAAACATGTGTAATACTACGCTCGAGATTCATTAAGAATAAACCATTGACCATCGGAGCATGACCATAAAACATATCTCTCATATAAATAGAACAACCATTATTCTCGGATTTAAATGAGTAGCCATCTCGCATTAAACGAGATCCGGATACAATATTCATGCTCAAACTTGGCACCAAATAACAATTATTAAGGTTCATAACTAATCCCGTAGGTAAATGAAGAGGTAGCGTGTCGACGGCGATCACATCGACTCTGGAACCATTCCCGACGCGATCGTCACCTCGTCATTTGCCGTCTCCGCTTATTCCGCAGCTCCTGCTGTGAGTTACAAATATGAGCAACGGCACCGGTATCAAATACCAGGAGTTACTACGAGTCTTGGTAAAGTACACATCAATTACATGTATATCAAATATACCTTTGGTGTTGCCGGCCTTCTTGTCCGCTAAGTATTTGGGGCAGTTCCGCTTCCAGTGACCCCTCCCCTTGCAATAAAAGCACTCAGTCTCGGGTTTGGGTCCATTCTTTGACTTCTTCCCGGCAACTTGCTTACCGGGTGCGGCAACCTCCTTGCCGTCCTTCTTGAAGTTCTTCTTACCCTTGCCCTTCTTGAACTTAGTGGTCTTATTGACCATCAACACTTGATGTTCTTTCTTGATTTCAACCTCGGCTGACTTCAGCATAGACAACACTTCAGAATGGTCTTTACCATCCCCTGCATGTTGTAGTTCATCACAAAGCTCTTGTAGCTTGGTGGGAGCGATCGAGGATTCTGTCAATGACCGCCTCATCGGGAGGTTAATATTCATTGGGTCATACGGTTGTGCAACCTGACATCTTGAGATGTGCTCACCGATGTAACTGTTTTCCTCCATCTTACAACTATAGAACTTGTCGGAGATTTCATATCTCTCGACCGGCGTGAGCTTGGAAAACAAGTTTCAGCTCCTCGAACATCTCATATGCTCCGTGATGCTCAAAACGCTTTTGGAGCCCGGTTCTAAGTCGTAAAGCATGCCGCACCGAACGAGGGAGTAATCATCAAGACGAGACTGCCAAGCATTCATAATGTCTTGGTTCTGCAGAGACGGAGCGTCACCTAGCGGTCCTTCTAGGACATATTGTTTCTGGCAGCTATGAGGATGATCCTCAAGTTCCGGACCCAGTCCGTATAGTTGCTGCCGTCATCTTTCAGCTTGGTTTTCTAGGAACGCGTTGAAGTTCAAGTTGACATGAGCGTTGGCCATTTGATCTACAAGACATATTATTCAAAAGTTTTTAGACTAAGTTCATGATAATTAAGTTCATCTAATCAAATTTAAATGAACTCCCACTTAGATTAGACATCCCTCTAGTCATCTAAGTGTTACACGATCTGAGTCGACTAGGCCGTGTCCGATCATCACGTGAGACGGACTAGTCATCATCGGTGAACATTCTCATGTTGATCGTATCTTCTATCGACTCGTGTTCGACCTTTCGGTCTCCGTGTTCGAGGCCATGTCTGTACATGCTAGGCTCGTCAAGTAAACCCTAAGTGTTTTGGCGTGTGTAAATCTGTCTTACACCCGTTGTATGTGAACGTAAGAATCCATCACACCCGATCATCACGTGGTGCTTAGAAGCGACGAACTTTAGCAACGATGCACAGTTAGGGGAAACACTTCTTGAAATTGTTGTAAGGGATCATCTTATTTACTACCGTCGTTCTAAGTAAACAAGATGTATAAACATAATAAACATCACATGCAATTATATAGTAGTGACATGATATGGCCAATATCATAAAGCTCCATTGATCTCCATCTTCGGGGCTCCATGATCATCTTGTCACCGGCATGACACCATGATCTCCATCATCATGATCTCCATCATTGTGCCTCCATAAAGTTGTCACTCCAACGACTACTTCTATTTCTATGGTTAAACGCGTTTTAGCAATAAAGTAAAGTAAGTTACATGGCTTTCTTCAATGACACGCAGGTCATACAAAAATAAAGACAACTCCTATGGCTCCTGCCGGTTGTCATACTCATTGACATGCAAGTCGTGATTCCTATTACAAGAACATGATCTCATACATCACAATATGTCATTCATCATTCATCACAACTTGGCCATATCACATCACATGTCAATTGCTGCAAAAACAAGTTAGACGTCCTCTAATTGTTGTTGCATCTTTTACGTGGCTGCAATTGGGTTCTAGCAAGAACGTTTTCTTACCTACGAATAACCACAACGTGATCTTGTCAACTTCTATTTACCCTTCATAAGGACCCTTTTCATCGAATCCGCCCAACTAAAGTAGGAGAGCAGACACCGCCAGCCACCTTATGCAACTAGTGCATGTTAGTCGGTGGAACCGGTCTCACGAAGCGCACGTGTAAGGTTGGTCCGGCCGCTTCATCCCACAATACCGCGGAAGCAAGATAAGACTAGTAGCGGCAAGTAAATTGACAAGATCCACGCCCACAACTAAATTGTGTTCTACTCGTGCAATAGAGAACTACGCATAGACCTAGCTCATGATGCCACTGTTGGGGAACGTTGCAGAAAATAAAAAATTTCCTACGGTTTCACCAAGATCCATCTATGAGTTCTACTAAGCAACGAGTCAGAGAGAGAGTTTGCATCTACATACCACTTGTAGATCGAGTACGGAAGCGTTCAAGGGAGTGGTGATGATGAAGACGTTCCCAACGTGATTCCGATCACCGATGACCAAGTGCTGAACGGACAGCACCTCGCGCTCAACACACGACGGACGACGGCGTCTCCTTCGCCTTGATCCAGCAAGGAGGAAGGAGAGGTTGAGGAAGACAACTCCAATGGCAGCACGACGGCATGATGCGATGGAGGACTGTTCTCCGGCAGGCTTCGCCAAGCTTATGCGGAGGAGGAGAGGTGTTGGGAGGGAGGGCTGCGCCTTCAATGGTGTTTGCAGCCCTCCCTCACCCCTCTATTTATAGGGAAGGAGGGCGGGGCGGCCCCTCTAGATGCATCTAGAGGGGCGGCGGCCAAGGGAGGGGCTTGCCCCAAGCAAGGGCGCCCCTTAGGGTTCCCTCAACCCTAGGCGCATGGGCCAAGGGAGGGGTGCGCCCAGCCCATCGGGGCTGGCTGCCTCCCACGCAGCCCAAGTGGCCCCCGAAAGGGTGGCCCCTCCGTGGTCCTCCGGAACCTTCCGGTGGACCCTCCATAATACCGATATGACCAAACTTTTCGGTGTCCGCTTGACGACTTCCCATATATAAATCTTTACCTCCGGACCATTCCGAACTCCTCGTGACGTCCGGGATCTCATCCGGACTCTGAACAACATTCGTAATCACATACAAGTCTTCCTATTAACCCTAGCGCCACCGAACCTTAAGTGTAGACCCTACGGGTTCGGGAGACATGTAGACATGACCGAGACGCTCTCGGTCAATAACCAACAGCGGGATCTGGATACCCATGTTGGTTCCCACACGCCTCGATGTTGTCATCGGATGAACCACGATGTCGAGGGTTCAAGCAACCCGTATGCTATTCCCTTTGTCGACGGTATGTTACTTGCCCGAGACTCGATCGTCGGTATCCCAATACCTCGCTTAGTCTCGTTACGGCAAGTCACTTTACTCGCATCAGTAATGCATGATCCCGTGACCGGACACTTGATCACTTTGAGCTCATTATGATGATGCACTACCGAGTGGGCCCAGTGATACCTCTCCGTCATACGGAGTGACAAATCCCTGTCCCGATCCGTGTCAACCCAACAGACACTTTCGGAAATACCTGTAATGCACCTTTATAGTCACCCAGTTACGTTGTGACGTTTGGTACACCCAAAGCATTCCTACGGTATCCGGGAGTTACACGATCTCACGGTCTAAGGAAGAGATACTTGACATTGGAAAAGCTCTAGCAAAACGAACTACACGATCTTTGTGCTATGCTTAGGATTGGGTCTTGTCCATCACGTCATTCTCCTAATGACGTGATCTCATTGTCAATGACATCTGATGTCCATAGTCAGGAAACCATGACTATCTGTCGACCAACGAGCTAGTCAACTAGAGGCTCACTAGGGACGTATTGTGGTCTATGTATTCACACGTGTATTACGATTTCCGGATAATACAGTTATAGCATGAATAAAAGACAATTATCATGAACAAGGAAATATAATAATAATGCTTTTATTATTGCCTCTAGGGCATATTTCCAACAATTGGAGCTTGAGAAGAGAAGAGGCCCTCACACGATCCTCCTCCGTCGCCCGGCTGGTCACGACGCGACGCGATGCGGGTTGCGGGAATGAGCCGAACCGAGCTCACACCTATGCGCTTATTTTTGCCTGTCAGTAACGAAGAGTTTCTGACAACTGGGCCACGATGTGAGACGTCGGATCGTGGGCTATCACAGACTCAGACGTGGGTCGAGCCCACGTCTCTCCACGCAGTTGTGCCTATATAAGTGTAAGGCGTCTCCTAACCCTAGCTGTCACGCGAATCAGATCGCATCGCTGCCTCCACGGCCACTGTCGTTCCTTTGCTGCTACTGCCGCCGGCGACGCCATCCCGTCCGCAGCATATACGGTCCATGGGAGAGCAGGTCTCCGAAACCCCGCCTCTCCAGATCCTGTATGGGAGAGGGGCGGTTAGGTTTTTGGGAAGCGGCTACGCGACTGCTCGCTTCTTTTCGTTTACTTCCTCTACGTCTGCGTCGCCGTCGTCATCACCATGTCCACCAACGCCGAACGTGCCGCGACCGAGAAACTTGAAGCCGACAAGAAGGCCGTTGAGGACGCCGCTGCTGCCGCCGTCGCCGCGGCTTCTGCCTGGCCTATCGGAGGATATAACTCTCGTTTATCCCGCTCATGTTTATTATTATCTAAGCCATACTAGCGTTATGCGTAGATGTATCTACTGTTAGCACAGTATGTGCTTCCTGATGCAATATCAGCATGTTGTTAATTCTGTCAATGCCATGCTAGTGATTTATTCATGGATTAGATTAATCAAAATATTGCCTATTTACTCAACTAGTAAGCCGTTACACATGTGGCCCAGTAAAGACATACGGAGTACTCCAGTTAGATAGATCTGTGATTCGATTCGATGGAGGCTGGACATGCATATTGCAACAAAACTGTCCATATCAAGCAGGAGCGATAGACAGCAGCGGCAGGAGAAAAGTAGCTGGAGACCTGGAGTGGAAGGCTCCGTTGACCCGGTAGCTAGCTCAGGTCAGCTAAGATGATAAGGCGTGAGCGCTGCTGACAGTACGGTGTGTGGCCCAAACCTGTGGTAAAAACTGCACTTAAACCGCTGGGGAAATACAGTGCTAGCCGAGCATTTGAAACGTATGCATACAAACCTCCTACCGGCGAAGCCAAGCTGCGGAAGCTGCCGCTTTGTGCGCTCCTGTCGACGGGCAGAGGTACGCTACTCTCTCTGTTCTTCATCACTTCTTGCGTGTGAAAATTTACACACCCTGTAGAGGTATTACTAACTGAGCACAAGTTAGGATGCCTGGATCATAGTGAAATTCCATAGCCTTCTAAGTTTTGGCGTGGTTTGCCATGTAGATCCGCCGGTGAACATGATAAATAAGCTGCCATGTCTGTGCTCTGTATTTTTGGTTTTTGCAGGTAACACGTAGTACGTACAGGGCTCCTTCATGTCTGTGACGAGACTCAGCATGGTTAATCTGCTGGGGAGGACGTAGCGAGAGCGAGCGTCCCGCGACCTGCTCTCGCCCCCGAAACCCTCGCCGCCGCCACCTTCCCCTGCCCGTCTCCGGCGGGATCCGGACCGTCCTCGCCGGCCTAGCTGGCGCCGATCCGCTTCTTCCCCGCCCTTCCTTCCCGGCGTGGTGGTGCTGGGTGGCCAACGTCGCGCCCCCGGCCCAGATCTGGGCCCGGCGGACCCCATCTGGGTCCTAGCGGGCCGGCCCTCCGGCGTGGCCTAGTTGTCTACGGCGCGGTAAGGAGGAGGAGCGGCTCGGATATGGGGCGTCGGCGGCGATGGCGTGCCGGCAGCAGCGCGAAGGCGGGAGCTTTACGGGCCCACGAGGGCACGGCCGGGCCTGGTGTGCTCCTGCTATTGCGTCCAGACGGCTACCGTCGCTGATGGTGGAGGTGGGGCCCTCCCGCGTGGCGACGGTGCTGATGCCCTAATCCCGGCTCTGATCCTTCGGCGCGTTATCCTCACTTCGCGATGCCGTGGTGAGACTGCGTGGGGGCCTCATGACCGCGTTGGCGCAGGGTGGTGGTTGGTTTGGTGGCTGGATCCGGAGCGCCTGGGGTGCGGGTTGGGATCGGGGGAAACCCCTGTCGTCGTGGCCGGGGGCTACCCTTTCTCTCGCCTCGTCGTGTATCGGGGGAAACCCTTGGCAGCAGCGTCGTCATCGTCGCGATCCTTCTTGGAGGTGTTGATAGGTGCCGGCGTTTCGAAGTTTTAGAGCCTAGTGGAAGATCCCCGTGGGCGCAGCGATCGCGAGGCTTCTTCGTTTTTGTTGATCCGTCGTTGTCGGCATTTGTTTCTTTTGCTCTTTCTCTGTCGTTTCTTTTGGGCGTGATTGTGCTGCTTCCGCCCCAACATCTATCTTTATATGGTTCGGTTGGTTGCTTTGTATATAAAGCGGGAGGAAACCCTTTTTCGGTAATCTGCTGGGTTTCTGCTGCTGCTGTTCTATGGAGCTGGCAACATCAATTGCTCAACGGTCAATCACGGGAACATCACAGAAATGCTCTCGTTGCTGGATTTCAAAGCAGCTACCAATGACCCAACAGGTGCCCTGAGATCCTGGGACAAAAGCGTCCACTACTGCAACTGGACGGGTGTCATTTGCAGCCCAGGGAATCCAGGGCGCGTCGCCGCTCTGGAACTCCCCGGCCAAAGCTTGTCAGGCGAGATCAGTCCCTCTCTTGGGAACCTGACGTTCCTTCATACACTTAGGAGTTGTTTGTTTCGTGCTTCTGTAACGTCATCCGTTAACGCCGGGTAACAGGTCGCGTTATTTGGTGTTTGTTTAAATCGCTCCGTAATCCCATACCATGTAAACAGATCTCATCGTAGTCTTCAATTGATTGCGCCCGAACCCCTCCGTTAACGCATTGCGTTACCAGCTGAGCGAGCCCCCGATCGAAGCCCTCCCCCAGCCTTCGTTCTCCTCCGTCGCCACCAGCGACCCCGCGTGATCTCCTCCTTCGGCGAACCCCTCGTTGGCGAACACCAATCTTCTCACTGGAAATTCCCCCGCCCCAGGTCCATCTCCACTTCCGCCTCCCACCATGCCCCGTCTTCCCAAGGTCGCCTTCACCTCCGCCCCTTATTTTCTCCCCGGCCCCAGATCTACCCGCGAGGAGCATGGATAGCCCATCATCCGACCTCGTTCCTTTCAACAACCAGAGCGAGGAGTAGCAGCAGCCGCCGGTCACCACCGGCTATTCTTTTGTCCACGTCGTCGTACTCATCCGGTATCACCCCATCCAAGATCTGTACGTGAAATCATACAACACGCTTCTGATGTATTCACATTACAGTGCCGAAACAAACACTGTGAAGTAAATTGATAACGTTACTACTCTGGCCCAAACAAAACCTCACATGGATCGTTACACCTTCGATCCCGCTGCAACCTGATACCCTTACTGTTTGCGTTACCGTCTAGCGAACCAAACACCTCCTTAATTTGTCCGTCAATAGCTTCCCCAGCCAGTTACCTTCCCTGAACCAGTTCCAGGAGCTGTTCCTCCTTGACCTGAGATCCAATTCGTTCCAGGGGACAATTCCTGACTCACTCACAAACTGTTCAAAACTACAGATTATTGATCTTTCTACAAACATGCTAGAAGGACCAATCCCCACAAAATTTGGTTCGCTCTACAATCTAATTGGTATGGATCTCTCTCAGAATAATCTCACCGGGGTCATCCCGCCAAGCATCAGCAACGCCACCCAATTACTAGGACTTACCCTTCAGGATAATCAACTAGGGGGAAGCATACCTGGTGAACTTGGGCGATTATCCGATATGCTCATCTTGGCCTTTGGTGGTAATAGGCTGTCATGTCCAATACCACCATCTATCTTCAATCTGACCTCACTTGCAGTGTTAGACGGGTATTCCAATATGCTAAGAATGGCATTGCCACTTGACATTGGTGATACCCTTCCTAACCTGGAAAGTCTTACCTTTGGCAGTAACATGCTTCATGGTCATATCCCAGCTTCGCTAGGCAATGCAACAATGCTACAGGTTATTGATTTATCAAACAACAGTTTTGTTGGAGAAATCCCTAGTCTTGGAAAGCTACTAAACTTATCAGTACTAAACCTTGAGTATAACAAGCTTGAATCAGGAGACAGCCAAAGCTGGGAATCTTTGTATGGACTGACAAACTGTAGTCAACTGTCTATGCTCTTATTAGACAATAATCAGCTACAAGGGAGACATACCAGTTTCTGTCGGCAAATTGTCCACTCAACTTACAAGTCTACAACTGAATGGAAACAATCTATCAGGAACAGTTCCATTAAGCCTAGGAAACCTGAGTAGCATAATCGATTTAGATCTTAGCGAAAACAGTTTAACTGGTACAATTGAAGGATGGTTAGGGAGTCTAATAACACCGCAATCTTTACATCTTCAAGAAAATAACTTCGTAGGGTCCATTCCACCCTCCTTGGGCAACCTTTCAGGACTAACATTACTTTCTTTAGCGAAAAACAAATTTGAAGGTCCCATACCTCCCATATTAGGAAAACTTTCACAACTCATGAGGCTGGATCTTAGCTATAATAATCTCCAGGGGGGCATGCCTCCAGAAATGAGTGAGCTCAGACAACTCATTGCACTCTATCTCTCATCTAGCAGACTTTCGGGAAAAATTCCTGATAATTTGAGCGATTGTGAGAGCCTAGTAACCATCCAAATGGACCAGAACAATCTTACGGGTGACGTTCCAATCTCTTTCGGCAAACTTTTGAGCTTGGACGTGCTCAACCTCTCCCATAATGAGTTATCAGGTGCCATCCCAAAAGTTCTAAGCGACCTTCAACTTCTCAGCAAGTTGGACCTATCCTACAATCATCTCCAAGGAGAAATCCCAAGAAATGGAGTGTTTGAACACGTCATGCCGTTTCACTTGATGGCAACTGGGGACTTTGTAGAGGAGCAACTGGTTTCCAGGTGCCCCATGCCCAGATGCAGGAAGACAGAGTCATTTTATTAGGGTGTTGATCCCAATAATTGGTTTCCTGTCACTGGCATTGTTGACATACTTCATAATCCATCAGAAGATACCACAAGCAACACTTTCATTGTTGCCTTCTCTCAGGAGGAATTCCTAGAGTTTCTTATTGGGACCTAGCTCGAGCGACAAGCAACTTCTCTGAGATTAACTTGATTGGCGGAGGAAGTTACAGTTCAGTGTACAAAGCAAAGTTAAGCCAAGTTAAAACGGAAGTAGCAGTCAAGATACTTGATCTTGAGATTCCGGCGCCGAAGGAAGTTTTGCATTAGAATGCAAAGCACTGAGAGGCATAAATCATAGAAACATTGTTCCTCTCATAACTGAATGCTCTGCAATCGACAACAAAGGCAATAATTTCAGAGCTCTAATCTATGCTTTCATGCCCAATGGGAACTTGGACAGTTGGTTGCATCCTCCAGGGAATCAGGCAGCTAGAGGGCATTTAGGCTTAGCTCAAAGAATAAGCATCGCTACTAACATAGCCGATGCATTGGACTATCTACACCATGATACTGGGAGGCCCATCATCCATTGTGATCTGAAGCCGAGTAACATACTCCTAGACATTCATATGAATGCTTGTCTGGGAGATTTTGGCATCGCGAGGTTCTACATTGATTCTAAACTGAGAACAGTCGGAGATTCAAATTCAGTTACTGTAAATGGAACTCTGGGATATATGGCTCCAGGTATAGTTGTTTGGCATATAATTATTTTTTCAGTGTGTGTGCATATAATTATTTACCACTTCCATGATTATTGATTTGGTCTCTGTTTTTAGAGTATGCTGAAAGCGGTCATGCATCTACTTGTGGGGACGTATATAGTTTTGGAATAGTACTTTTGGAGATGCTGACAGGAAAAAGACCAACGGATCATATGTTCAGGAATGAACTCACCATTGTCAGATTTGTGGAAACGAATTTTCTTGATCACACATTAAATTTTCTGGATTCTCGTCTGGTAAATGAATGCAATGATGCCGTCAACCAAGTAGCAGCAGGACCGGAGAATCCGACGATCTTTCAGTCCTTGTTATCTTTGCTACGGATAGCGCTTCTTTGTACACGCCAATCCCCAACTGAACGGCTTAACATGAGAGAAGTAGCTACCCAAATGCGCAAAATCAACGTGTGGAACACGGAAGGGAGAGTGAGGAGCTCAAAGAGACTTGTCAGCTGGGCTTCTCAAAGGAGCTAAAGAAGAAAAGGAGGTGCAATTAGAGTCTGTTGATGAAATGACCCCTTCTAAGAATGTAATGTAATACACTTTATACCCCAGCTTGCATTGCCTTTCTGGATTAATATCCTATTATGATTACAACAATCGTCTTTCATTATGTGCAATACCAAAAGCCATGGGAAAAACCAAATTGCCTAGCGTCAGTGTGGTGGCTGTGGTCTGGATGCTATAATCGTGTGCTACTATAGGGATGTCGGTTGCGCGGGATCACAGCCTACTAGCAGGCAAGCGATGTGCGCGCACTGAAGCAGTCCCGCACCCCACGACGGGCAGACCACATCGGGTGTTACCTTTCGCAACATGCGCAATGAAAGTCATCAACTATTTTTTATAATTTGTTGACACATTTCAATTTAGTTCTCAAATTTTATGAACTAAATGTACTCCCAGAGTAGACTCCACTGTCTATTTTCCATATATATAATGAAAACAGGATATAGGTTGAAGTGACACTCGTCAAAGGAGACATTTGACATCATGCCATGGCTGTGCCATTTGACAGTCCATGGAGACAGGAGGGCACTTGCTATTAACATAGAACTGTCTACTGCCCTGTCTCCTGCCCCGATGTTAACTGCAAACGTGCCAATAACCATTTGTTAACAAAATTCAGTGTAGTCTGCGTTCCTCAGATACTAGTTTCATTCAACATTTAAAGTTTAAATTAGATGGACAGCATGTCTGCTTAAAATAGTACTGGTAGAAAATGGCAAAAGGGAGAAAAGTTAAGAATGGTTTGCACATTTAAGTTTAAACTTGTGAGCAATCCTAAAATGGAAAAATAAAGTGGGGACGTGCAGGAAACAATAATATGTATTCCTCCGTTTCCAAATATTTGTCTTTCTAGCCATCTCAATGGACTACAACATACGGATGTATGTAGACATGTTTTAAATTGTAGATTCACTCATTTTGCTCCGTATGTAGTCGTTTGTTGAAATCTCTAGAAAGACAATTATTTAGGAACGGAGGGAGTACTATCTAAAAGTAAACGGCGCACATTTTGTTGCACGTTCCAGAGAAAAACGATTACTCTAAATATTAGCTTTTGCTGCAATCTGAATAAACAAAACTAGTTAATATTTTCCAAAAGGAAAAAATAAGAAAGTTAACATTTCAGTTATTATGCAACAGGAATGACCACACACCTTTACTTAGATGATCTTGAAACTCGCTCACACATAAAATGCACTTCTAAAACAACAAGGAAAGATTTAATACCAAGCTGACAAAAGCTTAAAACACCATCGATTAGGAATAGAGATAAAGAATCACCAGTTTGGGACTTGTACGTTCTAGGTACAAGTCATCTCTAAAACGACGCATAGTGCAGAAAGTACTGATAATGGTTTATTCAGCTAACGTCATCACAGCATCTAAAAGCTAAAGTACCAACGCAACAAAAACTCACTTAGTCCTGGTAGATGGGCTTATTCAGCTAGTGCAGAAAGCTCTCCATAACTTCCTCTTGCACATTTTCCACCAGTTCTCTGTTTTGATCTTCTGTCTGTAGAATTCACAGTCTGCACCCGCCCTCAAGACGCGATCTCTCACAGTTATTAACAGTTCATCTAAAGCAATGATTTTCCTCACAAGAGAGTTCTTCTCATCCTCAATGTCAATACAAAGCGAGAAGGCCTCTATCTCTGCAACATTTGTGTCACCATCCTTAATCAAAGCTTCTTTATATGATCGTAATGCTTTTATAAGGATAGATGAATCCTTTTCTGTGCCCTCAGAACCAACATCTTCGACACTGTTTCCAGTAACCTCAGATTTTGAATCCTCCTATGACAAAATGGAAACTCAGTGTAAATAAGAATTCAAGTGTTTATGCAGACAAATATGTGCAAGGGAATACAATCTAGCGATTCTGATAATTTTATCTAGCTTTTACAGAGACAATGAAAATGAAATAAATTACTGATACACCACTGCCATCTAAATCTACTATATCATTATATAATACAAAAGCAATTGAAAGATAACAGTTCATACTTGATGAAACTAACGAACGGCTAGATTTAATTAGATTTGAGTGCCTCATTAACTATAGAAACAAACCAATATGTAGGCTAAAAGAATGTGAAGATTTTACGGACTTAATGGATGGCTAATATATATGCACCTATAGCTAGAAAGCACAGATATATGTTGTGCGCCTCCAAAAACATGGAAGATGTTAGATAGTGTCATTGGGATAATCATATAGCAGTTGAAATCAAAGATTGAATCGTGTTGCGTATGAATGATATATTGCCAAATGCTCAGTTCTCACTGACATCAAATTATGAAGGACATATTTCTTAAATAAGACATAAATTTGAAACCGATGTAGAAGACCAAACAATTTTAAAAGGAGAAAGAAAACCTAGCTTATCATTGGGCATAACTTCTCATATCTGAATGCTTAAACACTACGGCAAAAACTAGCTATTCATATGCTAGTTATTGATTATGTATGTGGAGCTTTATAATAATGCTATCATATAATCTGTAGAAATCCTCCAAATATTTAAACACTTCTAATAAATCTAGGCTATTCTTGTACTAATTAAAGGTATGTGGAGCTTTATATCTCAATGCTACTGCTATCATACAACCTGCATAAACCCTCTTATAGTAATGTACAAGTAGTCGAGGTTGTCTACTTCAACCTCGGTCCCAAATTACTTGTCTTAGATTTGTCTAGATTATGTATGTGGAGTATTTTTTTTGAAGGATTGGGAATAGCACTGCTAGCTCCTCTACTACGAGTTAGTCAAAGACATGTTACTTTGACTAAAACTGATAGCATATCTTCATATATAGCAATACAATCGCCTTAGGAAACATCATTGCATACAATTTATGGACCAAACATAAAAAGGAATCCTTAGCACCATGGTCACATTGCTTACCGAGATGTATACCATAGAAGGAGGCCAGGCCGAGTAGGGATGGACGGGGAAGATAGGTTGCTTTCTATTCTTCAGATGCTGCTTCAGCTCCGCTGTTTCCAGAGACATGGACATGAACCACTCAGGGGAGTTGTACTGATCCACGTAATTCCTCCATGGATGAAGTGCAAAATACACAAAACCATTGTAAACCGTTATAAGCCGCACGGAGATTGTATCTTCCACTGAACAGCTGGTGGCCTCCATAAAGCTAGTGTGCAATGGGAATATCTTGTGCAGCACAAATCTCTCGATGCCGTCATCGCCTGCTTTCAAGATCCAAATACTAAACGAGCATTCCTTCTCATTCACAATACAAAGCTTCCCATCATTGGTCTGACCAATCTTAAATGTTTGGTGTACCACTCTCAAGGGCGGCGGCAGATCCATTCGGTAGAACTGAAATGTGTCTGTATTGAGCACCAAAATGTACTCACTGACAACCATCCCGCCCATAGACCCGCATGGCCAACATATAAACCCATCCAGCACGGTGCAGCCTGTGCTCCTGAAGCCCTGAGGCAGCGGCGTCGCAGTCTCCGGGAAGATCTGCCACTCCATCGTGTCCGATGAGAAGACAGCGACGCGCGCGCAAGGCCGTGAGTAGTCGTGGCGGACACATACCACACGGGATGGCATCTGATCCTCTTCGGAGCAGAATGTGTGGAACCCAAGGGTGGTGCCGTCGGGCATGTCATGATGATCCTTGGGGCAGAGAAACAGGGCCATCGTTTGAGGGTTGTACCAAACTCTCCGTTGCTTGACGCTCCGGTGCTTGATGGCGATGCAGCCGCCATTGTAGTTGTAGAGAACCGAATGACCATAGACATCGACCCGCCAGTCGGAAGCGTCGTCGTCTTGGAGGGGTGGATCCGGCGGAGGGTGCCGTGAGGCGGGGAACGGAGCTACCGTGTGCGAGGAAGCGAGGGAGGAGCGGGGTGCGTGGAGCGCGCGGAAGCGGCGGCGGAAGGCGCGGGACGAACGAACGGCGCCGAGGAAGCCGCGGCAGGTGAAGGCGGCAGAGGCGAGGCTGCGGAGGTCCGGGAGGCGGAGGAAGATCTCCCGAAGCTGGTCGTCGCCGAGGTCACTTATGGTGGTGGGAGCGGGTGGTGTGCGGTGTTCCGGCGGCGGCGACGGGTGCGAAGCCATGGCTGGTTGGCTGCCGAGTCAAAAACAGAAGGGATTAAGCGAGATAGAGGGAAGGATTAGTTGCGGCTTCCACGTCTAACAACCTCCTCCCTCTTCTCTAGCGATGTATATCCTCTCTCAGCTGAATAGCTCGGTTTGTTAGGCAGTGATAATTTTACGTTCCCTTCTGCTTCAGTGTGCACCCCAATAATGCTAGATTCACGGGCCAGCTGACTTGTACAGTTTTTATTGGCCTAAAAAACTAATACCTACTCATTAACCGCGCCCCCTTGATTTTAATTGGTGGGTGCGTCCACCAGCCCCGTAAAACACCCGTAACTGCCCGTGAATGTAGCATTACTCATGTGCACCCCCTAAACATTAAAATCGACCGAGATTAACTCATAATAGCCCTTCAGAAAAACGGTAGGATGGTCTTATTTTAGAAAGTCATTGCCCATCCGTCCTCGCCGGTAGGCGCATTGTGTATACGTGCGCATGACCGGCCGTACATATGCCCAACCGGCCCTATCTGGCAAGGTAAAGTGTGCAGTCAGCGGTCGACCATGTCGCGCGCCTGACGTGGCGTGGCGAAGTGGGCGACCGTTTACATGTGGACGAGTCGTCGTTGTGGATTACAAGGCGGCCGGTTGGATGCTGCGAGACGTGTCTGCCTGGCTCCCGAGGCGGCCGGGGTTCCCAAAGCGCCCCATTGATGGCGGCGTTACTCTGGCCACTAGCACCCACCGGACTCCCCTGCTATAAAAAAAACCCTCATGCCCCCCGTTCATCGGCGCACTCCCCTGTCCACCAGTCGCATCCAAACCGGCGATGAAAATGGATTGTTCTGCCTTTGTCGAATGCAGTTGAATCTTTTAGAGCAATTAAGAACATTGTATCTACAAAATATCAGAGGTGTCAACAATTCTATTTCCAAGAAAGAATTGCCCTACTAAAATTATATCCATAGTTCTTTTGTTTATTTGAATTGATGGATAGTTGATAAAGCGCAGAAGCCTAGAGTATGTTTCAGTGAGGCACATTTTTCATTCTGAAAAGAATATCAAACTGCACACATATATGCTCTGATGAAGGATCTGATTTTTTTTAATATTCTGCAGTCATCACCATTGCATAAATAGTTTGAATTTGAGTTCAAATGTCTGCATGCGTCTTATTTTTCTTCTCCCTGTGGCATGTTATGCTCTAATGTACGTGTCATAGGAGAATGAATCACCGCAAGATTATATTTATAGTAAAATCAAGACACAAAGCTTTTTGCAAGAAGGCAACATAAGAGCTTGCACAAAATTCTGACGGATTCGCCATGGCGCGGCATGCACCACGCTTTTGAACGCTATTATACCCGTAAAACGCCTCACAAGATTCATTGATGCGGATGTCAATGAATTTTGGTTGAACCTCGGTTGAAGAAACACCCAAACTAGTGTCCCAGAACATCACAAATCCTCCACTTCTTCTGCCACCTCCATCCTCTCAAAGCCGAACCTCCTCCTTAGTTTTTCTACCTTACCTCTGTTTAGATGTGTCTCAGACACAAACAATACATCTGATCTCACCCACCCTTGGATCCCCAAGACACCACGGGCTTCCTCATCCCATGACAAGACAGTTCTAACATAATAGTTTCATTGCGACCGGTCGAGACCCAGCTCGGGACTTGCTGATAATTTGTGTTTGCCATCCATCACAATTGTATCATCCGTCTTTGACATCTTGGAATCCTGTAAAGTAGACTCCTCGCTTCCTCTTCACCATCTATCAAACTGGTGTTGTTCTGGAGCTCCATGGCATTCCCTCCCTCGACACCCAGCAGGTCATAATTAAGTTTTGCGGTGGCTGGCTCAAAGGCGTATCTGAAATTCGCCCAGTTTCCTCGCCAATCATCCACTGAAGTTGGCTTCTTTTCATTTATCTCTGAATTTGCTGCCCTGGTCCCTTCTTCACTAAGCAAATCGTGCCACGACAACGGTAGGGGGCAACACTCCGAGAGAAAAGTAGGAGTGGAAGGTTCAATCCCGTTGACCCGGTAGTCCAGGTCAAGCTAAGATAAGTCGTGAGCGCCGACACCTGTCAGTACGGTGTGTGGCGCAAAGCTACTGCGAAAAGTGCATTTATGATGCTCGGACCCGAGCTAGCTGAGCATTTGAAATGGAAGCAGAAACCACCTACCGGCAAAGCCAAGCTGTGGAAGCTGCCGTTCGACGAGCAGAGGTACGCTAGTCATTATTTTAATTTTCCAGTTTTGCTAGATGTAAGTCACCTAAATTTTGAATTTAGAACAGTCGATTCGGTGGAGAAGGAAGCAGCAACTACAGAGCACACCGGCGGCAGTTTGGTCTTGTCTATCTTAGGGTTGAGGAGGGAGGGGGAGCAACCTCGTTGTCTATCTTAGGGGTGCGTCAGGTGCATGTTCACCGGAGAAATTGGTAGCTCGCCAGTTGTAGAGGTATGGCCGGGGGCGGTGGTGGGGGAGGTCGAGGCGATCGCGGGAGCGCTGCGGGCAGAGGAGGTAAGCGGTCCAGCTAGGGCCGGTCCAGACTTTTCGGAGGCCCGGGGCAGACTGAAAAAATGGGCCCGGTAACTATTCTAGAGTGAATATTCACACAAAATTTCATTTGACTTAAAACATTTAACTGAATAGTGGTAGTAAGAAACTTAATTGGCAAATAAGAATTTTCATAATGCACCATCGATATGCACGGGTGCAACAACAAAAGGTCTTAATTCCGATCCCATGGAAGAACTTCTAACAATGCTAAAAAGAAATTGAGAAATAATATGTGTCCCCACAGAAGCACTTCAACAATGATCAAGAGAGGAGTACTCTTGCTGAGAAATATAAAGGATAAACTTCTAGTTCATTGACATTTGGTTCCAGAATTGAAAGTATTTTCATGTTCACCTGAATTTGTAATACCCTAATTAGGATATTTTTCAGAATCTAATATTTTAACATGTTGTTCTTATTATCACTAAGAACATCTAATTCCACAAAATTCTCACTGATGGCATTCCTAAAAACAAATGTGTGCATAATACCCTTTACATATTTAATGATCGTATATGCTAGTTTCCTTTTCTTCTCTTTTCTATGAGAAGAAAGCCAGACAAATAGTTTGAGGTACTAACATTTTTACATCAACGGAGTAGAAACACCTGAATTTGTTGGGTTAAAATTATTCAAGCACATGGCTCCCGCATCTGTTCCTCTCCCGCAACCCACCAGAGGCGATCTCCTCTTCTCCTTCAGAAATCACCGATGGATAATCCCTGAAAACCGAAGCCCCACGAAAACCAATCCTGAGACTCTCCTCTACAATCCTATCCAACAAGATCCCAATTCCTTAGCCAGTATCAAAGACCGCCTCAGATATACCACAAGAGTCATCGAAAGCCTGAAGCTTCGCATCGCTTTTTTGAGAGTTAAATTAGAGAGAGCAAGAGCCAGATCTCCTGTGTTCCTTCCCTCTAAGGATGAGAGGAAAGAGCCGCCTGATCCAGGAAGTGCGCAATCAACGGAGGCCAGTACTAATTCGCCCATTAAGGGACATGAAGAACACGACGATTCGTGGGTGCCGTTTCTTCCTGAGGAGGAGGAAACGCTATCATTTACAGGGAGTAAGGCAGAGATTAAAGGAGGAATTAACAAGGCCATGGAGGATTCGCTATTTAGAGGGAGCCTACTTCTGCAGATTCCCTCCCAAGCTCCACGTATCCAGTACTGTGTACTCACCACGCACATAAGGTGTTCGTGCATTTGCCTGAGGGCAACGATGGAGGAGAAGAAGAGTCTCCATGAGGCATCGGGCCCTGATGCTGCGAGGGCGAAGGAGGCTGTGTCTACAGTCGGGAGCTCCGTTAGCTTGCTCGCCGACCGCATCCTTCCCACCAACATCTGGCGCCCAGGGAAGGAGATTGCCTGTACGGAACTGTGAAGAAGACCCTGGTCATCAACATGACCGGGGCTCACAAGGCGGTGCAGACGCGATTCCTGGCGGTCGGACTGTTCCTGTCCGTTCTTCTGGTGAACTCCAGGCAGCTGATCGACCATATGAGGAAGGTATGGAAGGTTCGTGGCGAACTGGGTGACCATGAACTTGTTGCAGTGGAAGGGCGCAAGTTCGTCCTTGAGTTCTCGGAGGAGGGAGACCGGCAACACGTCATCAAGGGTGGGCCATGGCAATACAAGGGCGATGTGTTCCTGGTCGTCGGCTTGGAGAAGGAAGCTGATCCTACTTCGGCTATTTTCTCCCATATGCCGATGTGGGTTCAGTTTAGGGGAATCCCCTTCTACCTCCTCACCAAGGAGCTTGCCCGCAACCTGGGAGACCAAGTTGGGCCGGTGGTGATGATCGATCCGCATTCGAGGGGCAACATCTGTGACAAGTTTCTCAGAGTGAGAGTACAGCTGCCCTTGTACTCGGCACTGCAAAAGGAGATTACATTGGCTGATGAGATCGCAGAGGAGGAGGTTACAGTCTACTTGAGGTATGAAAGATTGCCAAATTTCTGTTTATTCTGTGGATATATAGGACATATGGAAGCAAGGTGTGATCTCCCAAATGAAGAGAAGAAACTGAGGTACAGTAAGGAGCTCGGTGTGTTTCCAGTGCACTTTGACGACCCCCGTGCTTGGTTCCTGCCTGAGAAGATGGGGCAAAAACAGGCCTCCCAGTCGTCACCGACCTTGTGGCGTGCTCCAAAGCCTGCGAGCCATGACAAGACTGTGTTGACTGCAGTGGAACAAATGCGGGAGGTTGTAGCCCGCCTCTCGGTGGGTGACGGGATGGAAACTGACACAAATCTGAAGGTTACAATGGCTACATCAAGCGAAGTACAGAACCCAGAGAATCTGATGGTTGAGGATGCTGACGCCTCCAATGCGTTGGCGTCGAATGCGACTATCACCACGGCCGCCACCAACCTGAAGACAGGTGACAAAACCTCCGCTTTGTCCTTAGTGGAGAACAACATCACTATGACAGATCCTGCAAACACGGTGGTGGGCAAGACGGTAGAGCGGAACACTTCAAAGGTACCTGATGGTAGTAAGATGGATGCAGCTACTGATGCCACTTCAGCGCTCGGCCCCAAGGTCGGGGTGGAGGTTGGAGCGGTGACGGATATGAATGCTTGCGGCGACCCGAACAAGGTGCCTGACTCCTACCACACCGGCAACGTTCAGGTTATGCCTAATCCAACAGAGGCTAGCCTGGGCAGTGTTGAGGAGCACAAGCAAATCTCCAAGGACCTCCAGCAAGTTGATCCTTAAAATAACATGGTTCTCCATGTAGGAGCCATGGTGCGTGCAAATGACTCCAAGGCTAATCTTCTGCTCAACCATCGGCTGGGCAAACCGGGTCTTGGCGCTGTTAATTTGAGCGATTGTGAGAGCCTAGTAACCATCCAAATGGACCAGAACAATCTTACGGGTGACGTTCCAATCTCTTTCGGCAAACTTTTGAGCTTGGACGTGCTCAACCTCTCCCATAATGAGTTATCAGGTGCCATCCCAAAAGTTCTAAGCGACCTTCAACTTCTCAGCAAGTTGGACCTATCCTACAATCATCTCCAAGGAGAAATCCCAAGAAATGGAGTGTTTGAACACGTCGCGGCCGTTTCACTTGATGGCAACTGGGGACTTTGTAGAGGAGCAACTGGTTTCCAGGTGCCCCCATGCCCAGATGCAGGAAGACAGAGTCATTTTATTAGGGTGTTGATCCCAATAATTGGTTTCCTGTCACTGGCATTGTTGACATACTTCATAATCCATCAGAAGATACCACAAGCAACACTTTCATTGTTGCCTTCTCTCAGGGAGGAATTCCCTAGAGTTTCTTATTGGGACCTAGCTCGAGCGACAAGCAACTTCTCTGAGATTAACTTGATTGGCGGAGGAAGTTACAGTTCAGTGTACAAAGCAAAGTTAAGCCAAGTTAAAACGGAAGTAGCAGTCAAGATACTTGATCTTGAGATTCCGGGCGCCGAAGGAAGTTTTGCATTAGAATGCAAAGCACTGAGAGGCATTCGTCATAGAAACATTGTTCCTCTCATAACTGAATGCTCTGCAATCGACAACAAAGGCAATAATTTCAGAGCTCTAATCTATGCTTTCATGCCCAATGGGAACTTGGACAGTTGGTTGCATCCTCCAGGGAATCAGGCAGCTAGAGGGCATTTAGGCTTAGCTCAAAGAATAAGCATCGCTACTAACATAGCCGATGCATTGGACTATCTACACCATGATACTGGGAGGCCCATCATCCATTGTGATCTGAAGCCGAGTAACATACTCCTAGACATTCATATGAATGCTTGTCTGGGAGATTTTGGCATCGCGAGGTTCTACATTGATTCTAAACTGAGAACAGTCGGAGATTCAAATTCAGTTACTGTAAATGGAACTCTGGGATATATGGCTCCAGGTATAGTTGTTTGGCATATAATTATTTTTCAGTGTGTGTGCATATAATTATTTACCACTTCCATGATTATTGATTTGGTCTCTGTTTTTAGAGTATGCTGAAAGCGGTCATGCATCTACTTGTGGGGACGTATATAGTTTTGGAATAGTACTTTTGGAGATGCTGACAGGAAAAAGACCAACGGATCATATGTTCAGGAATGAACTCACCATTGTCAGATTTGTGGAAACGAATTTTCTTGATCACACATTAAATTTTCTGGATTCTCGTCTGGTAAATGAATGCAATGATGCCGTCAACCAAGTAGCAGCAGGACCGGAGAATCCGACGATCTTTCAGTCCTTGTTATCTTTGCTACGGATAGCGCTTCTTTGTACGCCAATCCCCAACTGAACGGCTTAACATGAGAGAAGTAGCTACCCAAATGCGCAAAATCAACGTGTGGAACACGGAAGGGAGAGTGAGGAGCTCAAAGAGACTTGTCAGCTGGGCTTCTCAAAGGAGCTAAAGAAGAAAAGGAGGTGCAATTAGAGTCTGTTGATGAAATGACCCCTTCTAAGAATGTAATGTAATACACTTTATACCCCAGCTTGCATTGCCTTTCTGGATTAATATCCTATTATGATTACAACAATCGTCTTTCATTATGTGCAATACCAAAAGCCATGGGAAAAACCAAATTGCCTAGCGTCAGTGTGGTGGCTGTGGTCTGGATGCTATAATCGTGTGCTACTATAGGGATGTCGGTTGCGCGGGATCACAGCCTACTAGCAGGCAAGCGATGTGCGCGCACTGAAGCAGTCCCGCACCCCACGACGGGCAGACCACATCGGGTGTTACCTTTCGCAACATGCGCAA
Source organism: Aegilops longissima (assembly GCA_021605205.1). NCBI lineage: Eukaryota > Viridiplantae > Streptophyta > Magnoliopsida > Poales > Poaceae > Aegilops > Aegilops longissima. The sequence continues at coordinate 747,584,664 of CM038677.1, forward strand.
TGAAAGTCATCAACTATTTTTTATAATTTGTTGACACATTTCAATTTAGTTCTCAAATTTTATGAACTAAATGTACTCCCCAGAGTAGACTCCACTGTCTATTTTCCATATATATAATGAAAACAGGATATAGGTTGAAGTGACACTCGTCAAAGGAGACATTTGACATCATGCCATGGCTGTGCCATTTGACAGTCCATGGAGACAGGAGGGCACTTGCTATTAACATAGAACTGTCTACTGCCCTGTCTCCTGCCCCGATGTTAACTGCAAACGTGCCAATAACCATTTGTTAACAAAATTCAGTGTAGTCTGCGTTCCCTCAGATACTAGTTTCATTCAACATTTAAAGTTTAAATTAGATGGACAGCATGTCTGCTTAAAATAGTACTGGTAGAAAATGGCAAAAGGGAGAAAAGTTAAGAATGGTTTGCACATTTAAGTTTAAACTTGTGAGCAATCCTAAAATGGAAAAATAAAGTGGGGACGTGCAGGAAACAATAATATGTATTCCCTCCGTTTCCAAATATTTGTCTTTCTAGCCATCTCAAATGGACTACAACATACGGATGTATGTAGACATGTTTTAAATTGTAGATTCACTCATTTTGCTCCGTATGTAGTCGTTTGTTGAAATCTCTAGAAAGACAATTATTTAGGAACGGAGGGAGTACTATCTAAAAGTAAACGGCGCACATTTTGTTGCACGTTCCAGAGAAAAACGATTACTCTAAATATTAGCTTTTGCTGCAATCTGAATAAACAAAACTAGTTAATATTTTCCAAAAGGAAAAAATAAGAAAGTTAACATTTCAGTTATTATGCAACAGGAATGACCACACACCTTTACTTAGATGATCTTGAAACTCGCTCACACATAAAATGCACTTCTAAAACAACAAGGAAAGATTTAATACCAAGCTGACAAAAGCTTAAAACACCATCGATTAGGAATAGAGATAAAGAATCACCAGTTTGGGACTTGTACGTTCTAGGTACAAGTCATCTCTAAAACGACGCATAGTGCAGAAAGTACTGATAATGGTTTATTCAGCTAACGTCATCACAGCATCTAAAAGCTAAAGTACCAACGCAACAAAAACTCACTTAGTCCTGGTAGATGGGCTTATTCAGCTAGTGCAGAAAGCTCTCCATAACTTCCTCTTGCACATTTTCCACCAGTTCTCTGTTTTGATCTTCTGTCTGTAGAATTCACAGTCTGCACCCGCCCTCAAGACGCGATCTCTCACAGTTATTAACAGTTCATCTAAAGCAATGATTTTCCTCACAAGAGAGTTCTTCTCATCCTCAATGTCAATACAAAGCGAGAAGGCCTCTATCTCTGCAACATTTGTGTCACCATCCTTAATCAAAGCTTCTTTATATGATCGTAATGCTTTTATAAGGATAGATGAATCCTTTTCTGTGCCCTCAGAACCAACATCTTCGACACTGTTTCCAGTAACCTCAGATTTTGAATCCTCCTATGACAAAATGGAAACTCAGTGTAAATAAGAATTCAAGTGTTTATGCAGACAAATATGTGCAAGGGAATACAATCTAGCGATTCTGATAATTTTATCTAGCTTTTACAGAGACAATGAAAATGAAATAAATTACTGATACACCACTGCCATCTAAATCTACTATATCATTATATAATACAAAAGCAATTGAAAGATAACAGTTCATACTTGATGAAACTAACGAACAGCTAGATTTAATTAGATTTGAGTGCCTCATTAACTATAGAAACAAACCAATATGTAGGCTAAAAGAATGTGAAGATTTTACGGACTTAATGGATGGCTAATATATATGCACCTATAGCTAGAAAGCACAGATATATGTTGTGCGCCTCCAAAAACATGGAAGATGTTAGATAGTGTCATTGGGATAATCATATAGCAGTTGAAATCAAAGATTGAATCGTGTTGCGTATGAATGATATATTGCCAAATGCTCAGTTCTCACTGACATCAAATTATGAAGGACATATTTCTTAAATAAGACATAAATTTGAAACCGATGTAGAAGACCAAACAATTTTAAAAGGAGAAAGAAAACCTAGCTTATCATTGGGCATAACTTCTCATATCTGAATGCTTAAACACTACGGCAAAAACTAGCTATTCATATGCTAGTTATTGATTATGTATGTGGAGCTTTATAATAATGCTATCATATAATCTGTAGAAATCCTCCAAATATTTAAACACTTCTAATAAATCTAGGCTATTCTTGTACTAATTAAAGGTATGTGGAGCTTTATATCTCAATGCTACTGCTATCATACAACCTGCATAAACCCTCTTATAGTAATGTACAAGTAGTCGAGGTTGTCTACTTCAACCTCGGTCCCAAATTACTTGTCTTAGATTTGTCTAGATTATGTATGTGGAGTATTTTTTTTGAAGGATTGGGAATAGCACTGCTAGCTCCTCTACTACGAGTTAGTCAAAGACATGTTACTTTGACTAAAACTGATAGCATATCTTCATATATAGCAATACAATCGCCTTAGGAAACATCATTGCATACAATTTATGGACCAAACATAAAAAGGAATCCTTAGCACCATGGTCACATTGCTTACCGAGATGTATACCATAGAAGGAGGCCAGGCCGAGTAGGGATGGACGGGGAAGATAGGTTGCTTTCTATTCTTCAGATGCTGCTTCAGCTCCGCTGTTTCAGAGACATGGACATGAACCACTCAGGGGAGTTGTACTGATCCACGTAATTCCTCCATGGATGAAGTGCAAAATACACAAAACCATTGTAAACCGTTATAAGCCGCACGGAGATTGTATCTTCCACTGAACAGCTGGTGACCTCCATAAAGCTAGTGTGCAATGGGAATATCTTGTGCAGCACAAATCTCTCGATGCCGTCATCGCCTGCTTTCAAGATCCAAATACTAAACGAGCATTCCTTCTCATTCACAATACAAAGCTTCCCATCATTGGTCTGACCAATCTTAAATGTTTGGTGTACCACTCTCAAGGGCGGCGGCAGATCCATTCGGTAGAACTGAAATGTGTCTGTATTGAGCACCAAAATGTACTCACTGACAACCATCCCGCCCATAGACCCGCATGGCCAACATATAAACCCATCCAGCACGGTGCAGCCTGTGCTCCTGAAGCCCTGAGGCAGCGGCGTCGCAGTCTCCGGGAAGATCTGCCACTCCATCGTGTCCGATGAGAAGACAGCGACGCGTGCGCAAGGCCGTGAGTAGTCGTGGCGGACACATACCACACGGGATGGCATCTGATCCTCTTCGGAGCAGAATGTGTGGAACCCAAGGGTGGTGCCGTCGGGCATGTCATGATGATCCTTGGGGCAGAGAAACAGGGCCATCGTTTGAGGGTTGTACCAAACTCTCCGTTGCTTGACGCTCCGGTGCTTGATGGCGATGCAGCCGCCATTGTAGTTGTAGAGAACCGAATGACCATAGACATCGACCCGCCAGTCGGAAGCGTCGTCGTCTTGGAGGGGGGTGGATCCGGCGGAGGGGTGCCGTGAGGCGGGGAACGGAGCTACCGTGTGTGCGAGGAAGCGAGGGAGGAGCGGGGGTGCGTGGAGCGCGCGGAAGCGGCGGCGGAAGGCGCGGGACGAACGAACGGCGCCGAGGAAGCCGCGGCAGGTGAAGGCGGCAGAGGCGAGGCTGCGGAGGTCCGGGAGGCGGAGGAAGATCTCCCGAAGCTGGTCGTCGCCGAGGTCACTTATGGTGGTGGGAGCGGGTGGTGTGCGGTGTTCCGGCGGCGGCGACGGGTGCGAAGCCATGGCTGGTTGGCTGCCGAGTCAAAAACAGAAGGGATTAAGCGAGATAGAGGGAAGGATTAGTTGCGGCTTCCACGTCTAACAACCTCCTCCTCTTCTCTAGCGATGTATATCCTCTCTCAGCTGAATAGCTCGGTTTGTTAGGCAGTGATAATTTTACGTTCCTTCTGCTTCAGTGTGCACCCCAATAATGCTAGATTCACGGGCCAGCTGACTTGTACAGTTTTATTGGCCTAAAAACTAATACCTACTCATTAACGCGCCCCTTGATTTTAATTGGTGGGTGCGTCCACCAGCCCCGTAAAACACCCGTAACTGCCCGTGAATGTAGCATTACTCATGTGCACCCCCTAAACATTAAAATCGACCGAGATTAACTCATAATAGCCCTTCAGAAAAACGGTAGGATGGTCTTATTTTAGAAAGTCATTGCCCATCCGTCCTCGCCGGTAGGCGCATTGTGTATACGTGCGCATGACCGGCCGTACATATGCCCAACCGGCCCTATCTGGCAAGGTAAAGTGTGCAGTCAGCGGGTCGACCATGTCGCCCGACGTGGCGTGGCGAAGTGGGCGACCGTTTACATGTGGACGAGTCGTCGTTGTGGATTACAAGGCGGCCGGTTGGATGCTGCGAGACGTGTCTGCCTGGCTCCCGAGGCGGCGGGGGTTCCCAAAGCGCCCCATTGATGGCGGCGTTACTCTGGCCACTAGCACCCACCGGACTCCCCTGCTATAAAAAAAACCCTCATGCCCCCCGTTCATCGGCGCACTCCCCTGTCCACCAGTCGCATCCAAACCGGCGATGAAAATGGATTGTTCTGCCTTTGTCGAATGCAGTTGAATCTTTTAGAGCAATTAAGAACATTGTATCTACAAAATATCAGAGGTGTCAACAATTCTATTTCCAAGAAAGAATTGCCCTACTAAAATTATATCCATAGTTCTTTTGTTTATTTGAATTGATGGATAGTTGATAAAGCGCAGAAGCCTAGAGTATGTTTCAGTGAGGCACATTTTTCATTCTGAAAAGAATATCAAACTGCACACATATATGCTCTGATGAAGGATCTGATTTTTTTTAATATTCTGCAGTCATCACCATTGCATAAATAGTTTGAATTTGAGTTCAAATGTCTGCATGCGTCTTATTTTTCTTCTCCCTGTGGCATGTTATGCTCTAATGTACGTGTCATAGGAGAATGAATCACCGCAAGATTATATTTATAGTAAAATCAAGACACAAAGCTTTTTGCAAGAAGGCAACATAAGAGCTTGCACAAAATTCTGACGGGATTCGCCATGGGCGCGGCATGCACCACGCTTTTTGAACGCTATTATACCCGTAAAACGCCTCACAAGATTCATTGATGCGGATGTCAATGAATTTTGGTTGAACCTCGGTTGAAGAAACACCCAAACTAGTGTCCCAGAACATCACAAATCCTCCACTTCTTCTGCCACCTCCATCCTCTCAAAGCCGAACCTCCTCCTTAGTTTTTCTACCTTACCTCTGTTTAGATGTGTCTCAGACACAAACAATACATCTGATCTCACCCACCCTTGGATCCCCAAGACACCACGGGCTTCCTCATCCCATGACAAGACAGTTCTAACATAATAGTTTCATTGCGACCGGTCGAGACCCAGCTCGGGACTTGCTGATAATTTGTGTTTGCCATCCATCACAATTGTATCATCCGTCTTTGACATCTTGGAATCCTGTAAAGTAGACTCCTCGCTTCCTCTTCACCATCTATCAAACTGGTGTTGTTCGGAGCTCCATGGCATTCCCTCCTCGACACCCAGCAGGTCATAATTAAGTTTTGCGGTGGCTGGCTCAAAGGCGTATCTGAAATTCGCCCAGTTTCCTCGCCAATCATCCACTGAAGTTGGCTTCTTTTCATTTATCTCTGAATTTGCTGCCCTGGTCCCTTCTTCACTAAGCAAATCGTGCCACGACAACGGTAGGGGGCAACACTCCGAGAGAAAAGTAGGAGTGGAAGGTTCAATCCCGTTGACCCGGTAGTCCAGGTCAAGCTAAGATAAGTCGTGAGCGCCGACACCTGTCAGTACGGTGTGTGGCGCAAAGCTACTGCGAAAAGTGCATTTATGATGCTCGGACCCGAGCTAGCTGAGCATTTGAAATGGAAGCAGAAACCACCTACCGGCAAAGCCAAGCTGTGGAAGCTGCCGTTCGACGAGCAGAGGTACGCTAGTCATTATTTTAATTTTCCAGTTTTGCTAGATGTAAGTCACCTAAATTTTGAATTTAGAACAGTCGATTCGGTGGAGAAGGAAGCAGCAACTACAGAGCACACCGGCGGCAGTTTGGTCTTGTCTATCTTAGGGTTGAGGAGGGAGGGGGAGCAACCTCGTTGTCTATCTTAGGGGTGCGTCAGGTGCATGTTCACCGGAGAAATTGGTAGCTCGCCAGTTGTAGAGGTATGGCCGGGGGCGGTGGTGGGGGAGGTCGAGGCGATCGCGGGAGCGCTGCGGGCAGAGGAGGTAAGCGGTCCAGCTAGGGCCGGTCCAGACTTTTCGGAGGCCCGGGGCAGACTGAAAAAATGGGCCCGGTAACTATTCTAGAGTGAATATTCACACAAAATTTCATTTGACTTAAAACATTTAACTGAATAGTGGTAGTAAGAAACTTAATTGGCAAATAAGAATTTTCATAATGCACCATCGATATGCACGGGTGCAACAACAAAAAGGTCTTAATTCCGATCCCATGGAAGAACTTCTAACAATGCTAAAAAGAAATTGAGAAATAATATGTGTCCCCACAGAAGCACTTCAACAATGATCAAGAGAGGAGTACTCTTGCTGAGAAATATAAAGGATAAACTTCTAGTTCATTGACATTTGGTTCCAGAATTGAAAGTATTTTCATGTTCACCTGAATTTGTAATACCCTAATTAGGATATTTTTCAGAATCTAATATTTTAACATGTTGTTCTTATTATCACTAAGAACATCTAATTCCACAAAATTCTCACTGATGGCATTCCTAAAAACAAATGTGTGCATAATACCCTTTACATATTTAATGATCAGATATGCTAGTTTCCTTTTCTTCTCTTTTCTATGAGAAGAAAGCCGGACAAATAGTTTGAGGTACTAACATTTTTACATCAACGGAGTAGAAACACCTGAATTTGTTGGGTTAAAATTATTCAAGCACATGGCTCCCAGATCTGTTCCTCTCCCCAACCCACCAGAGGCGATCTCCTCTTCTCCTTCAGAAATCACCGATGGATAATCCCTGAAAACCGAAGCCCCACGAAAACCAATCCTGAGACTCTCCTCTACAATCCTATCCAACAAGATCCCAATTCCTTAGCCAGTATCAAAGACCGCCTCAGATATACCACAAGAGTCATCGAAGCCTGAAGCTTCAGACGCTTTTTGAGAGTTAAATTAGAGAGAGCAAGAGCCAGATCTCCTGTGTTCCTTCCCTCTAAGGATGAGAGGAAAGAGCCGCCTGATCCAGGAAGTGCGCAATCAACGGAGGCCAGTACTAATTCGCCCATTAAGGGACATGAAGAACACGACGATTCGTGGGTGCCGTTTCTTCCTGAGGAGGAGGAAACGCTATCATTTACAGGGAGTAAGGCAGAGATTAAAGGAGGAATTAACAAGGCCATGGAGGATTCGCTATTTAGAGGGAGCCTACTGCAGATTCCTCCCAAGCTCCACGTATCGAGATGTGTACTCACCACGCATATAAGGTGTTCGTGCATTTGCTCGAGGGCAACGATGGAGGAGAAGAAGAGTCTCCATGAGGCATCGGGCCCCGATGCTGCGAGGGCGAAGGAGGCTGTGTCTCTGATCGGGAGCTCCGTTAGCTTGCTCGCCGACCGCATCCTTCCCACCAACATCTGGCGCCCAGGAAGGAGATTGCTGTGACGGAACTGTGAAGAAGACCCTGGTCATCAACATGACCGGGCTCACAAGGCGGTGCAGACGCGATTCTGGCGGTCGGACTGTTCTGTCCGTTCTTCCGTGAACTCGAGGCAGCTGATCGACCATATGAGGAAGGTATGGAAGGTTCGTATAACTGGGTGACCATGAACTTGTTGCAGTGGAAGGGCGCAAGTTCGTCCTTGAGTTCTCGGAGGAGGGAGACCGGCAACACGTCATCAAGGGTGGGCCATGGCAATACAAGGGCGATGTGTTCCTGGTCGTCGGCTTGGAGAAGGAAGCTGATCCTACTTCGGCTATTTTCTCCCATATGCCGATGTGGGTTCAGTTTAGGGGAATCCCCTTCTACCTCCTCACCAAGGAGCTTGCCCGCAACCTGGGAGACCAAGTTGGGCCGGTGGTGATGATCGATCCGCATTCGAGGGGCAACATCTGTGACAAGTTTCTCAGAGTGAGAGTACAGCTGCCCTTGTACTGCACTCGCAAAAGGAGATTACATTGGCTGATGAGATCGCAGAGGAGGAGGTTACTGATCTACTTGAGGTATGAAAGATTGCCAAATTTCTGTTTATTCGTGGATATATAGGACATATGGAAGCAAGGTGTGATCTCCCAAATGAAGAGAAGAAACTGAGGTACAAGAAGGAGCTCGGTGTGTTTCCGTGCACTTTGACGACCCCGTGCTTGGTTCCTGCACGAGAAGATGGGGCAAAACAGGCCTCCCAGTCGTCACCGACCTTGTGGCGTGCTCCAAAGCCTGCGAGCCATGACAAGACTGTGTTGACTGCAGTGGAACAAATGCGGAGGTTGTAGCCCGCCTCTCGGTGGGTGACGGGATGAAACCGACACAAATCTGAAGGTTACAATGGCTACATCAAGCGAAGTACAGAACCCAGAGAATCTGATGGTTGAGGATCTTGGCGCCTCCAATGCGTTGGCGTCGAATGCGACTATCACCACGGCCGCCACCAACCTGAAGACAGGTGACAAAACCTCCGCTTTGTCCTTAGTGGAGAACAACATCACTATGACAGATCCTGCAAACACGGTGGTGGGCAAGGCGGTAGAGCGGAACACTTCAAAGGTACACGATGGTAGTAAGATGGATGCAGCTCGATGCCACTTCAGCGCCGGCCCCAAGGTCGGGTGGAGGTTGGAGCGGTGACGGATATGAATGCTTGCGGCGACCGAACAAGGTGCGACGACTCCTACCACACCGCAGCGTTCAGGTTATGCCTAATCCAACAGAGGCTAGCACAGGCGGTGTTGAGGAGCACAAGCAAATCTCCAAGGACCTCCAGCAAGTTGATCCTTAAAATAACATGGTTCTCCATGTAGGAGCCATGGTGCGTGCAAATGACTCCAAGGCTAATCTTCCGCTCAACCATCGGTTGGGCAAACCGGTCTTAAGCATTTGTTAAGCTGGGACACAAGGACACATTCATATCTCCAAGCATACTTCTGTAGGGGATGACAGAGCTAGCTCCATTGTTAAATCAGCTCTTGGGAAAAGGCTTGATAGGTCAGTTCATGAGAATAAGAACTCAGAACAAAATGTAACCCGAAAAAAGAAGTGTACTGGAGACGAGTTTCATAGGATAGGACAAGAAATAGGGTTGAATGGTGGAAAGGCAGCAACCGATCCCGGGGCTATCGGTCAACTGACGGGCGCGACTGACGACGCCCGTCAGGACCAATGAGTATCCTTAGCTGGAACTGCCGGGGCCTTGGGCAGCCCCGGACAGTTCAAGAGTTGGTATGCCTAGTTCATACCTACCGCCCGAAGATCGTCTTCTTGTCTGAAACAAGGCAATGCGAAGAGAAAGTGAGAAGAATAAGATGGAGATTAGGCATGAGACACTGTTGTACTCATGATGGTAAGGGCAAAGGTGGAGGCATTGCTTTGTACTGGGATGATCAAATTAAAATAAAAGTATTGTCGTATGGTCCTCGGTACTTTGATGTGCTTGTGTGTGATGATCCCCATGGCCCGATGTGGCGGGGAACCTTTGTTTATGGTGAACCCAGAACTCAAGATAGGCATTTTATGTGGACTTTGCTGAAAAGAATCAGACCAAATGCGAACGAACCTTGGATGATGATCGGTGATTTTAATGAGACGATGTGGCAATCTGAACATTTGTCATGTACTAGAAGATCTGAAGCACAAATGGCAAGATTTAGGAATATGTTATCGTACTGTAATTTACATGATTTGGGGTTCAGGGGCAGGCCATGGACCTATGATAACAAACAAGGTGGTGATAGAAATGTCAAGGCAAGGATCGATAGAGGAGTGGCATCCCCATGTTGGATGGATCTGTTCAAGGATGCAACTGTGACACACATTGCTTCAAGTCGGTCTGACCACTTCCCCCTATTGCTTTGTTATTCTATCCAACCCTTTAGCAAAAGGGGGCCAAGGCCTTTTCGCTATGAACATATGTGGGAAAGAGATGCAACTTTAGCTGGGGAAGTGAAAGAGGCTTGGCACAAGGAGAAACAGCGGGAACCAGGCTTAACTGATGTGGCTAGTAAATTAAATTCTGTCAGTAAGAGGTTGCAGGTGTGGAGTAGGAAAAGGTTTGGGTCTGTTCCTCGCAAGGTCAAACAACTACGTACGAAACTTGACAGGCTATGGAGTATGGCACCTTCTCCTGACCGTGATAAGAAGATCCAGCTCACCTCAAAAGAACTGGACGAGTTTCTCCTTAGGGAGGAAATGTTGTGGAGACAACGATCGCGTGTCACACAACTTCGAGAAGGGGAACAAAATACAAAATATTTCCAGCAAAAAGCGACTTGGAGACAGAAAAAGAACAAGATTAGCAAGCTCAAAGATCCCGCTGGTAACTGGATCCATGATCCGGGTAAGTTAAGCACCATGGTAAGAGAGTTTTTTATGAAGCTTTATGAGGCTGACACAACTCTGGAACCCAATAACCTGCTGGAGCTGTTTGTTGCTAAAGTTACCCCGGAGATAAATGATCAGATTTGTAAGGCTTTTACAGATGAAGAAATAAGTGATGCTCTTTTCAAATTGGTCCTTTGAAGGCCCGGGCATTGATGGGTTCCTGCCGCTTCTTTCAAAGGAATTGGGTTGAGCTCGAACGGATGTGATTAGCGTGGTGAAGAAATTCTTTGATGATGGAATCATGCGGGAGGAATTAACGACACGATGATTGTCCTTATTCCTAAAGGTAATGCTCCGAATACTTGAAAGATTTTCGCCAATAAGCCTGTGCAACGTCATCTATAAAGTGATCTCTAAATGCCTTGTCAACCGCCTTGACCTTTCTTGGATGAGTTGGTGTCGAAACACGAGTGCTTTCATTCTGGAAGACTCATCACGGACAACGCAGATATCGCCTTTGAGTGTTTTTATAAAATCCAACACAGCAAGAACGCTGCCAATAACCATTGTGCCTACAAACTTGATCTATCCAAAGCGTATGATCGTGTGGATTGGCGTTTCCTAGAAGGAGTTCTTAGCAGATTCGGGTTTTGTCAGAAATGGATAAATTGGGTGATGACCTGTGTTCGGTCTGTGAGATATGCAGTGAAGCTAAATGGAGAAATCTTGGATTTCTTCGAACCTTCGAGGGGTCTCCGTCAAGGTGACCCTTTAAGTCCGTATTTGTTCTTGTTTGTGGCTGAAGGTCTATCACGTGCCCTTGAGGCTGAATGTGCTGCTGGTAAGATCACCCCTTTGAAAGTGGCGAGAGGGAGCCCAGGTATCTCCCATCTTATATTCGCAGATGATAGTCTTCTCTTCTTTAAAGCTGATAGTGATGAAGCAAGGAGTATCAAGAATGCCCTCAACAAATTTCAGCACGGGACGGGCCAACTGTTAAGCCCAAGTAAATGTTCCATGTTGTTTAGCAGAGCTTGCCCTTCGCAGGTCCAGAATGAGATTAAGCATATTCTGGATATTAGCTCAGTCACTTTTGAGGAGAGGTATTTGGGTTTGCCTACACCCGAGGGGCGCATGAAGAGGTCCCAGTTTCAACCTATCTTTGAGCGCTTCACTAAAAGGCTCACTAATTGGGTTGAAAGATTTATGTCCCATGGTTCTAAAGATATTTTGATCAAATCGGTGATTCAAGCATTACCGACTTATACCATGAGTATGTTCAAGATGAGTGTGGATTTTTGTGAGCAATACGAGAAAATGGTGCGTGATTTTTGGTGGGGTGATGAGCAAAATCAAAGAAGAGTTCACTGGATGTCATGGGAGAAGATGACACAACCAAAATGTCATGGAGGCCTGGGATTTCGAGACATGCAGGTTTTCAACCAGGCCCTGCTGGCTAAGCAAGCCTGGCGCTTAATTCAGAGACCAGAGAGTTTGTGTGCTCGGATTCTGAAGTCAAAATATTATCCGAATGGCAATTTGCTGGACACGGTCTTCGCGTCTGATGCGTCTCCTGTGTGGAGAGGGATTGAATTTGGCCTAGAACTCCTGAAGAAAGGTGTTGTTTGGAGAGTTGGAAATGGGAATAGTATCCAAATCCTTAGGGATAATTGGATCCCGAGGCAATCAGGACTCAAGGTTCTATCTCTTAAGACCTGGAGCCGAATCAGATGGGTTAATCAGCTCATGTTGCCGCAAGCAAGGGAATGGAATGTCCCCCTTATCGAGAAGCTATTCCATAATTTTGACGCCGAGGAAATATGCAAAATAAAGATTCCTCTCAATGAGACTGAAGACCATCTAGCTTGGAACTATGAGAAAAATGGCATCTTCACAGTAAGAAGTGCTTATAGATTGGGTATGAACTTGAAGCAACAGGAAGAAATAGTTGGTTCGTCTCGTAGCATCAGCACTGGAAGGGAAAATCTATGGAATTTGGTCTGGAAAGCACAGGTCCCTCACAAAGTTCGTATTGTTGCCTGGAGAATTGCCACAGATTCACTTCCCACAAAGGAAAATAAAAGGAGGAAGACCCTGGAAATTGATGGAATATGTAATATATGTGGTATAGAGAAAGAGGATGCTCACCATGCTGTTGTGAACTGCACCAAGGCTAGAGCTCTTCGAAAAAAGATAAGAGAACATTGGGCATTACCAAAAGAACCAGTACTTGCCGAACCTAACCCGGATTGGCTGTTAAATGCTTTAAGCCAATGCTCTGGACACTCGCGTGAAAAACTGCTACTGGTTCTCTGTCGGTCATGGCATCTTAGGGAGGATATTGTACATAATAAAGGGGAAGCAAAGATTTCGGACTCGGTCCTTTTCCTAAAGAATTATTGGGAAACATTGAACTCTGAAGCCACAGCTGAAAGTGATATCAAAGGGAAAAAACCATTGCATGTTACCGAGATGCAGTCGTCACCAGAAAGAATTATACAGCCAAAATGCCACTGGTCTAGGCCCCAAGGAGCTTGTATTAAACTAAACATCGATGCTTCTTTTGTTTCAGTTTTGGGCTCGGCTTGGGCTGGGGCGGTCGCTCGTGATAGCACGGGATCGGTTGTCTTTTCTGTAGGCTGTCATGTTCAGGCATCGATTTACGCAGAGGAAGCAGAGGCAAGCGCCCTTGTGATTGGACTCAAGTGTTTGAGAAATTTTCACAGGGGACAGGTATACGTTGAGTCTGACTGTGCTGCTGTTGTGAATGCTATGAACACTGAAGGAAGGAACAAGGCCAAGTGGTGGGCTAAGTACGAAGAGGCTAAAAGCCTGATGCGTGACTTCAGTATATCTGAGGTGAGGAAAATCAAAAGAGAGTGCAATGTGGCTGCACATGAGTTGGCTGCTCATGCTAGAATTCATGGGGATTTTTTTCTGCCAAAGAATGTGCCACCAGATATACTTCATGTAATTGAGAATGATTGTACTCGTATTATGAATGAATGAGCTCTCTTTTTGCCCTCAAAAAAAAAATTTATTCAAGCACCTCGGGTCTGGCTATGGTCCTCGCCCCATCCTATGTTTCTCTTCTCCTCCAAAAATACAACCTGTGTTAAATAGAAAATCCAAAAATAGAGAAAACCTTACAAAGATTACAATCAAAGCCTTGAAGGTAATTGATTAAGAAATTACATGGATTGAACCCTTGATCCAGTACTAGCTTGTGTTTTGGCCATTACAAACTGAGCCGCCGCAGATACCCTTCATTGCACTTCTTGCCCCTGCCCAGGGCCGGCCCTGGGTCCGGCCAGCGGTTGTGGGCGGTTCAGATCAAGATGGGGAGGAGGAAGACAATGAACAGAGTTTCCAGGAGGTAGAAGAAGGAGATATGCCCATTGCTTTTGCATCCAACGGCTGGAAACAAATCGTTCGGACCAACAACAACAACAAAGTTTTTAGTCCCAAATAAGTTGAGGTAGGCTAGAGGTGAAACCCATAAGATCTCGTGACCAACTCATGGCTCTGCACATGGATAACAAGCTTCCACGCACCCCTGTTCATAGCTAGTTCTTTGGTGATACTCCAAGCCTTCATGTCTCTCTTAACGGTCTCCTCCCATGTCAAATTCGGTCTACCCTGACCTCTCTTGACATTCTGCGCACGCTTTAGCCGTCCGCTATGCACTGGAGCTTCTGGGGGCCTAGGTTGAATATGCCCAAACCATCTCAGACTATGTTGGACAAGCTTTTCTTCAATTGGTGCTACCCCAACTCTATCTCATATATCATCATTCCGGACTCTATCCTTCCTCGTGTGGCCACACATCCATCTCAACATACGCATCTCCGCCACATCTAACTGTTGAACATGCCGTCTTTTAGTCGGCCAACACTCAGCGTCATACAACATTGCGGGTTGAGCAGACGTCCTGTAGAACTTGTCTTTTAGCTTTTGTGGCACTCTCTTGTCACAGAGAATGTCAGAAGCTTGGCTCCACTTCATCCATCCGGCTTTGATTCGATGGTTCACATCTTCATCAATACCCCCATCCTCCTGCAACATTGACCCTAAATATCGAAATGTGTCCTTCTGAGGTATCACTGACCATCAAGGCTAACCTCCTGTCCTCATACCTAGTAGTACTGAAATCGCACCTCATGTACTTGATTTTAGTTCTACTAAGCCTAAACCCTTTTGATTTCAAGGTTTGTCTCCATAACTCTAACTTCCTATTTACCCCCGCCCGACTATCGTCAACTAGCACCACATCATCCGCAAAGAGCATACACCATGGGATATCTCCTTGTATATCCCTTGTGACCTTATCCATCACCAAGACAAAAAGATAAGGGCTCAAAGCTGACCCCTGATGTAGTCCTATCTTAATTGGGAAGTCATCGGTGTCGACATAACTTGTTCGAACACTTGCCACAACATTATTGTACATGTCCTTGATGAGGGTAATGTACTTTGCTGGGACGTTGTGTTTCTCCAAGGCCCACCACATGACATTCCTTAGTATATTATCATAGGCCTTCTCCAAGTCAATGAACACCATATGCAAGTCCTTTTTTCGGACCCCAAAACCAAATTTAGTCAACTGGTCCCTAGCCATTCCCTTATTTTTCTTCTTCCTCTTTGAACAGGCACTACTCTGGATCTATTTTCATGATTGCTTCTTGCTGTGAGAAATTTACGTAATCTTGTTTGTGCACAGCTAATAGAGCCTTCCGTAACTGTAGTTAGGATTGTGTGAAAGCGTGATGATGCCCGGGTCGCTATCAAATTCTTAGTACTAACAGTAATTAAGTTTTGCAGTGGTTTATCATGGACCCCCATGTAACTAGGTCTGCCGGCTCCACATATTTTGCAGGCAACACTACTGACGGGGGTCATGCCTGACGGAGCACTCCCTGAAGAACTCGACATGGCTATTCTACTGGCGTTTCTGCTGCTGATGTCTTATGGAACTGGCACCATCCATGGCCTAACAACGGTTAACCACGGCAACAACACAGACATGCTCTCCTTGCTCGACTTCAAAGTGGCTACCAACAACCCAACAGGCGTCCTGCGATCATGGAACAGAAGCGTCCGCCACTGCGACTGGACGGGTGTCATTTGCAGCTCACCGAATTCAAGGCGCGTCGTTGCCCTGAGAATCCCCGGAAAAAGCTTGTCAGGCGAGATCACCCACTCTCTTGCAAACTTAACGTTCAGCTCCACGACCTTCGCGTCCTTGACCTGAAATCCAATTCATTGCAGGGGATAATCC
This sequence comes from Aegilops longissima, assembly GCA_021605205.1. Taxonomy (NCBI): domain Eukaryota; kingdom Viridiplantae; phylum Streptophyta; class Magnoliopsida; order Poales; family Poaceae; genus Aegilops; species Aegilops longissima. Next base: position 747,600,509 of record CM038677.1, read on the forward strand.
CTGACTCAATCATAAATTGTTCAAAACTACGTGTTCTTGATCTTTCTAGAAACATGATAGATGGCCCAATCCCCCAAAAAATTGGTTCGCTCCACAATTTACTAAGTATAGATCTTTCCAGGAATAATCTGATAGGAGGCATCCCATCAAGCATCAGAAACGCCAGCAAGCTTCGACAGCTCAATCTTCGAGCAAAAGAACTAGGGGGGAACATTCCTAAATCCTGATGTGTTTGGGCAAGTTTCACAACTCTCAAGGCTGGACCTTAGACATAATAATCTCCAAGGTGTCATACCTCCATAGATTAGTGAGCTTAAACACCTGAATGAATTAACATCAGGGCCTAGTAACCAATCCCAAAATGAACAGCTTACATGAGAGAGGTAGCTACCCAAATGCATAGAATCAGCATGATGAACACAGGATGGGAAGTTAGGGCTCACCTTCTTCCAGGAGACTTGTAGGTTGGGCTTCTCAAAGGAACTAAAGAAGAGAAGAGATGCAATTAGAGTCTTTGACAAAATGCTTCATCTTTGATAAGGCTTTGATCATTGTACCCCTTCTAACTTTCTAAGAGCATCTCCAATAGATGATCCAAATGTAAAAGTAACTAACTTTTGGACCGTCTGAGGCCAAAAACGCAGCTCCAACAGACGGTCCATATGTAAACAAAACTGGACCGCGGCCTCCTCGCGATGTAAAATGCAACACCTCACGGTGCAAATTTACATCACAAGGTGCATCTGGTCCAAAACCAGCCGCCGCCCGCGAACGCCCAACCGCCACTTCATTTCCTTTCCGCCCGTCGCGCGCCGCCCGCATACGCCGCCCGCATCAGATCCGGCCCGCCCGCCCCCGCCGTTGTTTCGCGCCGCGCCACCCCCACCATGAATCCGGCCGCGGCCGTAGCTTTATGCCGCCGCCCGTCGCCGCAACTCCGCCCGCCCGCCCACCCGTCGTAGCTCCGGCCCACCCGGCTCCGTCCGCCACCGTCCCGCGCGTTGCCGCCGCCCGCATCGAGATCCGGCCCCGCCTGCTCCGCCCACCACCTCCGCCCGCCTGCTCTGTCGCCACCGCCCCGACCGGCTCCGTCCACCACCGCCCCTCAGCTCCGCCCCGCCCGGCTCCGTCCGCCACTGCGCCGCCACCGCTCCACCGCTCTCCAATGGCGCCGAAGAAGATGCCGAAGGGCAAGTCGGGCTTCTTCGGCGTGAGGCGGAAGTTCTCCGGTAACTGGGGAGTGGAGTTCTCCGGCGCGGGGAGGCGTTGGTGGATCGGCACGTACCCCTCCGCCCACGAGGCCGCGCGTGCCTACGACGTGGCGGTGTGGCGTGCCGAGAGGCCTCGGGAGCACCTCAACTTCCCAGAGATCGAGAGTCGGGTGGAAGTGGAGATGCTTGTGCCGCAGGGCATTAAGATGAAGGAGATCACGACGAAGAAGAAGACGACGAAAAAGTCGTGGTTGTCGTCAATGCCGGCGAGACCGACGAGTCGTCGATGGCGAGGTTTGCTCGGGAGCATCCGGAGTACGTCCAGGCCGAGCTGGAGTACTACTGGAAGCGTGAGGCGGAGCAGAAGGAGGAGGACGAGGCCGGTCCCTCGACGGTGATCCCCATCAAGTCCTCTTCCGAGGAGGACTGGGCAGACTTCTCGGAGGAGGAGGGGTGCGACGACCCGACGAAGGAGGAGTTCTGGGTGCAGTTCCGCAGCTCCGATGATGAGGAGTAGTTTATCTAGTAGTTTGAATAAGTAGTAGTTGAAGTTCATGTATGAAACTATGTTGAATTTGATGTTTGAATTATGTTGAATGGACTAGTAGTTTGTCGTTTTAAGAAATTTACATCTTCATTTTGGACCATCTATTGGAGTTGCTCTTTTGGACCATCTGTTGGAGTTGAGCTTTTTTCGGAGCTCCAAAACGCACTTTTTGGCGGTCCAAATTTTACATCTTCGGTTTTGGACCGCCAAATTTGGACCATCTATTGGAGATGCTCTAAGAATGTAATGTAATGTAATAGAGTGCAATACCTTTCTGGTTACAATGATTGTCTTTTGTTGTGTCATGTGCAATGCAAGCCCGTCACTCATCGGTGCAGCAGTCGTGGCCTGGATGTGATAATCGCTAGGCCTTCCGCTATGTGGGCCAAAAGGGGTGCCAAATCCACTTTTACATTATTTGGCATCGGTGCCCTCCATAGCTCATGCGGTGCCATAAAATGTTTTCTGGGAACCGGAGCAAGTTCCTGCTTCGATGCCCCGTTCGAGCATTGCAGTAAAATATACTACCATCTGTACTTGCTACTCCGAGGCCCCATTCTTCTGAAGGTGTTGAGAGGAACCCGCATGAAGGACTGACCAGAGGTTGGCTTGCTTTGATTTTTCTATGTACATGTGGGTCCCATCTTTCTACGGGCTGCACCCACACAGTGCGAGGCCGGTGCCAAATAAATTTACCAAGGCACCGATGCCCAGTCCACTATATTTTAACATGCCAGGCACCGGCTACGTAGTGGAAGTACAGATGGTAGTATATTTTACTGCAATGCTCGAACGGGGCTCCGAACGGGGCATCGGAGCAGGAACTCCGGTTCCCAGAAAACATTTTATGGCACCGCATGAGCTATGGAGGGCACCGGTGCCAAATAATGTAAAAATGGATTTGGCACCCCTTTTGGCCCACATAGTGGAAGGCCTTAGGGACTTCAGATGAAGGGTTGTGCGGCATCGCAGCCTACTGGCAGGCAAGTGATGTGCATACACCAAGGCAGTCCCACACCCCACGACAGGCAGACCACATCCGGTGTGACCTCTCGCGACATGGGCAATGGAAGTCATGCACTGTTTTGTAAATATTTTGACATAGTTTTGGAATTTTATAAAATATAAAGACAGCATGCGCTCCCTGGAGCAGAAACTCCACTCTTGGGAGGGGGGCAACCAACAAGAGAGAGTAACATTTGATGTTCACATATATATACTCCCTCCGTCCGAGAAAGCTTGTCACAAGCTTCTCTCTCAAATGAATATATCTAGCACTAACTTGGTGCTAGATACATCCATTTCAGGGACAAGCTTTTTCGGACGGAGGGAGTAGAACCTAAGCATTTGTTGCTCAGCCAACGGTTCAGGTTTGCCGTTGTGCTGAAGCATGATGTGTGTGGCGCATCCTGTGAACACATACATTGTCTTCAATTTTTATTTGGGGTCTGTTTGGTTCCCTTGCCTGTTCGCCTTGCTAAGCTAGGCTAGCCTTGCCGATGGAGGCTAGCCAGATCGGCTTGCCCGCTCGATCGAAGGAAAAGCTGGAAACCACAGGTAACGAGGCATGGTCGCCCAGGAACCAAATAATTGGCTTCCTTGCTAGGCTGAGCCAGTTGTTCCAGTTTACTTTTCCAGACTTTTCTGTGTACAATGATTTAGAATAAACTGAAACAACGTTCTTCCTAAATCTTAATTCAAAAAATAAGGCAACACCCAGGGTGTGCTTAAGGTTCAGGTCATGGCATGTTAGCCATGTCTATTTCCCATATATATATATAATGAAAATACTCCCTCCGTCCAGAAATACTTATCGCACAAATAAATAAAATTGGATGTATCTAGAACTAAAATACATCTAGATACATCCATTTCCACGACAAGTATTTCCGGACGGAGGGAGTAGAATATACGTCAACGTCACACTGGTCGTGCCAATAGAAATGCCTTTGGTGCCTGTACAAGACTCCATGGAAACAGGAGAGCACTTGCTATCAGCATAGTGCCTCCCGATGTCTCCTTTCTTAAAAATAAAAAATAAAACTATCAGCACAGAACTGTCTGCTGCTCCCATTGTTAACTGCAAACGTGCCATAACCATTTGTTCACAAAATTCAGTGTCGTCTGCGCTCCCTCGGATACTAGTTTTATTCGACGTAAATTAGATGGACAGACTGCCTGCTTAAAATTGTAGTAGAAAAAGGCAAAAGGGAGGGGGGAGGTAAACAATGTTTTGCCCAAATTTCCTTACAATAAACTTGTGACCTAGCATACAATGTGGGCAAACGCAGGAAATAATAATCTGTCTCTAAAAATCATAATACAAACTGACGTGCATTTGGTGCAGACTCAAGAGTAAAAAATCTCTGGGGAAAAAACAGCTCTTACTGAAACCTGAATAAACCTGACCATTTAATCTTTTGGTCAATTCAAATAAAAATAGCAGGGCAGTTATGATTCACACTACAAGCATCTTGGCAAAGGGAAAAAGCTAAAAAGCATTTAGTTATTATATGCAGCAGAGAATGGTCACACGCCTTTACTTATATGAGCTTCAAACTCTCGCACATATATACACTTCTACAACAAAAAGGAAATATTTAATACCAAGCTGACAAAAGGTTGCACATTATTGATTAGAAAAAGAGAAGAAGCACAACTTTGGGGCTCGCACCAGTAGATGAAACTGAAGACTTGGTATCTTCCCAACCAGTCATACTGAATACTGATTATGGTTACAATCATCACTGTTTCAACTAACATACATTAAACTTAGCACATGCCGTCATCACAGAACCTAAAAACTAAAGTACCAACGCATTTCAACAAAAGCTGACTTACCTGTGTGGTTGCTACCCTGAGCTCTGTGCCTGACAAACAGTATCGCCTGAATGTAGCCTGATATTCATATGACTTTTGCCTGATAGATGGGCTTATTCAGCTAGCGAAGAAAGCTCTCCATAACTTCCCCTTGCACATTTGCCACCAGCTCTCTGTTTCTGTCTTCTGTCTGTAGAATTCAGAGTCTGCACCTGCTCTCAGTCTGCAGAATTCCGAGTCTGCACCTGCTCTCAAGACACGATCTCTCACGGTTATCAATAATTCATCTAAAGCAATGAGTTTCCTCACAAGAGAGTTCTTCTCATCCTTGACACCGATGCAAAGTAAGAAGGCCTCAATCTCAGCAACATTTGCATCATCATCCTTAATCAAAGCTTCTTTGAATGATCGTAATGTTTTTATAAGAAACGATGAATCCTTTTCTGTGCTCTCAGGACCAACACTTCCAACGCTGTTTCCAGTAACTTCATATTCTGAATCCTCCTGTAGCAAAAAGGAAATTCAGTGTAAAAAGGAATACAAGTGTTTGTGTAGACAAATACTCCCTCCGTCCCGAATTCAGTGTAAAACGTAACTTACCATTGAGCATATAACTTATCCATATCCGAATACTTAACCACTACTGACAAATCTACCTATTCATACACTACTTAGTAGTTATAGATTATGTATGTGGAACTTTATACTAATGCTATCTTCTAATCTGCAGAAACCCTCTTAATATTTAGACACTAAAAATAGGGCAGGCCGGTGCACGTAGCTCCTGCTTCGCAGGGTCCGACTACTTTGGGTCTTATGTACGCAGCCTTTCCTTGCATTTCTGCAAGAGGCTGTTTCCACGAGTTGAACATTATTGACAAATCTAGCTTTTCATATACTAATTAGTAGTTATATATTATGTATGTGGAGCTTTGTAATAATGCTATCATACAATCTAAACCCTCCAAATATTTAAACACCACTGATAAATCTAGCTATTCATATAGTAGTACTAGTTATGCATTATGTATGTGGAGATTTGTATCAAAACGCTATCATATAACATTATAACTGCAGAAACCCTTGACAATTTGCATCCTTGCAGCAATGTACAAGTAGTTGAGGCCGTCTACTCTTTTTTGGAAGGAACAGGAATATCACTATCAGCTCCTCTACTATGAGTTATGCAAATAAGACATGTAACTTTGACCAAAAATCGATAGAATATCTTCACAGCAATACATCAACCCAATCCTCTCAGGAAACTTCATAGCATACAATTTACAGACCAAACATAAAAGGGAATCCTTAGCACCATGATCAGACACAAGAATAGGCTCACCGTGTTGTCTACTAAAGGAGGCCAGGCCAAATAGGGATGGACAGGGCAGCCAATTCGCTTTCTGTTCTTAAAATGCTGGTTCAGCTCCGCTGTTTCCAGAGAGAAGGACATGAACCACTCAGGGGATCTGTACTTATCCCTGAAATTCTTCCAGGGGCAAATAGAAAGGTACAAAAGGCCATTGAAGACTGTCATAAGCTGCACAGAGAATTTATCTTCCACTGAACAGCTGGTGACCTCCATAAATCTAGCGTGCAACGGGAACTTACTGTGCAGCACAAATCTCTGGACGCCATCATCACCGGCTGTGCAGATCCAAAGAAAAAGCGTGCAATCCTTCTCAATGACGATACAGAGGTTCTGATCCTTGGTCTGACCAATCTTAAATTTTGGGTATACCACTCTCAAGGGCGGAGGCAGATCAATTCGAGAGAACTGAAAGGTATCCGTGTTGAGCACCAAAATGTACTCGCTGAGAGATACCTCATTCAGGGACACGAATTCCCAACAGATAAACCCATCCACCACCGTGCTGGCTGCGTGCCTGGAGCCCTCGGGCAGCGGCGTCGCAGTCTCCGGGAACATCTGCCACTCCATGGTGTCGAATGAGAGGACAGCAACGCGTACCCGAGCCCACGAATAGTCGTGACGGACACAGACCACACGGGACGGCTTCTGATCCTCTTCGGGAGGGAGTGTGTGGAACTCAAGGGAGCTGCCGTAGGGCATGTCGTGGTCCTCCTTGGGGCGGAGAATCAGAGCAGTTGTTTGGGGATTGTACAAAGCTTGCTGTTTGGTGGTCCGATTTTCGATGCAGATGAAGCCGTCATCATAGGCAATGTCGCGGAAATCGAGTCCCCACTCGGAATCGGAAGCGGCGGCGTGGTCCCGGAGGGGACTGAATCCGGCGGAGGGGCGCCGTGAGGAGGGGAAGGCCGGTACCGTGTGCATGCAGGGTGTGAGGAAGAGAGCGAGGAGCGGGGGTGCGTGGAGCTTGCGGAAGCGGCGGCGGAAGGCGCGGGACGAGCGGACGGCGCCGAGGAAGGCGCGGCAGGTGAAGGCGGCAGCGGCGAGGCTGGGGAGGTCCGGGAGGCGGAGGAAGATCTCGCGGAGCTGGTCGTCGCCGAGGGCGCTCATGGTGGTTCGAGCGGGTGGTCTACGGTATTCCGGCGGCGGCGGCGGGTGGGGAGCCATGGTTGCTTGGCTGCCGAGCTCGAGCTGAAATGGAGACCTAACCGCTGGCCGCTGCTATGGATCGCTCGGCGCGCACCTACGTGGGCCTGGCCCATCCGGGGCCGACAGGCGACTTGTGTTCTTTTTTCTGTGATTCTTTCGATTTTTCACTTTGTTTATAATTTCAGTAGGTTTTATTTTAATTGTTCAAAAGTTAATGAATATGGAAAAAATCACGAAATAAAAAATTGTTTGTAAACATGAACACTGTTCATAAGTTTAAAAAAATGTTCGCAAATTCAAAAAATGTTCGGAAATTATAAAAAAATGTTCATGAAACTGACTATTAATGTGGTGACAAACGTTGGTTGTTTTTCCTGCATGTTTGTAGACTTCACAGAAAATTACCGTTTTGATGAAAGATATACGATCATGAAGTTTCAAATCGGGGGAACCACTATTGAGCCATGAGCTGTCAGGAGAGGGGGGTTACCCACAAGGTGGGATTAAATTATTATTTTTTTGGGGCCTCTCAATCATATGTTCTAGGATCCAATCGATTCCCATTGGGTAGAATTTCATATCCGTCATTTTCCATTATTTATCCGTTGAACTAGAACTGGTGAACACTAAGTTATACCAATATCCTGGCCGATTCGACAATATAGTCGGAGCAAAAGAATAGTGGAATTCAGACCTAGGGTCGTTAAAGCAAGAAAAATCCACACTGGGGTGTCATTGTGCAAACAAAAATACTCTTGTTTGCCACCATGTGGACTTAGTTGATCCACGTCAAAATGGTCAACCGCATGCCACGTTTACGATGGAATACAACACCCAAACTAACCACTAACTATCAGAGCTTTTTCTTCTTCTTCTTCTTCAGACGACGTTCATGTCTCTTGTGTTTGGCTTTGTTGATTTCATTACCCGTTGTCAAAACTACGTAATAATGGTATAAAAGTAACATGAACATAGTAAAATTATAAATATCTTTAGGTATTAGTACGTAGATATGAAGGTTCGACACGACCACGGAGGGCACCTCCACCATGCCCAACACGTCGTGGAGATCTTTCTTGAACAAGCTCTGGCAAACATGAAGGCAAATGTGTGACCACATGTTGAACATCGTCCGGGTAAACTCATGCATCGCTGCCAGCATCGGCACTTTTTGAATGTATTCATAACTCAACTTTATTAACAATGATGATGAACATAATATAGAAACTTTATATGAATGCCTCTGATAGTGTGCTAGGATATGCAACCATAAAGCATGGCGTACATGAAAATGAATAGCGATGAATGTGACATAAATAAATACGTTCATATGGACGGCTTGGTCATTGACCAGTCACAAAATCATGATTCAGTCACACCCCTCATACCGACCCTGTACGTCTGGCCTGACCAACACCCCTCATATCCAGCCCATATTCGGGGCGGATATGGGGAGGCGCAGATGCGCCCGGGCGCGTCCACTACGACTAATGGCCCACGTTGGTCCACCCTGACCAACATATATTCGTCTCTATCTGCATCCCAAACGAAATTCTAACCACTCCAATCCGCCCCAAACTCATTTCTGACAATCTTCTTCCTTATGTAACATGGCGGGCAGTGGATCCGACTCCGAGATCTACCAATTCATCGACTTGTCCCTCGTACCATGCGGAGATGAGGAGATAGCCGCCCGCGTGACTATCCGCCACTCACGGGAGGAGTGTGCACGATCGCTGTCAGAGTCAATCTAGTGGGAATCCACTACGTCTGTGCAAATGGTGTTTGGATATGTCTTTGTCGGTGGCTCGAGGCGTATGACCGCGCCCTTGCCGGACGGGGCAGCCACCGGCTAGCTCCGCAAGTCCGGGGTGGCGGCGCAACCCCTTCGGTGGCGCCTCGTTTGCTCAGCGTCAGTCTCCGAGTCGAAGGTCAACGCCACCATGCCTCATAGCCCATCCACTGCGTCTAGCTTGCATGAAGTAGTCGTAGACGCGGACGCTATGTGTGGGATCCATATGCATTACATGAGTTAGTTTACGTTGCATGTGATTGTACAGATTTAAGGATTTGCTAATGAGGTGCCCAGTTGTGAACGTGGACATTTAAGAGGTGACTGGACGAGTCCAGGCTGTAGATGTTCTTACCATTTTTCACGGAATGTGTGCAAAGACGTCTTTGTCCGACGCGGGGGGAGGGGGTCCCTAAACCCGACGGAGGTAGTATTACTGCATGATTCATCGAAGAGAAGAGTCTAAAATAAATCTTTAATTAATCGTGTATGAATCCAACCTTAAACTCTCACCCCTGAAATTGGCACCATAAACTTACTCATTCTGATCAATCATAACCCTAGACCTATTTGTCGCACTAGGGAAAGAATAACCCTAGTTGGGATCACTCACTTGTCTCAATGACTACATGACCATATGTCATCTTCAGCTTCTTTCCACATGCACTCTCTCTCATCTTTTTCTCTCAGGTGCGGATGCAAAACCATGCATCCCTGGCTTGCTGCCTCTCCATGGGCACAAACAGAGGATGAGATTAGCAACCATGCTCGTGGGACATTCACCTATAATGATTCTATGAAAATCCTTTGGATCGGAGCGGCCCTCAGGGATTGAGAGATCAGGGTTAAATTCAGACTGCCTCTGCAAATTCAAGCTTTTTTTTCAGACTTTTTCCTTCATCGAACTGCTTCGAATCTGCCTGAGAAACAAAATAGGTCGTGGACGAGGGCCCGGCCGCTCGGGAGCCAACACCTGGGGCGGCACGGTGTCGGCCAGGCGGGCCCAGCCGCCGTACGGGACTCCCTCGCGATGCCGCCGCGCGCAGGTCACGGCGCCCGTCCACGTGCCCCGGGCGGCCGGCCGACAGTTCCAAACTCCCCACTCCTGCCGTACGTGCCGACATCGCCGGGATTATGATTACCCCATGCGCCCACGCCTTGCAAGAGCCAATGTCACGTGGGCCCGTGCCGTTCCGGCGGCAGTCATTTCCATCGTGTTTGGCCATGCCCGGACGGACGGCGACAGCTCGCAAGTCCTAAGAATAAATTACTGGCTATAATCTTTACGCGCGCGGTTATTCTCTCGAGAGATAGCGTCAGCAGCTGGAACTCTGCTTAAAAACAGCGACAAGAGCTGTCAATCAAACTATATAACAACAATCCAAAAAAGATTACCCGTCCGTCGTCCTGCGCACACAAAACACATCCGTTCTATCCTTCCCACCTTTTTTTCTAAAAAAAAAAATACTTAGAGTGTGTCTAGATCTCAGTCGACAGTTTTAGTTAAGTGATAGAACATATAAAAATGAATAAAGAATATTTTTAAGAAAATTACACAAATCTTCACGCAAGGTCTTGTGAATATAGGCTGACCTGAGACCCTTTTGACATTAAAATACTCTTTACTACAATGTGATCATCATAGAATTTTCTACTAGAATATCAACAATCTCTATAGGTGGATCTTCATTCACCTTGCACACATCTTACTTCTAACTAGTGTGGCTAGATCATGGACAACACAATGAGCCTCTCTAGGAGTACGCTAAAAAATAATACACGCCAAGTGATACTACTTCCGTCTCGTAATGTAAGATGTTTTTGACTACACGGACGGAGTATATATCATCAATCATCAAAAAAAATTGTCCTAATAAACCGAAAGAGCGACCTCCATTTTTCATTATCTCTATCACAGCAATGTAGTTAGAGTTCACCTCTATGTGATTACACCCGACTGTAATTGTCAAATTAAAACTAAAGCGTATAATTAAATCTTAGTCGACTGAGACGCTGCACTCTTCTACTCTTTTGCAGCTTCTGAGCTCCTACGTGGAGCCGAGTCGATTTCCACATTACAAATTGCAATATCTTGTGTCCCCCCACCCCCCTAACAAGACAACAATTTTGTATCTGCTCGATTCCCAGCTAATAAAGACAGCAAATCTTATTATCCGAAGCACATAAACCAACGCCATGATTTTAAAAAGCTGCCGCCCGCGGCCCGCACAGTGCAGCACTATGCAATCATGATATTGGCGCGTTGCCTTGCCGCCGTCCGTCCGGAAGCTGCCGCCCACCGTAACCAGATTCGTACTACGCGCCACCTTCGGCGAACCGCCGCGCGCCACCATCCCTATCCATGGCCGTCCACGCTTGCTTGAACCAGCACGTGTACCGTCGTCCCTATAAATAGTTCGTCCTCCAATCCTTGGCCGCCGCGAGAGAGGAAGACCCCGCTTCCCAATCCTCACAGATTTTGTGTCTGGTGCGTCGCGTTCCCTCCAAATCCAATTGCCATCCGCGACATGCCGCCGCACGACCGCAAGGCGGCGCCGGGGCGCCGGATGCTGGCGCTGCCGACGGTGTGCCCGTGCGAGGCCATCGCCCCGGGAACGCTGCTGGCGTCGCTCGTCGCCCTCGTGGCCGATGTCGCCCGCCACGACGCCGCCGCGCTCCCCGTGCTCCGGCGAGGGGCCGGCGAGGCCCTGCGCATCACCCGCGTACTCCTCGCGTTCCTCGAGGAGGTCCGCGAGGCGGCGGCGCCCCTGCCGGACGCGTCGGTGCTCGGCCTGTCCGAGCTCCACGTGGCGATGCAGAAGCTCCGGTTCCTGCTCGCGGACTGCTCCAGGAGAGGGGCGAGGCTGTGGGTGCTGATGAACGCCGACCTCGTCGCCTCCGAGCTCCGGTTCGTCCTCGGCTCGGTCGCCACGGCCATGGACGTCCTGCCGGCGGACGTGGTCGGGGCGTCCGTCGAGGCCGGAGAGCTCGCGAGGCTCCTGTCCCAGCAGGCGTGGCGCGCGCCGGTGTTGCCGGACGAGGACGACGGGCGCGCCACCCGGAGCGTGCGCTCCATGCTCGCGCTGTTCAGGGGCAGCGCCACGCCGCACGCGGAGGACGCGATGATGGTGCTCGGCCGCGTCGGCATCACCAGCTGGTGCGACTGCGCCGAGGAGGCCACTTTCCTCGAGGCCGAGCTGCTGGACCGCCTGGAGGACGGCCGCGAGAACGACAACGACCTCGTGCTCATCAGCGGCCTCATGGCGTTCCTCGTCTACTGTCGCGTCGTCTTGTTTGACACCGTTGATGCCAAGAAGGCTGACGCGGCAGCGCCCGGGTCGAGGCCGGCAGCGAGCTGCGCGGCGTGGACCAGCCAGGAGGCGCTGCAATGCCCGATCAGTCTGGAGCTGATGATTGACCCGGTGACCGTCACCACCGGCCAAACTTACGACCGGACGTCCATCAAACGGTGGATCAAGAGCGGCTGCCGGACGTGCCCAGTCACCGGCGAGAAGCTCCGCAGCGCCCAGTTCGTGCCGAACGTAGCCGTGCGCGGCATTGTCGAGCAGCTGCTCCTCGCCAATGGGACGCCGCTCCACGAGCAGCAGAGCAGCAAGCACCGGTGCGCGGTCGATAAGACCGCCTCGGCGTTCGGCCCGGCGGCGGCCGGCGGCGTGCGTCTCGCCGTGGCCTTCCTTATTGCCAGGCTCTCGAGGGGCACGCCCGAGGAGCAGAAGAAGGCGGCCTTCGAGGTGCGGAAGCTGGCCAAGCGCAACGTGTACCACCGCGCGTGCCTCGTGGAGGCCGACGCCGTGCCGTGGCTCCTCCACCTCGTCTCCTCGGCGGACGCGTCCGTCCAGGACAACGCCATCGCCAGCCTGCTCAACCTCTCGAAGCACGCGGCCGGGCGGAGAGCGCTCGTCGAGGCAGGCGGGCTCGGGCTCGTCGTCGACGCCGTCAACGTGGCGGCCAAGGTGGAGGCGCGGCAGAACGCGGCGGCCATCCTGTTCTACCTCTCGCCGAACAGCGACTACTGCCAGGAGATCGGCCGCATCCCGGAGGCCATCCCGACGCTGGTGCGCCTCATGAGGGACGGCACCTACCGCGGCCGCAAGAACGCGCTGGTGAGCCTCCACGGGGTGCTCCACGGCGCGAGCAGCATCGGGAAGGCGGTGGCCGCCGGCGCCGTAGGCCTGCTCGCCACCCTCCTGCCCGGCGACCGCGAGGACCTGGCGAACGACGCCGTCGCCCTGCTCGCGAGGATCGCCGAGCAGCCGGCCGGCGCGACGGCCATCCTGGCCAGCTCGGAGCTCGTCGCGAGCCTAGTCGACTTCCTGGGCGCGTCGGCGTCTCGGTCGGGGAAGGACCACTGCGTGGCGCTGCTGGCCTCGCTGTGCCTGCACGGAGGGGACAAGGTCGTCGCCATGATGGGCAAGATGACTGCGCTGATGCCCGCGCTGTACGCGCTCATCGCCGACGGCAGCCCAATGGCGAACAAGAAGGCTAGGTGGCTCATTAACGAGATCCACCGGGTCTACGAGCAGCGCCAGCCGCCGCCGGTCGCGCCCCCGGCCGGTGACCGTGTCATTCGAGTATAGCTATAGCCCACGAACTTGGGTGTGATGACTGATGAAGTGTACAGATGATTCCTGTAATTTGTCTTCTTTTTTTCCGGCGGTGAGTTCTTTTTCCTCTGTCCTGCTCGCGTTTTTGAGGAGCAGGGATGGGCATCACACAATGTAAATTGTACATATGAGAGTGTCTATTTTAAAAGAGAGTGCCAAACTTCCGCCCCACTTAATAAACTCCCTCCGATTTCAAAATAGATGACCCAATTTTATACTAAAGTTAGTACAAAGTTGAATTATCTATTTTAAAACGGAGGGAGTATAACGCTATTTTGGAACGGAGGGAGTATAACGCAAACCCGATGATGAAAGTACCTCCCCATCGGACGCGGGTTTTTACGTTCGCGTTCTGTATGCAGCGCGCGAATCCTAGTAGGTTATCATGCATGTTGTCCAATCTGTTAGGGCCACCGTTGTATCAGCCATGCACTAGCCACATGTTAGTAGTTTCGTTTCTCTAGCTAGATCCTATGAATGCTTTGCGCACTTTTCCCTCCTATGCTCCTGTTTAGTTGCAGGCCAGCCTCATAATTATATCTGGCGTGGATAATTAATGTAGCTAGTTAATTTCTTTGCGGGATAACGTCGCTAGTTAGTGTGGGATTATTACATGTTAACCCATAATTTCACTAAAAAATCACGGGCGTGCAACTTTATGAAGGCTTTGTGAGACTTTATGAAGGATGTGCTTGGACTTTGCCATGAAAATCAGAATGACCTTAGAAAAAACCAACAAAAATGAAAAGTTCTTTGAGTTTTGGCGACGAAGTTCCAAAAATATGGTTAAAAGGTTCTCTACCTATTTTTCAAAAATTGCGAGCTATGCCAGGGTTTTCCAAAAGTTCTTCTATTTTTCATGGCAAAGTTCAGATACCAGTTTAACAAAGTTTGGTTATATTTAAAACTATTTAAAGAACATTCTTTGAGAACAATTTAAATAACAAGATATTTTAATTTTGTGATGTTTAAATTATTCCAACAATATAGGCTAGAGAGATAATCACAGGAATTAATTCTACAGCCGGAGGGGTAAAGCGAATCTAGCGATAGCGTCACCTACTACTGGACAAGACTTGCCTGGGTCCTAGCGGGGCCCTTTTCGGCTTCCTCACACGCATCATGGGTAGATTTGAGCGGTGGAGATACGCGCTATGAACGGAACGCGAATGTAAATGCCTTTTCCCCTCCCCGTCGAGCAAATGCTCCTGGTATGAACTGAAGGAAATATGCCCTAAAGACAATAATAAAGTTGTTACTTATATTTCCTTATATCATGATAAAAGTTTATTATTCATGCTAGAATTGTATTAACCGGAAAGTTAGTACATGTGTGAATACATAGACAAACAAAGTGCCATCTTTGATTCAACGAGCTAGTCAAGTAGAGGCATACTAGTGACACTTTGTTTGTCTATGTATTCACACATGTACTAAGTTTTCGGTTAATACAATTCTAGCATGAATAATAAAGATTTATCACGATATAAGAAAATATAAATAACAACTTTACCCATCCGTTAGCTTAGCACGACGATCGTTTAGTTTGTTGCTATTGCTTTCTTCATGACTTATACATGTTCCTATGACTATGAGATTATGCAACTCCCGAATACCGGAGGAACACTTTGTGTGCTACCAAACGTCACAACGTAACTGGGTGATTATAAAGGTGCTCTACAGGTGTCTCCGATGGTACTTGTTGAGTTGGCATAGATCAAGATTATGATTTGTCACTCCGATTGTCTGGGTATCTCTGGTCCCTCTCGGTAATGCACATCACTATAAGCCTGGCAAGCAATGTGACTAATGAGTTAGTTGCGGGATGATGCATTACGAAACGAGTAAAGAGACTTGTCGGTAACGAGATTGAACTAGGTATTGAGATACCGACGATCGAATCTCGGGCAAGTAACATACCGATGACAAAGGGAACAACGTATGTTGTTATGCGGTTTGACCAATAAATATCTTCGTAGAATATGTAGGAACCAATATGAGCATCCAGGTTCCGCTATTGGTTATTGACCGGAGATGAGTCTCGGTCATGTCTACATAGTTCTCGAACCCGTAGGGTCTGCACGCTTAATGTACGGTGACGATCGGTAATATGAGTTTATGCG
Organism: Aegilops longissima; assembly: GCA_021605205.1. NCBI lineage: Eukaryota > Viridiplantae > Streptophyta > Magnoliopsida > Poales > Poaceae > Aegilops > Aegilops longissima. The sequence continues at coordinate 747,616,145 of CM038677.1, forward strand.
TTTTGATGTACCGAAGGTAGTTCGGAGTCCCGGATATGATCACGGACATGACGAGGAGTCTCGAAATGGTCGAGACATAAAGATCGGTATATTAGAAGCCTATATTTGGACATCAAAATTGTTCCGGGTGAACTAGGGATTTTACCGGAGTGCCGGGGTTACTGGAACCCTCGGGGTTTAATTGGCCTTGTTGGGCCCTAGTGGAGAGAGAGAGAGAGAGGGGCCGGCCAGGGCAGGGCTGCGCGCCCCTCCCCTTGAGTCGGAATAGGACAAGGAAGGGGGGCGGCGCCCCCCTTGCCTTCCCCCTCTCCCACTCCTTCCTTCCCCGCCTAGTGGGACTAGGAAAGGGAGTCCTACTCCCACTAGGAGGAGGACTCCTCCTCCTGGCGCGCCCTGCTAGGGCCGGCTGGCCTCCCCCCTTTCTCCTTTATATACGGGGGCAGGGGGCAACCCCTAGACACACAAGTTGATCAGTTGATCTTTTAGCCATGTGCGGTGCCCCCTCCACCATATTCCACCTCGGTCATATCGTAGCGGTGCTTAGGCGAAGCCCTGCGTCAGTAGCATCATCATCACGCCGTCGTGCTGACAGAACTCTCCCTCAAAGCTCTGCTGGATCGTAGTTCGTGGGACATCACCGAGTTGAACGTGTGTTGAACTCGGAGGTGCCGTACGTTCGGTACTTGGATCGGTCAGATCGTGAAGACGTATGACTACATCAACCGCGTTGTCATAACGCTTCCGCTTACGGTCTATGAGGGTACGTGGACGATACTCTCCCCTCTCGTTGTTATGCATCACCATGATCTTGCGTATGCGTAGGAAAAAAAATTAAATTACTGCGTTCCCCAACAGTGTAATCAGAGCCAGGTTTATGCGTAGATGATATATGCACGAGTAGAACATAAAGGAGTTGTGGGCGTGGGTATATACATATGGCTTGCCGTCACTAGTTGATTCTTGATTCGGCGGTATTGTTGGATGAAGTGGCCCAGACCGACATTACGCGTACACTTACGCGAGACTGGTTCTACCGACGTGCTTCGCACACAGGTGGCCGGTGGGTGTCAGTTTCTCCAACTTTAGTTGAATCGGATTCAATGAACAGGGTTCTTTCTGAAGATCAAAAAGCAATCACTATACCGCGTTGTGGTTTTTGATGCGTAGGTAAGAACGGTTCTTGCTCAGCCCGTAGCAGCCACGTAAAACTTGCAACAACAAAGTAGAGGACGTCTAACTTGTTTTTGCAGGTCATGTTGTGATGTGATATGGTCAAGACGTGATGAGATATAATTTGTTGTATGAGATGATCATGTTTTGTTAAATTTATCGGCAACTGGCAGGAGCCTTATGGTTGTCTCTTTATTGCATAAGATGAAGCGCCATATAATTGCTTTACTTTATCGCTATGCGATAGCAATAGTTGCAAAAGCAATAGTTGGTGAGATGGCCATGTGACAACGGGTTGATAGAGATCAAGATGATGGAGATCATGGTGTCATGCCGGTGACGATAGAGATCATAACGGTGTTTTGGAGATGGAGATCAAAGGCACAAGGTGATGATGGCCATATCATGTCACATATTTTGATTGCATGTGATGTTTATCCTTTATGTATCTTTTTTTTGCTTAGTTCGGTGGTAGCATTATAAGATGATCTCTCACTAAATTTCAAGGTATAAGTGTTCTCCCTGAGTATGCACCGTTGCGACAGTTCGTCGTGCCGAGACACCACGTGATGATCGGGTGTGATAAGCTCTATGTTGACATACAACGGTGCAAGCCAGTTTTGCACACGCGGAATACTCGGGTTAAACTTGACGAGCCTAGCATATGCAGATATGGCCTCGGAATACTTGAGACCGGAAGGTCGAGCGTGAATCATATAGTAGATATGATCAACATAGTGATGTTCACCACTGAAAACTACTCCATCTCATGTGATGATTGGACATGGTTTAGTTAATTTGGATCACGTGATCATTTAGATGACTAGAGGGATGTCTAACTAAGTGGGAGTTCTTAAGTAATATGGTTAATTGAACTTTAATTTATCATGAACTTAGTCCTGATAGTATTTGCATATCTATGTTGTAGATCAATAGCTTGCGATGTTGCTCCCCGTTAATTTTTTATATGTTCCTAGAGAAAAATAAGTTGAAATATGTTAGTAGCAATGATGCGGACTAGCTCTGTGATCTGAGGATTATCCTCATTGCTGCACAGAAGAATTATGTCCTTGATGCACTTCTAGGTGACGGACCTATTGCAGGAGCAGATGCAGACATTATGAACATTTGGCAAAGCTCGGTATGATGACTACTTGATAGTTTAGTGCACCATGCTTTACGGCTTAGAACTGGGACTTCAAAAATGTTTTGAACACCACAGAGCATTTAAGATGTTCCAAGAGTTGAAATTGGTATTTCATACTCATGCCCATGTCAAGTGGTATAAGACCTCTCACAGTACTTTGCCTACAAGATGGAGGAGAATAGCTCAACCAGTGAGCATGTGCTCAGATTGTCTGGGTACTACAATTGCTTGAATCAAGTGGGAGTTAATCTTCCAGATAAGATAGTAATTGACAAAAGTTCTCTAGTCACTATCACGAAGTTACTAGAACTTCGTGATGAACTATAATATGCAAGGGATGACGAAAAAAATTCCCGAGCTCTTCGCGATGCTGAAATCGGCGAAGGTAGAAATCAAGAAAAGCATCAAGTGTTGATGGTTGACAAGATCACTAGTTTCAAGTAAAAGGGCAATGGAAAGAAAGGAAACTTCAAGAAGAATGGCAAGCAAGTTGCCACTCCCATGAAGAAGCCCAAAGCTAGACCCAAGCCTGAAACTGAGTGCTTCTACTGCAAAGGAAATGGTCACTGGAAGCGGAACTGCCCTAAATACTTGGCGGATAAGAAGGATGGCAAAGTGAACAAAAGTATATATGATATACATGTTATTGATGTGTACTTTACTAGTGTTCATAGTAACCCCTAGGTATTTGATACTGATTCAGTTGCTGTGATTAGTAACTCGAAACAAGAGTTACAAAATGAACAGAGACTAGTTGAGGGAAAAGTGACGATGTGTGTTGGAAGAGATTCCAAGGTTGATAAGATCACCATCGCACACTTCCTTTACCTTCAGGATTAGTGTAGAACCTAAAATAAATGTTATTTGGTGTTTGCATTGAGCATAAATATGATTGGATCATGTTTATTGCAATAGTTATTCATTTAAGTCAAAGAATAATTGTTGTTCTAGTTACATGAGCCATACTACAATCCGTAGGAGCGGTACTACCCGTATTGTCATCAATCCACCAAAAAGGGGAAGATTGTAAGGGCATATTTATCCCTAAAGTGTTTTGGTGATTGATGACAATGCTTTTGCGGACTAATCGTGTGCCATGAGTTTTTCAGACGTTTCACCGCTAGGCACAAGACGGTTTGGTGCCCCTCGAAGACTATTGAAGACGGCGTTTTTCTACGTTTCTTTTCGGTGGAGTTGAATCGTAGGAAAGCCATACTATTAAGAGGGGGTCCGCTTCGGAAAGGTTCGGGTGGAATCATCATGTACACGTTTCCTTCCTATACACCGCCTTTCCCCTTGCGCTTTGGAGCATCCTCCGTTTTCCTCATTTCTATGCAGAGAGAAGAATTCCTAACTGTTGCTGTTCTGGGGCATGCGGTAATACTGCTCTACGGAACGGTAGTACTGCAGGACCCCACGGTAGTACTGCAAGCCTTTGAAGTAGTACCGTAGGCGCCCGCGGTAGTACCGCTCCTACGGAGCCATACTACCGTGGCCTCAGACCAGATTCAGCTGCTCGTGCGGCTGTAGGAGCGAACGTAATTTTTTACGTCCGCGCCCTACGCGGTAGTACCAGCCCATGCGCGCGGTAGTACCGTGAGTCCTGATCTGGCACAGCTACCTGAGCGGAAGTAGGGGCATATGTAATTTTTTACATCCACTCCCTGCGCGGTAGTACCACATGCCATGTGCGGTAGTACCGTGTCGGACTTTTGCATCGATTGATTTCCAGAGGAAGTTGGCACGGATGTATTTCTATTCATCCGCACCCTTCCCAGGCTAGGACAATCCTGCCTTGCGGTAGTACCGCAGGGCGGAGCGGTAGTACCGCGCCTGCGGCAGTACCGCCCTCAGCCTCTGTGCTTCAGGCCTGACCTAGTTCCTGTCGTAGCAGCGGTAGTACCGCGGTCTCTCGCGGTAGTACCGTGTGGCCTTGCGGTAGTACCGCTTCTCAGGGGTGGTAGTACCGCAGGTCGCGGGCTGGTTAAGTGGATAATGGTTGGATTTGGTTCACCACTATATAAGGGGTGTCTTCTTCCTCTAGTTGACCACCTCTTCCGACCCCAAGCTCCATTGTTGCTCCAAGCTCCATTTTCGCCCGATCTCTCTCCCTAGCCAGTCAAACTTGTTGATTTGCTCGGGAGTGGTTGAGAAGGCCCCGATCTACACTTCCACCAAGAGAAATTTTATTCCCCCACTAATCCCTAGCGGATGTTGTTACTCTTGGGTGTTTGAGCACCCTAGACGGTTGAGGTCACCGCGGAGCCATAGTCCATTGTGGTGAAGCTTCGTGGTGTCGTTGGGAGCCTCCAATTAAGTTGTGGAGATTGCCCCAACCTTGTTTGTAAAGGTTCGGTCGTCGCCTCCAAGGGAACCAATAGTGGAATCACGGCATCTCGCATTGTGTGAGGGCGTGAGGAGAATATGGTGGCCCTAGTGGCTTCTTGGGGAGCATTGTGCCTCCACACCGTTCCAACGGAGACGTACTTACCCTCAAAGGGAAGGAACTTTGGTAACACATCGTCGTCTTCACCGGCTCCACTCTTGGTTATCTCGTGCCTTTACTTGTGCAAGCTTATTTGTGTTTTATCCCTTGCTTGCTTGTGTGCTTGTTGTTGTTGCATCATATAAGTTGTTCACTTAGTTGCATATCTAGACAACCTACTTTGATGCAAAGTTTAAAGTGGTAAATAAAAGCTAAAAATTGTTAGTTGCCTATTCACCCCACTCTAGTCAACAAGAAGAGTACCTCCGCAAAGGCTTGAACAAAACTCCATATGAGATACTCACCGGTAACAAGCCCAAGCTCAAGTACTTTCGGGTGTTCGGGTGCAAGTGTTTCATTCTCAAGAAAGGTGATCGGTTGTCTAAATTTGAGGTTAGAGCTTATGAGGGCATATTTGTTGGTTATGCTACAAACTCCCATGCTTACCGTGGTCCTCAATAAGTCCACGGGTCTTATTGAGGAGACGTGTAACGTGGAGTTTGATGAGAATAACAGCTCCCAAGTGGAGCAAAGTGGCACTTGTGATGTAGGTGATGAAATTCCTCCCCAAGCCATAAGAAGAATGGGAGTTGGTTTTATCCTACCCATTGAGGAACCCCTTGTGGCCGAAGGAGAAGGACAATGTTCCACTCAAGTGGAGCCATCACCAACCCAAGGCCCACACGCTTCCGAAGAACAAAATGAAGGCCCTCAACCTCATGAACAAGTCCAAGGGCAAGATCAATCTCAAGATGGTGTTGAAACACCAAGTGATGCCCAAGGCCAAGTTCTCTCCTCCAAGCAAGTTCAAGATCAAGGACAAGCTCAAGACGACGCTCAAGATGATCAAGTGATCGCTCCTCGACTCACCCCCGAGGAGGAATTGGAGCGTCATGCCGCCAAGATTGCTTCCAAGCTCTCCACCAATGGTCATCTCATGAAGAATGTTCTTGGAAGCATCCAAAAGGGGGTAAGCACTCGTAGACAATTGGCAAACTATTGTGAACATCACGCGTTTGTCTCTTGTGTTGAACCCCAAAAGGTATATGAGGCGCTCGAAGATCCGGATTGGCTTAATGCCATGCATGAAGAACTCAACAACTTCGAGTACAACAAGGTGTGGAGATTGGTGCCAAGGCCAACGGGGAACCACAATGTCATTGGAACCAAGTGGATATTCAAGAACAAGCAAGATGCTCATGGGACCATCGTCCACAACAAGGCTATATTGGTGGCACAAGGCTACTCCCAAGTCAAGGGTATCGACTACAGTGAAACCTTTGCTCCCGTTGCTCGCCTTGAATCCATTTGTTTGTTGATTGCTTATGCTTCCCATCACAACTTTAAGTTGCAACAAATGGATGTGAAGAGTGCTTTTCTTAATGGTCCTATTAATGAGTTGGTATATGTCAAGCAACCCCCGGATTCGAGGATATCCCTACTTTCCCGATCATGTGTATCAACTCGATAAGGCACTCTATGGACTTAAACAAGCCCCACGTGCGTGGTATGACCACCTTACCGAGTTGTTACAAGACCGTGGATTTGAAGTTGGGCTAATCGACCCCACTCTTTTTACTAAGAAGGTCAAAGGGGAGTTGTTTGTGTGCCAACTATATGTTGATGATATTTTCTTTGGTTCCCCTAACCAAGCTTTCAATGAGGAATTTGCCGCACTCATGACCTCAAAGTTCAAGACGTCTTCCATGGGAGAGTTGAAGTTCTTTCTCGGTTTCGAAGTGAAGCAAAGAAGAGAAGGAACCTTCATCAACCAAGCCAAATACACTCAAGACATGATCAAGAGATTCAAGCTAAGTGATGTCAAGCCGGCTTCCACTCCAATGCCCACTAAGTGCCAACTTGGCATTGATCCCAATGGTAAAGCGGTGGATCAAAAGGTATATCGTTCCATGATTGGATCCTTGCTTTACCTTTGTGCATCTAGACCGGATATCATGTTGAGTGTGGGAATTTGTGCACGGTTTCAAGCCACACCTAAGGAAAGCCACTTTTGGCGGTCAAGCGAATCTTTGGCTCATACCCCAAACTTTGGCTTATGGTACCCAAGAGGAGCAAACTTCAAGCTTGTAGGGTATTCGGACTCCGATTGGGCGGGAGACAAAGTGGATAGGAAGTCCACTTCCGGAGGGTGCCAATTTCTTGGTTGCTCTTTGGTGAGTTGGTCTTCTAAGAAGCAAAGTTGTGTGTCTCTCTCATCCACCAAAGCGGAGTATGTGGCTGCCGGTAGTTGTTGTGCACAACTCTTATGGATGAGGCAAACTTTAAAGGATTACGATGTCATTTGTGATAAAGTGCCTCTTTGGTGTGACAATGAAAGTGCCATCAAGATTTCTCTCAACCCGGTGCAACACTTCAAGACGAAGCATATTGAGATTCGGTATCACTTCATCTGGGATCACATTAGGCGAGGGGAGATCGAGCTCAACTACGTCAACACTCATGATAACCTTGTAGATATTTTCATGAAGCCTTTGGATGAAGCAAGATTTCGCGAGTTAAGGCATGAGCTAAATATCATTGATTCGAGCAATGTTGCTTGAACCCTTGCACACCCCACCATACTCAACTTGTTATCGTGTTTAGGCGTAGGCATGGACATAGGGGGAGTGTTGTTCTCTCAATGAACTCTCCCTCCCCCCATTATGCATAAATTGATCAACTCTTCCACATTAGCCATTTTTTATGGTACTTGTGCTTCAAAGACGAGTTTTGGTCATGGGCCCAAGGATAATTCTTCGCGGTGCCATACCAATTGACTCAAACATAGGTGGCTCCCGCCACCGCCCTCTCCTTGGAGAGGTTGTGTCTCGTGGTTGATCCTTGTTTTCTTTTGCCTTTCTTTCTTCGTGTTGTGCGTGTTCTTGTGCTGTCTCATTTGCGTGAAGATTCTGTGCGAAGACCATTTTTCTTGTGTTTGAAACGTGCATCTTCTTGAGCACACGGTACTACCGCGGCCTGCCACGGTACTACCGCCTGTGGAGCGCACGGTACTAGCACACCCAGCATGGCAGTAATTTTTTACTGCCGCCTGGGGGAGTGGTACTACCGCTTCGGTGCGGCACTTCCACCCGAGCGGTACTACCGCGATGAATCACGGTACTACCGCGCTGACGAGTGCGCGTGGGGGTTATGACCCGGGCAGGGGGAGTTCCAACTCCCCCATACCCATTCATTTGTCTCTCTCCCCGCCGCCTCTCTCTCTCTCTCCTGCTCAAGAACGGCGCCGGAGACCCTCGCCGGATCTCCGTCTCCAACCACTCTCCTCGGATTCCGACCGGTGGGATCGTTCCCCACCACTTCCTCTTGCCATGGAACAAGGTTTTTCCCCAAATCCCTCTCTCTCTTGTTTGTTCTTTTGCCGCTAGGTTTTTGGGGAGATGCATGTGTTCTTGAGATTTTAGGCCAAATCTATGCAAGAGTAGGATGTAGGAGAGTAGTGTTGCGTAAAAATTATACTTGATTTGTTGTCCCATGGTAGATTTGATCAACCGTAGTACCTCTGCGTTTTCGCGGTTCTTCTCAGATTCAAAGTGGTTCAGATCTGACGCCGTGCGGTACTACCGCTGGTCCGGTACTACCACCCGTCAGGTGCGGTACTACCGCACGTGCTGCGGTACTAAGGTCCTACTACCGCTCCGAGCCCCGGTACTACCGTATCTTCACGCGGTACTACCGTGTCCTCACGCGGTACTACCGCGACTAGGAGCGGTACTAAAATTTTAGTACCGCGCGCACTGGCAGTACTACCGTTGTTGCCCAATCTTCTTCTTGGCAATTACCACGTATGCTTCCTACATGTTTCCCCTGTTTTGCTGAGGTCTTTGCATTGATTCGTCTCGCTTGTCGTGTGTGTTTTGTGTCTTAGGTGGTGGTTCTGGTGCTCCCGCTCGCCGTTCCAATCCCAGTCGTGACACTAGCTCCAAGCGTCTGCGCAATCAAGATGAAGCTCCAGTGCCCCCAAGCGCAATATCAAGTCCTCCGCCAGCAAGTACAAGGAACCCGCCAAGGGCCTGGACGAGATACCACTTTCTGAGTTTATCTCTCAAAGGCAGATCAATCCGTATGTGAATGCCCGTGCTATCTTCAGAGGAAATGACTTGTTTTGGACCAAGCAGCAGACTCTCATCTATCTGGATGTGATCAAGGCCAAGCAAACCACCTATGTGGATGTCAAGTGGATTGACATGAATCATATGAGGCAGGACAAGCACCATGATTACTTTGGAGAGGCTCTGGACTTGGTGGAGCAGTTTGGCATTGAAGATGTGATCTTCTTTCACCTGGAGTATGACCCTGAGATTATTTGCCAGTTCTTTGCCTCAGTTCACTTTCACCATGGGGAGGCACTACAAAAAAAATACACTTCCGTGATGATACGTTTTTGTCACAGTAGGTCGCGTTTTTTGTCATGCATGTACATCCATGACAAATTTATGACAGAATCAAGATAGTCATACATGTGCTGTCGTTGAAGTGTTCCATGACATTACCAAAATTATCATCACGGAAGTGTCCACTTCCATGACGATAAATCGCGCGTCACAGAAGTGCTTTCGTCAAGGTTGACCGACACGTGGCATCCACCGTAACGGAATGCCCTTAAGCTATCGGGTCGGGTTTTGGATCCGATAACCCGTTAATAGCCCCGACCAATGGGGATTTTCCACGTGTAAAATCATCATTGGCTGGAGGAAACACGTGTCGGCTCATCGTTGGGACAGGTGTCATCCACTCATTGGACAGAAGGAGCCTATGATACGTCGACACGTGGCACGGCCCAACAGAGGCCCGTTCTTGTGAAAAGGCCGACCCGTTTGACTTGGTCAATAGGTGGCGGGCCGGCCCATGGAAAGCCTCTTAACGGCCTGTTCGCATATAGCCAATTTACAGCCCGCTAACCCAAGGCTCGTTACGCCCTATCCGAATTAGGCCCAGTAGCGTCATCTGGGCCATCCAATATGATTCCAGCCCGTTTTCACTTCTGGCCCATGTATGGCCCATGACGTCTTTCAGCCCATATGAGGCCCTATGTAACTCTTGGCCTACTAACGGCCCATGGTGAAACTGGCCCGTAATGAACAGTGTATCACTTTACACCCATTAACGGCCCGTGGTGAAACTGACCTATAATGAATAGTGTATCACTTTATACCCATTAACGGCCCGCTATTCCATTGGGCCGTTTCCAGCCCATATTACCTTTCGGCCTTCTCAGAGCCCATTTATTCTTGGGCTCATTTCCAGCATTCTTTTACTTACGTCCCGTTACTGTCCTTTTCTACTTGTGGGCCAAATTCAGCCGTGGTTACAATCGGCCCGTTTGTGGTCCGTTAATACGTTGGGCCGTTTTCATAGCGTCATCAAATACGGCCTATTAACGTTGGCCCGTTATGGTCGGCCCATGAACGGACAATTCCAACTCTAGCCCGTTTACGGCCATAATGCGGCCTGTTATTGGCCCATGTTTGGCCAATCGATCATACGGCCCGTATAAGGCCCATTGATGATACGGCCCGTAGAAGGCCCATTGTTTCTACGGCCCGTAGAAGGCCCACTTTTCTACGGCCCGTAGGAGGCCTAGTGTCACTACAGTAAATATTAGCCCATGGTTATTGTGGCCTAGTTTTAAAAAATAGGTTATTGCTGCCACTAGCAAACCGCGGAAAAATAACTGCACTGACTACAAGCAAACAAATAAGACAACAAGGAAATAAATAAGCAAGCAACTTATGCTAGGCTATCACGGCTATTACACATATTACATCCACTGGGCATCAAAGTTCTCCACCAGTGCAAATATAGGGAACAAAGCAGCATATCATATACACTGGTTGTAAAAGTTGGCGAACAGCGCAAATAAACGTCATGACAAAACAAATCTAGAATGAAACCACTTGAAGATCTCAAGAAACAATATCCTGGTACCCATAATGTCGGCAAGATGCTTAGCAAGCATATTAACTTTCTCTTGTTTGGCGCTTAAATCCTCCGGTAGCTTGTTGTTGCACCGGAAATATGCATCTGAATTCGCAGGGACTTCCTCGGTCCTTGACTTCTGTTAAAGACATCGATCGATGTCTTTCAACTTGAAGTTGAGACTCAAGAAGACGAACTGATTTAGGTAGCGAGTTCAAGAGCTTGTGCCCGCGATGAGTGGCGATGCTTTCGAACACTGCATCAAGACAGAACTTTTGGGTTCTCTCACTGTCGTCAAGATAGTTTTTATCAGCTTTTTTGGAGACCAACAGGGATGTCTCACTATCTTGAACCTTATCTACATTACTTCCTTTACCATTGGATAACGCGGTATTGTTCTCTAATATTTTGTCCGCATTCTAAAAGAGAAACAAGCAGACACATCACATGTTTACCATGTTGTATATGAAACTCATTTTGGTAAATGAGTTCAGTAGTAAAGTGGACAAGATAACAACATGAAACAAACATATATCTATGTACCATGGTCACTTTATGGTCTATATCATTCTAGTTTTTAAGTCCCATTAACATGTCAAAAAGAAAAATATAATCCCATTATGCTGTAGGAGTTGGCTGATCTTTTTTCCTTACGTGGGATGATCTAAATGATGATGGGAGTTTATTTAGTTTGGCTACCACATTTGTCATGCGGTTATAGAGTTTTTTAGTTCTATGAAATCGATAATTTTGCGCAGAGAGATATACGGCTGTTCCGCGGCAACGCGCGGGGACTCATCTACGGAGTAGTAATATTTAGGAACGGAGGTGTCGCACGATGATAGTGTGAGGTGGGCCATGTAATTACTGAGCCTGCGTTTTTTCACTGCTCTTGCACGCCTCCGCTGTAAGAATGGAGAAAATTGTAATCTAGTAGTACCTCCTTTCGCCGAAAGCGTGGGACATCCAGCAGTCCTACCACCTCAGTAATAAACACCAATGAGCCGTCAAATCACATAGACCCGGCAGTAAGTTGGACGGACGAAGCAACCATCACTCTTGCGCCAGTGAGAGGTCGTGTCCGCTCTACCCGGGCATGAATGCGGCACCGATTCTTTGGAGCGGCGCTGACCGTTCAGCGGAAGTGCTTGTGAGGCGATGGAGGGCTTTGGGTGGGCCAGGCTAGTCAGAGCAGGCGTGGCAGCTGTCCGCATGTCCCTACCGGACACGCCCGAAAACGAGAGGATGCACCGACTCTCGCGGCTAAAATCGTACACTACACACCATCTCTCTGTAGGAGTAGGTCGATCTATCGCTCTCTCTAACACACACATGCTGTTAAACACACACACACACACACACACACACACACACACACACGCACGCACCTTGGTCCCGTTGCACCTTCTAACGTGACTTATTACACCTAGACGGAGAGAGTAGTAAGTATACGAGATACGGTGGCACACTGACTTAAGTCGAATACAAGTGCCCAAAATTGTGTGCATGTTATAATAAGGATTCACTTAAAATAGTACGTGAGCGAACAAAGGGATCAGTTGGATAGTTTTCCCAAGCAGTAGCGAGATGTGTGAGGTAAGATACACCGCTGGCGCTTTTAATTTTTCTTATTAATTTGTTTGTTTCACCCTCTGACTGGTGGGACCCAACGTACTACATGGAGAGAGGTAAGGTGACTAAGGCTGCATTATTTCTGCACCACTGTGGATAGTCTTACCACCAAAGCCACATGACACGATTATGATTGAAATCCCAATGACTCCCACACACACACAAAAAAAACAAAAAAACACGGCATGCTTGTCACACGAATGCAGGAATGTATAAAAGGTTATTTTCCTCTCGTTGAACATAACGGGAGGGTTGTGTAGCTGGTTAGCCTGTTTGCTCATCAAACCCAGCGGTGGCGCAGGAGGTCCTCCGACCTCTTCTTCTTCGCCACTGTCCCGTCGCCCACCGAACCACGCCCCAAGAACCTTAAGGTATAATTTACTTACTCCACATGCATTGCTCTAGCTGCATGTATACCATGAATCTAGGACGTGGTTCAAAGAGGAAAGGAGTGGGGGAAAGTAGTGGGAAAAGTTGTATATAGCATGAATGTAGGACGCGGTTCAAAGAGGAAATGAAGGGGGAAAGTTGTATAGCATGAATCTAGGACGTGGTTCAAAGAGGAAAGGAATGGGGGAAAGTAGTGGGGAAAGTTGTATCGCATAAATCTAGAACGTGGTTCAAAGAGGAAAGGAAGGGGCGAAAGTACTAGTACAGACTGGCTGTAGAGTTTGAGCAGGACTAGATTTGTTGTGCTCACATAGGGAAAGGTGTCTAAAGATAACAAAACTGGGACCAACACAAATATGCTCCTTGGTTGTTTGTTCTTTGTCGCAACAGACTGTGCATGACCACAGTACATCGGTAGATGCACATGGTGCTGGTGCGTCCACTGTCCCGTGCAACTCATTAGCTATTGTTAATCTAAGGCCCTGTTTGGTTAAAAACTCCCTAGTCCCTACCTGCTTGGTTCCAGGGACTAAATATGGACTAGAGGTTATTAAATGACATGCTAAAAGACCATGTTATCCCTAGTAATGAACTAATAGAGACAAGGTGCGATGCGTGGCAGGGGCAACTGTTGGAAAAAGTCCCAAAAAGACTCCCTCGGGGTCTTCTTTCTTTAGTCCCAAATGCCCACTTTTAGTCCCTAAAAGTCCTTCCTGTTTGGTTTAGATGGGACTGACATGATTTTTTTTAGTCCCTACACCAAAATGTCCCTGTAAACAAACACCCTCTAATAATGCCGCTGGAAAATTGATGCAATGCCATAGTTAAAAGAAAATCACATGTTTAACGAATTTTATTGTTAATATAATCTCTATGTTAATATTAATCAATGCCACCGTTTGAGAAATGCTACTGTCTTGCTTTCTTTCCCATTTAGATAAGGTAGATGCTTCTTTTTGTTGGCTTCTGTGTCATCGACCGTTATTGCCCACTAATTGTTTCCTTTGCACCTATGTGTAAACAGGGTTATCTACTTCACCTCGTTGCCATTGTGACCTTTTGTTGCACTGCACAAAACACTTTTGTTTTAAGAGTGTTTTGTGCAGTTCAACCAAAATGTCACATCGACAACGTTGCTTGATTGCTTGATCTTAGTGGAACTGCACAAGAGGAGGTCTTACTTCCTGTCCGTGTTGGCAAATTTGGTTCAGATCTTCTTCTTGTGAGTTGTTTGAATTCCACATCATGAGAGGTCAGTACTAGCCTTCTTTCACATGATTCTGCAGTGTGCTTTCATATGTTGTGCTACTTGTATGATAATGTTGCTTGATTTTAGTGAACTGCACAAATGGAGACAAGACTTCCAATCTGTATGTGCACCGTAATATCCCATTGAGGTAAGATAAGGATATTTCACAACTGTTAGCCTGTATTTTGCCACTTTCATCAGAAAATTAAGTTTAGTACTATACTTGTGCTCCCTAATTGACATGCCAAATCTTACATTGAAGGCGAAGCTTGTCTGTTATTGAACCAAGTGATGAAGGGGAAGAACAAGCGGAAGAAAAACAAAAATCAACTCCCGGTGCTGTAATGAAGCACTGGAACTGTGATGACACAAGTAATGATATAGTTTTGCATCTTAATTTATTGCTATGGATGGAACGAGCATATTGTTTTGCCACTGATCTGATGCCACTCTTAATGTAATACGTAATTATCTCTACTTGTGCAAACAGTGATCTTCTTTGAAGATACCATATATTTTAGTGGAAGTGCACAAGAAGATGTTGGAAACATTAAACTAATTGAGGAGCATATAGTAAGCATGGCCACCACTGTAGATAGCAACAGATGGTTTCGGAGAAGTGCTTCATCTGTATGCTCTACACAATAAGCCTCGTGACAAAAAAGGTTGGTACTCGCCCACTGATATCATCCATATGATTGAGCTTGGTCATCTCTATTAGTGTTGTGCTACTGTTTGGATACTGTCATGAAAAAGTGGTATTGTCCTTGAGAAGTGCTTCATTTGCGCTATTTTAAATATTTCCTTTCCTTTTTTTCGAGCAAACAGGGATGCTAGTGAAGGAAATATGCCCTAGAGGCAATAATAAATGTTATTATTTATTTCCTTATATCATGATAAATGTTTATTATTCATGCTAGAATTGTATTAACCGGAAACATAATACATGTGTGAATACATAAACCTCTGAGTGTCACTAGTATGCCTCTACTTGACTAGCTCGTTAATCAAAGATGGTTATGTTTCCTAACCATGAACAAGGAGTTGTTATTTGATTAATGGGATCACATCATTGGTTGAATGATCTGATTGACATGACCCATTCCATTAGCATAGCACCTGATCGTATAGTTTGTTGCTAGTGCTTTTCTTCATGACTTATACATGTTCCTATGACTATGAGATTATACAACTCCCGTTTGCCCGAGGAACACTTTGGGTGCTACCAAACGTCACAACGTAACTGGGTGATTATAAAGGTACATTACAGGTGTCTCCGAAGGTACATGTTGGGTTGGCATATTTCGAGATTAGGATTTGTCACTCCGATTGTCGGAGAGGTATCTCTGGGCCCTCTCGGTAATGCTCATCACCTAAGCCTTGCAAGCATTGTAACTAATGAGTTAGTTATGAGATGATGTATTACGGAACGAGTAAAGAGACTTGCGAACGAGATTGAACTAGGTATTGGATACCGACGATCGAATCTCGGGCAAGTAACATACCGATGACAAAGGGAACAACGATGTTGTTATGCGGATCGACCGATAAAGATCTTCGTAGAATATGTAGGAACCAATATGGGCATCCAGGTCCCGCTATTGGTTATTGACCGAGAGGTGTCTCGGTCATGTCTACATAGTTCTCGAACCCGTAGGGTCCGCACGCTTAACGCTTCGATGGCAGTTACTATGAGTTTTATGATGTTGATGTACGAAGGTTGTTGAGTCCCGGATGAGATCACGGACATGACGAGGAGTCTCAAATGGTCGAGACATAAAGATTGATATATTGGAAGCCTATGTTTGGACTCGGAATCACTCCGGGTGAAATTGGGAATTTTACCGAGTACCGGGGTTACTGGAACCCCGGGGGTCAATGGGCCTTGATGGGCCTTAGTGGGAAAGAGAAAGGGGCCCTATAGCTGGCGCAGCCTTCCCCCTTCCCTAGTCCTATTAGGATTAGGAGAAGGGGTGGCGCCTCTCTCCCTCTCCCTTGGTCAAACCCTAGTTGGACTAGGATTTGGGGGAATCCTACTCCTAGTAGGAGTAGGACACCCTGTGCGCCTCCCTCCTGGCCGGCCAGCCCCTCCCTTCCCTCCTTTATATACAGGGCAGGGGGCACCCCATGACACACAAGTTGATCGATTAGATCGTTCCTTAGCCGCAGCGGTGCCCCTTCCACCAGATTACACCTCGATCATACCGTAGCGGAGCTTAGGCGGCCCTGCGTCGGTGGAACATCATCATCGTCACCACGCCGTCGTCTTGACGAAACTCTCCTCAACACTCGGCTGGATCGGAGTTCGAGGGGCGTCATCGAGCTGAGCGTGTGCAGAACTCGGAGGTGCCGACGTTCGGTACTTGGATCGGTTGGATCGGGAAGAAGTGCGACTACATCAACAGCGTTGTTATAACGCTTCGCTTTCGGTCTCACGAGTGCGTGACGGATACTCTATCCTCTCGTTGCTATGCCATCACCATGGTCTTGGTGATCGTAGGAAAATTTTGAAATTACTCGTTCCCCAACAGTGGCATCCGAGCCTGGTTTTATGCGTTGATGTCATATGCACGAGTAGAACACAAGTGAGTTGTGGGCGATACAAGTCATACTGCCTACCAGCATGTCATACTTTGGTTCAGCGGTATTGTGAGATGAAGCGGCCCGGACCGACATTACGCGTACGCTTACGCGAGACTGGTTTCACCGCTGTGAGCACTCGTTGCTTAAAGGTATTGGCGGGTGTCTGTCTCTCTCACTTTAGTTGAACCGAAGTGTGGCTACGCCCGGTCCTTGAGAAGGTTAAACGGAGTCTATTTGACGAAGTATCGTTGTGGTTTTGATGCGAGGTAAGAACGGTTCTTGCTCAGCCCGTAGCAGCCACGTAAAACTTGCAACAACAAAGTAGAGGACGTCTAACTTGTTTTTGCAGGGCATGCTGTGATGTGATATGGTCAAGACATGATGCTATATTTTATTGTATGAGATGATCATGTTTTGTAACCGAGTTATCGGCAACTGGCAGGAGCGCTTTATTGTATGAGATGCAAACGCCATGTAATTGCTTTACTTTATCACTAAGGAGTAGCGATAGTCGTAGAAAGCAATAGTTGGCGAGACGACAACGATGCTACGATGGAGATCAAGGTGTCGCTACCGGTGGCGATGGTGATCATGACGGTGCCGGAGATGGAGATCACAAGCACAAGATGATGATGGCCATATCATATCACTTATATTGATTGCATGTGATGTTAATCCTTTATGCATCTTATTTTGCTTTGATTGACGGTAGCATTATAAGATGATCCCTTACTAAATTATCAAGAAGTGTTCTCCTGAGTATGCACCGTTGCGAAAGTTCTTCGTTTGAGACACCACGTGATGATCGGGTGTGATAGGCTCTACGTTCAAATACAACGGGTGCAAAACAGTTGCACACGCGGAATACTCAGGTTATACTTGACGAGCTATGCATATAAGATATGACCTCGGAACACGGAGACCGAAGGTCGAGCGTGAATCATATAGTAGATATGATCAACATATTGATGTTCACCATTGAAACTACTCCATCACACGTGATGATCGGTCATGGTGTAGTTGAAATGGATCACGCAATCACTTAGAGAATTGGAGGGATATTTTTCTAAGTGGGAGTTCTTAAGTAATATGATTAATTGAACTTAAATTTATCATGAACTTAGTACCTGATAGTATCTTGCTTGTCTATGATGTGTAGATAGATGGCTCGTTTGTTGTTCCGTTGAATTTTAATGCGTTCCTTGAGAAAGCAAAGTTGAAAGATGATGGCAGCAATTACACGGACTGGGTCCGTAATTTGAGGATTATCCTTATTGCTGCACGGAAGAATTACGTCCCGGAAGCACCGTTAGGTGCCAGGCCTGGTGCAAGGGCTGCGCCGGAAGTTGTGAACGTCTCGCAAAGCAAAGCTGATGACTACTCTATAGTTCAGTGTGCCATGCTTTACGGCTTAGAACCGGGACTTCAACGTCGTTTTGAACACCATGGAGCATATGAGATGTTCCAGGAGTTGAAGTTAATATTCCAAGCGAATGCCCGGATTGAGAGATATGAAGTCTCCAATAAGTTCTATAGCTGTAAGATGGAGGAGAATGGTTACGTCGGTGAGCATATACTCGAATGTCCGGATATAACAATCACTTGATTCAACTGGGAGTTAATCTTCCGGATGATTGCGTCATTGATGAATTCTCCAATCACGCCACCAAGCTACAAGAGCTTCGTGATGAACTATAATATGCAAGGGATGACCAAAACTATGCCCGAGCTCTTCGCGATGCTGAAAGCATGGAGGTAGAAATCAAAAGGAGCATCAAGTGTTGATGGTTAACAAAACCACTAGTTTCAAGAAAAGGGCAAAGGAAAGAAAAGGAAACTTCAAAAGAGCAGCAAGCAAGTTGCTGATCAAGAGAAGAAACCCAAGTCTGGTCCTAAGCCTGAAACTGAGTGCTTCTATTGCAAGCAGGCTGGTCCTTTGGAAGCGGAACTGCCCCAAGTATTTGGCGGATAAGAAGGATGGCAAGGTTAACAAAGGTATATGTGATATACTTGTTATTGATGTGTACCTTACTAATACTCGCAGTAGCACACTGGTATTTGATACTGGTTACATTGCTAATATTTGCAACTCAAACAGGGCTACGGATTGCGAAGATTGGCTAAGGACGAGGTGACGATCTTGGCGTGGGAAATGGTTCCAAAGTCGATGTGATCGCAATCGGCACGCTACCTCTACATCTACCTTCGGATTAGTATTAGACCTAAATAATTGTTATTTAGTACCATCGTTGAGCATGAACATTATATCTGGATCTTGTTTAATGCGAGACGGTTATTCATTTAAATCAGAGAATAATGGTTGTTCTATTTATATGAATAATATCTTTTATGGTCATGCACCATTGAAGAATGGTTTGTTTTACTCAATCTTGATAGTAGTGATACACATATTCATAATGTTGAAACCAAAAGATGCAGAGTTGATAATGATGGTGCAACTTATTTGTGGCACTGCCGTTTAGGTCATATCGGTGTAAAACGCATGAAGAAACTCCATCCGATGGACTTTTGGAGTCACTTGATTATGAATCACTTGGCACTTGCGAACCGTGCCTTATGGGCAAGATGACTAAAACACCGTTCTCCGGA
This sequence comes from Aegilops longissima, assembly GCA_021605205.1. Taxonomy (NCBI): domain Eukaryota; kingdom Viridiplantae; phylum Streptophyta; class Magnoliopsida; order Poales; family Poaceae; genus Aegilops; species Aegilops longissima. The sequence continues at coordinate 747,635,348 of CM038677.1, forward strand.
ACTATGGAGAGAGCAACAGATTTATTGGAAATCATACATCTTGATGTATGTGGTCCAATGAATGTTGAGGCTCGTGGCGGATATCGTTATTTTCTCACCTTCACAGATGATTTGAGCAGATATGGGTATATCTACTTAATGAAACACAAGTCTGAAACATTTGAAAAGTTCAAAGAATTTCAGAGTGAAGTGGAAAATCATCGTAACAAGAAAATAAAGTTTCTACGATCTGATCGTGGAGGAGAATATTTGAGTTACTGAGTTTGGCCTACATTTGAAACAATGCGGAATAGTTTCGCAACTTACGCCACCGAACACCACAACGTAATGGTGTGTCCGAACGTCAGAATCGTATTTTATTAGATATGGTGCGATCTATGATGTCTCTTACTGATTTACCGCTATCGTTTTGGGGTTATGCTTTAGAGACGGCTACATTCACTTTAAATAGGGCACCATCTAAATCCGCTGAAGCGACGCCTTATGAACTGTGGTTTGGCAAGAAACCAAAGTTGTCGTTTTTGAAAGTTTGGGGCTGCGATGCTTATGTGAAAAGCTTCAACCTGATAAGCTCGAACCCAAATCGGAGAATGTGTCTTCATAGGATACCCAAAGGAGACAGTTGGGTACACCTTCTATCACAGAACCGAAGGCAAGATTTTGTTGCTAAATTGGAAACTTTCTAGAGAAGGAGTTTCTCTCGAAAGAAGTGAGTGGGAGGAAAGTAGAACTTGATGAGATAACTGTATCTACTCCTTTATTGAGAAGTAGTACATCACGAAAACAGTTTCGTGACACCTACACTAAATAGGAGGAAGCTAATGATGATGATCATGAAACTTCAGATCAAGTTTCTACAGAACTCAGAGATCAACCAGAACAAGATCCGCACTGAGTGGTACGGTAATCCTGTTTTGGAAGTCATGTTCTTGGAACATGATGAACCTACGAACTATGAAGAAGCGATGGTGAGCCCAGATTCCACAAAATGGCTTGAGGCCATGAAATCTGAGATGGGATCCATGTATGAGAACAAAGTGTGGACTTTGGTTGACTTGCCCGATGATCGGCAAGCAATTGAGAATAAATGGATCTTCAAGAAGAAGGCGACGCTGATGGTAATGTTATCGTCTATAAAGCTCGACTTGTTGCAAAAGGTTTTCGACAAGTTCAAGGGATTGACTACGATGAGACCTTCTCACCCGTAGCGATGCTTAAGTCCGTCCGAATCATGTTAGCAATTGCCGATTTTATGATTATGAAATTTGGCAAATGGATGTTAAAACTGCATTCCTGAATGGATTTCGGAAGAAGAGTTGTATATGATGCAACCAGAAGGTTTTGTCGATCCAAAGGAGCTAACAAAGTGTGCAAGCTCCAGCGATCCATTTATGGACTGGTGCAAGCCTCTCGGAGTTGGAATAAACGTTTTGATAGTGTGATCAAAGCATTTGGGTTTATCAGACTTTTGGAGAAGCCTGTATTTACAAGAAAGTGAGTGGGAGCTCAGTAGCATTTTCGATATTATATGTGGATGACATATTATTGATCGGAAATGATATAGAATTCTGGATAGCATAAAGGGATACTTGAATAAAAGTTTTTCGATGAAAGACCTCGGTGAAGCTGCTTACATATTGGGCATTAAGATCTATAGAGATAGATCAAGACGCTTAATAGGACTTTCACAAAGCACATACCTTGATAAAGTTTTGAAAAAGTTCAAATGGATCGTGCAAAGAAAGGGTTCTTGCCGGTATTACAAGGTGTGAAGTTGAGTAAGACTCAATGCCCGACCACCGCAGAAGATAGAGAGAAAATGAAAGATGTTCCTATGCTTCAGCCATAGGCTCTATCATGTATGCAATGCTGTGTACCAGACCTGATGTGTGCCTTGTCTGTAAGTTTAGTGCAGGTACCAAAGTAATCCAGAGTGGATCATGGACAGCGGTCAAGAACATCCTTAAGTACTTGAGAAGAACTAAGGATATGTTTCTCATTTATGGCGGTGACAAAGAGCTCATCGTGAACGGTTACGTCGATGCAAGCTTTGACACTGATCCGGACGATTCTAAATCGCAAACCGGATAACGATTTACATTAAACGGTGGAGCTGTCGGTTGGTGCAGTTCCAAACAAAGCGTCGCTCGGGATCTACATGTGAAGTTGAGTACATAGCTGCTTGGAAGCAGCTAATGAAGGAGTCTGGATGAAGGAGTTCATAACCGATCTAGGTGTTGTACCTAGTGTATCGGGTCCAATGAAAATCTTTTGTGACAATCTGGTGCAATTGCCTTGGCAAAGGAATCCAGATTTCACAAGAGAACCAAGCACATCAAAAGACGCCTTCAACTCCATCCGGATTTGGTCCGGTGGGAGACATAGAGATATGCAAGATACATACGGATCTGAATGTTGCAGACCCGTTGACTAAGCCTCTTCCACGAGCAAAACATGATCAGCACCAAGACTCCATGGGTGTTAGAATCATTCTTGTGTAATCTAGATTATTGACTCTAGTGCAAGTGGGAGATCAAGGAAATATGCCCTAGAGGCAATAATAAATGTTATTATTTATTTCCTTATATCATGATAAATGTTTATTATTCATGCTAGAATTGTATTAACCGGAAACATAATACATGTGTGAATACATAAACCTCAGAGTGTCACTAGTATGCCTCTACTTGACTAGCTCGTTAATCAAAGATGGTTATGTTTCCTAACCATGAACAAGGAGTTGTTATTTGATTAATGGGATCACATCATTGGTTGAATGATCTGATTGACATGACCCATTCCATTAGCATAGCACCTGATCGTATAGTTTGTTGCTAGTGCTTTTCTTCATGACTTATACATGTTCCTATGACTATGAGATTATACAACTCCCGCTTGCCCGAGGAACACTTTGGGTGCTACCAAACGTCACAACGAATCGGGTGATTATAAAGGTACATTACAGGTGTCTCCGAAGGTACATGTTGGGTTGGCATATTTCGAGATTAGGATTTGTCACTCCGATTGTCGGAGAGGTATCTCTGGGCCCTCTCGGTAATGCTCATCACCTAAGCCTTGCAAGCATTGTAACTAATGAGTTAGTTATGAGATGATGTATTACGGAACGAGTAAAGAGACTTGCCGATAACGAGATTGAACTAGGTATTGGATACCGACGATCGAATCTCGGGCAAGTAACATACCGATGACAAAGGGAACAACGATGTTGTTATGCGGTGATCGACCGATAAAGATCTTCAGTAGAATATGTAGGAACCAATATGGGCATCCAGGTCCCGCTATTGGTTATTGACCGAGAGGTGTCTCGGTCATGTCTACATAGTTCTCGAACCCGTAGGGTCCGTGACGCTTAACGCTTCGATGGCGGTTACTATGAGTTTTATGATGTTGATGTACCGAAGGTTGTTCGAGTCCGGATGAGATCACGGACATGACGAGGAGTCTCGAAATGGTCGAGACATAAAGATTGATATATTGGAAGCCTATGTTTGACTCGGAATCACTCCGGGTGAAATTGGGAATTTTTAGAGAGTGCGGGGTTACGGAACCCCGGGGGTCAATGGGCCTTGATGGGCCTTAGTGGGAAAGAGAAAGGGGCCCTATAGCTGGCCGCAGCCTTCCCCTTCCCTAGTCCTATTAGGATTAGGAGAAGGGGTGGCGCCCTCTCTCCCTCTCCCTTGGTCAAACCCTAGTTGGACTAGGATTTGGGGGAATCCTACCCTAGTAGGAGTAGGACACCCTGTGCGCCTCCCTCCTGGCCGCCAGCCCTCCCCTTCCCTCCTTTATATCTGAGGGCAGGGGCACCCCATGACACACAAGTTGATCGATTAGATCGTTCCTTAGCCGTGTGCGGTGCCCCTTCCACCAGATTACACCTCGATCATACCAGAAGCGGAGCTTAGGCGGCCCTGCGCCGGTGGAACATCATCATCGTCACCACGCCGTCGTCTTGTGAAACTCTCCTCAACACTCGGCTGGATCGGAGTTCGAGGGACGCCATCGAGCTGAACGTGTGCAGAACTCGGAGGTGCCGTACGTTCGGTACTTGGATCGGTTGGATCGGGAAGAAGTACGACTACATCAACCGCGTTGTTATAACGCTTCCGCTTTCGGTCTACGAGGGTACGTAGACGGATACTCTATCCTCTCGTTGCTATGCCATCACCATGGTCTTGAGTGATCGTAGGAAAATTTTGAAATTACTACGTTCCCCAACAGCTAGCATTTAGTAGTCCTCTTGTCTTTGCACAATAGGATCATCTTCCTCTGAAGAAGAATATGGAGTATGTGAAGTGACTAGTTCCGATTATGCCAGGATGAAGAAGCCCTGTCTATCTTCTCATCAGAAGGAGCAGTTGAAGGATGGTTATATTACTCCCCACAAGACCATACTAACTTCAGCTCAGAAGGACTGACAAATCTCCATTTTTTTGCTGTGATGCGCGAGTACAATGTTGTTCTAGGATTCTTTCTAGTGAGTTCCATTTTTTTAAAAGTGTGCTCTACATGGACCATGTAGGTTCATGTTTAAACTGTCAATTCATAGTACAGTTTTATTTACACTAATCACTTTTTTGTATTTGCGCAAACAGGGGTGCTCAGCTTGATTTCAATGGGAACTGCACAAAATGTTCATGAATAAATCGAATCATTCATGTCCACCACAAGAAAGGAGGTGCCGATAAGTTCAAGGAGTTGCAACATATAAGGGCGAAATCATACAAGCTACCTGCGAATTTGGTTGATTTTGGTGGAACTGCACAAAAAGAACAGCTGGTTTATTTAGCACGCGGTGCCATGTCAATGTCCGAACTGATGGCAAACCCTGCCCATTCCACAATCGTAGGCATTTGATATTTTGGAATGGGACGCCCTTTGCTGTCAGCAGCGTCGATCAATTTTTTCTTTATTCTTTAGTTGTGAAGTAAATATTGCCTCTGACATGTGAGTCGCTGAGATGCATAATCATCGATTGTTTTGAATGTTCTCTATGAAATGCCAGCCCTGTGTGTTTGATTGCAATGTACAGAAACGCTAAAAAGCTGCTCAAACTCTTTGTACTCCTTCTGTTCCTTTTTACTTCGTACATTGTGAAAGTGCATACTTTTTTGTATAAGATTGGTCAAAGTAGAATACTTTGACTGCAGACAAAACTTGTATGCAGACTAGAAGGGACCGGAGGGAGTACATGTGAAACTGCTGCAAACGAGGTGATCACCCTGGGAATAATGCTAGTACGTATTGTTTTGCATGTTCATCCAATGCCAGTGATACAGGAATTCGAACTAATCAAAATAAATTCATTCATACACGGTCGGATTTCATATAAACATGCCGGATTTCATTACATTTCATACATTCTTCGACTAAAAAGGGGTGCGTTGGAGGTATAATTAATTAACCGAAGCTACCCACATGTGTCCCGCTGAGCCGAACAGAAGCTTCAGTGACTTAACTGCAGGTGCAGTTGCGTAACTGACATGTGGCCTGTTGGGTCCATGTGTTAGTCATCCAACTGCACCAGCAGTTAAGTAGAAGCAGCGTTCTTCTCCAGCGCAGCTCTCCGACTCCACGTCACCACCAAGAAGCTAACCGGCCGTCAGTGGTCAACCCGCCTAGCTTGGCTTCAACTGGAGGGTAGCAGCGGTGGCCTTACTTGGACCCGAGCGGCGGCGACGTACCGTGTTCTACTCTTCCTCATTTTTTGTGTGGCGCGGCCTCGTTGGCAGTGGGGCGGGGCCTCGGCGGAGCCAACGATGTCCTCTGTCTCGTTGCCGGCGGGCGGCGCCTCGATGGAGCGGTGGAAATCCTCCCCCACGTTGCCGGCAGGGTGGGGCCTCAGCTGAGCTGGCGATGTCCTCTGCCTCATTGTTGGCGGGGCGGAGCCTCGGCGGAGCCGGCGGTGTCCTCTGCCTCGTTGTTGGCACCGCGGGGCCTCGGCGGAGCAGGGCCTCGTCGACGCCAGCGGAGCTGGGACTCGTCGGAGCCGGCATTGTCCTCTGCCTCGTCCTCGGTCTCGCCAAACAGCGCCTTGCCCGCTTCATCGCCCTCTTTGTAGGCGGCCGTAGCCTCCGCCACCCGCATGCGGTACCACCAGCGCTTGAGGCGGCCCTTGCAGGCAGAGCGGTACGAGTCGAGCAGCGCCTCCTGCTCCGCCCGCTCCGCGGCGATCTGCTCCTCCGCCTGCAGGTGCTCCTGGAGGAGATCGTGGTTGTAGGCGGCGTCGGCCTGCGCCTCCCGGAACTGCTCCTCACGCATCTGCCTCACCGTGTCCATATATTGGGCACGGGCCTCACCGATGGTCATGGTGCAATGCACCGGCGAGGATGGCGCGGAGGATGGGGTTTGCGCCGGATCGTCGACTACCATGTTCTCCATTGGGACATCATCATCCTCCGGCTGCCTGCCGGCCAGCCGGTCGGCAGTAATGGCTGCCATCTCCTTGTGGTCTGTTGTCCGCCCTTCCCGAAGAGCGCTGGAGCGTGAGGAAGCCATGGTGGGCAGTAGTGGTGTGGACAGGAGAAAGCGAACGGATGCGGATGACTGCGGCTATTGCCGGCACAGCAGTTTATATAGCAATGGTGGGTTGCGGAGGGACGGACGTGTGGCTCCGGAGTAGCCGCCTCGGCAACCGCGTATCATTAATGTGGGCGGCAGATGGACGGACGGACGAAACTTGTGTCGTTTGAACGCGGAGCACTCGCCTGCACCAGGAAGCGGGGCGGGCGGCGCTGACTATTTCGGGCGGAAAGCGCGCGCGGGCGAGGAGATGACTTTACTTGGAGATGATGACAATGGGGACCCACCAGGGCCATAGCCTCACGTATGCAAGTGCCTCTTTATTATATATATAACTATAATTTATTTTGCTTCCTCCTAGTTTCCTGACATCACGGTCCCACACCATTGTCAACCTATGTATAGTCAATAAACGAGAGAATTGCACAAGAAGCGGCCGACAGCTGGGACCAAGCCCAGGTATTAACTTTTCTCCTCTGAACAACAACGAAAACATTGCTGCAGGTATTAACTGGGCGGGCTATGGCCCGTCTAGCCCAGACCAGATATCCAGCCAAGACATTAATTTTTTTCAAGCTGAAAATGCACTACTAGAAAAACTATTATTAACGAGGATGGCTAAAAACTCTTCGTCGTTAAATCCGAGTGAGTCCCCGAGCGACGGAAATCTGCTATCAAAACAGAACCGTGGGTGCGCTCGTTATTGTTCTCATCTTTTTTTATACTACTCACCTTTATCTCTCCACCGTAAAGAGAAAAAAAATGTTGGCGGTTCCCGAGAACATTGGCATTAAAGTCTCTTCAATCAAACTTATCTGCTTGTAGTCGTATTAGTTAGCTAGTCATCCAGATCCTCAATCCTCGCCCAACCAGGTCACTCTCACGACATCCACCTCGAAGCATTCATGGACATTCTCCCCATCTCCTCTCATTGCCGCTAACGAACCCATAAGAATCGTTCGGTTGCGCCTCCTTTTCCTCTCCTCCCCATCTCTTGTTAATCCTCGGCGATCCAGGAAATCTAGGAGGAGAAGAAAGAAAATGAATCTGGTAGGATCCATATCCTTGCGCCTCCTTTCCCTCTCATCCCTTGCTTTTTTTCATCTCGCCGCTTCCATTGATCCCATCTCCCTGCTCTTCTTCTACGACTAACAACACTGGCGCTCCTGGGCTGCAGCGGGCACCTCGCCACCAACCTTGACCCCGACGCATTCGTGCGGCAGCCTACTCCTTGCGGCCGTCCTCGAACCCGGCGTCCCACGTTGTGGCCTGCACATTGCCGGCCGGTCACCTTGTCCTTGGCGTGCTCGAGCTGCATCCTGCACACTACCTGTTGCCACCACCGATGCCGTTCCACTACTGGTTCATTGTTAATCCTCTCTGTTTTTTTGGTTGCTCGACCTTTATCAACTAGTATTGTCGATTCATATCCAGTTCATGATTATTAAACATGTAGGTGCAATTTTTTTTGCTTTATTTTGGTTTACATATTTACTATGCCATGTCATATACAATCTATTCATGTGTAGGTTTTATATGATCTGGTTTATTTGTAATTTGCTATGCCTTACATTAAACAACTTAAATGCAGGGTAATCAGATAGTAAAACTGTGACATCTGTAATGTACTTTTCTTAGCATTTAGTAATTATTTTTTAGTCCATCATCATTCACTTATTTAATTTAATTTTACTATGTAGATCTTTTGTGCCCACTTCAAACTAACGCGTAATTATAGGTTATCATGATGAGTCATCACAAATATGGAAAGTCAACAAGATTCAGGCCGGGAAAGATGCAACTCACATTTGAATAGGCCTGGACCTTACCAAAGAAATCAAGATAATTAGCAAATTTCAGCAGAAAATGGGCTACACACACACACACCTCATATGGGAGAACAGGACTATGAAAATGTTACGACTTAGCTACAAAAGGTACTAGTCAAACTGGAAATTTTATTCAAGGTATCTTGTATTGAATGATATAAAGAAGTTGCTTGTATTTATATCTGCAAATGATGTGCCAAGAAACATACAAGGCTAATTTAGTGCAAATTGGGATGCAGATGATTCCAAAAGCAAGTTTCTAACTAGCTTGTAGCACATCGAGAATTTGTTTCCACACTTCATTGTCTTCAAGTTAATCAAATATATTGCACCCATGATGATGAAGTTGATGCCACCAATGACGGTGGCATAGGAAATGATAAGGACAGAAGTGATGGTGTGGAAATAATGTCAAATTTTTATTTTTCCATTATCACCGTGCTTACAAATTGGTTGTATATTTTTCAGATAATGCAAATGGCATAGATGAATTAGCAGGCAGGACTGATGGTCCACCGTAATATATAGAAGCATCAGGAGGCATTGTAATCAACGATGAAGAATGATATCCATTCAAAGAAAGATGGCGTTCCTTGATTCAAGATTAATAAATATTATCTTTTCTAGTTGTCTCGTTTTCCAGATAGATATGATCAATTACATTGTTCGGTGTTCTTTTGACTCCAATTTTTTAAATGATATTATAATTCCAGAACTGTATGCCGGAGTTTTGGTATTCTATTAATAAAAGAGGCGATGATCATTTCAATTCAGATTCTTTTGTTTCTATATTAATGTGGATGTTAATATTCAAATATTGGATGTTGTATCAAGTTCATTGAATGTAAAGTTATACTAAGTATAAGTGGTTCTGAAGGATATCAAAGTGGTGAAGAGTAATCATGTTTTGGTAACCACGAGAAAAATATTAACGATGACAAAAGTGGTTGTTATTGCCTTGGGATTGATGCCAACACACCATACCGTTGTTAAGGAAATAACGACCACGTAATGTGGTTGTTGGACTTTTAACGACGGAGCCTACTACGACCAGCAGATTGTGGTCGTTAAAGACCTTTAACGACCACAATCCGACTTTTAGCGACCACATATACCGTCGATAAAAACCATTTTTATAATAGTGATGGCTAGCCCAGCTATACTGTTTTTTAGGAATACCCAGGCAAAGTCAAGTTGTTATTCTCTGCCCCGCTGGGCTGCAAATCTTTCCTAGGAGGGATGCATTAGGCTTAACAAGAAAATGGGCTTTAAGAAATAATAAATGAGATGTAATTATAAAAACTGGGCAGTAACTATAAAAAAATGCACCAAACACTTAATTACTTTATAAAATATTATTTTTGGATATTGAAAATTTTAATTTCATTAATTGTTGCGAGCGCAATGTTTCGTTGGATTTTTACGTAATATAAATTTATATTTAAATTGTATTTAATCTGACTAGAAATTTCGGGATGAAAATATTTCGGATCCCACCAAAAGAAATTTTATTGAATTCTGTTTTGGACGGTTGGTTGAAATGGGCTGTACTTTTAACAAACTGTAAATGGGCTGTAGTAAATACCATTAGAATTCAAAAATGGGCTGCACATTCTTACAAATCTCAAATGGGCTATAAGTTCTTTGCCACACACTTCTGGCCTTACTAAGTTGACGCGTCCCCTAAAAAAACAGAGTTGACGCGTATGCAAGGCTTTGTCAACTTATAGTCAACACACGGTTCTATCAGCAGTGGCCGTTGGATGTCCATCCAACGGATGCCGTGCTTCTTCTTCAATCTCGGATATTCTAGCTTCACCCGCCTAAAAAATGATTCCTTCCCCTCACATCTGGGGCGCACCGTTTCGGGAAGCTGACCTGTGGGCCTACTAAGTTGACGTACCAAGGGCTTTGTCAACTTAGTCAATATAAACGATTCTAGCTGCAGTGACCGTACGATGTCCATCCAACGGCCGTAGTGCTTCTTCAACCTCTGGTCTTCTTGCTCCAGCCGCCCAAAGCAGCGCCGGTCGTGCCGCTTGCTCCTCGCCTCCGTGGCGGCTGTCTTTGCCGGAGGCCTCACCGCCCCCTACTACTCCCACCGCTTGCCAGGCCATCCATCCACTCACCCACACCCCCTGTTATTCTGCGGCGACGGCAACCTCACATCGCAGCCGAATGAGTGAACCCTCATACTCCTCTACGCATGGGCATCCACTGCCGCGTCTTCCCCTTCCTAGCCTCGCCGTCGTCCACCGCCCTGGTGCTCTCGGCACGGCATGGTCAATGGTCAAGGAACGACTTCCATCGGACGTGGACTGTACGTGGAGAGGCTGACAGCTGGGTCCACGGCAGCCGCAAGGAAATGCCTCCTTATTACGCGCAAAATAATTATTCCTCCACCTGACAGCGGGGACCCACCGAACGGGCCACCGTATTTCGTGAAAAAAATGATTCACCCCCTGACTGCTGGGACCCACCAGCTACATCTTCGCATGCAAGGAAGTGCGTCCGAAAAAAAATGATTCGCCCCCCTGACTGATGGGACCCACCAGCTACATCTTCGCACGCAAGGAAGTGCTTCCGGGCAAAAAAAAATGATTCGCCCCCTGACTGCTGGGACCCACCAGCTACATCTTCACACGCAAGGAAGTGCGTCCGGGCAAAAAAAAAACGATTCGCCCCCCTGACTGCTCCCACCAGCTACATTTTCGCATGCAAGGAAGTGCCTGACAGTCGGGACCCACCTGGTCGAAGCGTACGTACCGTTGTCATTCTGGTCGCAAACGTGTACGTACATATATACTGGTCGATGTAGAGGCGCGCACGTGTCGTAGTAGAGGCGTGCACGTGTCGTGGTAGAGGCGCGCACGTAGCATGTACATGTACGTATAGCGGCCAGGGTGCAAGAAAGAAAATACGGCCACGTACATACATACGGGCAGGGTCTCGAACGCCTACTCGCGCATACGTACGGCCAGGGCTCGTGTACATGGCTGGGTTAGAACGGAGAAACAGCGTCGTCATCGTGTTCATGGGAAGGCAACGGAATGCGTCGTGTTCATGGGGAGGCAACGGAATGCGTCGTGTTCATGGGGAGGCAACGGAATGCGTCGTGTTCATCGGGGGGCAACGGAACGCGTGGGAGCCAACCGGCTGGGTCGAGCGGAATGCGTGGTCATGTTCGCCGGGAGGCTTGGACGGAACAGCAATGGAAGCGTGGCACGGCATACCGCAGAAGCGGAGAAGCGGACCTCCTACGGTCGAAACGGGGTCCTGTTGATCGGGAGGGTGTAGCATACCGCTGAGCGGAGAAGCGGACCTCCCACGGTCGAAGCGGGGTCCTATTGATCGGGAGGGTGTGGTGTACCGCAAAGCGGAGAAGCAGACCTCCCACGGTCGAAATGGGGTCCTGTTGATCGGGAGGGTGTGGCGATCAAAAAGCGGATGAAACGGACCTCCTACGGTCAAACGGGGTCTGTTGATCGGGAGGGTGTGGCGTACCACAAAGCGGACGAAACAGAGTTGTGTTGGGCGCCACGGTCAAACGGGGTCCTGTTCGCCGGGAGGGTGTGGCGTGCATAAGCAGGACTCCACGGGATACTGTTCATCTCCACCGTCGACCTCCTCCAGCCTCCACGGGCTCCTGTTTATCCAGCCTCCACCGCGCGCTACTCCACCGGCTACTGTTCAACCACCCCTCCACGGGCACCCCTCCACCGTCTACTGCTCATCCAGCCCTCCACCACACCACGGGGTCCTGTTCATCCAGCCTCCACCGCGTGCTACTCCACTGGCTACTGTTCAACCACCCCTCCACCGTCTACTGTTCGTCCAGCCCTCCACACCACGGGTCTGTTCAACCACCCTCCACGGGCACCCCTCCACCGTCTCTCGTTCATCCAGACCTCCACCACACCACGGGTCTGTTCATCTACAGCAACGCCACCGCTCCTTGTTCATCCAACCCCCCGCAGCGCCATCGTTCATCCAGAGGCAGCATCGATCGGCTTGATTAGCAGCGATGGCGAAGAATCGCTCGATCGGGTTGATTAACAGCCATCGATCGTTCGCTCGGGTTCGATAACGTGTAACTGCGGTGCAATCGCTTGGGTTGATTAGAGCCCAATGCCTTGCTCGGGTTGATTAGAGCCAACGCCTACACACGCAGCTGCATCATGACGAGAGAAAGCAGCGCATCGCTCGGCCCCCGACCTCCCACCGTAACCGGGAACTCCCCGAAATTTTCCTCGCCCACGCTTCTACCATGGTTTTTTCCGTCATGGACGGCCCAAAGAATGTCATGCAGCTGCGTCTCTGGCCCGCCCAGGACAAAAAGCCCATTTTCTGCCATGATTTTTTGTCATAGAAGTAGGAGCCCACCACATTTATGATGATACCGGGTTTTTTCACAATTATCGTCATAGAAGTGTCATATGTATGACAGAAAAAAAATTCGTTCGGCCCAAAATGTCACGGATGTGTCTTTTTTTTTGTAGTGAGGACCGAAGGATGACTTGGATGACCAATGGACGTTAGTTGACTGCTACCTGGAAGGACTTCATGGATCTTCTCCACGTACCTGATGAGGGGCTCAACACACCCGTTGGGGTTCGCCCTCATGCCAACCTTGAGTCAGCCAGCAAGAACAGGCTACAGCAGTATTATGTTGCGAAGACATTTCCCAATGGAAAGACGAAGTGGGTGCTGAACCCATTTCTGGACATCATGCATCGCATTTTCCGCAACTCTCTTTTCCCTCGCATTGGTGACAAGGACAAGGTGCATGCCTATCTGGTGGATATGATGCTCCTGTGTGAGGAGGCGCGTGTGTCTCAGTCTCAACCACTTGATGTCTTACACATCATGTGGTGTGAGCTTCGCTTCGCGGTGTTCAACCGCAAGGTACCCATCTATGGACCGTACCTATTTTTGTTGATCTCCAAGACTTGGGGGAAGCTGTTCTCCGGTGATGAGTTCCTTGCTCCAGACTGGATTCGTCATGAGTCCATCAGTCTCCGTGTCAAGCCCAAGTGGGCCAACACTACTACTCGTGTTGAGGCGGCTGCTAAGAGGGCTGTTGATGGGGAGGAGGCTGAGGCGGAGGATGCTGGTGAGGACCGCGCTGCTGGGTTTGCCCCTCGCTCCTCTGAGTCCTCGTGGGCCAAGAAGCTGAAGGACAAGTTGAAGACTCGCTCGCATGCAGCAAAGGGGCGATCTTGGACTCATGTTGCCTCCAAGGAGAGTCGCCGCCGCGACAAGAAGATCATGAGGGTCTTTGGATAGGAAGTTTCTGTCGGTTCTGAGGAGGTTATCACTCCGGAGGCTGAGTGGATGGCGAAGCAAGGCTTCAAGTGGACTGATTCTGAGGAGGACTTCGAGGAGACCGTCCGTGCTGCTGAGTCTGACGAGGAGCATGCGAGTGATTACTCCGCTTGAGTCACCCCTTGTGTGTAGGTGTCCTCTCTGCCTTTTTGGCGTCTCGATGCCAAAGGGGGAGAGAGTGTAGGATTTGCGAGTCATTTTATCATGTTGTTTCGTTTGCGTTTCTGTTGAACTCGTTTGCTTTGGTTTGGTTTGGTTTGCGCTTGTGAGACTTATCCTTCATATGGTGTAAGACATATGCGCTCTATCGTATCTACGTGAGCTTATGATATATTGTGCTATTTCTGTTATGATCTTGTTTGCTATCTTGCTTAGTGTTAGTCTTATTATTGGAAGATATGCCTTGTCTGTAAAATATAGGGGGAGTGTTGATCCTAATATTTGTGCCGTGCAGCGCAAAGCACCTATCTAGATTGCACACATCTAGGGGGAGCCCCTCTATATTTTAGAGATGTGGGGTTTGCCTATGCTCTATATTTTTCCCTTTGTGCAAATCCCGTATTGTCATCAATCCACCAAAAAGGGGAAGATTGTAAGGGCATATTTATCCCTAAAGTGTTTTGGTGATTGATGACAATGCTTTTGCGGACTAATTGTGTGCCATGAGTTTTTTAGACGTTTCACCGCTAGGCACAAGACAGTTTGGTGCCCCTCGAAGACTATTGAAGACGGCGTTTTTCTACGTTTCTTTTCGTGGAGTTGAGTCATAGGAAAGCCGTACTATTAAGAGGGGGTTCGCTTCGGAAAGGTTCCAGTGGAATCATCACGTACATGTTTCCTTCCTATACACCGCCTTTCCCCTTGCGCTTTGGAGCATCCTCTGTTTTCCTCATTTCTATGCAGAGAGAAGAATTCCCAAGTGTTGTTGTTCTGGGGCATGCGGTAGTACTGCTCTACGGAGCCGTAGTACCGCAGGACCCCATGGTACTACCGCAAGCCTTTGCGGTAGTACTGTTGGCGCCCGCGGTAGTACCGCTCCTACGGAGCCATACTACTGTGGCCTCAGACCAGACTCAGTTGCTCGTGCGGCTATAGGAGCGGACGTAATTTTTTACGTCCGCGCCCTACGCGGTAGTACCGGCCCATGCGCGCGGTAGTACCGTGAGTCCTGGTCTCGCATAGCTACCTGAGCGGAAGTAGGCGGATGTAATTTTTTACATCCGCTCCCTGCGCGGTAGTACCGCATGCCATGTGCAGTAGTACCGTGTCGGACTTTTGCATCGATTGATTTTCAGCAGAAGTTGGCACAGATGTATTTTTATTCATCCACACCCTTCCCAAGCTAGGCCAATCCTGCCTTGCGGTAGTACCGCAAGGGGGAGCGGTAGTACCGCGCCTGCGGCAGTACCGCCCTCAGCCTCTGTGCTTTAGGCCTGACCTAGTTCCTGCCGTAGCAGCGGTAGTACCGCGGTCTCTCGTGGTAGTACCGTGTGGCCTTGCGGTAGTACCGCTTGTCAGGGGTGGTAGTAACGTAGGTCGCGAGCTGGTTAAGTGGATAACGGTTGGATTTGGTTCGCCACTATATAAGGGTGTCTTCTTCCTCTAGTTGACCACCTCTTCCAACCCCAAGCTCCATTGTTGCTCCAAGCTCCATTTTCGCCCGATCTCTCTCCCTAGCCAATGAAACTTGTTGATTTGCTCGGGAGTGGTTGAGAAGGCCCCGATCTACACTTCCACCAAGAGAAATTTGATTCCCCCACTAATACCTAGCGGATCTTGTTATTCTTGGGTGTTTGAGCACTCTAGACTGTTGAGGTCACTGCGGAGCCATAGTCCATTGTGGTGAAGCTTCGTGGTGTCGTTGGGAGCCTCCAATTAAGTTGTGGAGATTGCCCCAACCTTGTTTGTAAAGGTTCGGTCGCCGCCTCCAAGGGCACCAATAGTGGAATCACGGCATCTCGCATTGTGTGAGGCGTGAGGAGAATCTGGTGGCCCTAGTGGCTTCTTGGGAGCATTGTGCCTCCACACCGCTCCAACGGAGACGTACTTCCCCTCAAAGGGAAGGAACTTCGGTAACACATCCTCGTCTTCACCAGCTCCACTCTTGGTTATCTCGTGCCTTTACTTGTGCAAGATTATTTGTGTTTTATCCCTTGCTTGCTTGTGTGCTTGTTGTTGTTGCATCATATATGTTGTTCACCTAGTTGCATATCTATACAACCTACTTTGATGCAAAGTTTAAAGTGGTAAAGAAAAGCTAAAAAATGTTAGTTGCCTATTCACCCCCCTCTAGTCAACTATATCGATCCTTTCAACCTTCTATGGTCATACACTCAATATAAATGGTTTATTGAATCTCGATCGTAGTGGTACACATATTCATAATATTGAGGCCAAAAGATGCAAAGTTAATAATGATAGTGCAACTTATATGTGGCACAGCCGTTTAGGTCATATTGGGGTAAAGCGCATGAAGAAAATCCATGTCGATGGGCTTTTGGAATCACTTGATGCTTATGGACCATGCCTCATGGGCAAGATGACTAAGACTCCGTTCTCCGGAACAATGGAGCGAGCAACTGACTTATTGGAAATAATACATACTGATGTATGCGGCCCGATGAGTGTTGAGGATCACGGCGGGTATCGTTATTTTCTGACCTTCACAGATGATTTGAGCAGATATGGGTATATCTACTTGATGAAACATAAGTCTGAAACATTTGAAAAGTTCAAAGAATTTCAGAGTGAAGAATCATCGTGACAAGAAAATAAAGTTTCTATGATCTGATCGCAGAGACGAATATTTGAGTTACGAGTTTGGTCTTCAATTAAAACAATGTGGAATAGTTTCACAAATTCGTGCCATCTGGAACACCACAGCATAATTGTGTGTCCGAACATCATATCCGTACTTTATTGGATATAGTGCAATCTATGATGTCTCTTACTGATTTACCACTATCGTTTTTGGGGTTATGCATTAGAGACAGCTACATTCACGTTAAAAAGGGCACCATCTAATTCCGTTGAGACGACACCGTATGAACGGTGGTTTAGCAAGAAATCTAAGCTGTCGTTTCTTAAAGTTTGGGATTGCGATGCTTATGTGAAAAAAATTCATCCTGATAAGCTCAAACCCAAATCAGAGAAGTGCGTCTTCATAGGATACCCAAAAGTAACTGTTGGGTACACCTTCTATCACAGATCCGAAGGCAAGATATTTTGTTGCTAAGAATGGATCCTTTCTAGAGAAGAAGTTTCTCTCGAAAGAAGTGAGTGCGAGGAGTGTAGAACTTGATAAGGTAATTGTACATTCTCCCGAATTGGAAAGTAGTTCATCACAGAAACCAGTTCTAGTGATCTCTACACCAATTAGTGAGGAAGATAATGATGATGATCATGAAACTTCAGATCAAGTTACTACCGAACCTCGTAGGAAAACCAGAGTATGGTCCGCACCAGAGTGGTACGGTAATCCTTTCTGGAAGTCATGTTACTAGACCATCACGAACCTACGAACTATGAGGAAGTGCTACCTCTTGAGCATGCGTTGGTTTTTCCCTTGAAGAGGAAAGGGTGATGCAGCAAAGTAGCGTAAGTATTTCCCTCAGTTTTTCATAACCAAGGTATCAATCTAGTAGGAGGCCACACGCAAGTCCCTCGTACCTACACATACAAATAAGAACCTTGCAACCAACACGATAAAGGGATTGTCAATCCCTTCACAACCACTTGCAAGAGTGAGATCTGATAGAGATGATAAGATAATATTTTTGGTTTTTTATGGTAAAGGATGAAAAGTAAGATTATAAAATAAACGGCGCCAGACATAGCTAGTTGTCGGGAGATTAATATGATGGAGAATAGACCCGAGGGCCATAGGTTTCACTAGTGGCTTCTATCAAGATAGCATAAGTATTACGGTGGGTGAACAAATTACTGTCGAGCAATTGATTGAAAAGTGCATAATTATGAGAATATCTAGGCATGATCATGTATATAGGCATCACATCCGCAACAAGTAGACCGACTCCTGCATCTAGAGTATTAAGTTCATAAGAACAGAGTAACACATTAGGCAAGATGACATGATGTAGAGGGATAAACTCAAGCAACATGATATAAACCCCATCTTTTTATCCTCGATGGCAACAATACAATACGTGTCATTTCCCCTACTGTCACTGGGATCGAGCACTGCATGATTGAACCCAAAGCTAAGCACTTGTCCCATTGCAAGAAAGATCAATCTAGTAGGCCAAACCAAACTGATAATTCGAAGAGACTTGCAAAGATAACCAATCATACATAAAAGAATTCAGAGAAGATTCAAATATTGTTCATAGATAATCTTGATCATAAACCCACAATTCATCAAATCTCGACAAACACACCGCAAAAAGAGTTACATCGAATAGATCTCCAAGAAGATCAAGGAGAACTTTGTATTGAGATCCAAAGAGAGAGAAGAAGCCATCTAGCTAATAACTATGGACCCGAAGGTCTGAGGTAAACTACTCACACATCATCAGAGAGGCTATGGTGTTGATGTAGAATCCCTCCGTGATTGATGCCCCCTCCAGAAAAGGCCCCAAGATGGGATCTCATGGGTACAGAAGGTTGCGGCGGTGGAAATAGGTTTTCGTGGTGCTCCTGGATGGTTTCGGGGTACATAGGTATATATAGGAGGAACAAGTAGGTCGGTGGAGCCACGAGGGGCCTATGAGGGTGGAGTGCATAGCCAGGGGGGTAGGCGTGCCCCCTGCCTCGTGCCCTCCACGTTGATTGCTTGATGTCCACTCCAAGTCCTCTGCATCACGTTTATTCCAAAAATCACGCTCCCGAAGGTTTCATTCCGTTTGGACTGCGTTTGATTTTCCTTTTCTGTGAAACACAGAAATAGGCAAAAAACAGCAATTTGCACTGGGCCTTGGGTTAATAGGTTAGTCCCAAAAATAATATAAAAGTGTATAATAAATCCCATTAAACATCCAAAACAGAATATACAATAGCATGGAGCAATAAAAAATTATAGATACGTTGGAGACGTATCAAGCATCCCCAAGCTTAATTCCTGCTCGTCCTCGAGTAGGTAAATGATAAAAAACAGAATTTTTGATGTGGAATGTTACTTAGCATATTCTTTATTGTGGCATGAATGTTCAGATCCGAAAGATTCAAGATAAAATTTTAATATTGACATAAAAATAATAATACTTCAAGCATACTAACCAAGCAATTATGTCTTCTCAAAATAACATGGCCAAAGAAAGTTCATCCCTAGAAAATAATATATTTTGGTCATGCTCCATTTTCGTCACACAAGAATGCTCTCATCATGCACAACCCCGTTGACAAGCCAAGCAATTGTTTCATACTTTAGTAATCTCAAACTTTTTTCAACTTTCACACAATACATGAGCATGAGCCATGGACATAGCACTATGGGTGGAATAGAATATAATAATGGGGGTTGTGTGGAGAAGACAAAAAAGGAGAAAGTCTCACATTGACACGGCTTATCAATGGGCTAGGGAGATGCCCATCGATTGATGTCAATGCAAGGAGTAGGGATTGCCATGCAACAGATGCACTAGAGCTATAAATATATGAAAGCTCAACAAAAGAAACTAAGTGGGTGTGCATCCAACTTGCTTGCTCATGAAGACCTAGGGCATTTGAGGAAGCCCATTGTTGGAATATACAAGCCAAGTTCTATAATGAAAAATTCCCACTAGTATATGAAAGTGACAAAACAAGAGACTCTCTATCATAAAGATCATGGTGCTACTTTGAAGCATAAGTGTGGAAAAAAAGATAGTAGCATTGTCCATTTTTATTTCTCTCTTTTTTTATTTTTTTGGGCCTTCTTTTTTTTATTTGGTATTTCTCTTTTTTTGGGGACAATGCTCTATTAATGATGATCATCACACTTCCATTCATTTACAACTCAATGATTACAACTCGATACTAGAACAAAATATGACTCTATATGAATGCCTCCGGCGGTGTACCGGGATGGGCAATGAACCAAGAGTGACATGTACGAAAATAATATGCATGGTGGCTTTGCCACAAGTACGATGTCAACTAAATGATCATGCAAGGCAATATGACAATGATGAAGCGTGTCATAATAAACGAAACGGTGGAAGGTTGCATGGCAATATATCTCGGAATGGCTATGGAAATGCCATAATAGGTAGGTATGGTGGCTGTTTTGAGGAAGATATAAGGAGATTTATGTGTGATAGGCGATCGTATCACGGGTTTGGATGCACCGCGAAGTTTGCACCAACTCTCAAGGTGAGAAAGGGCAATGCACGGCATCAAGAGGCTAGCAATGATGGAAGGTTGAGAGTGCGTATAATCCATGGAATCAACATTAGTCATAAAGAACTCACATACTTATTGCAAAAATCTACAAGTCATCAAAAACCAAGCACTACGCGCATGCTCCTAGGGGGATAGATTGGTAGGAAAAGACCATCGCTCGTCCCCGACCGCCACTCATAAGGAAGACAATCAAAGAACACCTCATGTTTCAAATTTGTTACACAACGTTTACCATACGTGCATGCTACGGGACTTGCAAACTTCAACACAAGTATTTCTCAAATTCACAACTACTCAACTAGCACAACTTTAATATCACTATCTCCAGATCTCAAAACAATCATCAAGTATCAAACTTCTCTTAGTATTCAAAGCACTTTAAAGTTTTTATCTTGGATGCCTATCATATTAGGACTAATTTTATAACCAAAGCAAATTACCATGCTGTTCTAAAGGACTCTCAAAATAATATAATTGAAACATGAGAGATCAATATTTTTATAAAATAAAACCACCGCCGTGCTCTAAGAGATATAAGTGAAGTACTAGAGCAAAAACTATATAGCTCAAAAGATATAAGTGAAGCACATAGAGTATTCTAATAAATTCTGATTAATGTGTGTCTCTCTGTAGGACCTTGAAGTATGTCTAGAGGGGGGTGATTAGACTACTTGACCGATTAAAAACCTAATTTTCCCAATTTTAGACATTGGCAGATTTTAGCTGTCTTTGATCAAGTCAAGCAATCTTCACACAATTCAAGCAAGCATGCAAAGAGTACATACGCAGTGGAAATTAAAGCATGCAACTTGCAAGAATGTAAAGGGAAGGGTTTGGAGGATTCAAACGCAATTGGAGACACGGATGTTTTTGTCGTGGTTCCGATAGGTGGTGCTATCGTACATCCACGTTGATGGAGACTTCAACCCACGAAGGGTAACGGTTGCACGAGTCCACGGAGGGCTCCACCCACGAAGGGTCCACGAAGAAGCAACCTTGTCTATCCCACCATGGTCGTCGCCCACGAAGGACTTGCCTCACTAGCGGTAGATCTTCACGAAGTAGGCGATCTCCTTGCCCTTACAAACTCCTTGGTTCAACTCCATAATCTTGTCGGAGGCTCCCAAGTGACACCTAGCCAATCTAGGAGACACCACTCTCCAAGAAGTAACAAATGGTGTGTTGATGATGAACTCCTTGCTCTTGTGCTTCAAATGATAGTCTCCCCAACACTCAACTCTCTCTCACAGGATTGGATTTGGTGGAAAGAAGATTTAAGTGGAAAGCAACTTGGGGAAGGCTAGATATCAAGATTCATGTGGTTGGAATGGAATATCTTGGCCTCAACACATGAGTAGGTGGTTCTTTCTCAGAACGGGTAAGTTGGAAGTGTAGGTTTGTTCCGATGGCTCTCTCCACGAATGAAGAGGAGGTGGAGGGGTATATATAGCCTCCACACAAAATCTAACCATTTCACACAATTTACCAAACTTGGTGGGACCGAATCAACAAACTCGGTCGGACCAATTCAGTAAACCTAGTGATCCTTAGGGTTTTCGGTGGGACTGACATGCAACTCGGTAGGACCGATATGGTTAGGGTTAGGGCATAACGTAATCTCGGTGAGACCGATTACACAAACTCGGTAAGACTGATTTTTGTAATTAGCTAACCAGAGAGTTGGTCAGGTAAACTCGGTGGGACCGATTCGCTCTTTCGGTGAGACCGGAAAGTTATGAAAGGGAAACAGAGAGTTTACATTGCAATCTCGGTGGGACCGATCGCTCACTTCGGTTAGACCGAAACGTTACGAAGGGAAACAGAGAGATTACAATCCCATCTCAGTGAGACCGAGATCCCTATCGGTGAAACCGATTTGCCTAGGGTTTGTGGCAGTGGCTATGACATTTGAACTTGGTGGCGCCGGATAGAAAGAATCGGTGGGGCCGAGTTTGACTTTAGGTTTAGGTCATATGTGGATGTGAGAAAGTAGTGGAGGGTTTTGGAGCATATCACTAAGCACATGAAGCAATAGGCTCATTAAGCAACACCTCATCCCTCCTTGATAGTATTGGCTTTTCTTATAGACTCAATGTGATCTTGGATCAGTAAAATGTAAAATGTAGAGTCTTGAGCTTTTGAGCTTGAGCCAATCCTTTGTCCATAATATTTTGAGGGATCCACTTTCATCATCCATGCCATGCCATTCATTGAGCTTTCCTGAAATATTTGTCTTGGAATAGCATTAGCTCAATGAGCTATATGTTGTTATGAATTACCAAAACCACCTAGGGATAGTTGCACTTTCAATCTCCCCCATTTTGCTAATTGATGACAACATATAGATCAAAGCTTCGACAAATGATAATAAGATTGAAAAACATCGTCGCTTTGAGAAGTATGTGATAAGCAAGAGCTCCCCCTAAATTTGTGCATATTTTAAGATTTTCTTTGGAGTGCAAATGCACAAGGAATTAGGCTCATGGGTTACTCTTCCATGTCACATACATCTTGGTGGAGCGCTCAAAATAATAAAGATTGAATACATGCACTCATCACTAAGCAAAGTGAATGATCATATAAGGGTAAGTAAGATAATATCATACAAGCATAAGTGTAGCTTATGATCAAGCACATGATCATCAATGTCTCACAGGTAATAGCATAGTATCTCAAGCAATCAAAAGCAAACAAAGTTCAACCAAGAAGACAAGAGAGAACAAAAGCAAACTCTCTCTCTCTCGAAGCCCTATGATCTATACATTTTTCTCCCCCTTTGGCAACAAGTTACCAAAAAGTTCCTAGAAAATGCATAGGACTATATCGTCTCTCAGGCTTGGTCTTCTGCTGGTGGCGTAGAGATGGCTCCTTGGACGAAGACTTCAGTTGATGTGGAAGGAGCTGAAGGAGTTGGTGCTGGAGCTGTAGCTGGAGCAGATGAAGTGACTCTGGTGTCTGGTACTGGCTCTATAGCTGATCTCTGAGCTCGAGGCACTCTGGCAAATGCATCAGTTTTTGTCCTGCCCTTCCTCTCCTGCATGTCATCTTGTAGCTGCTCCACAACTGACTGAATCTCAGTTACTTTGACATCAAGATCATAGAATTTTTGTTCCATGATTCTTTCCAGGCTCTCCTGGTTTTGAGTTAGGGTGGCCAACCCCTTCTCAATCCGCAGAGTTGATGCTATCAAGTAACCAAGCTAGTCATGCTTGTTCTTCAAAAAGTACTCAGATGCCTCTGCTAGAGTTGGCATCTTGGCAACCTTCTCTTTCCTTGCTTTCTCCTTCTTCTCTTGAGCTTGTACTGATGATGGTTCATTCTCAGTCATGACAACTTGATTGTCCTCAAAGTCAGGATAGAGAACTAAGTGTCCCTTATCCAGCAGATACTTCCCTGTGCCCATCTTTGAGTTAATCAACTCCTGAATTTGTGGGGCATATCTACAGCTTCTCTTTTGGGCTGCTGCTGTCCTCTTGATAGTTTCAACTATGAGGCTCATGACCTTGAATTTCTAGGGCATATAAAAAATGTGTAGCAAATTAATTGCATGCCCTCTGATCATGTTGTGGTCACCTGATTTGGGCAACAGAGTGTGCCTTAGGATCCAGTTGATCGTTGGCAGCCCTGACAGAAGAAAATGAACTGATCCAAACTTGAAAGTCTCAAGTGCTTCATCTGGGATCTCCTTGTACATCTGTGACATAGAGTTATGATCCATCTTCTTCTTGGCATAGACGTCCAAGTCATCTTCACTATCCTTTGGGGCATTGATCAAACTTGCCCATTCCTCAATGGTTGATTGGTATCTCGTTCCTTCAGACATCCAAACTATCCTGCCATCTGGATAGAAATGTGCTGTGGAGTAGAATTGCATAATGAGCTCATCATTCCAGTTTGTGAGCTTCTGCCCAACAAAGTCTGCAACTCCACATGCACTGAAGCTGTCATACACTCCAGGATAGTGTTCTTCATTTTCCTGTATGTAGGTCCAGTCGACCCACCTCATATCACACACTATGGGTATTTTATCCAACAAGATGGTCTCATAGAAGTCCTGCTGCTCCTTGGTGTGGAACCTGTAATCTACATCAGTCCTTCTCCTGGTGGCATATGGATATGACTCTCTCCACAGCCTCAACCCTAAGTCTCTCGTGATCTTCATGTTTTCAGCCACAGGATGAGCATCATTGTGGTATGGAATCTTGGGTTTGAGCTTCCTTAGGACTTGCCCTTCATCATCTTCCTCGGTGACAACATCGAGCCTTTGGGGCCTTGTTCTTTTCAGCAGCTGGTATACTCCTGGTATTCCTCTTAGGTGCACCTTGGGCTTGGAGTCAGCTTTGGGTGCTTCTTTGGGCTTTGAAGTTGCAGCCCCTGACTTTATAGCATCACCCATCAGCTTTTGTGCCTTGGGTGCTGGTGCAGCAACCTCTTCTTCTTCCTCTTCTTCCATCATGGAAGGCTTTCCTATTACTCTGGCCATGGTCTTCTTGACCCTTTCCTTCCTTTTCTTTCCTTCTGCAGCAGGCTCTTTGGGTTGTGATTCCAAAGAAGCTTGAGTGGAGAGTCTGGCTTTGGACATAGGTTGTCTTCCTGCAGGCCTTTTGAACTTCATCCCTGGCTTTACTGCAGTTGAGCTATACTCCTTCTTGAGCACTTTCTTCTTTGAAATAGCCTCATCCTCAACTACCACATAATCCTCATCCTCAGACTCTGAGGTTTTCTTCTTCCTTGTCCTTGTGGCAGCTTTGGGCAAATTGCTGGGAGTGCTCCTGCTCCCCTCATCTGAGCTGCTAGAGGGACTAGTGCCCTCACTCATGTGAATGTGCTCTTCTGACTTGTTCTGGTTGTCACTTTGGTCTGACTTGCTGCACACACTGACTGCTGACCCTGTGAATAGTTATAGATGAGGTAGAGTGGATGAGCATCACAAAATGCAGAGATTTTTGCAAAAGAATGATTCAAAAAAACTTAGTTTTAGTTTTCCACAGAAAGCATTTCGGATCTACCGATTTTCAAACTCGGTGATACCGAAGCAGTTTTGGAACCTAAACTAGTGAACTCGGTCAGACCGAGAGTTACTAGTGCAATGGCTTTAGCCAAATCGGTGGGACCGAGTTTTTCAACTCGGTGGGTCCGAGATGGTTTCGGCGGAAACCTAACCCTAAATTTTTGAATCACATTTATTCTAAGGATTGTTTTGACTGGATAGAGGTGTTTCAATCGTGGCAAGAAGCATTATGAACACAATGTGCTGAGAATCAGATGAGGATAGCATTGTGATCGAGTTCATACCCTAATTCGGCGGTGAACTCGCTACGGCGGCAACGTCGGAGATGAAATCCGTTGACGGCGGCGGAGACCAGCGACAGGAGGCGGCTGGCGACGAAGTCGACGATCCGGAGACCTAGTAGGCAGAGTGAGCTATGCGCGGGCGAAGAGTTTCGGAGAAAGTTTTCCAAAATTTGCCCGTGAGAATATATAGCCCGACAACATGCGTGTGACCGAGTGGAACAACTCGGTGGCACCGAGATGCATGCTAATTATGATTCTGACAACTCGGTGTGACCGAAAAGTTCAAATCGGTTGCACCGAGATGAAAACCTAGATTGACTTAGTGATCTCGGTATGACCGAAATGGATGAATCGGTCAGACCGAAAATCACAAAGAAGTTTTGGAAGTTTTAAGTCTATGACGAATCAGGGACTCCGAGTTCTCCTCACACAGAGTGGTTCGAATCTGACTTGATCAAATTTTGTGATGTAGCATGAATAGAGTTTGAGATGAGAAAACCATAGATAGCTAGAGAAGGTTCTTAGGCATTCTTGTCCATCCACTTGGCCAAAGAAGAAGAAACCAATCAATCAAAACAACAAGTGGATGTCCTCGAATGAGTAAAATATGCAACCAACATGCTCACACAATAAAATGACAAATAAAACATGTGACAAAGCATGCACAACCAATTCTAGCTGTTGGAAATATGCCCTAGAGGCAATAATAAAAGTATTATCATTATATTTCCTTGTTCATGATAATTGTCTTTTATTCATGCTATAATTGTATTATCCGGAAATCGTAATACACGTGTGAATACATAGACCACAATATGTCCCTAGTGAGCCTCTAGTTGACTATCTCGTTGATCAACTGATAGTCATGGTTTCCTGACTATGGACATTGGATGTCGTTGATAACGGGATCACATCATTAGGAGAATGATGTGATGGACAAGACAATCCTAAGCATAGCACAAGATCGTGTAGTTCGTTTTGCTAGAGCTTTTCCAATGTCAAGTATCTTTTCCTTTGACCATGAGATCGTGTAACTCCGGATACCGTAAGAGTGCTTTGGGTGTACCAAAGCGTCCTGGCGTAAGCTGGGTGACTATAAAGGTGCACTACAGGTATCTCCGAAAGTATCATTGGGTTGACACGGATCGAGGCTGGGATTTGTCACTCTGTATGACGGAGAGGTATCTCGGGCCCACTCGGTAATGCATCATCATAATGAGCTCAAAGTGACCAAGTGTCGGTCACGGGATCATGCATTACGATGCGAGTAAAGTGACTTGCCGCAACGAGATTGAGCGAGGTATTGGGATACCGACGATCGAATCTCGGGCAAGTAAAATACCGATTGACAAAGTGAATAGTATACGGGTTGATTGAATCCACGACATCGTGGTTCATCCGATGATATCATCGAGGAGCATGTAGGAGCCAACATGGGTATCCAAATCCGCTGTTGGTTATTGCCCGAAGCCGTCTCGGTCATATCGCATGTCTCCCGAACCCGTAGGGTCTACACATAAGGTTCGGTGATGCTAGGGTTGTATGAATATGAGTATGCAGCAAACCGAATGTTGATGAGTCCGGATGAGATCCCGGACGTCACGAGGAGTTCGGAATGGTCCGGAGGTAAAGATTTATATATGGGAAGTCTTATTTTGGTCGCGGAAAAGTTTCGCACTTTATCGGTATTGTACCGGGAGTGCCGAAAGGGGTCCGAGGGTCCACCGGGGGGGGGGGGGGTCCACCTGCCCCGGGGGGCCACATGGGTTGTAGGGGGTGCGCCTTGGCCTATATGGGCCAAGGGCACCAGCCCCAAGAGGCCCATGCGCCAAGGAGACTTGGGGAGGAGAGTCCTAAAGGGGAAGGCACCTCAGAGGTGCCTTGGGAGGATGGACTCCTCCCCTTGGCCGCACCCTTCCTTGGAGGAAGGGGCAGGCTCGCCCTCCCCTCTCTCTTTCACCTATATAAAGGGAGGGGAGTGAGGGTGGCCACACCCACAAAGCTGGCGCCTCCTCCTCCCTGCAACACCTCCTCCTCCTCCCGTGGTTGCTTAGCGAAGCCTGCCGGAGTTCTGCTGCATCCACCACCACGCCGTCGTGCTGCTGGATCATCATCAACCTCTCCTTCCCCTTGCTGGATCAAGAAGGAGGAGGCGGCATCCTCTCCGTCGCGTGTGTTGAGCAGCGGAGGTGCTGTCCGTTCAGCACTAGGTCATCGGTGATCTGAATCACGGCGAGTACGACTCCATCATCCCGTTCCATTGAGCGCTTCCGCACGCGATCTACAAGTGGTATGTAGATGCAATCACTCTCCCATGACTCGTTGCTAGATGAACTCATAGATGGATCTTGGTGAAACCGTAGGAAAATTTTAATTTTCGCAGCGTTCCCCAACAGTGGCATCATGAGCTTGGTCTATGCGTAGTTCTCTATTGCACGAGTAGAACACAATTTCGTTGTGGGCGTAGATCTTGTCAACTTGCTTGCCGCTACTAGTCTTTTCTTGCTTCAGCGGTATTGTGGGATGAAGCGGCCCGGACCGACCTTACATATGCGCTTCGTGAGGCAGGTTCCACCGGTGACATGCACTAGTTGCATAAGGTGGCTAGCGGTGTCTGTCTCTCCTACTTTAGTTGGAGCGGATTAGATGAAAAGGGTCCTTATGAAGGGTAAATAGAAGTTGACAAAATCACGTTGTGGTTATTCGTAGGTAAGAAAATGTACTTGCTAGAACCCAATTGCAGCCACGTAAAAGATGCAACAACAATTAGAGGACGTCTAACTTGTTTTTGCAGCAATTGTCATGTGATGTGATATGGCCAGAACTTGTGATGAATGATGAATGATATATTGTGATGTATGAGATCATGTTCTTGTAATAGGAATCACGACTTGCATGTCGATGAGTATGACAACGGCAGGAGCCATAGGAGTTGTCTTAATTATTGTATGACCTGCGAGTCATTGATTCAACGCCATGTAAATTACTTTACTTTATTGCTAAACGTGTTAGCCATAGTAGTAGAAGTAATAGTTGGCGAGCAACTTCATGGAGACACGATGATGGAGATCATGGTGTCATGCGGTGATAAGATGATCATGGAGCCCAAGATGAAGATCAAAGGAGCTATATGATATTGGCCATATCATGTCACTACTTTATATAATTGCATGTGATGTTTATTATGTTTTATGCATCTTGTTTACTTAGAACGACGGTAGTAAATAAGATGATCCCTCATAACAATTTCAAGAAAGTGTTCTCCCTAACTGTGCACCGTTGCTAAAGTTAAATCGTTTCAAGCACCACGTGATGATCGGTGTGATAGATCCTTACGTTCACATACAACGGGTGTAAGACAGTTTTACACATGCATAAACACTTAGGGTTAACTTGACGAGCCTAGCATGTACATACATGGCCTCGGAACACAAGAGACCGAAAGGTCGAACATGACTCATATGGAAGATACGATCAACATGGAGATGTTCACCGACGATGACTAGTCCGTCTCACGTGATGATCGGACACGGCCTAGTCGACTCGGATCATGTAACACTTAGATGACTAGAGGGATGTCAAATCTGAGTGGGAGTTCATTAAACAATTTGATTATATGAACTTAATTATCATGAACTTAGTCTAAAGTCTTTGCAAAATATGTCTTGTAGATCAAATGGCCAGCGCTCATGTCACCATGAACTTCAACGCGTTCCTAGAAAACCAAGCTGAAAGACGATGGCAGCAACTATTCGGACTGGGTCCGGAACACGAGATCATCCTCATAGCAGCCAAGAAACAATATGTCCTAGAAGCACTGCTAGGTGATGCACCCATCGAGAGAACCAAGACATTATGAATGCTTGGCAGTCTCGTCTTGATGATTACTCCCTCGTTCGGTGCGGCATGCTTTACAGCTTAGAACCGGGGCTCCAAAAGCGTTTTGAGCAACACGGAGCATATGAGATGTTCGAGGAGCTGAAAATGGTTTTCCAAGCTCATGCCCGGTCGAGAGATATGAAGTCTCCAACAAGTTCTATAGTTGTAAGATGGAGGAAAATAGTTACGTCGGTGAGCACATACTCAAAATGTCAGGTTGCACAACCGCTTTGTCCCAGCTGGACATTAACCTCCGGACGAGGCGGTCATTGACAGAATCCTTGATCGCTCCCACCAAGCTACAAGAGCTTTGTGATGAACTACAATATGCAGGGGATGGTGAAAACTATTCCTGAAGTATTTTCAATCTGAAGTCAGCAGAGGTAGAAATCAAGAAGGAGTATCAAGTGTTGATGGTCAATAAAACCACTAAGTTCAAGAAGGGCAAGGAAAGAAGAACTCCAAGAAGGACGGCAAGGATGTTGCGCGCCGGGAAGCCGATTGCGGGAAGAAGTCAAAGAATGGACCCAAGCACGAGGTGAGTGCTTTTATTGCAAAGGGAAGGGTCCTTTCGAAGCGGAACTGCCCCAAATACTTAGCGACAAGAAGGCCGACAACACTAAAGGTATATTTGATATACATGTAATTGATGTGTACCTTACCATTACTCGTAGTAACTCCACCGGTATTTGATACGGTGCCGTTGCTCATATATGTAACTCACAGCAGGAGCTGCGGAATAAGCGGAGATCTGGCGAAGGGCGAGGTGACGATCTTGGCGTCGGGAATGGTTCCAAGGTCGATGTGATCGCCGTCGGCACGCTACCTCTACATTTACCTACGGGATTAGTTTTAAACCTCAATAATTGTTATTTAGTACCAAGTTTGAGCATGAACATTGTATCAGGATCTCGTTTAATACGAGATGGCTACTCATTTAAATCCGAGAATAATGGTTGTTCTATTTATATGAGAGAAATGTTTTATGGTCATGCTCCGATGGTCAATGGTTTATTATTAATGAATCTTGAACGTAATGTTACACATGTTCATAGTGTTAATACCAAAAGATGTAAAGTTGATAACGATAGTCCCACAGACTTGTGGCACTGCCGCCTTGGTCACATTGGTGGCAAGCGCATGAAGAAGCTCCATGCTGATGGACTTTTAGAGTCTCTCGATTATGAATCATTTGACACATGCGAACCATGCCTCATGCGCAAGATGACCAAGACTCCGTTCTCCGGAACAATGGGCGAGCAACCAACTTATTGGAAATCATACATACTGATGTGTGCGGTCCAATGAGTGTTGAGGCTCATGGAGGATATCGTTATGTTCTCACTCTCACTGATGACTTGAGTAGATATGGGTATGTCTACTTGATGAAACACAAGTCTGAGACTTTTGAAAAGTTCAAGGAATTTCAGAATGAAGTAGAGAATCAACGTGACCGAAAGATAAAATTCTTGCGATCAGATCGTGGAGGAGAATATTTAAGTCACGAATTTAGTACACACTTAAGGAAATGTGGAATCGTTTCACAACTCACGCCGCTGGAACACCTCGGCGTAGCGGTGTGTCCGAACGTAAATGTCGCACTCTATTGGATATGGTGCGATCTATGATGTCTCTTCTGATTTACCGCTATAATTTTGGGGATACGCTCTAGAGACAGCTACATTCACTTTAAATAGGGCACCGTCTAAATCCGTTGAGACGACACCGTATGAATTATGGTTTGGGAAGAAACCTAAGCTGTCGTTTCTAAAAGTTTGGGGATGCGATGCTTATGTCAAGAAACTTCAACCTGAAAAGCTCGAACCCAAGTCGGAAAAATGCGATTTCGTAGGATACCCTAAGGAAACCATTGGGTATACCTTCTACCTTAGATCCGAAGGCAAGATCTTTGCTGCCAAGAACGGATCCTTTCTGGAAAAAGAGTTTCTCTCAAAAGGAGTAAGTGGGAGGAAAGTAGAACTCGATGAAGTACTACCTCTTGAACCAGAAAGTAGTGCAGCTTAGGAAAATGTTCTGTGGTGCCTACACCATTGGAGAGAAATTAATGATGATGATCAAGGTACTTCGGATCAAGTTGCAACTGAACTTCGTAGGTCCACTAGGACACGTTCCGCACCAGAGTGGTACGGCAACCCTGTCCTGGAAATCATGTTGTTAGACAACGGTGAACCTTCGAACTATGAAGAAGCAATGGCGGGCCCAGATTCCAACAAATGGCTTGAAGCCATGCAAATCCGAGATAGGGTCCATGTATGAAAACAAAGTATGGACTTTGACAGACTTGCCCGATGATCGGCGAGCGATAGAAAACAAATGGATATTTAAGAAGAAGACGGACGCGGATGGTAATGTTACCATCTATAAAGCTCGACTTGTCGCTAAGGGTTATCGACAAGTTCAAGGGATTGACTACGATGAGACTTTCTCTCCCGTAGCGAAGCTTAAGTCCGTCCGAATCATGTTAGCAATTGCCCCATACTATGATTATGAGATATGGCAGATGGACGTCAAAACGGCATTCCTTAACGGTTATCTTAAGGAAGAGTTGTATATGATGCAGCCGGAAGGTTTTGTCGATCCTAAGAATGCTAACAAGGTATGCAAGCTCTAGCGATCCATTTATGGGCTGGTGCAAGCATCTCGGAGTTGGAACATTCGCTTTGATGAGATGATCAAAGCGTTTGGGTTTATGCAGACTTATGGAGAAGCCTGCGTTTACAAGAAAGTGAGTGGGAGCTCTGTAGCATTTCTCATATTATATGTAGATGACATACTTCTGATGGGAAATGATATAGAACTCTTGGACAACATTAAGTCCTACTTGAATAAGAGTTTTTCAATGAAGGACCTTGGAGAAGCTGCTTACATATTAGGCATCAAAATCTATAGGGATAGATCGAGACGCCTCATAGGTCTTTCACAAAGCACATACCTTGATAAGATTTTGAAGAAGTTCAAAATGGATCGGTCCAAGAAAGGGTTCTTGCCTGTTTTGCAAGGTGTGAAATTGAGCTCGGCTCAATGCCCGACCACGACAAAAGATAAAGAAGAGATGAGTGTCATCCCTATGCCTCAGCCATAGGATCTATTATGTATGCCATGCTGTGTACCGGACCTGATGTAAACCTTGCCGTAAGTTTGGTAGGAAGGTACCAAAGTAATCCCGCAAGGAACCTTTGGATAGCGGTCAAGAATATCCTGAAGTACCGAAAGGACAAAGGACATGTTTCTCGTTTATGGAGGTGACGAAGAGCTCGTCGTAAAGGGTTACGTCAACGCTAGCTTCGACACAGATCTGGATGACTCAAAGTCACAAACCGGATCGTGTATATGTTGAATGGTGGAGCGATGGCTGGTGCAGCTGCAAGCGAGCGTCGTGGTGGGATCTACATGTGAAGCGGAGTACATGGCAGCCTCGGAGGCAGCACATGAAGCAATTTGGGTGAAGGAGTTCATCACCGACCTAGGAGTCATACCCAATGCGTCGGAGCCGATCAAACTCTTCTGTGACAACACTGGAGCTATTGCACTTGCCAAGGAGCCCATGTTTCACAAGAAGACCAGGCACATCAAGCGTCGCTTCAACTCCATTCGTGAAAATGTTCAAGATGGGGACATAGAAATTAGCAAAGTGCATACGGATCTGAATGTCGCAGATCCGTTGACTAAACCTCTTCCGCGAGCAAAACATGATCAACACCAGAACTCTATGGTGTTCGATTCATCACAATGTAACTAGATTATTGACCCTAGTGCAAGTGGGAGACTATTGGAAATATGCCCTAGAGGCAATAATAAAAGTATTATTATTATATTTCCTTGTTCATGATAATTGTCTTTTATTCATGCTATAATTTTATTATCCGGAAATCGTAATACACGTGTGAATACATAGACCACAATATGTCCCTAGTGAGCCTCTAGTTGACTAGCTCGTTGATCAACTGATAGTCATGGTTTCGACTATGGACATTGGATGTCGTTGATAACGGGATCACATCATTAGGAGAATGATGTGATGGACAAGACAATCCTAAGCATAGCACAAGATCGTGTAGTTTGTTTTGCTAGAGCTTTTCCAATGTCAAGTATCTTTTCCTTTGACCATGAGATCGTGTAACTCCGGATACCGTAAGAGTGCTTTGGGTGTACCAAAGCGTCTGGCGTAACTGGGTGACTATAAAGGTGCACTACAGGTATCTCCGAAAGTATCTATTGGGTTGACACGGATCGAGACTGGGATTTGTCACTCCGTATGACGGAGAGGTATCTCTGGGCCCACTCGGTAATGCATCATCATAATGAGCTCAAAGTGACCAAGTGTCTGGTCACGGGATCATGCATTACGGTACGAGTAAAGTGACTTGCTGGCAACGAGATTGAATGAGGTATTGGGATACCGACGATCGAATCTCGGGCAAGTAAAATACCGATTGACAAAGGGAATAGTATACGGGGTTGATTGAATCCTCGACATCGTGGTTCATCCGATGATATCATCGAGGAGCATGTGGGAGCCAACATGGGTATCCAGATCCGCTGTTGGTTATTTCCGAGAGCCGTCTCGGTCATGTCGCATGTCTCTCGAACCCGTAGGGTCTACACATAAGGTTCGGTGGCGCTAGGGTTGTATGAATATGAGTATGCAGCAAACTGAATGTTGTTGAGTCCGGATGAGATCCCGGACGTCACGAGGAGTTCGGAATGGTTCGGAGGTAAAGATTTATATATGGGAAGTCTTATTTTGGTCGCGGAAAAGTTTAGCACTTTATCGGTATTGTGCTGGGGAGTGCCGAAAGGGGTCCGGGGGTCCACCGGGGGGGTGCACCTGCCCCGGGGGGCCACATGGGCTGTAGGGGGTGCGCCTTGGCATATATGGGCCAAGGGCACCAGCCCCAAGAGGCCCATGTGCCAAGGAGACTTGGGGAGGGGAGAGTCCTAAAGGGGGAAGGCATCTCCGAGGTGCCTTGGGGAGGATGGACTCCTCCCCCCCTTGGCCGCACCCTTCCTTGGAGGAAGGGGCAAGGCTGCGCCCTCCCCCCTCTCTCTTGCACCTATATAAAGGGAGGGGAGGGAGGGGTGGCCACACCCTGAAATCCTGGCGCCTCCCTCCTCCCTGCAACACCTCCTCCTCCTCCCGTAGTTGCTTAGCGAAGCCCTGCCGGAGTTCTGCTGTATCCGCCACCACGCCGTCGTGATGCTGGATCATCATCAACCTCTCCTTCCCCCTTGCTAGATCAAGAAGGAGGAGACGTCATCCGCTCCGTACGTGTGTTGAATGCGGAGGTGTTGTCCGTTCAGCACTAGGTCATCGGTGATCTGAATCACGGCGAGTACGACTCCATCATCCCCGTTCCATTGAACGCTTCCGCACGCGATCTACAAGTGGTATGTAGATGCAATCACTCTCCCATGACTCGTTGCTAGATGAACTCATAGGTGAATCTTGGTGAAACCGTAGGAAAATTTTAATTTTCTGCAACGTTCCCCAACACTAGCATCTATCAAACAATTGGCGATGACTAGGTAATCTATATATGAGTATATTGACTTAGGAGTCAAATGAGAACATTTGATCATAGGTCATACTCATCGTTTAAGCTCAAGTGGGGTTACCACTTTTACATAAAGCATTTATGTGTTCACATCATTAGAGTTGCTTTGACTCAATTCTTAGAGTTAAGCTCCCCCTAGATGTGAGATCCCCCTTAGAGGGATGAACTAACCTTGGATTTTGTCGATGATGACTTCATGTAGGTGTTGAATATGTGGATGCTCAATGTTGATGTAGATCATTTGGAGCAAACCTTTGGAGTGAGTTGCACTTTCAATACCTACATGGGTTAGTCCCACAAGGAACAAACAAGAATATCCATAGACATAGAGTGATGCATTCACAAAATGATGTCCATGAAAACATTAGGTTACCTTGTCCCTTGCCTTACCAACATGAGGGTTTGTGACTCCTTGAACTAGTGCAAGATATGGAAGATGATTGCACTTGTCCTTGCCATAATGATATGAGTGAATAATGTTGGCGGAGTCACCCTCAATAACTCTCTAGTTCTTCTTCTTCGGGATCCACATCATCTTGATGGGAATCCTTGGTGTAGTAGTTGTACTTGATGAAGTAGAACTTGACGTAGTCTTGGGAATCCACTTGACCAAGGCCTTAGGTGCTTCTTCAAATGCATAAATATCCTCTTGAAGCTTGTCATTGCCTTTGTTCTTGTGGTCTTGTGGTGGAAGATCATCTTGTGCTTGTGTTCCCTTGAAGGAAGTAGGATCATACTTCTCTTGTTGAGGAACAAACTTTGTCTTGGGGTATTGATCTTCTTCCCACTCAAATCCATTGGCATTGAACTTTCGTTCAAAACCAACACCTTGATTCTTCCGATGCCTTCCTTGCTTGCGTACAATTTCCTCGAATTGCTTACTCCCGGCAAGGCTCTTGTATACACCTTTCTCTATAATTCCCTTCAATAAGCTGTTTTCTTGCTCAAGTGTAACTTGGCTAAGAGAATCATTAGTGGAATCAAGAGAGCTACTAGAAGCAACAATATTGGATTTAGCATTGTTATTGTTACTACTAGAGAAAGAATCTTTCTTGTTCTTGTTACTAGACTTGACTTGAGGCATGTAAGTAGATAAGAGTAAACGCTTGGCAATGTAAGAAGAACTTTTCTTTCAGAGATCATCATTGATTGCTTTTAGGAACTCATGCTCTTGCTCAAGATTGAGCTTTTCAAAGCGTAACTTCTCATTAGCCCTTAAAAGTTCTCGATGATCTTCGAAGATAGTTTCATGAGCTAACTTAAGAGTGTTTAGTTCTTTAGTTAGAAGCTCAATCTTCTCCTTATCATTGTCATTCGTTTCATCTTGATTAGCATGATTAATTGACGTTTCATCATAGTATTAATCACTAGAGTTGTCAACAAGTAAATCATCATCACCTAACAAGTCATCTTCATCACTATTAAAATCAACATACTCGGGGTGTGTTACCTTAGGACCTTTGGCCATGAAGCATCTTCCAATTCCTTCATTTGGTGAATCAAATATGTCGTAGGAGTTGGTTGACACAAGTGCTAGACCGGCAACACCTTCATCTTGAGTGAATTCGGAGTCGGAGTGATAGCTTCTCTCGGAGTGATTGTCGGAGTCGGAGCCGGATACCCATTCATGACTTGTCCTTCCGTTCTGAATCCTTGCTTCTCCGTGAGGGTATTCGTTCATAACGATCATCTCTACTCCTTCTCTCTCTTGGTGGTGATTCTTCTCTTCTACTTCTTCTCTTGGGAGAATATTCTCTTCTTTTGTAGGGTGCTGTACACTCATTGGAATAGTGTCCGGGTCTCCCACAATTGTAGTAATTTCGCTCACGACTAGAAGATCTTTTGTCATTGTAGGACCTTGACTTGGAGCTTCTTTCTTTGCTTCTACTCTTGTAGAATTTGTTGAAGTTCTTCACCATTAAGCTCAATTCTTCATTGAAGGTTTGTTTCTCACTTGATGATGTGGGGGCTTCACATGAGACTTTGTAAGCACCACTTGACTTGTTGTGAAGTTCCTCCTTATTCTTGAGTGACATCTCATGAGCAACAATTCTTCCAATGACCTCCGTTGGCTTGAGATCTTTGTAGTTTGGCATCATTTGGATCAATGTGCACACGGTATCATATTTTCCATCCAATGCTCTTAGGATCTTCTTGATGATGAATCTGTCGGTCATCTCTTCACTTCCTAAGCCGGCAATCTCATTTGTGATAAGAGCAAGCCTATAGTACATTTCAGCGACACCTTCACCATCCTTCATTTTGAACTTGTCAAGCTGACTTTGGAGCACATCCAAGTTGGATTCCTTGACGGAGTCGGTACCTTCATGCATATCAATCAAAGTATCCCAAATTTCCTTTGCATTCTCAAGACGGCTGATTTTGTTGAATTCTTCGGGGCACAAGCTATTGAAGAGGATATCACAAGCTTGAGCGTTGTATTGCAGCATCTTCAACTCTTCCGCGCTAGCTTCACGGTTTGGTTCTCTCCCATCAAAGAATTCACCTTGCAAGCCAATACACACAATAGCCCAAACGGCGGGGTTATGTCCGAGAATACGAATTTTCATCTTATGCTTCCAACTAGCAAAATTAGTGCCATCAAAGTAAGGACCTCTACGGTGATAATTTCCCTCGCTAGACGCCATACTCTCCTAGGTTGTGAAACCAAGGCTATGACCACCAAAAGCTATGGAAATCAAAGCAAATGGAGACCAAAGCTCTGATACCACTTGTAGGACCTTGAAGTATGTCTAGAGGGGGGTGATTAGACTACTTGACCGATTAAAAACCTAATCTTTTCCCAATTTTAGACTATGGAAGATTTTAGCTATCTTTGATCAAGTCAAGCAATCTTCGCACAATTCAAGCAAGCATGCAAAGAGTATATAGGCAGCGTAAATTAAAGCATGCAACTTGCAAGAATGTAAAGGGAAGGGTTTGGAGGATTCAAACGCAATTGGAGATACGGATGTTTGTCGTGGTTCCGATAGGTGGTGCTATCGTACATCCACGTTGATGGAGACTTCAACCCACGAAGGGTAACGGTTGCACGAGTCCACCGAGGGCTCCACCCACGAAGGGTCCACGAAGAAGCAACCTTGTCTATCCCACCATGGTCGTCGCCCATGAAGGACTTGCCTCACTAGCGGTAGATCTTCATGAAGTAGGCGATCTCCTTGCCCTTACAAACTCTTTGGTTCAACTCCACAATCTTGTCTGAGGCTCCCAAGTGACACCTAGCCAATCTAGGAGACACCACTCTCCAAGATGTAACAAATGGTGTGTTGATGATGAACTCCTTGCTCTTGTGCTTCAAATGATAGTCTCCCCAACACTCAACTCTCTCTCTCTCACAGGATTTGGATTTGGTGGAAAGAAGATTTGAGTGGAAAGCAACTTGGGGAAGGCTAGAGATCAAGATTCATGTGGTTGGAATGGAATATCTTGGCCTCAACACATGAGTAGGTGGTTCTTTTTCAGAACTGGTAAGTTGGAAGTGTAGGTTTGTTCTGATGGCTCTCTCCACGAATGAAGAGGAGGTGGAGGGGTATATATAGCCTCCACACAAAATCTAACCGTTACACACAATTTACCAAACTCGGTGGGACCGAATCAACAAACTCGGTCGGACCGATTCAGTAAACCTAGTGTCTGTTAGGGTTTTCGGTGGGACTAACATGCAACTCGGTAGGACCGATATGGTTAGGGTTAGGGCATAACGTAATCTTGGTGAGACCGATTACACAAACTCGGTGAGACTGATTTTGGTAATTAGCTAACCAGAGAGTTGGTCAGGTAAACTCGATGGGACCGATTCGCTCTTTCGGTGAGACCGAAAAGTTACGAAAGGGAAACAGAGAGTTTACGTTGCAATCTCGGTGGGACCGATCACTCACTTCAGTTAGACCGAAACATTACGAAGGGAAACAGAGAGATTACAATCCCATCTCGGTGAGACCAAGATCCCTATCGGTGAAACCGATTTGCCTAGAGTTTGTGGCAGTGGCTATGACATTTGAACTCGGTGGCGCCGGATAGAAAGAATCGGTGGGGCCGAGTTTGACTTTAGGTTTAGGTCATATGTGGGTGTGAGAAAGTAGTGGAGGGTTTTGTAGCATATCACTAAGCACATGAAGCAAGAGGCTCATTAAGCAACACCTCATCCCTCCTTGATAGTATTGACTTTTCCTATAGAGTCAATGTGATCTTGGATCATTAAAATGTAAAATGTAGAGTCTTGAGCTTTTGAGCTTGAGCCAATCCTTTGTCCTTAATATTTTGAGGGATCCACTTTCATCATCCATGCCATGCCATTCATTGAGCTTTCCTGAAATATTTGTCTTGGAATAGCATTAGCTCAATGAGCTATATGTTGTTATGAATTACCAAAACCACCTAGGGATAGTTGCACTTTCACTCTCACAAAAGGTGTGTACAGCAAGGATGATTGTGGTAAACTAAAAAGCAAAGACTCAAATCATACAAGACGCTCCAAGCAGAACACATATCATGTGGTGAATAAAAATATAGCTCCCAGTAAAGTTACCGATGGACGAAGACAAAAGAGGGGATACCTTCCGGGGCATCCTCAAGCTTTGGCTTTTTGGTGTCCTTGTATTTACCTTGGGGTGCCTTGGGCATCCCCAAGCTTAGGCTCTTGCCTCTCCTTGTTCCATAATCCATCAAACCTTTACCCAAAACTTGAAAACTTCACAACACAAAACTTAACACAAAATCTCGTGAGCTCCGTTAGCGAAAGAAAACAAAATACCACTTCAAGGTACTGTAATGAACTCATTCTTTATTTATATTGGTGTTAAACCTACTGTATTCCAACTTCTCTATGGTTCATAAACTCCATTACTAGCCATAGATTCATCAAAATAAGCAAACAACACACGAAAAACAGAATCTGTCAAAAACAGAACAGTCTATAGTAATCTGTATCAAACGCAAACTTATGGAACTCATAAAAATCTACCAAATTTGGACGACCTAGATATTTTTTTTATTGATATACTGCAATTGGAATCAGTATTTTATCACATTCTGGTGATTTTTAACAATTGTTTTCGTGAACAGAAAGTTTCTGGAATTTTCAGCAAGATCAAATAACTATCATCCAAGAAGATCCTATAGGTTTAACTTGGCACAAGCACTAATTAAAACACTAAAAAACATCTAACCAGAAGCTAGATGGATTGTTTATTCCTAAACAAAACCAAAAAGCAAGAAACAAAAATAAAATTGGGTTGCCTCCCAACAAGCGGTATCGTTTAACGCCCCTACACTACAAAAAAAAAGACACATCCGTGACATTTTGGGCCGAACGAAATCTTTTTCTGTCATACATATGACACTTCTAGGACGATAATTGTGCCAAAACCCGGTATCATCATAGATGTGATGGGCTCCTACTTCTATGACAAAAAATCATGACAGAAAATGGGCTTTTCATCCTGGGCGGGCCGGAGACGCAGCTGCATGACATTCTTTGGGCCGTCCATGACGGAAAAAACCGTGGTAGAATCGAGGGGGGGAATTTCGGGAGTTGCAGTTACGGTGGGAGGTCGGGGCCGAGCGACGCGCTGCTCTCTCGTCTGACTGTACGCGTGTGTGCGGCGTTGGCTCTAATGAACCCGAGCGAGGCGTTGGGCTCTAATCGAACCCGGCGATTGACTTTGCAGGCTACGCGTTCTATGAACCCGAGCGATCGATGATCGTTAAGCTGAACCCGAAGCGATCGATGATCGTTAATCGAACCCGATGGAGCGATTCTTCGCTCTGCTGCTAATGAAGCCGATCGATGGATGAACAGTGGCGTTGCGGGGGGTTGGAAGAATAGTGGCGGTGGCGTTGCCTCTGGATGAACAGGACTCCGTGGTGTGGAGGCTGGATGAGCATGAGACGGTGGAGGGTGGTTGAACAGGACCCGTGGTGTGGAGGGCTGGATGAACAGTGAGCGGTGGAGGGGTGGTTGAATAGTAGCCGGTGGAGTAAGCGCGATCGGTGTTCAGGAGCGGGGTCCCAGGACTTGCTGCCTGCGGCCTGCGGCGTGGCTCAAGTGGGGGCCCAGCACGGCCCAGCTTCATCAGCTCAAGCTCAAGACCCTCGCGAGGGGCCAAGCCTCGCGGGGCGGACGACAGGAACCTTCCTCAGGAGCGGCCTCGTCAGGCAGGCTCGCGAGGAGGCGGAGAGATCAAGGCAGGGTACCTCACGAGGGTGCCTCGTGACGCAAGCCATGACGATCAAGGCCAGGCGGGCGCCAGCCCGCGCAGTGTCCTCATTCCCCTTTAGTGCAAGGGAGGCAAGCACAGGCCAAGGCATCAGGCAAAGGTTGCCGCTTCGGTGCAACAAGACCAAGACCAGCAGAACAACAGGATGGAGGTCATCGTGGAGCCCAGGACGGCGTCACCGCCAGAGGCTTTGGCAGCCGAAGACCAACTTTAGTCAGGATAAGTGTACTAGATGTTCCCCTTCAAAATGGCCAATTGTTGGCGCCCTTCCCGCTCATTATTTGGGGAGAGGCCCAGGGCCCCCCCTATAAATAGGACTAGCCACCACAAAGGCAAGAGAGGCATCGAGATCACGCGAGAGAGAGAGAGAGAGAGAGAGAGAGAGAGAGAGAGAGAGAGAGAGAGAGAGAGAGAGAGAGAGAGAGAGAGAGAGACGACTGAACTCACCCTAGCAGTTCATCGCACCAGCTCAAGAACAGTCCCTCGCGAGGCTGTTCTCCCTTTGTATTGTTCATCATCAGCCCCTGAGGCAATCCACCACACCACACACTGGAGTAGGGTATTACACCACAACGGTGGCCCGAACCAGTATAAACCTCGAGTCTTTGTGTTGTTCATCGTTCGTAGTTTAGATCCCTTGCAATCCGTTCACGCATGAGCTGGTAGGGGAAAGATCTCCGTGCGCACCCCAGTGTTCGAACCTCAAGGGACCGCCGGAACCCGAAATCTGACATTTGGCGCGCCAGGTAGGGGTGCGCCGAAATCCCTCTTCTGCTGGTCGTGTGTGATCTTCTGTCGTGTCCATGGCTGACGCTCGCCGAGCTCGCGTCGAGCACCGGGCTGCTCACGCCGCTCGAGTCACCCAGATGGCTCCCGTCGGTGGACACCCCCGTCGTTCCCCGTCGCCTGCCGCCAACGCCGCCACCGGCCCGGCGAGGAACGAGCAGCAGGCCTCTTCCCAGCATCCATCGGTGAGGCGAGAAGGCCGCACCGCTACTCCTTCGCTCTCCCCAGCTGGTTCTTCGTCCCGCGCGCTCCGCGCTCCCATGGAGGCCCAAGCCGCGCTCATCACGGCAAACAAGCTCCTGCGCTACCGCCCCGTCGACGAGGTCTATGAGGAGCGGCTCGACCGCGTCGCCGAGCTCGTCCGTGCCGCAGGGGGCTCCCCCGCACCATCCCTCTCGCTGCCTCGCCCCACACAACACACGGGAGGCAGGGAGCCGGAGGTGCCCCCGCCACCTCCTTCCAAAGAAGGCGCCCTGGCTCCAAGGCGCGTGGCCCCGGGCAGAGATCCTCCGCGTCCGGCGCCCGCGCACCAAGAAAGGAGATGCCAGGAGATCCCTCGTCCCCTAGAAGGTGCTCGCGTGCTCCCGGCGCCGGAGCGCCGTGACCACACTCCCGCGCCACCGCGTCAAGACCCCGCGCTGCTCCAGGCAGCGGTGTGCGGGAATCTACAAGAGCAAGCCCCGCATCATCAGAGAGCTATGGTGGCCACTGCAGGCTGCCGCGCCTTCACCGCCGAGCTACGCAGCGTCGCATGGCCCGACAAGTTCAAGCCAGACCTGCCTCCTCGCTACGACGGCACCGCCGATCCTGCGGAGTTCCTTTAGCTCTACGAGCTGGGCATCGAAGCCGCCAACGGGGACGAAAAGGTCATGGCGAATTGGTTCCCCATGGCGCTAAAGGACGGAGCCCGAACTTGGCTCCTGAACCTGGCTCCAGGCACGATCTCCTCCTGGGACGAGATGCGCACCCGCTTCATCGCCAACTTCCAAGGCACTCGCGACCGGCCTCCAGCCGTGAGCGACATGCGCCGCATCAAGCAGCAGCCAGGAGAGACCCTGCAGAAGTACATCCAGCGCTTCAACAACGCACGCCTCAAGATTCCCAAGGTGACTGAGGAGGCCATCATCTCAGCCTTCTCCGATGGCGTGCGTGTCGTCAAGATGAAGGAGGAGCTGGCAATGCATGAAGATCTGTGCACATCTCTGGAGCTGTTCGACTTGGCGACCAAATGCGCCAGGGCTGAGGAGGGGCGCCTCTCCCTCCTCGAGCTTCCAGCTGCCGATCCAGAAGAGAAGAGCCCAAGGCCAAGGACGTGAAGCGCAAGGGGGCTGCAGTGCTCGAGGCCGAACCAGACACCAAGCAAGGCAGGGATCATCCCGAGTCTTCCAAGGGCAACCGGTACTGCGTGTACCACGATCTTTGCACCCACAACACCAACGAATGCCAGGAGCTCAGGGCCGTGCGAGAAGGGCGAATCAGCTGACGCCCCGACTGCAGTGATCGAGGCTACGGCCGAGGAGGAGGAAGAGGCGCAGGACGCTGGGAAGACCGTGGCCCTCGCCAGGGATGGCGTGACTGACCTCGCGAGGACCACTGGCAGGACCAGCCTCGCGAGGGAGGTTGGAGAGACCAACCTCGCGAGGATCGCCCTCAAGGCAACGCAGGGCTCCCACCTCTGCCACAACCGCCAAGGAGGTACGAAGACAATCATCAGGACGAGGGGGCTGGGGGCTTCCAAGAGCTGCGCGCGATTGCTTGCATCCTGGGTGGCGCTCAGGCCCCAGCCTCTCAGCGCATCTTCAAGCAGTTTGCTCGCGAGGTGAATGCAGTCCTCCCCAAGCCAGAGGCCACCCGCCCCCTCAGGTGGTCGTCGTGCGCCATCACATTTAGTTCAGCGGATCAGCTCAAGTGCGCGCCAACAGCCGGTGTCCTCCCCATGCTTTGCTCACCAGTCATCAGCAACGTGCAAGTCACTAGGACCCTCATCGACGGCGGAGCAGGACTCAACATCCTATCCGTCGAAACATTCAACAATCTCCAAGTGCCATACGATCAGCTTCAGCCGACCAAGCCTTTCTCAGGAGTCACCGATGGCTCCACCGTCCCGATAGGGCAAGTTCGTCTTCCCGTCACCTTCGGACAGCGCAACAACTACCGCACCGAGCTCATCGACTTCGACGTCGCCCACATCCGCCTGCCATACAATGCCATCCTCGGGTACCCAGCTTTGGCCAAGTTCATGGCAGTGACTCACCATGGCTATAATGTCCTCAAGATGCCAGGAAGCGGGGGAGTCATCACAGTGCCTTGTGAGGAAAGGGATGCAGTGTGCTCTCTTGAGCGTGCCTTCCAAGCTGCAGCAATCAAAGACCCGGATCACAGGAGCGGGAGACTTCCCGAGGCGATCCCCAAGAAGAAGAAGGCTTCACCTGGTCCAAGCCCTCGTGGGGTAGGCACCTCGGGAGGCATGGCAGCAGGACCCGCGCCCGTTCAAGGGGCGCCACCCTCTGACGCATAGGAAGGCGCGCCCGGCGCCCTCCTCAGGCAGGGCTCGGGGGCTCTTTCATGGTGAGCCACCGACCTAGCCGGAGCCATGGGGGAGGCGCTCGGGCACCACTTGGAGGCGTGCTTCAAGGCACGTTTCCCTCAGGAAGGTATGAGGCAAGGAGGGCCAAACCCTCAGGAGTTCATCGCAAGGAGCACCCAGGAGCTACAGGAGTCAAGAGCCATGCGCGGTTGTTGCCGCTTGCCCGCCGTGGCCCCGCATCCAGGCGAGGATGCTGGGTTGCGGATCTGCATCGACATACCAGGGCTCAACCGAGCCGCGTCTCAGGAGCGCCTCTGACCGTCACGCGTGGGGTGTTGCGAGGGTCCACCTCATAGCTACGTTCGCATGCCTTTGGGTCTGCCGAACGCGGTTGCCGC
The DNA here is from genome assembly GCA_021605205.1 of Aegilops longissima. Lineage (NCBI taxonomy): Eukaryota > Viridiplantae > Streptophyta > Magnoliopsida > Poales > Poaceae > Aegilops > Aegilops longissima. The sequence goes on from CM038677.1 coordinate 747,680,081, forward strand.
CCATCAGCGCCTGCTGAGGGGCGCTCTGGAGGCTCAGGAGGTCAAGCAGCGCGCGGTCTTGGCGGAGATGGAGATGGCTCTCGAGGAACCCCCCGTACCCCCGAAGCCTCCCGAGGCACCAGGTCCGGAGGGCTCGTGAGGGTTGGCGTCCTCATCACGCGTCATCCGCTACCTCAACACCCCGCCGTCTCCGACCATATCAGGTGACACCTTTCCAAGTTTCGTTTTCAGCTGGGAGCGCCCCTCGGGCTGCATCATTCCCAGGCTGCGTGGGTCCGTCCCTGTGGCATGTATCCGTTTTGCTTATGTTCTTTACTTACCTTGTTGGGGGCGCCCCACGGGCTGCATTATCCCCAAGCTGCTCGGGCCAGACCCAGTGGCGTATGATTTCTCCGCACCTATCTAGATGGATTTGCTTGTTCATACATAACATGCTTGACCTAATCGCCTGCTCGATTGACACCTACCTTTGGAGCCGCTCGCTCCGGCACGATGCTTGCGCACGGGTCCGTCCCTGCAACACTGGTAAATCTGAGTGGCTGAGCTCTGGCCGTGGCAGCCCTGCAAGGCGCCACCTCACCAGGCCCTCAGTGCCCCCGATCACTCCCTCGGAGCGACCAATGGTTGGCTGGCAACCGTAACGACGAACCTCGTTTCCCCTCGTGATTGGTATGCAGGACCTGCTCCAGGACTAATGCTGGCGGCCTCACGGGCCTTCTCTCCTCCTCTCCGGCGCGATCCGCTTGCACGTTAAAAGGGGGGCGCTGAGGGAGTCCTGGATTAGGGGTATCCGGACTGCCGGACTGTGTACAACGTTCAGACTATTGAAGCGTGAAGATACAAGACTCAAGACTTCGGCCCGTGTCCGGATGGGATTTTCCTTGGTGTGGAAGGCAAGCTTGGCGATCCAGATATTATATTTCCTTCCTTGTAACCGACTCCATGTAAACCCTAGCCCTCTCCGGGATCTATATAAACCGGAGAGGTTGGTCCTTAGAAGGCCGATCACAATTACAATCATACCATCATAGGCTAGCTCTTAGGGTTTAGCCTCTACGATCTCGTGGTATATCTACTCTTGTACTACCCATATCATCAATATTAATCAAGCAGGAAGTAGGGTTTTACCTCCATTGAGAGGGCCCGAACCTGGGTAAACATCTGTGTCCCTTGCTTCCTGTTACCATCAGCCTTGACGCACAGATCGGGACCCCCTACCCGAGATCCGCCGGTTTTGACACCGACATTGGTGCTTTCATTGAGAGTCCCTCTATGTCGTCGCCGTCAGGCTCGATGGCTCGTCTCATTGTTAAGGACGACATTACCTCGGAGGGGGCTCTGGCTATAGGCCAAACGCTCCGGCTCGGCGGATTTATCATGGCCGCCCCATTGGCGGTGGCGTCGACGATGACTTCTCGGGTCATCGATCATAACCTTCGTGTAAGTTCGGAACTTGCCGAACAGATGGATTGAACAGAGCTCTCCTCCCTTAACGAACTCTTGGATCGCATCGCCGCTCTAGGAGTCGCTACAGACTACGACCGGATTGGGCTTAAACCCGACCAAAGGGACATCAGGTCCCCGTCGGCCACCCATGAGATAGCGATAGTGGAGGAACCACACGCGGATTGCCCCTCAACTTTGAGGACAAGCTATGTTCGGATCACCGATCTCCTTGGGCCAAAGAACTGCTCAAAAGAAAACCTGACCCAGGTCCCGGACTTAAAATCGGGCATCGAGCCGAAGAAATTGGGCACCCCGGATTCTGAGCTGTTTAGCTCGGGACCGCCGGCGCCCTTGGGCGTTAGATCGGATCAAAATCCGGACTCTAAACTGGACCTAAACTGTCTCTCCCGCATCAGGCAAGATCCCCAGGAAACCGTACATCGCTACTGGGCCAGATTCCTCCTTGCGCTTAACAAGGTCAGGGACCGCCACGAAGAGGACATGGTCTCAATTTTCTGCAAAAACTGCAGGGACGAAGGACTCCTCAATGCTATAAGCCGCCGCGACATAGTATGCTTCGCGGACTTGGCAACCATAGTACAGAAGTACTGTGCGATGGAGAGCGCTTGGAAGACCCAAACAGAATTTTGGGATAGTACTGCTCTCGCCAAAACCTTTGTCCAAACTAAACGGACGAACTCTCGTAAGTCGTGCGACCCAACCCCCAAGAAACCAAAGCCCACTCCAGGGCGGAGATCCGTATTGTAAGAATGGCTCGACGGACCATCTAAGCTCCACAGTACTCCGGATACAACACCTACTCATAGCCTTAAGGCATGTTGGATACTCCGGCAGGTGGCAAAAAGTGCCGAGGACCTTCTTGTGGGCCATAAAGCGGAACAATATCCCGCCAGCGAACACAATACGGTACTAACAGTCTTTGAGACTTTCGCCTCAAATAATAGGCGCAAGCGAGCTCGTCGAAGCTCCGCTAAAATTTACCATGTGGCAAAAATAAACCCTTGGAACGACACTGCTATAACTTTTAATGCCAGTGATGAACCTCGATTTCGGGCTGTCCGGGCACCAGCCGCTCTGGTCCTTAGTCCGATCGTAGATGGCTTTCGGCTCACTAAAGTACTCATGGAGGGAGGAAGCGGATTAAATCTGATTTATGAAGAAACACTCAGCAAGATGGAGATTGATAAAAGCCGCATTGAACAAAGCGGCACGACCTTCAGGGGAACTATCCCTACTCGGGAAGCACGGTGTGCGGGAAAAATCACATTCGATGTGGTATTCGGTACCCCGGAGAATTATAGGTCCGAGGAAATCACATTCCAGGTGGCTCCTTTTAGCAGCGGATACCACGTCCTTCTAGGGCGGGACACGTTCACAAGCTTTCAAGCTGTACCCCATTATGGGTACATGAAGCTTAAAATGCCCGGACCCAATGGAATCATCACTCTAGCCAGTGATCCGAATGTTGCGCTTCGCGCCGAAAATAAAACCGCAGCTCTAGCCTTGGAAGCATTATCTAAAGCCCTAGCAGCTGAAGAGTTAACAACACTGCGGGCCACTGTGGACAGGGACGACGTGATACTAGACAAACGACCCAAGTCCACCTCATTCAAACCTGCAGACGAGATAGTCAAATTCCAGGTCCACCCAACGGACCCCACGAAGACAGCTTCCATTGGGACACAGCTGAGCCCCGCGATTGACGCCGCACTATGAGATTTCCTATGATAGAATTGGGACATTTTTGCCTGGCACCCATCGGACATGCCAGGCATCCCACGCAGACTGGCCGAACACAGCCTCAATATTCTCAAAGGATATAAACCAGTCAAGCAGACCCTAAGGCGATTCTCAAAGCCCAAACGACAGGCAATGGGGGAAGAGTTAGCCAAGCTACTAGAGGACGGATTTATCAGAGATATCAAACATCTGGATTGGCTGGCAAATTTGGTGATGGTACCAAAGAAGGACAAATCCTGGCGCCTATGCGTCGACTTCAAAGACCTCAACAAGGCTTGCCCCAAGGATCCCTTTCCCCTCCCTTGCATCGATCTAATCATCGATGCCACAGCTGGACACGACTCGCTGTGTTTCCTTGACGCATACTCTGGATACCATCAAATAAAGATGGCAGAGTCTGACCAAGCTGGAACAGCTTTCATAACGCCATATGGCCCTTTCTGCTTCAACACTATGCCTTTCGGGCTCAAGAACGTCGGTGCAACCTACCAACGCATGATTCAAACATGCCTAGAAAAGCAAATCAGCAAAACAGCGGAGGCATATGTGGACGACGTGGTCATAAAAACAAGACACGTCAAAACCCTAATAGATGACTTGACGCTTACATTCGACAATCTCCGGACATACGACATCAAGCTGAATCCAGAAAAATGTGTTTTTGGCGTCCCCTCGGGGAAGCTACTCGGCTTCATCATTTCCAACAGAGGAATTGAAGCGAATTCGGCAAAGATCCGAGCTCTGTTACAGTTGGTCATACCAACAGACCTCAAGCACATCCAAAAACTAGCCGGATGCGTGGCTGCTCTCAGCCGCTTTATCTCCAGGTTAGGAGAAAAGGCACTACCGCTTTACCGCCTTCTTGGGCGCACCAAACACTTCGTATGGACGGATGCAGCCGCGGCCAGACTGGATGAAATAAAGACCTTATTGGCCAGTAATCCAGTACTAACAGCACCGAATGTCGACGAACCTATGCTGTTGTACATAGCTGCAACGCATCAAGTCGTAAGAGCAGTGCTCGTCGTTGAACGAGAGGCTGACGGATACAAATACCCGCTCCAAAAGCTGGTCTACTACGTGTCCACGGTCCTAACCCCATGCAAATCCCGATACCCACACTATCAAAAATAACATACGCGGTGTTCATGGCATCCCGGAAGCTACGACACTACTTTCAAGAGTGTTCGATTACGGTGGCCTCCGAAGTACCACTCAATGACATAATAAATAAACGCGATGCTACGGGTCGGATTGCCAAATGGGCCATTGAGATCCTCCCGTTCGACATAACATACAAACCTCGGCGGGCCATCAAGTCGCAAGTGTTGGCGGACTTCGCCGCTGAATGGATAGAAGCCGAACTCCCTAAAGAGTACGACGCATACTCAAACTGGATCATGCACTTCGACGGCTCTAAAATGCTGGCCAGATTTGGGGCAGGTGTTGTCCTGACGTCTCCCACCGAAGACACGGTCTAGTACGTCCTCCAAATATTATACACAGACTCCAACAATGCAGCCGAATACGAGGCTCTATTGCACGGTCTTCGGATGGCAGTCTCTATGGGCATTCAATGCCTAGAAGTGCGCGGGGACTCAAACCTCGCAATATCACAGATAAACGGAGATTTTGATGCCAAGGACCCGAAAATGGGGGCCTACCGTAATGCCGTCCTCAAAATGTCAGCTCGGTTCAAGGGGCTTGAATTCCACCATGTGGCTTGAGAAAACAATCAAGCGGCGGATGTCCTCGCTCCCATCGGTGCTAAACGCGACCCTATCCCACCTAACATATTCTTGGAACAGCTGTTCAAGCCATCCGTAGTATGGGAAGGGGAGTCCGGAAATACTAGCACGGATCCGAATACATCCCCAGATTTCGAACCATCAGACATAGTCGGAGGTTCTACCCCCTAAATAACGTCCTCGGCCCATGAAATCATGGCTGTAATCCCCCTGTGGACCGAGCCCTTCTTGGCCTACCTAAATAGGCAGGAGCTCCCCGAAGACCAAAATGAAGCACGCTGCATTGTCCGGCGTTCTAAAGCTTACAAAGACTACGAAGGGGAACTCTACAATAAAAGCGCTACTGGAGTACTACAAAGATGCATCTCCGAAGAGGAAGGGCGGCAGCTCTTGGCTGAAATCCATGCCGGCCTAGGCGGGAACCACGCCGCGGCTCGGGCATTAGTCAGCAAGGCCTTCCGTACAGGCTTCTATTGGCAGACGGCCCGAGCAGACGCACAAGACCTTGTCCAACACTGCGTTGGTTGCCAGCTCTTTGCCAATCAGAGTCATATGCCCCCTACCGCTCTCCAAACAATCCCCATAACTTGGCCCTTTGCGGTCTGGGGGCTGGATATGGTCGGGCCTCTTAAAGGGGAAGCCATAAGAAGAAATACTTATTGGTCATGGTGGACAAATTCACCAAATGGATAGAAGCTAAACCAGTCAAAACGGCTGAATCCGAACCAGTAATAGACTTCATATCCGGGGTCGTACACCGATACGGTGTCCCCCATAGCATCATCACTGATAATGGCTCAAATTTCACAGTCGACAAAGTGAAAACTTGGTGGGCAAAAATGGGCATCAAACTCCATTACGCTTCCGTCTACCATCCCCAAACAAACGGCCAGGTAGAGCGGGCAAATGGTCTCATCATGAGTGGCATCAAACCCAGACTAGTGCGATCCTTGAAAGAGTCGGATACGCACTGGGTGGAAGAGCTCGACTCCGTACTCCGGGAGCTACGGACCACGCCAAATCGCACCACCGGATATACACCATTTTTTATGGTGTACGGCACAGAAGCAGTCTTACCTTGCGACATAATACATGATTCGCCACGCGTATGAAGGAAATATGCCCTAGAGGCGATAATAAAGTTATTATTTATTTCCTTATATCATGATAAATGTTTATTATTCATGCTACAATTGTATTAACCGGAAACATAATAAATGTGTGAATACATAGACAAACATAGTGTCACTAGTATGCCTCTACTTGACTAGCTCGTTGAATTAATGATGGTTAAGTTTCCTAGCCATAGACATGAGTTGTCATTTGATTAACGGGATCACATCATTAGGAGAATTATGTGATTGACTTGACCCATTCCGTTAGCCTAGTACTTGATCGTCTAGTATGTTGCTATTGCTTTCTTCATGACTTATACATGTTTCTATAACTATGAGATTATGCAACTCCCATTTACCGGAGGAACACTTTGGGTGCTACCAAATGTCACAACGTAACTGGGTGATTATAAAAGAGTACTACAGGTGTCTCCAAAGGTACATGTTGGGTTGGCGTATTTCGAGATTAGGTTTTGTCACTCCGATTGTCGGAGAGGTATCTCTGGGCCCTCTCGGTAATGCACATCACTATAAGCCTTGCAAGCAATGTAGCTAATGAGTTAGTTACGGAATGATGCATTACGTAACGAGTAAAGAGACTTGCCGGTAACGAGATTGAACTAGGTATTGGATACCGACGATTGAATCTCGGGCAAGTAACATACCGATGACAAAGGGAACAACGATGTTGTTATGCGGTTTGACCGATAAAGATCTTCGTAGAATATGTAGGAGCCAATATGAGCATCCAGGTTCCGCTATTGGTTATTGACCAAGAATAGTTCTAGGTCATGTCTACATAGTTCTCGAACCCGTAGGGTCCGCACGCTTAAGGTTTCGATGATGGTTATATTATGAGTTTATGAGTTTTGATGTACCGAAGGAGTTCGGAGTCCCAGATGAGATCGGGGACATGACGAGGAGTCTCAAATGGTCGAGACGTAAAGATCGATATATTGACGACTATATTCGAGTTCGGAAAGGTTCCGAGTGTTTCGGTATTTTCGGAGTACCGGAGAGTTACGGAATTCGCCGGGAGTATATGGGCCTTATTGGGCTTTAGGGGAAGAGAGAGAGGTTGGGCGCCCCAAGGCCTAGTCCGAATGGACTAGGGGAGGGCTGCGCCCTCCTTCCTTCTTCTCTTCCCCTTTCCTTGACTCCTACTCCTACTACTTGGAGGGGGGAATCCTACTCCCGGTGGGAGTAGGACTCCTCCTTGGTGCTCCCCTCCTGGGCCGGGCTGCCCCTCCATTGCTCCTTTATATACGGGGCAGGGGCACCCCATAACACACAAGTTGATCTTCGTGATCGCCTTAGCCGCAGGCGGTGCCCCTCCACCATATTCCACCTCGGTCATATTGTCGCGGAGTTTAGGCGAAGCCCTGCGCCGGTAGAACATCATCATCGTCACCACGCCGTCGTGCTGACGGAACTCATCCCCGACACTTTGCTAGATCGGAGTCCGGGGGTCGTCATCGAGCTGAACGTGTGCTGAACTCGGAGGTGCCGTACGTTCGGTACTTGGATCGGTCGGATCGTGAATACGTACGACTACACCAACCGCGTTGTCATAACGCTTCCGCTTAGCGATCTTCAAGGGAATGAAGATACACTCCCCTCTCGTTGCTATACATCACCATGATCTTGCATGTGCGTAGGAAATTTTTGAAATTACTACGTTCCCCAACAGTGGCATCCGAGCCTGGTTTTATGGGTAGATGTCATATGCACGAGTAGAACACAAGTGAGTTGTGGGCGATATAAGTCATACTGCTTACCAGCATGTCATACTTTGGCTCAGCGGTATTGTGAGATGAAGCGGCTCGGACCGACATTACGCGTACGCTTACGCGAGACTGGTTTCACCGTTACGAGCACTCGTGCTTAAAGGTGACTGGCGGGTGTCCGTCTCTCTCACTTTAGCTGAATCGAGTGTGGCTACGCCCGGTCCTTGCGAAGGTTAAAACGTCACCAACTTGACAAACTATCGTTGTGGTTTTGATGCGTAGGTAAGAACGGTTCTTGCTAAGCCCGTAGCAGCCACGTAAAATTTGCAACAACAAGGTAGAGGACGTCTAACTTGTTTTTGCAGGGCATGTTGTGATGTGATATGGTCAAGACGTGATGCTATATTTTATTGTATGAGATGATCATGTTTTGTAACCGGTTATCGACAAGCTGGCAGGAGCCATATGGTTGTCGCTTTATTGTATGAAATGCAAACGCCTGTAATTTCTTTACTTTATCACTAAGCGGTAGCGATAGTCGAGAAGCAATAGATGGCGAACGACAACGATGCTACGATGGAGATCAAGGTGTCACGCCGGTGACGATGGTGATCACGACGGTGCTTCGAGATGGAGATCACAAGCACAAGATGATGATGGCCATATCATATCACTTATATTGATTGCATGTGATGTTTATCCTTTATGCATCTTATCTTGCTTTGATTGACGGTAGCATTTTAAGATGATCTCTCACTAAAATTATCAAGAAGTGTTCTCCCTGAGTATGCACCGTTCGAAAGTTCTTCGTGCTGAGACACCACGTGATGATCGGGTGTGATAGGCTCTACGTTCAAATACAACGGGTGCAAAACAGTTGCACACACGGAATACTCAGGTTAAACTTGACGAGCCTAGCATATAACAGATATCGCCTTGGAACACGGAGACCGAGAGGTCGAGCGTGAATCATATAGTAGATATGATCAACATAGTGATGTTCACCATTGAAACTACTCCATCTCACGTGATGATCGGACATGGTTTAGTTGATTTGGATCACGTGATCACTTAGATGACTAGAGAGATGTCTGTCTAAGTGAGAGTCCTTAAGTAATATGATTAATTGAACTTAAATTTATCATGAACTTAGTCCTGGTAGTATTTTGCAAATTATGTTGTAGATCAACAGCTCGCGTTGTTGCTTTCATATGTTTATTTTGATATGTTCCTAGAGAAAAATTATGTTAAAAAATGTTAGTAGCAATGATGCGGATTGGATCCGTGATCTGAGATTTATCCTCATTGCTGCACAGAAGAATTATGTCCTTGATGCACCGCTAGGTGACAGACCTATTGCAGGAGCAGATGCAGACGTTATGAACGTTTGGCTAGCTCAATATGATGACTACTTGATAGTTTAGTGCACCATGCTTAACGGCTTAAAATCGGGACTTCAAAGACGTTTTGAACGTCATGGACCATATGAGATGTTCCAGGAATTGAAGTTAATATTTCAAGCAAATACCCGAGTTGAGAGATATGAAGTCTCCAACAAGTTCTATAGCTAAAAGATGGAGGAGAACCGCTCAACTAGTGAGCATGTGCTCAGATTGTCTAGGTACTTCAATCGCTTGAATCAAGTTGGAGTTAATCTTCCAGATAAGATAGTGATTGACAGAATTCTCTAGTCACCATCACTAAGTTACAAGAACTTCGTGATGAACTATAGTATGCAAGGGATGACAAAAACAACTCCCAAGCTCTTCGTGATGTTGAAATCGACGAAGGTAGAAATCAAGAAAGAGCATCAAGTGTTGATGATTGACAAGACCACTAGTTTCAAGAAAAGGGCAAAGGGAAAGAAAGGGAAACTTCAAGTAGAATGACAAACAAGTTGTCACTCCCGTGAAGAAGACCAAAGCTGGACCAAAGCCTGAAACCGAAAGTGCTTTAATCGCAAAGGAAATGGTCACCGTAGCGGAAATGCCCTGAATATTTGGTGGATAAGGAGGATGGCAAAGTGAACAAGAGTATATTTGATATACAGGTTATTGATGTGTGCCTTACTAGTGTTTATAGTAGCCCCTGAGTATTTGATACTTGTTCGATTGCTAAGATTAGTAACTCGAAACAGGAGTTACAGAATAAACAGAGACTAGTTGAAGGGGAAGTGACGATGAGTGTTGGAAGTAGTTCCAAGATTGATATGATCATCATCACACACTCCCTATACTTTTGGGATTAGTGTTAAACCTAAATAAATGTTATTTGGCATTTGCATTGAGCATGAATATGATTTGATCATGTTTATTGCAATACGGTTATTCATTTAAAGTCAGAGAATAATTGTTATTCTGTTTACATGAATAAAATGGTCATACACCCAATGAAAATAGTTTGTTGGATCTCGATCGTAGTGATACACATATTCATAATATTGATGCCAAAAGATGCAAAGTTAATAATGATAGTGCAACTTATTTGTGGCATTGCCGTTTGGGTCATATCGGTGTAAAGCGCATGAAGAAACTCCATAAACATGGATTTTCGGAATCACTTGGTTATGAATCATTTGATGCTTGCGAACCGTGCCTTTGGGCGAGATGACTAAAACTCTGTTCTTCGGAACGATGGAACGAGCAACAAACTTGTTGGAAATAATACATACTGATGTATGCAGACCAATGTGTATTAAGGCTCGTGGAGGGTATCTTTATTTTCTGACCTTCACAGATGATTTGAGCAGATATGGGTATATCTACTTGATGAAACATAAGTCTGAAATAGTTGAAAGGTTCAAAGAATTTCAGAGTGAAGTGGAAAGTCATCGTAACAAGAAAATAAAGTTTCTGCGATCTGATCGTGGAGATGAATATTTGAGTTACGAGTTTGGTCTTCAATTAAAACAATGTGGAATAGTTTCACAGTTCACGCCACCTGGAACACCACAACGTTATGGTGTGTTCGAACGTTGTAACCGTACTTTATTTTGATATGGTGCGATCAATGATGTCTCTTACCGATTTACCAATATCGTTTTGGGGTTATGCTTTAGAGACAGCTGCATTCACGTTTAATAGGGCACCATCTAAATCCGTTGAGACGACACCGTATGAACTATGGTTTAGCAGTAAACCTAAGCTGTCGTTTCTTAAAGTTTGGAGTTGCGATGCTTATATGAAAAAGGTTTTCAACCTGATAAGCTCAAACCCAAATCGGAGAAGTGCGTCTTCATAGAATACCCAAAGGAAACTGTTGGGTACACCTTCTATCACAGATCCAAAGGCAAGATATTCGTTGCTAAAAATGGATCCTTTCTAGAGAAGGAGTTTCTCTCGAAAGAAGTGAGTGGGAGGAAAGTAGAACTTGATAAGGTAACTGTACCTGCTCCCTTATTGGAAAATAGTTCATCACAGAAATCTGTTCCTGTGATTACTACACCAATTAGTGAGGAAGCTAATGATGATGATCATGTAACTTCAGATCAAGTTACTACCTAATCTCGTAGGTAAACCAGAGTGAAATCCGCACTAGAGTGGTACGGTAATCCTGTTCTGGAGGTCATGCTACTTGACCATGACGAACCTACGAACTATGAGGAAGCGATGATGACCCCAGATTCCGCAAAATGGTTTGAGGCCATGAAATCTGAGATGGGATCCATGTATGAGAACAAAGTATGGACTTTGGTTGACTTGCCCGATGATCGGCAAGCCATTGAGATTAAATGGATTTTTAAGAGGAAGACAGACGCTGATAGTAGTGTTACTATCTACAAAGCTAGACTTGTCGAAAAAGGTTTTTGACAAAGTTCAAGGTGTTGACTACGATGAGATTTTCTCACTCGTATCAATGCTTAAAGTCTGTCCGAATCATGTTAGCAATTGCCGCATTTTATGAAATCTGGCAAATGGATAACAAAACTGCAATCCTTAATGGATTTATTAAAGAAGAGTTGTGTATGATGCAACCAGAAGGTTTTGTCAATCCTAAAGGTGCTAACAAAATGTGCAAGCTCCAGCGATCCATCTATGGACTGGTGCAAGCATCTCAGAGTTGGAATATACGCTTTGATAAGTTGATCAAAGCATATAGTTTTATACAGACTTATGTGAAGCCTGATTTACAAGAAAGTGAGTGGGAGCACTACAACATTTTTGATAAGTATATGTGAATGACATATTGTAGATCGGAAATAATGTAGAATTATTCTGCAAAGCATAAAGGAGTGTTTGAAAGGAGTTTTTCAAAGAAAAACCTCGATGAAGCTACATACATATTGAGCATCAAGATCTATTGAGATAGATTAAGACGCTTGATAAGTTTTTTCAATAAGTACATACCTTGTCAAGATTTTGAAGTAGTTCAAAATAGAACAGTCAAAGAAAAGTTCTTGCCTGTGTTGCAAAGGTGTGAAATTGAGTAAGACTCAAATCCCGACCACGGCCGAAAATAGAAAAGAGAATGAAAATCATTCCCTATGCCTCAGTCATAGGTTCTATAAAGTATGCTATGCTATGTACCAGACCTATTGTATACCTTGCTCTGAATTTGGCAAGGGAGTACAATAGTGACTTAGGAGTACATCACTGGACATTGGTCAAGAATATCATTAGTGAGGACTAAGGAGATGTTTCTCGATTATGGAGGTGATAAAAGAGTTCGTTGTAAAAGTTACATCAGTGCAAACTTTTACACTGATCCAGATGACTCTAAGTCTCAATCTGGATACATATTGAAAGTGGGAGCAATTAGCTAGAGTAGCTCCGCAAGAGCATTGTAGACATAGAATATTTGCAAAATACATACGGCTCTGAATGTGATAGACCCGTTGACTAAGCTTCTCTCACGAGCAAAACATGATCACACCTTAGTACTCTTTGGGTGTTAATCACATTGCAATGTGAACTAGATTATTGACTCTAGTAAACCCTTTGGGTGTTGGCCACATGACGATGTGAACTATGGGTGTTAATCATATACAGATATGAATATTGGTGTTAAATCACATGGTGATGTGAACTAGATTATCGACTCTAGTGCAAGTGGGAGACTGAAGGAAATATGCCCTAGAGGCAATAATAAAGTTTATTTATTTCCTTATATCATGATAAATGTTTATCATTCATGCTAGAATTGTATTAACCGGAAACATAATACATGTGTGAATACATAGACAAACATAGTGTCACTAGTATGCCTCTACTTGACTAGCTCGTTGAATCAAAGATGGTTAAGTTTCCTAGCCATAGACATGAGTTGTCATTTGATTAACGAGATCACATCATTAGGAGAATGATGTGATTAACTTGACCCATTCCGTTAGCCTAGCACTTGATCGTTTAGTATGTTGCTATTGCTTTCTTCATGACTTATACATGTTCCTATAACTATGAGATTATGCAACTCCCGTTTACCGGAGGAACACTTTGGGTGCTACCAAACGTCACAAAGTAACTGGGTGATTATAAACGAGTACTACAGGTGTCTCCAAAGGTACATGTTGGGTTGGCGTATTTCAAGATTAGGTTTTGTCACTCCGATTGTCGGAGAGGTATCTCTGGGCCCTCTCGGTAATGCACATCACTATAAGCCTTGCAAGCAATGTAGCTAATGAGTTAGTTACTGAATGATGCATTACGTAACGAGTAAAGAGACTTGCCGGTAACGAGATTGAACTAGGTATTGGATACCGACGATCGAATCTCGGGCAAGTAACATACCGATGACAAAGGGAACAACGTATGTTGTTATGCGGTTTGACCGATAAAGATCTTCGTAGAATATGTAGGAGCCAATATGAGCATCCAGGTTCCGCTATTGGTTATTGACCAAGAATAGTTCTAGGTCATGTCTACATAGTTCTCGAACCCGTAGGGTCCGCACGCTTAAGGTTTCGGTGACAGTTATATTATGAGTTTATGAGTTTTGATGTACCGAAGGAGTTCGGAGTCCCGGATGAGATCGGGGACATGACGAGGATGTTGGGGAACGTTGCAGAAAATTAAAATTTTTCCTACAGTTTCACCAAGATCCATCTATGAGTTCATCTAATCAACGAGTCATGGGAGAGTGATTGCATCTACATACCACTTGTAGATCGCGTGCGGAAGCGTTCAATGGAACGGGGATGATGGAGTCGTACTCGTCGTGATTCAGATCACCGATGACCTAGTGCTGAACGGATAGCACCTCCGCATTCAACACACGTACGGAGCGGATGACGTCTCCTCATTCTTGATCCAGCAAGGGGGAAGGAGAGGTTGATGATGATCCAGCAGCACGACGGCGTGGTGGTGGATGCAGTAGAACTCCGGCAGGGCTTCGCTAAGCAACTACGGGAGGAGGAGGTGTTGTAGGGAGGAGGGAGGCGCCAGGCTTTCAGGGTGCGGCCACCCCTCCCTCCCCTCCCTTTATATAGGTGCAAGAGAGAGGGGGGAGGGTGCAGCCTTGGCCCTTCCTCCAAGGAAGGGGTGCGGCCAAAGGGGGGAGGAGTCCATCCTCCCCAAGGCTCCTCGGAGGTGCCTTCCCCTTTTAGGACTCTCCCCTCCCCAAGTCTCCTTGGCGCATGGGCCTCTTGGGGCTGGTACCCTTGGCCCATATAGGCCAAGACGCACCCCCTACAGCCCATGTGGCCCCCGGGCAGGTGGACCCCGGTGGACCCCGGACCCTTTCGGCACTCCTGTACAATACCGATAAAGTGCAAACTTTTCCGCGACCAAAATAAGACTTCCCATATATAAATCTTTACCTCGGACCATTCGGAACTCCTCGTGACGTCCGGGATCTCATCCAGACTCGAACAACATTCGGTTTGCTGCATACTCATATTCATACAACCCTAAGCGCCACCGAACCTTATGTGTAGACCCTACGGGTTCGGAGACATGCGACATGACCGAGACGGCTCTCGGGCAATAACCAACAGCGGGATCTGGATACCCATGTTGGCTCCCACATGCTCCTCGATGATATCATCGGATGAACCACAATGTCAAGGATTCAATCAACCCGTGATACTATTCCCTTTGTCAATCGGTATTTTACTTGCCCGAGATTCGATCGTCGGTATCCCAATACCTCGCTCAATCTCGTTATCGCAAGTCACTTTACTCAGACTGAGAATGCATGATCCCCGTGACCAGACACTTGGTCACTTTGAGCTCATTATGATGATGCATTACCAAGTGGGCCCAGAGATACCTCTCTGTCATACGGAGTGACAAATCCCAGTCTCGATCCATGTCAACCCAACAGATACTTTCGGAGATACCTGTAGTGCACCTTTATAGTCACCCAGTTACGTTGTGACGTTTGGTACACCCAAAGCACTTTTACGGTATCCGAGATTTACACGATCTCATGGTCAAAGGAAAAGATACTTGACATTGGAAAAGCTCTAGCAAAACGAACTACACGATCTTGTGCTATGCTTAGGATTGGGTCTTGTCCATCACATCATTCTCCTAATGATGTGATCCCGTTATCAACGACATCCAATGTCCATAGTCGAAACCATGACTATCGGTTGATCAACGAGCTAGTCAACTAGAGGCTCACTAGGGACATATTGTGGTCTATGTATTCACACGTGTATTACGATTTCCGGATAATACAATTATAGCATGAATAAAAGACAATTATCATGAACAAGGAAATATAATAATAATACTTTTATTATTGCCTCTAGGGCATATTTCCAACAGAGGAGTCTCGAAACGGTCGAGACGTAAAGATCGATATATTGGACGACTATATTCGGAGTTCGGAAAGGTTCCGAGTGATTCGGGTATTTTTGGAGTACCAAGAGTTACGGAATTCCGGGGAGTATATGGGCCTTATTGGGCTTTAGGGAAATAGAGAGGAGAGGTTACGCCCCCAAGGCCTAGTCCGACTGGACTAGGGAAGGGGCGCCCCCTCCTTCCTTCTCTTCTCTTCCCCTTTCCTTGACTCCTACTCCTACTACTTGAAGGGGGAATCCTACTCCGGTGGGAGTAGGACTCCTCCTTGGTGCGCCCCCTCCTAGGCCGGCCGCCCCCTCCCTTGCTCCTTTATATACAGGGCCAGGGGGACACCCCATAACACACAAGTTGATCTTCGTGATCGTTCCTTAGCCGTGTGCGGTGCCCCCCTCCACCATATTCCACCTCGGTCATATCGTCGCGGAGTTTAGGCGAAGCCCTGCGCCGTAGAACATCATCATCGCCACCACGCCGTCAGGTCGACGGAACTCATCCCCGACACTTTGCTGGATCGAGTCCGGGATCGCCATCGAGCTGAACGTGTGCTGAACTCGGAGGTGTCGTACGTTCGGTACTTGGATCGGTCGGATCGTGAAGACGTACGACTACATCAACCGCGTTGTCATAACGCTTCCACTTAGCGATCTTCAAGGGTATGAAGATACACTCCCCTCTCGTTGCTATACATCACCATGATCTTGCGTGTGCGTAGGAAATTTTTGAAATTACTACGTTCACCAACAGCGTACGCATGTACGAAGAGAAGGAAGCCGAGTTAGATTGGTAGGAATATTTGGATGCCCTGGAGGAGGAGCGCGATGTCGCAAAATCCCATTTCACATTCTATCAGCAGCGGGCTCGACGATACCAAAGCAGATAAGTGCGGGCCAAAACTTACAATATTGGCAAGCTCGTTCTACGACTACCGGAGAAGAAGAAGGACAAACTCAAACTCAACTGGGAGGGTCCCTTCGTCATTGACAAAGTTCTCACCAGAGGAGCGTACCACTTACGTAATGCATCCGATAACAGACTCGAGCCGGACCCATGGAACGCGGCAAGACTACGGAGATTCTACGCCTAGCACCGAACACAGTGTTCGTCTCCTAACCCCTCCCTTTTAATTATGCACCATCCCCTTTTCCTTTGTCGACCTTTTTCTCCCTTCACACAAAGTATTCAATACAGTGCGGATTTCCGGATCACTCCGGCCGCACTAAGTGTGTACGCAATACCTCGGGGCTTCCTATACGGAAGCTAAAAATGATTACTCGCATGGCTTTCTGCCCGTCGCATATGCATTCTTTTTCCATATGTGCCTTTTCTTCACCATTATATGCATCGATATGACTTAAGATGTTGCCAAGCTGGGTTGCCTGGCTCTTGTGTTTATGCCCTACGTTCCCGTTAATTCAGCTAGGGCATATAGGGGAGCACCTCTACGATTGTTACTGCCGGTTCAGCCGGATGTGTACCTCAGACTGGGTGAAGCCGAAAGCTAGCTTCCTTAAGAGAATATTCGGTCGGTGATGAAAAGATGTACTCGTTTATTATAACATAAATCCCCAGAATTCTTGTATCCCGCGCCTTCGTTCGCAGTCCGGACATGTGCATCGTCGCATGCGTACCCAGGGAAAGGAATCCCTAACGGAACTATTCTCTCTGGAAGATGTTTCTTACTATCCATGTAATATAACATAAGTAGTTGGGTACTTGTCTGTTCAAGCACTTATGACCCCAACGCCTTGTTTCCACGCATACCCCGGTTTTGTATAGCTGAGCGGGTATTCGGACACACCCCGGACTATAGGATCCGGGGGCTGAAGCGAAAAGGTCTGCCATGACAAATGATTCTAATCCAGCTAGGGGCTCATCAAGCCCATTAAATTACACAGTCACTTGGACTGATTACATTCCTCTTCTATACCATCCAATAGGCTATCTAGCTTACAATCCTGTTGAGAATACTTAGCGGCTAATGCTACCTCGTCATACACCAGACTAACGGGAATTTCTTGCCCATCGGGCCCCGCTGGTCCCACTTCAGCCATATGGTTCGGGTCCAGCTTGGTGTAGCGCGTCTTCACCATTGCCCAGGCTTCTCTTGCTCCTTGCCGGCATGCTGATATCTTCCATAGACGGAAGCGCCGCCGGGCTCCTTGAAGCAGGTCCGCAAGTTCCCCCATGCCATTCGGCAGTAGGCTTGATGGCCACAAAGCCTGAGCAACACCCTGCATCACTTGCCGAGCTCGCTCGTGCAGTTGCGAAAGGTCTTGCAGTAAATCATTTGCAGATGAGGGCATCTCCTCCTCGTGGGCGACCCGTTAACATTCCTGCAAGCAAAGTTCTTTCAATATATTTTCCTGCCGAACTGTACAACAGTTCGCCTAAGCACTTACCATAAATGTCGCGCCGAAGCCTCTTGTTCTCCTTCACGAGTCCGCCGGTGAGCGCGGAGATCTTTTAACTCCACGCCCAGCTGAACTTTGGCATCTTGAAGATCGCTCTTCTCCTCCTAACTCGTAAGAATGCGCCGCCAGCCTCTAGCTGCTTTTTGAGATGCGATGCATCCTCTCTACGCCCTCCGATTCACCCCGGATTTTTCGCAGAATTTTCTCGTTAGACTTGTCACATCAGCCATTTACTAACTGGTGCATCTTCGCAATTGTGACAATTGTTACCAGATGAGGGCTTTGGGGTTCCTCTAATTTGGCAATCGCGCCTCAGTTCGGCCTTGCATCCCTCCAGCTCCCGAGACAATTGCTTGTTCTTCTCTACAAGGACCTGTACATACTTTGATCCTTAAAACTGGTGTTTCAACCGTTTCAAGTCTCAGGGGATACTGCTACACATGCTTATCAAATTTTCTTACCCGTATATCTTTGGTATACCGGTTCGTCGCTCGGGCAAGCCCGCCTTGAGTAGGTCGAATGTATGTGTCTCCCGAACTGAAGGCATTAAATGCCTCTTCGGAAAAGATGTTGTTCCGAAGTACGGCCCGTCGGCGCCTGTGATTCATGGCGCTCTCTACTTCGGAATTCGTGGCTGAGAGCATATCCGCACTCTCTGTTGGAGAGCTATGCGGTGCAGGCCCCGTGTCCGCCTCCGCCCCCGAAGCTGGTTCTGGAACTCGGCTGGTGGAGGCGTGATTGGTAGGGTCGCCGGATATAGTCTGGTTATTCCTCTTCCTGCCAGACACAAAGGGCGCTGTCATATTTTAAATTCTATAATTACAGGATAGGTCATTGCGTTACCTCTATAGCGGTGTGTCAACCCTCACCGCCTTCCTATTGAGCCTGCCCGATCTGGACGCTCATGGTTGACGAGTCCCTAGGGGCTCGGCCCCTCGCTCCGGCCGTCGTTTCTGCAAATAGAACGACACCTCAAAGGTAAATTGTAATACCTGGGAAGAGTCCTCTTCGAAGGATAGGGTTTTTAGTTCGGCTTACACGCGAAGCGGGGAGCAGTTCAGGGTAGTCGGTCGTAATGGCCACTAGGGCGCCATCCCAGCTCGCCTGATAGAATACCCCGTTGACAAGCTCCATAGTGATATCCGGATCCACTTTAAGTCCTGGATCTAGAGCCCTTCCAGGTCCTACGTTATGGGGGGCTGAAGATTCCTTCACGGCCCTCCTTAGTTCCTGCCTGAAGCATTGGTGCAAGTAATCTTAGCAGAAGAACGCTAGAGTAAGTAAAGTAGGGAAAAAGAATGGCAACTTACCCACGCTGGGGGGTTGTACATGGAGAATCCATCCCGCGTTTTTATGCGGAGGAATTCCTCCTCTTCCCCTTTGTACAAATCGGACAATATCCTTGCCAGAGCGGCAGTGAGTCCGGACCTTACGGCCGCAGGGTGGCGCCATCTTCCCCGCTGAAATGCCACATGGGCTTCCCCGATATTGGAGCGCTGCACTCCCGCCTTATGCATATCGCCATAACCTCAACTATCGTCATCCGATTTGGCCAAGAACTTTATCCTGTCCATCGAGGAATATTTCCTTGTGTCCTCTTCTTGAGGGCCCGGGCGCCAGCTTAGGCGTGCCCTGGGCGGGCGTTGCTGAACTTGCGGAGACCTGGCGGACTGGATCCGGAAGGGGACATCGTTTATATAGAACCACTCAAGGCCAGTTTTCGGTGCCTTTCGTGAATGCCGGACAGGTATCCGGTCTCGCAATGCGCCATGCCGGCCCGCCCACTTGACATAGGGACTCCCCCTCGGTGCGGGGGACGAGGCAGAACAACTTCCTCCATAATCCAAGTGTGGTTCGCAGCCTAAAACAGCTCAGAAGGGCAACATACCCGCTATGTGCAGAATAGAGGCAGGGTAAGATCGTAACTGGAGGCCGTAGAACTCCAGGAGCCCGTGAAGAAACGGGTGGATAGGGAACCCGACGCCCGTCAGCAAATGAGGGATCATACATATCGCTCCTCAGGAGATGGGTTAGAGATCCTCGCTTGGTCTCCTCCGTCATAAGTGGCTATTCCAGCTCGGACGGGGACCATGAACGCCGGTGAGAGAAACCCTTGGGTTTGTAACTTTATCAAACGGCTATGAGGAACTGAACACTCTCCCCAATCCCCCGACTTGGAACGAGAAGGGCAAGCAGAAGAGCTGCGACAGCCGGCCATGTTGGAATGGCTTTTAGCGAGCGCCTGCTGATGCTTGGCTCTGGGAGGAGAGTGAGGTTTGGATCTGGGAATCCCCGTCCCTTCAAATAGACGGTTAGCCCGGAGGATCGAGGGTGGAAACTGCAAAAATGCCTCGACTCCTCGCATTCGCCCGACACGTGGAGATGGTCATTACTGAGGCACCGAAGCCGAGGAGCACAACATTGATTGGAGGCGGACACTATTCGTCAGAATGAGCACTTTGGAGTATTAGGAGAAGGAACCCGCCTGCAATGCGAAGACAAGACTGCGCCCGGACTCATCGTCATTGAAGCCTGGTTCAGGGCTACCGAGGAGTCTGGATTAGGGGTATCCGGACTGCGGATCGTGTACAACGTCCGAACTATTGAAGCGTGAAGATACAAGACTCAAGACTTCGGCCCGTGTCCGGATGGGACTTTCCTTGGCGTGGAAGGCAAGCTTGGCGATCCGGATATTATATTTCCTTCCTTATAACCGACTCCATGTAAACCCTAGCCCTCTCTGGTGTCTATATAAACCGGAGAGGTTGGTCCTTAGAAGGCCGATCACAATTACAATCATACCATCATAGGCTAGCTCTTAGGGTTTAGCCTCTACGATCTCGTGGTAGATCTACTCTTGTACTACCCATATCATCAATATTAATCAAGCAGGAAGTAGGGTTTTACCTCCATCGAGAGGGCCCGAACCTGGGTAAACATCTGTGTCCCTTGCTTCCTGTTACCATCAGCCTTCACGCACAGATTGGGACCCCCTACCCGAGATCCGCCGGTTTTGACACCGACAGGCGCCTGAGCATCGCGACTCATGGGCTCTTACTGGCTCTCCAGCCCTCACCCCCTGGCCTTGACCCACGGCATCGCGACCTGTCATACCAGCGCGCCGAGCTCGCTCGAGTCTTTGGGACACGAGGACGTAGAGCATTAAGGAAAGCGCGGGGGAGAGGGAAGAAGCTCACGAGGTCCCGACCCAGCAACACCGCAGTTGCCGTCACGCAGACATGGCACCTCATCGAACGCCGCTCCGAACTCGCAAGATAAGTCACGCCAAAAACTGATCTCCCTCAGCACTAAAACCCTCGCCTACTGCTGCTCTGTCACGGCAAAGCTGCCTACCTTTGTTGCCCAGAGGAGGCTGCTTGAGCGCTAAAGGGGACCTCCTGAGCATCGCAACTCAGGGGCTCTTACTGGACCTCAGGCCGCTCACCTCCTGGCCTTGACCCACGTCATCGCGACCTGTCATACCAGCGACGGCTGAAGCCTACCTGGGGACCCGGACCTGTCAGCGCAAAGCACCAAGCCCTCGTGAGGAAAGAAAGGGGGAGCTGAGCTGGGACAGAACGAGCATCTCACACCGATTCATCATAAGGACATAGTATTCACAAAAACATGGCCAGTGCCTTACATACCCCCGCGGGGTGCTACTTCGATTCTTTGCAGGAAATGAAAGGTGATAATCCTAAGGAACGCCTACTACGCAAGCCTCCGCTGGGGACGCCATCATCAACAGTGGGCCGCCAGGCACCGGCGCCAACCCCATCCAGATCACCGGCGCTGGTAGCCTGAAGCGCCCGCCCGCTCCTTGGCGCAAGCTCGGGGCTCAGCTGTCGCCGCCGTCTCGAGTCGCAGAAGCTTCGGCAGAGGCGCTGGACCCTCCGTCCCCTTCGCTGCTGCTCGAGGAGCTGCCGAGGGGGCGACCAGCGGGCCTAGTCCTCGCGACGACGACGCCACGACCGCCCTTCTCGGGGCAGCATTCCAGTCGGCATCCTTCTGCGTCGAAGACCTTGAAGAACATCAAGGAAGTGCCATCATACTCCAGGTAGATCACGAGGGTGCCCTTGTTCGGCAGACCTGGTCGATCTCGCTCCAGCCTCGGGTCATGAAGACCTTGCCCGGAGCGACGACCGCAACCTCCGCTCCGGTCGCAGGGGTGCTGCAGCCAGCATGCTGCAACCAGAGCTCTAGAGAGCCCCTCTGCGGGATCTCGAAGGCGAAGGAGGGAGGAAGGCAAATCCAAGACTGAGGAGGCATGGCGGCGTGGAGCACAAGCTCTCGGGAGGAGCCCCCGGCATGGACTCGAGGAGGAACGCGCATCGCTGCGTGACCGCGCCGGCGCCGGCGGCGCCGTCTGTGGCGCTTACGCCAACTCCTTCGGGGCCTCAATGCGGGCGTACAAGGGCAGCGGGAACCCTGGCGGTGGCCGCTCGTACCAGGGCCTCGACACCTCCTACCGGGCGCCCTCAACTCGGTGGCAGAGGGCTAGCTGTTTCTTCGGCAGAAGCGGATCGGGGCCCTCTTGGGGGGGGGGGGGGGGCTTTCCTTTCTCTTATGCGGAGAACCAACGGATTGGAGCCATTGTCGCAATGTGGAGCAAGGACGAGGATGGAGAGGAAGGAGAAGCAAGAAGAGATGGACTGGAAGGGCTCGCGCCGTTCCGTACTTATAGCCAGAGGAGGCCAACCGTCGGCCTCCACGATCGTAGGTAATCATGACCCATTTCTGCATGCAGGGACTTGTCAAGTCATGCGGTTGCCGAGGCATCATGGGGAAGTGGAGACGCCCACGACCAATCAATCACCACGCGGCGCCCAAGGCCGCAGGCTGTTCGGGCCCACGGCGCTTCACACTTGACCCTTCGCTTCTCTGCTAAGCCAAGCCCGGGCGCACCTTGGGCCCGGGGGCTACTGTCGGCGTTGCGGGCGGGGTCCCAGACTTGCTCTGCTCATGCCTGCGGCGTGGCTCAAGTGGGGCCCAAAGACGCCCAGCTTCATCGGCTCAAGCTCAAGACCTCGCGAGGCCAAGCCTCATGGGCGGACGAGCAGAACCTTCCTCAGAGCGGCCTCGTGTAGGCTCGCGAGGAGGCGGAGAGATCAAGGCAGGGTACCTCACGAGGGTGCCCCGTGACGCAAGCCATGACGATCAAGGCCAGGCGGGCGTCAGCCCGTGCAGTGTCCTCATTTCCCCTTTGGTGCAAAGGAGGCAAGCACAGGCCAAGGCATCTGGCAAAGGTTGCCGCTTCGGTGCAACAAGACCAAGACCAACAGAACAACAGGATGCAGGTCATCGTGGAGCCCAGGACGGCGTCACCGCCAGAGCCTTTGGCAGCCGAAGACCAACTTTAGTCAGGATAAGTGTACTAGATGTTCCCCTTCAAAATGGCCAATTGTTGGCGCCCTTCCCGCTCATTATTTGGGGAGAGGCCCAGGGCCTCCCCCTATAAATAGGACTAGCCACCACAAAGGCAAGAGAGGCATCGAGATCACGCAGAGAGAGAGAGAGAGAGAGAGAGAGAGAGAGAGACGACTGAACTCACCCTAGCAGTTCATCGCACCAGCTCAAGAACAGCCCCTCACGAGGCTGTTCTCCCTTTGTATTGTTCATCATCAGCCCCTGAGGCAATCCACCACACCACACACTGGAGTAGGGTATTACACCACAACGGTGGCCCGAACCAGTATAAACCTCGTGTCTCTGTGTTGTTCATCGTTCGTAGTTTAGATCCCTTGCAATCCGTTCAAGCATGAGCTGGTAGTGGAAAGATCTCCGTGCGCACCCCAGTGTTCGAACCTCAACGGTCTGCCGGAACCCAAAATCCGACACCTCGCGGTGGAGGCTAGATGAACAGGAGCCCGTGGTGGCTGGAGGAGGTCGACGGTAGCCCGTGGAGGCTGGAGGAGGTCGACGGTGGAGATGAACAGTATCCCGTGGAGTCCCGTTTTGCGGTATGCCACACCCCTCCCGATGAACAGGACTCCCGTTTCGACCGTAGCGCTCCAACACAAGTCCGTTTCGTCCGTTTTGCGGTACGCCACACCCCTCCCGATCAACAGGACCCCCATTTCGACCGTAGGAGGTCCGTTTCCTCCGTTTTGCGGTATGCCACACCCCTCGCGATCAACCGGACCCCTGTTTCGACCGTAGGAGGTCCGTTTCCTCCGTTTTGCGGTACGCCACACCCCTCCCGATCAATAGGACCCCGTTCTGAACGTAGGAGGTCTGTTTCCTCCGTCGTGCGGTACGCCAGGCCTCATTTCCATCGCCTGTTCCGTCCAAGCCCTCCCGATGAACACGACCATGCATTCCATTCCAACTTAGCCGGTTGGCTCCCCATGAACACGACGACGATGCTGTTTCTCCGTTCCAACCCAGCCATGTACGTATGCGCGAGTAGGCGTTCGAGACCCTGCCCGTATGTACGTACGTGGCCGTATTTTCTTTCTTGCACCCTCACCGATGTACGTACGTGTACATGCTACGAGCACGCCTCTACTATGACACGTGCGCGCCTCTACATCTACGACACGTGCGCGCCTCTACATCGACCAGTATGTACGTACACGTTCGAGACCAGAATGACAACGCTACGTACGCTTCGACCAGGTGGGTCCCGACTGTCAGGCACTTCCTTGCGTGGGAAGATGTAGCTGGTGGGTCCCAGCAGTCAGGGGGCGAATCGTTTTTTTTGCCCGGACGCACTTCCTTGCGTGCGAAGATGTAGCTGGTGGGTCCTAGCAGTCAGGGGGCGAATCGTTTTTTTTTGCCCGGACGCACTTCCTTGTGTGCGAAGATGTAGCTGGTGGGTCCCAGCAGTCAGGGGGCGAATCGTTTTTTTACGAAATACGGTGGTTCGGTGGGTCCCCGCTGTCAGGTGGAGGAATAATTATTTTGCGCGTAATAAGGAGGCACTTCCTTGCTGCGGCCGTGGACCCAGCTGTCAGCCTCTCCACGTACAGTCCACGTCCGATGGAAGCCATTCCTTGACCACTTTGACCACGACGCGCCGAGAGCACCAGGGCGGTGGACAACGGCGAGGCCTAGGAAGGGGATGACGCGGAGTCGGGGAAGACGCGGCAGTGGATGCCCACGCGTAGAGGAGTATGAGGGTTCACTCCTTCGGCTGCGGTGTGAGGCTGCCGTCGCCGCAGAATAACAGGGGGTGTGGGTGAGTAGAGGGATGGCCTGGCCAGCGGTGGGAGTAGTAGGGGGCGGTGAGGCCTCCGCCGCATCGCAGCCGGCCACGGGAGGCAGGGGCACGAGGCACGACCGGCGCTGGTTTGGGCGGCTGGAGCAAGAAGACCAGAGGTTGAAGAAGCACTACGGTCGTTGGATGGACATCATACGGTCACTGGAGCTAGAATCGTGCATATTTACTAAGTTGACAAAGCCCTCCGTCCCCGTCAACTTAGTAGGCCCACAAGTCAGCCTGTCACTATACTGGGTCCCATCTAACAGGGGGAGTATTCATTTTTTTGTGCGTAATAAGGAGGCACTTCCTTGCGTGCGGCCATGGACCCAGCTGTCGGCCTCTCCACGTACAGTCCACTTCAGATGCATGTCGGTCATTGACCACGTTGACTAGGCCGCGCCGAGAGCACAAGGGCGATGGACGACGGTGAGGCCTAGGAAGGGAACGACACGGAGGCAGGGAAGACTCAGCAGTTGTTTCCCATGCGGAGGGGAGTACGACTGAACGAGGGTTTACTGGTTTGTCTGCCGTCGCGGAGAATAACAGCAGTGTGGGTGAGTAGAGGATGGCTAGGCCAGCGATGGGAGTACTGTGGGGCGGTGAGGCTCTTGCCAGCAAAGTCAATGATCGACAGCGGAGGAGGGAGTAGGCAGTCCCTTGGCGCTTGTTTGAGCGACCGAGCAGGAAGAGCAGAGATTGAAGAAGACGACGGCCGTTGGATGGCCATCCAACGATTCATCGCTGTCGCCAACCTTTTTAGGAAAGCCTCAAATCTGTGGACACAGCATACAGCCCATCTGCCATTATTTCTAATAATTTATAGCCCATTTGCTAATTTTTAAGATTTTTTTGGAGCCCATATTCTTTTTGTTAGCATTACAGCCCATACTGTGGCCACGGTTAAAAAATTATATGAAATTTTGCATATTTCGGTGAGGTCCGAACTGTTTTTAATCCCGAAATTTTGACTCACATTCAAACTGGTTTTAAAAATAAATGTATATCAATATAAATTCCAACAAATTCTCCATGCATAAAAATTAATGTAATTTAAAATCTCGAAATGAAAAAAAGATATTTGAAACTAATTGCCGGTTTGATGTGTTTTAAAAATGTACATCCCATTTCTCATTACTGATGGGCCATTTTCTCGGCCAGCTGAATGAAAGCTCTCCTCATCTTGAAAGATTTGCAGCCCAACAGGCCTGACAAAGCGACTTACTTGGCAAATAACAAAAAAACTGGGCTGTGGCCGTGGACCCAGATTTCAGCCTCTCCACGTACAGTACTCTTCCGATGGAAGTTGTTCCTTGACCATGTTGAGCACGCCGCGCAGAGAGCACCATGGTGGTGGACAATGGTGAGGCCTAGGAAGGGGACGACGCGGAGCCGGGGAAGACGCGGCAGTGGAAGCCCGCGCGGAGAGGAGTACGAGGGTTCACTGGTTCGGCCATGTGTGAGGCTGCCGCCGCCGCGAGGCCTGGCCAGCGTGGGAATAGTAGAGGCGGTGAGGCCTTGGCGGCAAGACAGCCGGCCACGAGAGGCAGGAGCATGAGGCACGACGGGCGCTGGTTTGGGCGGCTGGAGCAGGAAGACCAGAGGTTGAAGAAGCACTACGGCCGTTGGATGGACATCGTACGGTCACTGGAGCTAGAATCGTTCATATTGACTAAGTTGACAAAGCCCTTCGTCCCCGTCAACTTAGTAGGCCCACAAGTCAGCCTCCCACCAAGGTGGGTCCCAGCTAGCAGGGGGAGTATTCATTTTTTTTATGCGTAATAAGGAGGCACTTCCGGTGGGTCCGTGACGACAATGAAGTGTTTTTGTGAAATACGATGGCCCATCGGTGGGTCCCAGCAGTCAGGGGGCAAACGTTTTTTTCGCAAAATACGGTGGCCCGTCCAGTGGGTCCCTGCTGTCAGTTGGAGGAATCATTATTTTCGGCGTAATAAGGAGGCACTTACTTGCTGCGGCCGTGGACCCAGCTGAGACTCTCCACGTCTGATATACTTTCGATGGAAGTCGTTCCTTGACCACGGTGACCTCGCCGCGTTCCGTTGCATGCATGCGTCCATGGGCGTGGTGCGCCCCCTGTCGACCTCTCACGTCACAGTCATCTTCCGATGACTCTCGGTTGTTGACCATGTTGACCACACGTGCGGCGCGCAGATGGAACGACCGGAGATGGGGAAGACGGGGCAGTGGAGTCGCATATGGAGAGGAGTGGGAAACTTCTCTGGTTTGGGTGCACGGCAGCACAACCGCGGTGCACGGGAGACAGGAGCAAGAACAGAGGTTGAAGAAGGAGCACGGCTGTTGGATTAACATCCAACAGTCCAGCTGCTAGAATCATTTGTTGATTAAGTTGACAAAGCCGTGCGTACACGTCCGCTTAGCAGGCCCACAAGTCAGTCACCAAATCTGACGGGTCCCAGCTGTCAATGGGATGAATAATTTTTTTCGCAAAACAAGGAGGCACTTCCTTCCGTGCGAATATACAGCCGGTGGGTCCCAGCTGTCAGGTGGAGGAAACATTTTTTTCAGCTTAATAAGGAGGAACTTTCCTTGCGTGCGACCATGGACCTCGTGGGTCCCAGCCGTCGAGCTCTCCATGTCTGATCCTCTTCCGATGACTCTCGTTTGTTGACCACGCCAAGACCGAACACAGCGAGGCGCTGGAGGACGGCGAGGCCCCGGACGGAACGACTTCGGAGATGGGAAAAGCGGCAAAGGAGTCGCAGATTGAGAGGAGGAGAAGGGTTATAACTGGTTACATTGCGGCGTGGGGCTGTAGTCTGTGGAGAATAACAGGAGGTGTCGAGGGTGGAGGATAGCCTGGCGGCGGTGGCGTGGCGCCAGCAGCAATGTGTGCTAAGCGAGCCGCTAGTCACGGAGGCGGACCAAGCGGTCCAGCGATCTTTGGCGGAAGAAGGCGAGAGATTGAAGGTGCATGCCGACCATTGGATATAAATCCAATGGTTGTGGATGACACAATCATTTGTTGACCAATTTGACAACGCCCTGCGTAGGCTTCGACCTATTGCCCACATGTTAGCCTGCAAAAATGTGGCATGTATTTAACCCATGTTTTCTAGAATGTACAGTCCATTTGCTGGGCTGGGTGAACAAATAATTTCGCGTCAATCAGGCCCATTTATATTTTCTAAGAAATCCCAACCCATTTGCACTTCCTTGAAATACACGTATTAGGTGGGCTCGTTATATATATAATGTTATGTTAGAAGGAGCAAGTAATACCAAAGAATAAAATTAAGAAATTAGCGAGTTATTGCTCAAAATAAAAAGCAGCGTTATTATTAAATTGGTCCTTAAAATCTTCGCAAGCTTTTATGCATAATCACCAGGATTTTCCTTGCCCGTGAGTCGAAACAACCAGGATTTTCCATTAAACATTTACCTTTATAAGTTAATAACACGTGGGATGTTTTTATAATGTATATATAATTCTCTATAAAATATACGATAATAGTAATAATATAAATATATATAATGTGGTTAGAAGGGAAAACATAAATTGGACACAGCATTACTTTTATAAGAGACCTGCGTTTTATACCCGACAGTAGGCATACTAACAAGTTCACACACAAATACAACATAAAAGGTAAACATTCATATCAAACTCTGGTTCACAGGACACGTTCATATTCATAGCCAACATTCACTATCAACAACTCAAAAGATTCATATATACACAAGCTCAGCATATCTATGCATCCAAATGATTGATAGATCACACGACAATATTCATACATAATTCACAAAAACATTCAGATATACACATGTTCAGTATGTTTATGCGTCCAAATGATTGAGATCACAGCCAATATGATCCATGGACGAACTTTAATTGCCTAGGGTACAGACTGGTAAATGGTGTTCAATCGGAGGTACTTCTTGCTAAAATTAGTTCTTGTACGAGTAAACTTTTGAGTACATAAGAGGCAGCACATACAATCTAAACTTTGCTTGTAGGTTTATCCTCAAATAGTGGCCTCGTGCCGAGGGAGGTTTGAGCAACTTGGCCACTACTTTCATCCAACTAGTTTACTGGCTCATCTTGGTCCTGTATCTCACCAAAATTCTACATTGCAGACGAGAAAGGAGGCCGTTGAGAAAATGAACCACCCAAATTTTTTGTGCAGTTCAACTGAAATGGAGCATCCTTGGTGTGCAGACTGATTAAGTGCTAGATGAATATACGCGTCAACCAACTTGTCTGGAATCTTTAGACTCCATGCCATATGGTTCGCTACCATATGTGCCGATAACCAAAAGGCACAAGTTGGGACCAAAGACTGGACTGCGTTTTTCTGGGCTATGCACCAAGCAATATTTTTGGCGTTCACTCTCCTAATACTTGGAGTTTGACAATTGGTTGACGCCGGTTGATACTCGAATGAATATAGGCACTTCTTGTCAACATCGTTCGTGATAGCCCTTTTATAGAAAGGTCTGCCAGATTCTTAGCCGTCTGGATATAATCCAACGCTATTAATCCGGAGTTTCTTGATTTTCTGACAGATTTCAATCTTCTTCTTATGTGCTTTGTGGATTTCATGTTGTCCTTTGAACTCTTAGCCTTGGCAATCACTATTTGATTGTCACAGTTCATAAGGACAGCCGGCACTGGTTTATCAACCACCGGCAAATCCATCAAAAGCTCTTGAAGCCATTCTGCTTCGACGCATGATGTGTCTAATGCTGTGAGTTCTGCTTCCATATCAAGATGGTGCACCCCTGCAGGGAAGTTAATCTATTCGAATAGCCGTGATCTTCGGTAACAGGACGACTTGGAGTTGTACCTTGAGCTTATGACAACTAGAACCGGATACTTGATAAAACACACCCTTTCAAGTGCCAGATACAACCGGTGGTCGCTCTCGCTCAGGGATATGAGCAGGGGATCACCGGGTAGGATTATTGCTATGTGATGTTACTTGGAGGACTTCAGCTTGTCCTCTTCTACCTGTTGCAAGACGGGTGTCCAGAAGCGTAGTCTTCGTTAAGACTAGCTATCCCCCCCCTTATTACGGCTTTCTGCGATTCGTCCACCGATATGGCCCTTTACACATATATCCATGCATATGTAGTGTAGCTCCTTGCTTGCAGTACTTTGGATGAGTACTCACGGTTGCATTGTTTCCCCTTTCCCCCTACCTATACTCGATTGCTGCAATCAGGCGATGGAGCCAGAGCAGACGCCACCGTCGATGGCGACTACTACTCGGAGGTGCCTACTACTACGTGCAGCCCCGGCGGCGACCGGGAGTAACCTAGGAGGATCCCGGCGGAGGCCTGCTCCTCTTCGATCGTATCCCGGTTTGTGCTAGCCATCTTATGGCACCTTGTTTAACTTATATGCGTACTCAGATATTGTTGCTTCCGCTGACTCGTCTATGATCGAGCACTTGTATTCGAGCCCTCGAGGCCCATGGCTTGTATTATGATGCTTGTATGACTTATTTTATTTGTAGAGTTGTGTTGTGATATCTTCCCGTGAGTCCCTGATCTTGATCGTACACATTTGCGTGCATGATTAGTGTACGATTAAATCGGGGGCGTCACAAGTTGGTATCAGAGCCGACTGCCTGTAGGAATCCCCCTTCCACACTCCTTGGCCGAAGTCGAGTCTAGACATTGCAAAAACTTTTACTAACTTGGCCGTGTGCCTTACGGGCCCACGTCGCCATCGGGTGGTATTAGGATCTTTTACTCCTCGATCTTCACTCTGGGACTCTGAACTCTCTTCTATTCGGGTTAAATGAATTTGCTAAAAACAACACTAACTTTAGGTTCTCGCAAGTACTTTCTCCCGGAGAGCCCTCACAGGATGATGATCGATGCGCTAATCAGAAGATTCCGAAGATACTCTCTGATGTTCTCTCGAGACTTTGTGCCCATCACTTTTGCTATTTCTGATCACCGATAAATTCGTATGGATAACTACTTACACTTGCCGTTCATACGATCACCCCCCATTGATCTTGTTATTACAAGATACCCCGAAGTTTTCTCTATTGTTCCGAGAGTACTTTGTGCCTACTGCCTAGCAGTTCCTTACTACATGAATACCCCCTCAAATAAATACTCGCACTTGTCGAGTATCCGCTCATCCCCTATTGTTCATGTGTTACACAAAATTCTTCAAAATACTATTCGATCTTCCGAGAATCCTCTGGAGCCTTTGGCTCTTGAAATTCTTGCTTGCTTGCATTATGGTTAATCCCATAAGTCTCGTAGTCATATTGACATCCCTTGTCATTATCATTTTGAGTCTGTTGACTCAATATGTTTGCGAATACCCGCAATCATCATTGATTCTTATAAATTACCTTTACGGCTGAGCTGCCATTCTTTTAAGCGGGATTGGTTCTCGACCAATCCAATTGCCGTTGATTGTACCCTAAGGCTATTCAACTTATCCACCCCTAAATCGAGCATTGCTTGATCCCTTGATTTAAATCATAATTCCTTTGCATTTGACAATTGAGTTAGTCAGTTGTTTCTATAATCTGATCTCCTTGCATTCTTCTTCCTCTAGTTAAGTACTGATGCTCACGTCAGATCCCTTGTGGACCAATAGATCCTTTGTTGGATTTTATCTAACAACGCCCTTCATATACAATAACCTTGTGAGCCTTTCCTCTGATACATAATGCCTTTGGTAAATTGTATCCCTTCCTTTTGTCAACCATGCTCTGCTTTCGAGCTGGTGGTATTTACTATTGAAGCTTGTGGTATATGTTTCCATGATACCCTGCCGGGTTGAACCTATGCCTTCCTTTATATGTGTGAACTCGGAAGTTTACACGAGTCGTACTCATCTGGTATTTCACCAGGTAAAACTTTCAACCCTAATGCCTTTATCAAAGCGAGAAGTGAATGGGAGGTTATACATTGAAGAAGTGGGAGTCGGCCTTGAACTGGTGTTCATGCCCATGGACACGATGTAGATCTTATCATTAAAGCTTCTCTTAATTTAATTATTCCTTTGGTATAAGTTCATCTTATATCAGGGATCTGACCTTTTGCAATCGTGGTTCCGACCATGTTCTCTTTTAAATACCATTTCTCGTGCAAGTTTTAGCACTTGTCTTCTGTAGAGCAATAACCCCAGTCCAACCTCTACTTTGATCTGTCATCGAGTATTACCCCCCTGGTATCTCGAGATTATCATGGAACTGCATAACATCTTATGAGTTCTTCATCAAGTGCTACATTCCCACTGATTCCAATTTTTCACGGGCTCTGGGTTATTAAACACTCAAAGGCACCAATAACTGAACCGAGTCCGCACTACGGTTCAACAACTCTTCAGTAAGCTTCTATAAGTACGAGTTTGTACCCGACCACGCCATTCCTAGCCTGTTGGCTATATCATTGTGGTGATGATTTTAACTTTGCTACCCGGTCCTTCTTCTCGGAGCACAATTTCGACGATGAACTAACCTTACGTCGATCCTCATCGTCATATCATTTCGCCTTGAACAACAAGCTTGGTTTCGAGTTTGTGACGTACCCTTGGTTCCAATAACCTTTCACTTCATCATTACTTTGACTTGGTGTTGTCGCCGATCGATTACATCTTCATGAACTCTCGCGACAAAGGTGTCGTGATCGCCAACATTCTGAGCTCATCCAGGACATCAATTGAATTCATGATGAGAAAAACCATCCTTGCCCTCGATGAATTGTATTATCACCGACCACTATATCGCCTCCCCACCAACACAAGCTTGTTCATGTTTGGTGTTATACCTTGAGTTCCTTGCTACCCAGCAATTGTTCTTCTTTACCTTGGAGTATTACCATCCTTTATGTCAAGAATGTTCTGAGATTTGTTCCACCTCTTGAGAATTCTTGACATATATATACTTCTCACCATCACCATTCTTTCTTGGTCCCCGTGTTAATTCCAACACGTGGACGGTGTTGTTTGAGTTCTGGACTTCTAGCAACCCTATTGCTTTGAAGTTAACGATCGAAAGTTCATTCTTAGGTTACTGATTATTGAATCACCCTTCTGACATTGGTCGTGCAACCCAACCCATATTTGGTAGCACCTTTCAACCAATGTTTAATTGTGTAAGTTTTCCTCGAGCATACTTCCTTATATCATTTGATCGACAAATGTTATCTCCTTGTTCACTTAATTGTGGAAATCCATCTTTTGGGAATCTCGATGAATTACCATTGAGTTCACAGACACCTCCTTGTCCTCTCCTTGGGTTAATGATGGACTCTTGTTAGCGGAAATCACTTCATAGTTCATTTCCCGAGAATCTTACAATGTCATCTCGTCAACTCGCGTGGCACCTTTTCTTCTCAGGTATCCTAAGTCGAGGTATCCGACACCAATCGGATCTGAATCTCGGTCAGCTATGATGGTTGGGACAACTTTCAAGAGTTATGATGTTGATCCTTTGATGACCCGGTAGCATGATGTCATGCCTAGCACTTCCGGGTGGAGGACCTATCATTATAGATTCCTTTTCAGCAGGGTTATCCTTTCATCCATGAGGAATTGTAATCTGTTTCTACAAGTTATTCTGATGGATCCTTCGTGATTCCAAAGTCCGATCTTCACCCGAAGACCATGCCAATGCTATCTCGAAGCATGTCTGTGATACTCTAGTTTTCAACAAGAACATTCGAAGCCCAATGCTAAATGTTTCTTGCTCAATTATCCAAACACCGTTGTATGGGTAATGTCATGAAATTTCTCTCCCCTTACCTAAAGGGTTTTCTACATTATCTCCTGTCGTGGATATCTTGCTCTGCTTGTCCTCGGTAAGGATATACCCCTGAAATATGTGTTTAAACACATTTTCCTTTCCATTGTTCTGTTTAACCTAATGATCACATTTTCCTTTCCATGGGTCTGTTTGACCCTCCTTGGGATATATATAATCTAAGCGGTGATAATCCCACGCTTAGGTAAGCACCTCGTTGTACCACTCTGTAAGTAAGACCCTATTACTATTGTTGATGACATTAGGTAACCACCGGTGGGCGAGAACCTTGCCTATTGGTCCGCCTCGTTCAGCGAGCGGGAAAATGGTTCTCTTCGTCCCTCGCCCTTGGTTCTTTATTGACCCTCGAGTCTCCTCGACATGCCTTGCTTACATGATCGTGCAAGATGTCACCAACCTTCTACTTTTAACCACATGGTGGGCCCATAACCCACAGTTTCACGGGATCGAAACCTGACTCTCCTGTACACCCCCATTCGAAGTTATTCCTCACGCTTGGCTTTGTATGTAATTCACGGGCCACTTGCTCGTTGATCTATTCGTATCGGACGCAATACTTATTCCCGTTGCTCTGAACCCTTTCGCACCTGCTTCAGGCAATGAACGATTGCCTATCCGCTTGAAACTTCTTATCGCCTTTGTCTTACTTTGCTCTCGATGTGTGTCATTTGTTCAACTCGAGAGATACTCATAAGTTCATTCTTGGGATACCCCGGATGATTTTCCTTATAACATCCTTTCATTGTAGAGCTACCCTTACCTATTCGTAAATACGATGGAGTTCACGGAGAAATGGTGACAAGTTTATCATGATGCATCGGAATAAAGGATTGAAGACATCAACGAAAGGAACTAACTTCTTCGAGAAGATTCGTTAGAATATCGTAACCAGAACTTTTCCCTTACTCCCCTCTTAAATCTCGGGACAAGATTTCTTGTAGTGGAGGAGAATTGTGGCGCCCGGGTAATTAAGCTACAGTAATCCCCACTAATGATGCCACGTCACCTCGGTTACTGTGGATAAACTCGCGTTAGTTCGGGACCTAGTTTGAATTTCAAATTCAAAATCGAGCAAACAATAAAAGTTTTCAAATATTAAAACTAAAATGTTCAAAGTGAGCCAGATAATGCATAGGTAATTATGGTGGTGAAACCACACTTTTATAAAATGTTTAAATATTCTAAATTGTTTTAAATAGTGGCAAAGACAATTAGTTGAATGCCTTTTTCTAATAAATAAAATGTTAACTAATTTATTTTGTTGCCCCAAACTTATGAGGCAGTAGCTAATTGCTAACACTAAATTAGGGACTATTTTTATAGTTTATAAAAATAAGATAAAAGAGGAACTAAATTAAAACAGAAAACAGAAAAGGAATAATAAAAATAAAACAAGAAGAAAGGGAATAAGAGGAGAAGCCCCCCCACTGGCTTGGCCCAGCCAGCAGCCCAGTCAAACACCGCCCAGCCGCCACCCCACACTCCCATTACCAACCCCCCCACCGACCCAAACCCTAACCTCGCTCCTCTTCCCCGATTCGGGATCTGGATCGAGGCGAGGCCCGACCCGGCCACTCGCCCGATCCTCCTCCCGCCCCTCGCGGATCTCCCGCTGCTCTCCCGGCGATCGCGCCTTCCCGCCACCTCGCGGCGCCGCCCATCCTCCTCCCGTCTGGCGCCCGAGCCTCGGCGTCGCGTCGTCGCGGTCCCGCCACCCGTCCGGCGACGCCGCGGCGCCGCCACACTGGAACCGCCTCGAGCCGCCAAGCCCCCTTAACCCGTCTCAACACGCCTCGCGCGCGCTCCAGCGATGCCACCGCCCGACGCGCGCCGCGCTGCTGCCTCGTCGGCGCCACCTCGCCGGACTGCCTCCTCGGCGCCGGCGTCTCCGACCTCCTCCCCACGCCCCATCGCCACTCCCCTACACGTGCGGTGAGGCCTCGCGCGCCGCGTCCTCGCTCCCTCTCGCCATGTCGCCGCATCGTCCTCCCCCCCACCCCGCGGCGCCCAGCGTGCGGAGCTCACGCTCCGGGCCGCCCTCGCCCGCCGGCCACGCCTGGCAGCGCCCGGAACTGTGACCCTTCCGGTCGCTCACCCGCCACTGCGCTCGCTTCGCCGCCGCCGCCAACCGTGGCCCCGGCGGTCGGCGCCCGATCCGGCACCTGGGCTCTGCCCGCTGCTTGCTCGGGTCAGCCCAGATGGCGCCAGCGCCGTTACACACCACCGCCCGGTCGGCCTCTGAGCCTTCATCAGGGTGGGGCCCGATGCCCCTCTGGGCCACAGACACATGGGGCCCAGCCCCTGGAACGTTTATTTATTTAAAAAAAAGAAAAGAAGAAGGAAGAATAAATAGTAAATATAATAATTAAAAGATTAATTAATTAATTAATTAATTAGAGAATTAATGAACTTAATTAAACCAGATTAGATTAACCTAATCATTTAGTTAAAACTAATTAACCCTGTTTAATTACTATGAGTCAATGACATGCGGGACCCACTGTCAGGGTTGACTTAGTCAACCCTGTTGACTGCTGACGTCAGCATGACATCATGCTGACGTCATAAATACATTTTCAAATTAATTAAATAATTAATTAAATTGCAGAAATTATTAAAATCTTTTAAAAATCATATCTTTTAATCCATAACTCGGATTAAAATATTTTCAACATGAAAGTTGCTCGAGCAGCGAGGCGAATCCAGATCGCTTGATCCGTTCGTCCGCCACACACCCTAACCTATCGAACCTGCAACTTTTCCCTCCGGCTCCTCGCTGAAAACCTAAACAGGAATACTTTCCCGGATGTTTCCTCCCTAACCAGTACCCCCTCATACCACGTTAGGGCACGCCTAGCATCGCTTCTTGTCATGTCATGCATCGATATGCATCTGTTTACTTGGTATTCATTGTTTCTTCCCCCTCTTCTCTCCGGTAGACTACTGAGACCGACGCTGCGGTGCCGGTTCGACTACGGTGTTGACGACCCTCTCTCTTGCCGAGCAACCAGGCAAGCCCCCCTTGATCACGGATATCGCCTACTCTTATCTACCTTGCTTGCATTAGAGTAGTGTAACATATTCTTGCTTTCGGATATCCTATACTTTGCATAGCTTTGTCCTTGCTACTCTTGTTGTTACCTTTATACGCTATCCCTCTGCTAGTATAGGATGCTAGTGTTCCATCAATGGCCCTACATTCTTGTCCGTACGCCATGCTATATATTGGGCTGTGATCACTTGGAGGTGATCACGGGCATATACTATATACTTTACACTATTACATTACATGTGGTACTGTTAGGAGATGGGGCTGAAAGGACGGGTGGCTCCATCCCGGTAGAGGTGGGCTGGGTTCCCGACGGCCCCGATTGTTACTTTATGGCGGAGCGCAGGGCAGGTTGAGACCGCCTAGGAGAGAGGTGGGCTGGCCTGTTCGGCGTTCAGCGGTTACTTAACACGCTTAACGAGGTCTTGGTATTTGATCTGAGTTGGCTCTGAGCTTATACGCACTAACCATCTACGCGGGAGTAGTTATGGGTATCCGGCGTCGTGGTATCACGAAAGCACTTGAGACGTCGGGTGACGAGCGGCGCGCCGGATTGGACTGAACGCCTATTAGGCTAGGTCGCTTCCGGCCGCCCGCATAACGTCTTGGTGTGCTTTCGAGGCGATGGGCCTGACCCTTGGCGCTTAGGTTTGAACCGGCGTGCTTGGCCTCTGTTGTGCCTAGGTGGGGCTGCGGCGTGTTGATCTTCCGCGGCGGGCATGACCCAGGAAAGTGTGTCGGCCAAATGGGATCAAGCGTCTTTGGGTAAGATGGTGCACCCTGCAGGGAAGTTAATCTATTGAATAGCCGTGATCTTGATAACAGGGCGACTTGGAGTTGTACCTTGAGCTTATGACAACTAGAACCGGATACTTGATAAAACACACCCTTTCAAGTGCGGATACAACGGTGGTCGCTCTCGCTCAGGGATATGAGCGGGGATCACCGGGTAGGATTATTGCTATGTGATGTTACTTGGAGGACTTCAGCTTGTCCTCTTCTACTGTTGCAAGGCGGGTGTCGAAGCGTAGTCTTCGTTAAGACTAACTATCCCCCTTATTCGGCTTTCTGCAGTTCAGTCATCGATATGGCCCTTTACACATATATCCATGCATATGTAGTGTAGCTCCTTGCTTGCAGTACTTTGGATGAGTACTCACGGTTGCATTGTTTCCCCTTTCCCCCTACCTATACTCGATTGCTGCAATCGACGATGGAGCCCAGGAGAGACGCCACCGTCGATGGCGACTACTACTCGGAGGTGCCTACTACTACGTGCAGCCCGGCGGCGACGACCACGGGGAGTAACCTAGGAGGATCGAGCGGGAGGCCTGCTCCTCTTCGATCTGTATCGGTTTGTGCTAGCCATCTTATGGCACCTTGTTTAACTTATGTGCGTACTCGAGATATTGTTGCTTCCACTGACTCGTCTATGATCGAGCACTTGTATTCGAGCCCTCGAGGCCCATGGCTTGTATTATGATGCTTGTATGACTTATTTTATTTGTAGAGTTGTGTTGTGATATCTTCCCGTGAGTCCCTGATCTTGATCGTACACATTTGCGTGCATGATTAGTGTACGATTAAATCGAGGGCGTCACAGTATCTCATACTTTACAAAACTACCCTAATTAAACTCATGCATTAATTACGTAGTCCTCTCGTTTTCCTCTCCGCCTTGGTCGCGGTGCACAATATTGAGCACTCCTATATGACTAGCCGCTCTATCTACATGCGGGACATTTCAAAGCATCCGGGCCCGTGTGCCATCCACCAAATTACAGCGAGGTGCTACAGTTGAGACTCACCTGTCAGCCCGGTGTGGCCGTCATGACCCATCATATCACAAAACCCACACCTTTTCTAGAAGTGGTAAGGTGGCCTCCAAGTTGGACTGGACGAAGCAACCATCATTTCATTGGAACGCTCGTTCAAGCCCTTTCTTCCCTTTCTTGAAGAAAACCTCACTCCAGGCTACTCACTTCTGCCATTTTTCTTCTCTACCGGCGAAGGAAAGGTGGGCGAATCGATTATGCTGCTATATTTTCATTCCAATAATCTTCTTTTTGCGAAGCACCGACCGATTCTCACATCCTATTCTTTTCCCGTTTTCATTGCGATTGTGGTTTCCTTTCCATTGCTTTTTGTTTGTCGGTTCATTGATGGATCACGAGTACTAGGCAAAGAGTTGCGGCGGACAACCCCGGAGACAGCGATCTCGAGAAGCGAGCACCGACCAACGAGTTGACCATGTTGGCGGGCCAACCCATGGAGACGAAGAACTCCAAGAAACAAGCACTGGCCAAAGAGTTGAGGGCGTTGGCGGACGAACTCCTCAAAAAAGTTGGAAGAACAGCAAGGGCCCCACCGTGCCTACCCGGGAACTCTGATTGCCACCTATGTGAGGCTCAAGACCGAGTTTGAGGAGATAGTCGCCGTTGAAGCAGTATTCCCCGGCAAGGTGATGGCCCCATCGAGGATGAGGAGATGGCCCCGGAGGATGAGATCCTTGTGAGCTGCACAAGGTAAAAATAATGGCTGATTACCATAGTTGTGGTTTTGAGTATTTGCAATGTGCTTGCTTTTGATTATTTGCAATGTGCTTGCTAATATGTTAGGGTTGTGCAGGTGCGGTGGTTGTCCTTGATGATTCGATGTCGTGGGCCGTCTGTTGCCATCGCCCGGAGATCGATTCGATGCCGCTGTCCATCTTGTGGACATCGCCCGAAGATCGATTCGGCGTCATGTCGATCCTGTGGACATCGCCGTAAATCGATTCCCATGCCGTTGTCCGTCTTTGTGGTCATTGTCAGAGATCGATGACAAGAAATAGTTGGTCGCGCTAATCCTTGAGGGTAGTTTTCATTGCCCTGTGTTTAATTACCAGAATGATGCGTGTTATCAAACCATCTTAGGGCTAGTGCACTGTCTTGTGTGGGAGGATCTTGCTACTTTTGTTTGATAGTGAATCATGCGATGAATCATGCGAACCCTCTCCGAGTTATGGAAACAGATGTATGCTCACCAGCTTTTGATGTAATATATGGCATGCTTAGATGTAATTTTGAACTGTTTATCATATGAGCAGGGCTTGTTTGATGATTCTTGGTGTTAGTAGGCTAGCTACTGTGCAAGCTATAGTACTTGCAATACACTCACCAAAGAGAAACGGTTGGGCTGATGAGCTCGTGGTACGCTTATACTTATCCCTCATCGATCGACCAATAGCCCTAGCTCCAAAAATTGTAGGCTTAGCGATCGATCAGACGATAGTCGACATACATTCAGGCCTCATTTGGTTCATAGGGTAGGAAAATCATAGCAAAAGTACAGAGAACGTGCAACACAAAATCATAGCAGTGCAGAGACGTACTCCCCCCGTTCCAAAATAGATGACCTAGGCGGGCTAGTTTGGCCTAGTGGGTTTCAGTGATATGACGTGGTACAGTGCCGTCCAGTCTTCGCGTGTGGTAGCAGTATTGCGGGTACAGTAAGTTTTCTTGAAGAAGCGGAATTCAACGAAGTCATGATGGTTCCTTCGTCCGAACAACTTACGATGGGAAAGGTTGGGCCTGCGATACAACCGGGGTAGACCAGGATAATTTTGTGCATGGCAGGTGGACCAGGATGGTCGACGTCCCACATGTCAGCGAATGAAAGTATTTTTTCCGATATAGACGACAAGCAACGAGTATTCATTGTTTATTTTTTATGAAAGCTATTGTCTCCACTGTTACTCCTTGACTTTGTCAATGCCTCTCTCTCCTCCACATAAGCGGGACTACTTGCTATGCATGCAGCGGGCAGCTGGTGTCTTGAGGGGCAGGCGGTGAGAGCGGGCTCGAAGCGGTCCGGACTCAGCATGGCCCACCTCACATTATCACCGTATATTTCTTGGAGTCCGTGCACGGCGGGCGGGCGATCTCTTCTCCCTCCCCCGTTTCTCTCTTCTCGGCCAACGCCCGCCGAGCGATTAGATTTCGGCTATCGATGGTTTATTCAATTACGGTCCCACATGTCAGTGAAATTGCAAGACAACGCGTGTCCCCTATGGTGAGCGGCGTGCGAGTCGGACTGTCGGGGTTGCGATGCGTACGAGTCATAAGTGTGCTGCCTTTTCCTTTAGAACTTGTGAAGCGTAACATTTTCGCGCGATCGATCGATAGAAATCCAGAACAAAATGACGAGGGCGGTGCTTTCCCGCTCGTTAGGCGGGCTAGTTAGAGTGATATGACGTGCTACAGTGCCGTCCACTTGCTCCATTTTTATGTAAGCAAGAGTTTACACTCTTACGCCGGAGGAGTGCGAAACACCGCGGATCTGATTTTGATCGAGGGATAACTGTTCCCTGCCAAATAATGGAGGATTGTTAGCGATTATAGCATGATAGTTAGGGCATCTCTAGCGCTGGCCCACAAATTTACACCGGCATCTATCCGAGGACACTGATGGATGCCATCCGATGCTGCCCGCAAACCTTTCGACAACTATATGAACTAACCGAACGAAATTCGTGCAAACAAAGCCAATTTCAAATTGACCGGATGAAATTCATTACATTTCGAGAACTTTTCTTATAAACTGGATGAAATTCATTACATATTTCGCACAAACCGTACTAAAACCTACTGTAAACCTAATCTAAACGATCGCCGGGCCTCGACCACGATGTCCGGCCATGAACCCGAGAAAGCAGGGCATTGCCTTTGCCTCCTCCTTATCCACCTCGATAACCTCCTCCTCCGGAGCACAAGGTTATGAAGATTTCCGCCTCCACATCGCCATCAAGCGGCTAATCGGCCGCCGATTTTTATCCCACCAAGCTTGGCGTCAACTGAGTGGAGGAGCGGTGGCCTTCCTAGGACCAGAGCGGTGACGACCTACCGTGCAGTACTCTTCCTCGCTGCGGTTGCGCCCAAGCACGCGCGCCCGGCCGTGGTCGTGGCGGCGGAGGGCGGCGGGGAGGCAGCGATCTCTTCGTTTGCTCCTGCGACGATGCGTCGAGAGAGCTTTGGAAGCGCGCCGGGCGGAGCTGCCGATGTCCCTCGTCGCTCCTGCGATAGTACGTCCTAGAAAGCTTCGGGCGCCCGAGGCCATGGTTGAAGTGGTGCCGGCGAAGGAAGGACGGAGGAGAATAAGTGTGGGTCTTTGGCTATGGCTGGGAGCTGGGGCTCAAGTTAATATAGCGGGCGAATGGCAATGAGCGCGGCGACGGATGGACAAGCTGGCGCTGGATTAGGTTCATCGGGCGTGAATGGGGCGTTGCTTGATGACTTAACTGCAGATGCGTTTGGAGTTCTTGACATGTGGGCGAAACGGCGTCGGCCCGCATGTCGCTGACACCAATTGCACCTGCGATTAAGTCCGTGAATCTTGGCATTGACATTCTGGAGAGAAGGTGACTGTTTCAGGCGGGAAGCGCACGCTAGAGATGGAAGGGGTTTCGATGTGCAGTGGCACTAAGATCGGTTGCTCACGATAGTACATACTCCGTACCATACTACCATAGTACCCTCTCTAGCTTAGGCTGTTTTATAGATTGTCGTTGTGATGGACGATATACATAAGGAAGGCGGTCCGAGTATGACCGTTGGTGTTGAGCCAGGTGAATACATGCTCGGCGTTCACGTAGGCCTCCATCAAACGTCTAAACAGTAATGTCAGGCAACACTGGGGCGCGCAGGTGATGGGCTCGCCGTTTGCATTGCGCCATGAGCAGGACTTTGATTTAGAGGGCGACGTGCATGAATTAGCATGCTTTGACAGCATGAGCGTGATTGTCTGACGCGAAGTATTTCATTTTCATTTGGCTGACGAGGGTGTGTTGCAGCGACGAGTCCGTGGTTTGATTCCCCACATACGCATAATTTTGGTTTTTACAGTATTTCTTTCTCCATTCACAGGTAGGCCCGTGTAGATAAATCAAGAACACGAGCTGATGAGGCGCATGCGGACTATTTGACTGGTCAACCATACAAATACGGAGCCATACGCTGAGCCAGTGACTGTATAATCACCATATCTCGTATACAATGATCAAAGTGAGCTATCAAGACAAGTGCGATGACCGCCAATGCATTTTACTCGGTAATAAATGACCAGGATTGAAGGGGAATCCTAATTTGCTTCATCTTCGGTCCTTGAGCTCTTGACAAACCAATGCACTATACGGTTGTCCGGCCACTCCACCCCAGAGCTCTCACCAAGCGTCTTTCATGCCACCGCGCCGCACACTAACCGGTAAGGTAGCGATGGCATCCCGTCGCGCCGAGTTCCTCGCCGCCCACGAACGCACACAAAATGGTAGGGAAGCGATGGCATCCCGCCGTGCCGAGTTCATCGCCGCTCGCGACCTCACAACTATGTGGGAGGAATTTGAAGATGCCAAGGCCGAATGGGAGGTAGAGCAAGAGGCGCCAAAGCCGCATGAGAGGAGCAGAAAAGTCGAAAGCACTCAAGAAAGAGAGGCCCGCCGCCGCAAGAAAGAAAAGGACGCCGCGCTGCTGCTTGGAGAGGTCGTGGAGATCCAAGCACGGTGGGGTGTCGCCGACAAAGCCGGGAAGGAGAACGACGGCGTCGGCCAGCATGTGAGAAGTAGTAGTACTAGTAGTTAGTGTGTGTGTGTGCGTATGCGAGTGCGAGCATGTAGCAGTACTAGTACTAGTTACTACTGTAGTTTTAGAGCAAATTACGGTACATTAGCCTAGACTAAATGGAAACATTCCTATCCTATGCATCAAATGGCATCTCTTTCTCTAT
Source organism: Aegilops longissima (assembly GCA_021605205.1). NCBI lineage: Eukaryota > Viridiplantae > Streptophyta > Magnoliopsida > Poales > Poaceae > Aegilops > Aegilops longissima. The sequence continues at coordinate 747,723,823 of CM038677.1, forward strand.
AGGAATTGAGATGCATGTCATCTCACTTCCTATGATTTTCATATTCCTATCCTATGAGCGAAAGGAGGCCTCTGTTGGAGTAAATCTGTAGCTAGCGATCGCTGTTCAAGAGTTGTCTTCAAGAAGCGAAATTCAACGAAGTCATGATGGTTCCTTCGTCCGAGCAACTTCAAAGTGGGAAGTGGGCCTGTGATTTGACGGCTCATTAGTAATTGTTCTCATGCACGACGACCTGGGTGACTCTCCCTTGGAGTTCTGCGTGCATGGCAAGTGGACCAGGATGGTCGACGTCCCACATGTTGGCGAACGGAAGTATTCTTTCCGATATCGAGGAGCAAGGAAACCGCGTGGTATAGTATCACTGCTGATTGGTTCGCAAAAAAATAGTATCACTGCCGATTTATAATTATTTTTTATTTCTGATGAATGCTAGCGTTTCAACTCTTACGACGAAGGGTGCCAAACACGGCACGTGCTGGATGTCCCACACGTCAGCGAAAGGAGTGGGACATGAACAGCGTGGTAGAGCCTAGCGTAAAAAAACAGCGTGGTAGAGCATCTCCACTTCTTCCACTTCTGGGTCGGAGACCACACGTAGTAGTACTTAGTGGTATGAACGATACAAAGTGCGACCTGGAGAGAAAGACACGTCTAGTTGGAAGGTCTCGGGCATACGTAAACAAATATAAAATTTAATATGTGCCTCCAACTAATATAGTAGTAGTAGAGTACTTAGGCACGTACTCCATAACATCACCATGCATTGCACGTACAACATTTAGTGGTAGTACGTAGTAAGAGACAAATGCCGCCCAAGAGTTCCCTTCTCAACCTACTTTTGGGTGTTTGGTAGAGTGTATGGAGGGTGCATGAGTCCACACTAGTTTAGCACAAATACACTAGAAGCATGCATGAAGAGAGCATGCATGAAGAGGGTGTTGAGTTGAGCTTGCATGAAGAGGAACAACTATCTTTGAGGCGAGAACGCAACCAAACACACCCATATGCCACACATGTTCATACCATTTGTGCCTTTCTACTTCACTTACTGCGCTACATTACTCAGGTTCGACGTCCACTCCACGGGTACATGTCCGTCTCGTAGTTCCAGTCCCACGTGTTCTTCATATAGATGGAACGATCGTTGCATAACACGTGCACCTTGATGCTAGATGTCTCGCGTGTTGGCAATAGGATGAACAAAGCTCACGTAAAAAAATAGAGTGGAAGAACAATAGATTCCGGACGACCGAGAAGGAGCAAGGAACCTCGTGGTGGGCGTCGCACTCATAATATTTAATATTATTCAGCGATATAAAATTAACCAATCATCTCCACAGTGGACTGGAAGAGTACGAAACACGGTAGCCCAGTGTAGTTACATCATACTAGTACATGGCTAACCCACGCTATCACCATATTTCTTGGCTTCCGTGCGACACCTATCTCTAGTAATCCAGCAGCCTGTATCACTTCTCCCTCCTCGTCTCTATCAAAGTGCGGCGGGCTAGCGTTTCTGCCGTCTATTGAGGTCGGTTAACTATCACATGTTAGCGACATGCCAAGAGCATTCTAAAAAAAATTCCTTTCACGTTCCGTTTTCAAAAAAAAAAATCCTTTCACGTACGAATTTGCTGTATGCTTTGAGCAACTTGCATGTCCTATCTGCTCTGTTTGATACTCTAACTTAGCTAGAGGTTAGACTAACTCATGACTAACCCTGAACTAACTGTAGCCAAAGAGGTGTTTGGGTGACAGGGTTAGATTGACAATAAATGCACTTCATGGAGAGAGAAAAGTGATTTTTCAGTGGTCTCAATGAGAACTATCTCCAGTTAGCACCTCTTGGGTGGGATAGTTTTTTTGGTGGGTTCGGTGCAACTTGCTCCAATTTAAACCCTCATGCTTGGATACTTTAGGGCTATTTGAGCCCCAACTAGCTCAAACTAACTCTAACCCATGGATCCAAACAGGGCCTATGGCCATTCTCAACGTGGAGCAGTCGCGTGCACCGGGAAGCGGTGCTCTCTCGGCCGTCGCGCCACTTCAAAGCCGGGCCGTCGAGAGGTCGCCTCCGCTCGGCGGGCATTAATGCGGCATCGATGCTCGAGGCGACGCTGACCGCTTCTACGCAGGAAGCGCTACTGGCAAGGGAGTATAGGTTTTGAACCGTTTCAGGTGTAGTAGTAATGGTAGTTTGCAAAACTACTCAATTATTGCACTCAGTTTCCTAAGAAATTGTGGTAGAAAACGTTACTCCACAGCCCACTTCCCTTCTCCTTCCTGCTCATGATTTACGTGGCCATGTTAACGTGGTTGTGTCAAAAAAATGGCACTTCCTACTCGTGATTTGCGTTATATAATTACAAGCAAGATTCTCGTGCATTGCACGGAACATCAATATGCATTCTTTTACAAAACACCTGTTGTGATTGACCCATGCAGGAGTAATCCCATGTGTAAAAACTAATGATATCTCGAGAATTTTATTGGAAAACTGGTATCTCGAGAATGTCATCGAAAAAATGAAAGATGAGAGATAAGGCGAGGAGGAGTGGGCGTGGTGGTGGTGGTGGTGGAATGGGCGGAGGCATGGGGATGGGCGGTGCGGCGGAAGCGGCAGCGGGCACCATGCATGCTAGATTGTTCCAGAGACTTATTCCTTTTTTAATTGCTGAGCAATGAGGTTACGGGAGATAATGATGTGGAGAGAGGTGCGGGTATCTTTTGTAAAATTATCATAGTTTGCTTTCTATTCGTCAGATATAGATCATACGTTCTGTATTACAAGATGGCAGGCACACCATCATCGCCAACTCATTTTTTTATAAGGGTACAGATGATAAGTTTGCTGACTACTAAAGTAAAGTGGAATCTGTCCATGTTATGCAAGTAAATAAAGGTGATTGTTTATCATACGGGTAAGGTTGGATGAAGGGTGGTAGGAACAAATGCTCCGCCTAGAGCATGTGTGTGTGAGATGGAGTCTTAGTGTGTGTGTGGTGTGTGTGTGTGTGTGTGAGAGAGAGAGAGAGAGAGATGGAGTCTAAGTGTGTGTGGGGGGAGGGGTGCGTGCGTGTGTGTGTGTGTGTGTGAGAGAGAGATGGAGTCTTAGTGTGTGTGGGGGGTGCGTGCGTGCGTGCATGTGTGTGTGTGTGTGTGTGTGTGTGTGTGTGTGTCGCGGGGTCCTTTGTGGCGGATGTAATTTAAGTGTGCATGGCTTCATCATAGAGAGGTGATGTGTATGGCAGAGGCCACCAACGATGGGGTGCGAGAGAGAAAATGCCCGAGAGAGGGAAGAGAAGGTGCGTCTTGGCGTGAGAGGAGTCGACATCGAGAGAACGTGTTTGTTCGAGAGACACCGAGGAAGACTACTATATATCGATGGTGCATGTAGGCGGAATTAAACAAAGGGATGGTCTTATTGGTTTGGGGATATAGGGAAGAGTGAGAGGCGCGGGGGGGTTAGCTAGAAGGAGATTGTTAAGTGTGAGTGTGTGTTTTGCCCATCCATGCGGAAGTTATGTGCACAAAAGAGGAGAACGATTCGATGTGGCGTTAGGATTGAGGGTAATTAACTACGTATGGAGACATAGAGACCTTGAACGTGCATGTGTGAGAGGTATACATGTATACGTGGGATGTGTGTGTGTGCGCGCGCATGATCGAGATAAAAGAAATAAGACATAAGTCATAAGATCAACGACATGGGAGAGACGGGTCGGTATGACAATATGCATGCATGTGAGAATGCAGGGAAGAAGGCCCGACAATTGAGCATGTGTTTTTGTCTTTAAGAGATAGTGGCGTGGGCTGGGGCATGCATCTATGGCGAGCAGAGGGGGTGAGGCGCAACGATTGTGCAAAAGAGATCAACCTATAGATGAATATGTATGGAGACACATATATAGTGTGGGTGGTAGGAAGCAAGACTCCGTGCGAGAAAGAAATGTTGATGGAGAAACTACAGATAGATACATAGATGGAGATGCTAGCTAGAGGGACATCCGTTAGTTTGGGTGTTGGAGATGACCATCAGGTGGTTCAAAGGGTGAAGTTATATATGTGTGTGAGAGGGCACTTGACTGCATGTAGAGAGAAACATATGTAGTGTGCGTGATAGGAATCAAGAGTGAGGGCGAGAAAGAAGGTTGATGGAGAAACAGATAAATAGAAAGATAAAGATGCTAGCTAGTGTGCATTAGAGATAGAGTCGAGTGGATCAGAAGGCTGGGTTATGTGTGTGGGTGTGAGAGATATAGAGAGAGGGTGCATGCGAGTCACATACAAACAGATGTCAGAGAGAAATGAGATCCAGAGAGCGGAGTTTTGTGTCTCTGAGAGAGAAAGATATTTCAACGAGAGTGATAGCTAGAGAGACATATGAGGGAACACAAGATATCTCTAGGGGGAGGTGTGTGTTTGAGCGACATACAAGAGAACAATGGATAAATATGAGACCACAGGAGACAGAGTTTGTGTTTGTGTGTGAGAAAGATATATTGAAGAGGAAGAGTCGTGAGGTTCTCATATCTAAGGAGCGAAGACATCTCTATATGAGGGGTGTGAGTGGCACACATGGGAATAGTTGAGAGAAATGAGACCCCAGGAGACAAAGGTTTGTGTTTGTGTGAGAGAAAGAGATTCCACATGGAGAATCATAGCTAGACACACATAGCAGGGAGCGAGATATACTTAGAGAGAGATAGAGTGATGAAGGTCGAGGGAGAGAGTACCGTCAGTGTGTTATGAAGATAAAAGATCATTGTCGACATACAGGTAGCACGAGAGATGCGAGAGGCGATGAGCGCAAGATAGGTCCAAAGAGATAGTCCTATATAAGCATGAGTGATAGCTATATGAGACGAATATCTGGATTAAAGGGGATTCAAATATTTAAACTGGAGATCACGACATCGATAATATCATAACGCAAATTGGTGTATCATACATGCATATTCATTTGAATTTGGGCACACGTGTAATGTTATATAGTTTATCAATATTGGTGATCCATAGATTCTTCAATTACAAACAATGCATGGTTTATATGCAATTAATGTCTAAACGGGATTAAACTATATGTTGCGTGTGTGAAACACATTATACATGTTTGAGAAGTAAAAAAACCACATGAAACAAACATTAATTGGAGACAGTTAGCGAGGAATGCATACATTGGATTTTAACATAAAGTGGTTTCAAATATTTGAAAATCCAAATTGATGGATACAACCTTATGATTCTGAGATCATGCCATTTGTAAACCATATTTATGTATAAATGGTGTTGTGCTTTTCAAAGTATATATAAAAAATGATGTATATATAATGTAATTCCAATTGAAAATGGATCCCGCCCGAAAAAAATAGTAGAATACAAGCGGGATTCGAATTGAGTTGGCACGATGGCGTGCATTGTGCAAAATTTGAACGAAGCGGGGAAAGTCGCAGTAACCGCCCGAAACCAAAATCTGCGAGATGGAAATCACTACTGCCTATCCCTGCCACGCAAAGCCTATCTGCTGGATTTCTATAGGTTTCAATAGGTAGGTTTGTAATTTCACCCAAACGTGACGTAACCGCCTCTCACCCGGATTCATACATGGTGGGCTCCAAAACACAGTGTGCCCTCGGACGAAATTGACTCCCTCCCCGATTCATATTCATACACGGTGGGCGCCAAAAACAAACTCTCGTCGGCAAATATTCGGTGTATGCGACATTACCGTCCTATCCCCAACCGACTAATGTTGCTGTGATGTAGTAGAAATTTGAAACGGTGGCTAAGTTTGTAAATTTCCTCGCATTTGAGACAAGCGCGCCCTGAATACATGGTTCCCCCCTTCCTCTCTACCTCCCTTTTCCCCATTCGTACTCCGTGGGCGCCAAAACACCCTCTCCACCCCACCCTCCTCCGTCCGCCGCCGTCCGCCACCCCATCCACCGCCGTCCTCCTCCACCATGCCGGAGTTGATACCCCGACGCCGCCGTCCATTACAAGAGATCGACCTCTCTCATCCACGCCTTCGGACCGGGATCCTTGCATCCCGTCCTCTTGATTCATCCCCGCCGTCGTCCACCTTGCCGGCGCCGCTCCTACGACCGTCTCGTCCACCGCGCCCCGCCGCCACTGTCTACCCTCCTAGATCTGCTTCCACGCTGCCGACAGCCATCGCTGCCGCAGCACTATCAAATTCTCAGCAGAGATCGTACAGCGCCGCACTGAGGGGGTACTCTTTCAGTATCTGCTCAACTTATTTATCGCAGAAGAAAATAGATCGCCTTTGCTTTACTCGATTTCTTGTCTTGGTTGCGGTTGCCTTTGTCCGGTTTGCACCTTCAGATCCGCCATGGCACGCTCAACACTATACTCCCAATGCTTATGGTTTTCCCTTCTATATTCCACACTAGTTAAATCACAGTAGACTAAATTTCAAAATTGGGTCAGTCGATTTTTCAGAGCTCGCCGGAGTTCGCCGGTGCGATCCAAGGGGCTCGGGTGGTTGTGGGGCCTCGCCGGACGAAGAAAACTCGACACGGGTGGGGGGTGGGGGTGGTGGAGGAACATAGGCGGTGGGGGCCGGCGGCCCGTGCGGTGTTCTGTATGGGAAGAATTAAGAGACGAGGAAGAAGAAGGGTTAGGAGACGTAGGATCTTCATCCAACCGCCTGAAATGGTCGAGAGACAGCTGGGAGTTGCATTCTTAATGCGCTCTGGTTCATCTTCTGTGGGCACTGCGCAACCAATATTTTATTATCCAAAATCTGCATGCTCTTCTTTACCATGTTCGATAGTGCTGGCCTGTACGTGATCGATAGGCTTTCAATTACTAGCGGCAATACAACACCGTATTTTCAAGCCAGTTCCACTTTCCCGATTTATATATCGTGGTTATGGTGTACCCCTGTTATGTACACTATGATCTGCCTAGTTGTTGTGTGCTCTTGTTATCATGGTTTGGCAATAAACTCTGTATACAGTATATTATGAACCTATCATCTGCTAGCTATCCTTACTTCTGGAGCCTTATTTTTGTGTACTTGTGCCAGATTATATAAATGCACGCACGATATTACAGCACACATGAGCTCTCTCATCAGAATCCAGTGATAGCACATAAATGTTTACAGGGGCGCCCCTATATTAGAATATCATCTGCATTACAAAGATAATCTCACAACTATTTATGTTTTCATGGTTCTCAGATATTATACGCAATTACAGTGAATATCAGAATCTGCGCATCAGAAGAATATTGTGGAACACTGCAATGACTTACAAAATTGGCACCAAGGCATTGAGTGCCATTCTGGAAGCAATGAAACTCGTACGCTCCCCACCTGTTGATTCTTGTTCAGAATATCATCCTAATGACTATTCTAACCTCGAGGAGTCAAAGGCAGATGGCATGTCCTGTTCACCCATCAAGGTTCCTGTTCTAATTTGGCAAGGTTTTATTGATTGTGCGTATCTTGCATATGTTGTCTTGCATTTATTCTACTTTGTTGCACCACCATCTGCGTAGTTTACTCATCATATAACTCGAGATGCCATGCCCATCCATTATCAATTCATATTCCATCTATCGTCATACCATGTTTTTCCACTCAAATGTTGTTCTTGTGCATCAGACATCAAAAAGGAAGAGGGTGATTGCGAACCTGAAGGAGCACCAGCAAAGTCCTTGAAAACGTGGTGGTGCCGGAGAAATCAGACAGCGCCCACTTATATTGGTTGTACAACCGGTGACACAAAACATAGGACCAACTCCAGCAGACTGTACCCATACTTCATCGGCCACACCACTAGCCCCACCACACAGGACCTGCACTCCAGCAAAAGGTATACCGATTTCATTTGCCATAGCACCAGCCGTACCATAGAAAAATCCCGCTCCAGCAAAAAGTACAGCAAGTCCACCGGTCAAGACCTATCCCAACTGCAGAGACGGCCAATTCCTGAGATTGGAACCCCATTCCATTTATTCCCAGTTTAAAGACAATGCTTTCAATGTTGTTAGGGACTACGTGCATATATTCCCATCATGGGAAGATTATAGTGAAGACAAACACCATTTTCACATCTTCTGTCCAACTTACGTGTAAGTGCTATTATTCATGGTTATTATTTTCCTGTTTTCGCTGATCGAACATATCAATGATTTACATTACATTGTTGTAACTAGGTGAGGGTCAATCTGGATAGTCATGACGAGCAAAGCTTGCTTGTGCTTTTCAAGGAAGCATTGCAGCGAGATCGGTGTTACCCGAGGAAATCACACTTTGATGGCAAGTCTATAAACGAATTTCGGTGAAGTCTCATGTGCTAAATTTAGAAGACATTGAATGGAAAAACCTTATTATGCATGGTCTCGTCCGGGATGAGGTCTCGTCTATGAAATCACATGACAATTTGAACTTCTACTTTTCCGCATGTGCCTTACGGATCTTTTTTGCGGAAATCTGCTCAAGAAGAATTCGGTTTGAAAAGAACGACAGGATATCGCAAATATGATGCCCGCTGCTTTTCTCTTGTTAGTACTGTTGTCTGTATCACTGTACTTGCATACATACCTGGTTCATTATGTGATAGCAGTATGCATGATAGCTTGCTTATCAATTGTTCGCCCAAATTATCGATCTGTATGAATGGTTACATTAGTGTAGAATATATCCAATGCCAATGAATTTTTCAGCTCTGCATTGTTCTTGTAAGTACATGTTGTCCTTTATCAGTGTACTTATATTGACAGGTAGTTGTTCATGTACCATCACTCTGCAGCTTATTTTCCTTTGCCCTCCATTTTCTACACATCAGATCTATATTTACTCTTACCATAAGGTTGGTACTGAAGAAGTTTAGCTGTGCATTGCTCTTGGTTGTGCCTTTTTCCTGTATCGCTGCACATACATTTATAGCTACTTGGTTGTGTAGCATCACTCTTCATCTTATCTTAAATATTCTCCATTTTTTCGTTTATTATCACATCTATATTTACTCTTAACAAAATGTAGAATAAAGGGAATGCTTATGAAGAACATTCTGTGCTAAACTTCTTGAATTGCCCCCCCCCCCCCATCAGCGTGGACAAGGGCTTTATAGAGCCTGTCTTCACCAGTAATGTAAGTTTGTCCTTCTCAAGCCTTCAAACTTTGTTGTGTATATTTGGTTAGGCATGACTGCAACAACTGTTTATTTTTGGTGTTTGCATCAAATTCCATGTTTAAAGTTTATTATGTAGTTCATAAACAAAAGTTTTTCCTTCTCAATTTAAGTTTTCAGTTGTAGAACGAAGTTCCTTCTTCATACATGTAAATTAAACTATCTGAGCAAGTGGTCTTCTTTTGCCTTTGCATGTATGCTTCATTCTTCATCCATAATCCGGTGGTGTGGTGAACCTACCCACTACACCACAATGTCATATTCTGCAATGTCTTAACTATGAACAATGTCATATCACCCGCAAAAAAAATTCTACTACTCCCTCCATCCAAAAATACTTGTCATTGAAATGGATGTATCTAGATGTATTTTAGTTCTAGACACATCCATTTTGATGACAAGTAATTCCGGACGGAGGGAGTATTATTTAAACCGTCTCTTTATTTGCCAATCTGAAATGGGATAAATTGACAGCACACTAACCATTGATACTTATGAGTTCTTGATCTGTAATCCAGTGGTGTCGTCAAGCTGCCAACTCCTTCACAATGTCATTTCCTGCCATGTCTTGACCTGAACAATACCATATTGTGTTAATGCCATTTTAAACTGTGTCACTTTATTCATCAGTAAGAAATGTGATGAATTGTCAGCATTGATACTTTTATGTGCAAAACCTGTCATCTGCCTGCTTGTTTATCTTTCAGAGTGAGGAAGATATAAGTGTTGAACAATCGCAGTCTCATCATCTTGCTCAGCTGCTTGCGCTGCAGCTCCAAAGAGGGCTAACCTTTCTTGAACTCTATTGAAGTCTTTGTCGGTTTTGTATATTATTTTGTCGGCGTGTTTATTTGCATTGGTGGCGATCTTTGATGCCCAGTGTATGTAATCTGTTGTCTGCTTGTGCTTTATTATCATAGTGGCGAACTTTGAATACAGTGGATGTAATATGTCGTAATTTCTTTATTGTATAGTCTAGGTTTTTTCTTGTTCACGATGCTGCAGTTATTTTACTGTATATATATCTTGTCTTCACAGTAAACCGGCTAAACCGTAAAATTACGATACATAATCGGGCCGTCATGCAATCACGATGTATGATCCGCATCATGGGCTCCGTCAAACTGGCCCACTAGTAGATTCGGGCCTTTAATAGGCCGAGTAACCCCCGGCCCTCTTTTCGTAAGAAAACTCAATGGGCTTTAGGAGGTGAGAAGTATTTGGACTGAAACGCGTCGAATAGCTCAAGGGCCGGCAGCAGCCCGAAATGGACCCCGGCCCATGATTGTGCGAATCAATTCACGGGCTTTTAACAGGCCAAAGTTGTCTCGGTCCTTGTTTGGCCCAATCAGATATCGGCTGCGAGCAGGCCGGATGCAAACCGGGCCGTACTTAGGCCCAACTATATGACGGGCTTTTAACAGGCCGAAATTAATATAGGGCCGAAATGTTAAATGGGCCCTTAACAGGCCGAAACTAATATCAGGCCAAATTACTAAATGGGCCTTTAGCAAGTGGGCCCAAAAGCATAGCATCCAGTCAACGGGCCAAATCTGATATGGGCCATAATTGAGCCCAAAGCCTCGTAAAGGGCCGGACCTGATCTGGGCCGTGATTTGGCCCAGAAAGTGGGAGGCTTTTAACGGGCCGGATCTTATATGGGCCATTATTAGGCCCGGAACGTGGCAGGCCATTAATGGACCGGATCAAATATGGGCCGGCATTTGGCCCAAAACATGGCAGCCGTTAATGGGCGGCCTACTAGGGTCCTCAAAATCTTGTGGGCCTACGGTGGGCCGCCCATTAATGTCGGCGAAATCTCGTGGGCCTTTAGCTGGGCCGGCCCATTATGATTCGCAAGAATTTTGTGGGCCTTTACCTGGGCCGGCCCATTATGGCACACAAAAATCTTGTGGGCCTTTACTGGGCCGACCTAATATGGCCCGCGAAATCTTGTGGGCCTTTAGCTGGGCCAGCCCATTATAGTCCGCAAAATCTCGTGGGCCTTTAACTGGGCTGGCCCATAATGGTCCGCAAAATCTTGTGGGCCTTTAGTTGGTCAGCCCATTTAAACTTGATGGGTCGTGCCACGTGTCGACGTATCATAGGCGCCTTCTGTCCAATGAGTGGATGACATCTGTCCCAACGTTGAGCCGACACGTGTTTCCTCCAGCCAATGATGATTTTACACGTGGAAATTTCCCATTGGTCGGGGCTGTTAACGGGTTATCGGATCCAAAATCCGACCCGATAGCTTAACGGCGTTCCGCTACGGTGGATGCCACGTGTCGGTCACCCTTGACGAAAGCACTTCTGTGACGCGCGATTTATCGTCATGGAAGTGGACACTTCCGTGATGATAATTTTGGTAATGTCATGGAACACTTCTACGACAGCACAGGTATGACTATCTTGATTCTGTCATAAATTTGTCATGGATGTACATGCATGACAAAAAACGCGACCTACTGTGACAAACACGTATCATCACGGAAGTGTATTTTTTTTGTAGTGCTAGCTGGGCATAGTTTCGATGATGCTCACATAAAAGACAAGAATTGAAGCACAAAGAAAGCATCATATAGCATATGAAGAACACATCTAAGTCTAACATACTTCCTATGCATAGGCATCTTATAAGCAAACAAATTATCAAGGCAAGCAAAAACTAGCATATGCAAGGAAGCAGAAAGAAACAATAGCAATCTCAACATAACGAGAGGTAAATTAGTAACATGAAAATTTCTACAACCATATGTTCCTCTCTCATAATAATTACATGTAGGATCATAAGAAATTCAACAATGTAGCTATCACAAAACATATTCTTAACACGATCCACATGCAAAGTTGACACTCTTCCAAAATAGTGGGATTATCATTAACTAAAGTTATGACCTCTCCAAACCCACTTTTATCAAAAATTTCATAAGATTGAACATTCTCCAAATATGTGGGATCTAAAGTTGACACTCTTCCAAACCCACTTTCAATAATATTGCAAACACGATTATCAATCTCATATTCATCATGGGGCTTAAATAAATTTTCAAGATCATAAGAAGAATCACCCCAATCATGATCATTGCAACAAGTAGTAGACATAGCAAAATTAGCATCCCCAAGCTTAGTGTTTTGCATATTATTAGCACAATTGACAATAATAGAATTTATAATAACATCATTGCAATCATGCTTTTCATCGAAGGAACTATCAATTATGGGTGCAATAGCAACAATCTCATGTTTAACATAAGGAACTATAGCAAATTCATCTTCATAAATATTGGCATCATGGCCACAAGAATAGCAAGCATCATGTTCATCAAGGGATATTTCAATCAAATCATGGAATCATAATTATCTATAGATTCATGCATATCATTATTTTCTTCCAAAGCAACGGTCATTCTCTCAATAATTCCTTTGACATAGACATTATGAGCATAGTTTTCATAGCAATATTTAAGTATGTCAAAATTTTCAGATTCGTAGAGAGTAATATCATATTTTTCAATCAAAGAAGCAACTTCATAAGCACCCTTAAAAGCAACAATTCTTCAATTTGTTCGATATCATAGTAATTATAAACACGCTTTGCATAAGAAGATAAGATTTCATTATCATTAAACTCACATAGGTAGGGAAGGTGTTTTGTAGGGTTCTTAGAGCAACAAGTAAATCATAATTTCACAAAGATTCCAAGCATAACACAGCAATCTGTTTATTTGATCCCATAAGAGTCGCCCCTTTTCAGACAAACGGTGACGCACAAAATGAACATGCTCATCTAAAGATTTCCCATCAACTAGGCTAGTTGGGGTTTCAACACGAGCGCATAATGATCGAAGATGATCCAAGTAGAACGCTTTAAGTGGATCCATATCAATAGATTTTTAGCAAGCAAAGATGCAAGCAAATAGAGGGCACATGGAAACACAAACAAAAAGATATATGGTAAGAAGGCGAAGAAAAGGCAAAGGTGAAGTGGGGGGGAGGAAAACGAGAGGCAAATGGCAAATAATGTAATGCGAGGGATAAGAGTTTGTGATGGGTACTTGGTGTGTCATGACTTGTGCGTAGAGTCCCCGGCAACGGCGCCAGAAATCCTTCTTGCTACCTCTTGAGCATGCGTTGGTTTTTCCCTCGAAGAGGAAAGGGTGATGCAGCAAAGTAGCATAAGTATTTCCCTCAATTTTTGAGAACCAAGGTATCAATCCAGTAGGAGGCCACACGCAAGTCCCGTGTACCTACACAAACAAATAAGAACCTTGCAACCAACGCGATAAAGGGGTTGTCAATCCCTTCACGGCCACTTGCAAAAGTGAGATCTGGTAGAGATGATAAGATAATATTTTTGGTATTTTTATGATAAAGGATGAAAAGTAAAGGTTGCAAAATAAACGGCGCCAGAAATAGCTAGTTGTTGGGAGATTAATATGATGAAGAATAGACCCGAGGGCCATAGGTTTCACTAGTGGCTTCTCTCAAGATAGCATAAGTATTACGGTGGGTGAACAAATTACTGTCAAGCAATTGATTGAAAAGTGCATAATTATGAGAATATCTAGGCATGATCATGTATATAGGCATCACGTCCGCAACAAGTAGACCGACTCTTGCCTGCATCTACTACTATTACTCCACGCATCGACCGCTATCCAGCATGCATATAGAGTATTAAGTTCATAAGAACAAAGTAACGCATTAGGCAATATGACATGATGTAGAGGGATAAACTCAAGCAATATGATATAAACCCCATCCTTTTATCCTCGATGGAAATAATACAATACGTGTCGTTTCCCCTACTGTCACTGGGATCGAGCACCGCATGATTGAACCCAAAGTTAAGCACTTCTCCCATTGCAAGAAAGATCAGTCTAGTAGGCCAAACCAAACTTATAATTCGAAGAGACTTCTGATACATCCATTTTGCATCATGCTTTTATATCGATATTTATTGCATTATGGGCTGTTATTACATGTTATGTCACAATACTTATGCCTATTCTCAATTATTTTACACGGTTTACATGAAGAGGGAGAATGCCGGCAGCTGGAATTCTAGGCTGGAAAAGGAGCAAATATTAGAGACCTATTCTGCACAACTCCAAAAGTCCTGAAACTCCACGGAAGTCATTTTTGGAAATAATAAAAAATACTGAGAGAAGAAAATACCAGAGGGGGCCCACACCCTGGCCACGAGGGTGGGGGCGCGCCCCCTGCCTAGTGGGCCCCCTGGCAGGCCTCCGGTGTCCATCTTCTGCTATATGAAGTCTTTCGTCCGAGAAAAATCATAAGCAACCTTTCGGGAAGAAACTCCGCCGCCACGAGGCGGAACCTTGGCGGAACCAATCTAGGGCTCCGGCAGAGCTGTTCAGTCGGGGAAACTTCCCTCGGGAGGGGGAAATCATCGCCATCGTCATCACCAACGATCCACTCATCGGGAGGGGGTCAAACTCCATCAACATCTTCACCAGCACCATCTCCTCTCAAACCCTAGTTCATCTCTTGTATCCAATATTTGTCCCAAAGCCTCATATTGATACTTGTGGGTTGCTAGTAGTGTTGATTACTCCTTGTAGTTGATGCTAGTTGGTTTATTTGGTGGAAGATCATATGTTCAGATCCTATACGCATATTAATACCCCTCTGATTATGAACATGAATATGCTTTGTGAGTAGTTACGTTTGTTCCTGAGGACATGGGAGAAGTCTTGCTATTAGGAGTCATGTGAATTTGGTATTCGTTCGATATTTTGAAGATGTATGTTGCCTCTCCTCTAGTGGTGTTATGTGAACGTCGACTACATGACACTTCACCATTGGTTGGGCCTAGAGGAAGGCATTGGGAAGTAATAAGTAGATGATGGGTTGCTAGAGTGACAGAAGCTTAAACCCTAGTTTATGCGTTGCTTCGTAAGGGGCTGATTTGGATCCATATGTTTCATGCTATGGTTAGGTTTACCTTAATACTTCTTTTGTAGTTGCAGATGCTTGCAATAGGGGTTAATCATAAGCAGGATGCTTGTCCAAGTAAGGACAGCACCCAAGCACCGGTCTACCCACATATCAAATTATCAAAGTACCGAACGCGAATCATATGAACGTGATGAAAACTAGCTTGACGATAATTCCCATGTGTCCTCGGGAGCACTTTTCTCTATATAAGAGTTTGTCCAGGCTTGTCCTTTGCTACAAAAAGGATTGGGCCACCTTGCTGCACTTTATTTACACTTGTTACTTGTTACTCATTACAAACTACCTTATCACAAAACTATCTGTTACCGATAATTTCAGTGCTTGCACAGAATACCTTGCTGAAAACCGCTTATCATTTCCTTCTGCTCCTCGCTGGGTTTGACACTCTTACTTATCGAAAGTACTACGATAGATCCCCTATACTTGTGGGTCATCAACTTGCAAAGATAACCAATCATACATAAAAGAATTCAGAGAAGATTCAAATATTGTTCATAGATAATCTTGATCATAAACCCACAATTCATCGGATCTCGACAAACACACCGTAAAAAGAGTTACATCGAATAGATCTCCAAGAAGATCGAGGAGAACTTTGTATTGAGATCCAAAGACAGAGAAGAAGCCATCTAGCGAATAACTATGGACCCGAAGGCCTGAGGTAAACTACTCACACATCATCGGAGAGGCTATGGTGTTGATGTAGAAGCCCTCCGTGATCGATGCCCCCTCCGACGGAGCGCCGGAAAAGGCCCCAAGATGGGATCTCACGGGTACAGAAGGATGCGGCGGTCGAAATAGGTTTTCGTGGTGCTCCTGGATGGTTTCGGGGTACGTAGGTATATATAGGAGGAAGAAGTAGGTCGGTGGAGCCACGAGAGGCCCGTGAGGGTGGAGGGCGCGCCCAGGGGGTAGGTGTGCCCCTGCCTTGTGGCCTCCTCGTTGATTGCTTGACGTCCACTCCAAGTCCTCTGGATCACGTTTGTTCCAAAAATCACGCTCCCGAAGGTTTCATTCCGTTTGGATTCCGTTTGATATTCCTTTTCTGCGAAACACTGAAATAGGCAAAAAAACAGCAATTTGCACCGGGCCATGGGTTAATAGGTTAGTCCTAAAAATAATATAAAAGTGTATAATAAAGCCCATTAAACATCCAAAACAGAATATATAATAGCATGGAGCAATAAAATATTATAGATACGTTGGAGACGTATCAAGCATCCCCAAGCTTAATTCCTGCTCGTCCTCGAGTAGGTAAATGATAAAAAACAGAATTTTTGATGTGGAATGCTACTTAGCATATTCTTCAATGTAATTTTCTTTATTGTGGCATGAATGTTCAGAGCCAAAAGATTCAAGATAAAAGTTTAATATTGACATAAAAATAATAATAATACTTCAAGCATACTAACTAAGCAATTATGTCTTCTCAAAATAACAAGGCCAAAGAAAGTTCATCCCTACAAAATCATATATTTTGGTCATGCTCCATTTTCGTCACACAAGAATGCTCTCATCATGCACAAGCCAAGCAATTGTTTCATACTTTAGTAATCTCAAACTTTTTTCAACTTTCACGCAATACATGAGCGTGAGCCATGGACATAGAACTATGGGTGGAATAGAATATAATAATGGGGGTTGTGTGGAGAAGAAAAAAAAGGAGAAAGTCTCACACTGACGCGGCTAATCATTGGTCTAGCAAGATGCCCATTGATTGATGTCAATGCAAGGAGTAGGGATTGCCATGCAACGGATGCACTAGAGCTATAAATATATGAAAGCTCAACAAAAGACAGTAAGTGGGTGTGCATCCAACTTGCTTGCTCACGAAGACCTAGGGCATTTGAGGAAGCCCATTGTTGGAATATACAAGCCAAGTTCTATAATGAAAAATTCCCACTATATATGAAAGTGACAAAACAAGAGACTCTCTATCATAAAGATGATGGTGCTACTTTGAAGCACAAGTGTGGAAAAATAAGATAGTAGCATTGTCCCTTTCTATTTCTGTTTTTTTTTTCTTTTTTTGGGCCTTCTTTTTTTATTTGGGACAATGCTCTATTAATGATGATCATCACACTTCCATTCATTTACATCTCAATGATTACAACTCGATACTAGAACAAAATATGACTCTATATGAATGCCTCCGGCGGTGTACCGGGATGGGCAATGAATCAAGAGTGACATGTATGAAATAATATGCATGGTGGCTTTGCCACAAGTACGATGTCAACTAAATGATCATGCAAGGCAATATGACAATGATGAAGCGTGTCATAATAAACGAAACGGTGGAATGTTGCATGGCAATATATCTCGGAATGGCTATGGATGGCTATTTTGAGGAAGATATAAGGAGGTTTATGTGTGATAGAGCGTATCTTATCACGGGGTTTGGATGCACCGGCGAAGTTTGCACCAACTCTCAAGGTGAGAAAGGGCAATGCATGGTACCGAAGAGGCCAGCAATGATGGAAGGTTGAGAGTGCGTATAATCCATGGACTCAACATTAGTCATAAAGAACTCACATACTTATTGCAAATATCTACAAGTCATCAAAAACCAAGCACTACGTGCATGCTCCTAGGGGGATAGATTGGTAGGAAAAGA
The DNA here is from genome assembly GCA_021605205.1 of Aegilops longissima. NCBI lineage: Eukaryota > Viridiplantae > Streptophyta > Magnoliopsida > Poales > Poaceae > Aegilops > Aegilops longissima. The sequence continues at coordinate 747,741,589 of CM038677.1, forward strand.
CCATCGCTCATCCCCGACTACCACTCATAAGGAAGACAATCAAAGAACACCTCATGTTTCAAATTTGTTACACAACGTTTACCATACGTGCATGCTACGGGAATTGCAAACTTCAACACAACTATTTCTCAAATTCACAACTACTCAACTAGCACAACTTTAATATCACTATCTCCATATCTCAAAACAATCATCAAGTATCAAACTTCTCTTAGTATTCAAAGCACTTTAAAGTGTTTATCTTGGATGCCTATCATATTAGGACTAATTTTATAACCAAAGCAAATTACCATGCTGTTCTAAAGGACTCTCAAAATAATATAAGTGAAGCATGATAGATCAATATTTCTATAAAATAAAACCACCGCCGTGCTCTAAAAGATATAAGTGAAGCACTAGAGCAAAAACTATATAGCTCAAAAGATAAAAGTGAAGCACATAGATTATTCTAATAAATTCTGATTAATGTGTGTCTCTCCCAAAAGGTGTGTAAAGCAAGGATGATTGTGGTAAACTAAAAGTCAAAGACTCAAATCATACAAGACGCTCCAAGCAAAACACATATCATGTGGTGAATAAAACTATAGCTCCAAATAAAGTTACCGATGGACGAAGACAAAAGAGGGGATGCCTTCCGGGGCATCCCCAAGCTTTGGCTTTTTGGTGTCCTTGGATTTACCTCGGGGTGCCTTGGGAATCCCAAAGCTTAGGCTCTTGCCACTCCTTGTTCCATAATCCATCAAATCTTTACCCAAAACTTGAAAACTTCACAACACAAAACTTAACAGAAAATCTCGTGAGCTCCGTTAGCGAAAGAAAACAAAACACCAATTCAAGGTACTGTAATGAACTCATTATTTATTTATATTGGTGTTAAACCTACTGTATTACAACTTCTCTATGGTTCATAAACTCCATTACTACCCATAGATTCATCAAAATAAGCAAACAACACACGAAAAACAGAATCTGTCAAAAACAGAACAGTCTGTAGTAATCTGTATCAAACGCAAACTTCTGGAACTCAGAAAAATCTATCAAAATTGGAAGACCTAGATAATTTGTTTATTGATATACTTCAATTGGAATCAGTATTTTATCACGTTTTGGTGATTTTTAACAATTGTTTTCGTGAACAGAAAGTTTCTGGAATTTTCAGCAAGATCAAATAACTATCATCCAAGAAGATCCTATAGGTTTAACTTGGCACAAACACTAATTAAAACACAAGAACACATCTAACCAGAATATAGATGGATTATTTATTCCTAAACAGTACCAAAAAGCAAGAAAAAAATAAAATTGGGTTGCCTCCCAACAAGCGCTATCGTTTAACGCCCCTAGCTAGGCATTGATAGTTTCGATGATGTTCATATGAAAGACAAGAATTGAAGCACAAAGAGAGCATCATATAGCATATTACAAACACATCTAAGTCTATCATACTTCCTATGCACAGGCATATTATAAGCAAGCAAATTATCAAGGCAAGCAAAAACTAGCATATGCAAGGAAGCGGAAAGAAACAATAGCAATCTCAACATAACGAGAGGTAAATTAGCAACAAGAAAATTTCTACAACCATATTTTCCTCTCTCATAATAATTACATGTAGGATAATAAGCAAATTCAACAATATAGCTATCACAAAACATATTCTTAACACAATCCACATGCAAAGTTGACACTCTTCCAAAATGGTGGATCATCATTAACTAAAGTTATGACCTCTCCAAACCCACTTTTATCAAAAATTTCATAAGATTGAACATTCTCCAAATATGTGGGATCTAAAGTTGACACTCTTCCAAACCCACTTTCAATAATATTGCAAACACTATTATCAATCTCATATTCATAATGGGGCTTAAATAAATTTTCAAGATCATAAGAAGAATCACCCCAATCATGATCATTGCAACAAGTAGTAGACATAGCAAAATTAGCATCCCCAAGCTTAGGGTTTTGAATATTATTAGCACAATTGACATTAAAAGAATTTATAATAACATCATTGCAATCATGCTTTTCATCGAAGGAACTATCAAGTGCGGGTGCAATAGCAATGATCTCATGTTTAACATAAGGAACTATAGCAAATTCATCTTCATAAATATTGGCATCATGGCCACAAGAATAGTAAGCATCATGTTCATCAAGGGATATTTCAATCAAATCATCAGAATCATAATTATCTATAGATTCATGCATATCATTATTTTCTTCCAAAGCAACGGTCATTCTCTCAATAATTCCTTTGACATAGACATTATGAGCATAGTTTTCATAGCAATATTTAAGTATGTCAAAATTTTCAGATTCGTAGAGAGTAATATCATATTTTTCAATCAAAGAAGCAACTTCATAAGCACCCTTAAAAGCAACAATTCTTCAATTCGTTCGATATCATAGTAATTATAAACACCCTTTGCATAAGAATATAAGATTTCATTATCACTAAACTCACATAGGTAGGGAAGGTGTTTTGTAGGGTTCTTAGAGCAACAAGTAAAATCATAATTTCACAAAGATTCCAAGCATAACACAGCAATCTGTTTATTTGATCCCATAAGAGTCGCCCCTTTTCAGACAAACGGTGATGCACAAAATGAGCATGCTCATCTAAAGATTTCCCATCAACTAGGCTAGTTGGGGTTTCAACACGAGCGCATAATGATCGAAGATGATCCAAGTAGAACGCTTTAAGTGGATCCATATCAATAGATTTTTAGCAAGCAAAGATGCAAGCAAATAGAGGGCACATGGAAACACAAACAAAAAGACATATGGGAAGAAGGCGAAGAAAAGGCAAAGTTGAAGTGGGGGAGAGGAAAATGAGAGGCAAATGGCAAATAATGTAATGCCAGGGATAAGAGTTTGTGATGGGTACTTGGTATGTCTTGACTTGTGCGTAGACTCCCCGGCAACGGCACCAAAATTCCTTCTTGCTACCTCTTGAGCATGTGTTGGTTTTTCCCTTGAAGAGGAAAGGGTGATGCAGCAAAGTAGCATAAGTATTTCCCTCAGTTTTTGAGAACCAAGGTATCAATCCAGTAGGAGGCCACGCGCAAGTCCCTCGTACCTACACAAACAAATAAGAACATTGCAACCAACGCGATAAACGGGTTGTCAATCCCTTCACGGCCACTTGCAAAAGTGAGATCTGATAGAGATGATAAGATAATATTTTTGGTACTCTTATGATAAAGGATGAAAAGTAAAGACTGCAAAAGAAACGGCGCCAGAAATAGCTAGTTGTCAGGAGATTAATATGATGGAGAATAGACCCGGGGCCATAGGTTTCACTAGTGGCTTCTCTCAAGATAGCATAAGTATTACGGTGGGTGAACAAATTACTGTCGAGCAAATGATAGAAAAGTGCATAATTATGAGAATATCTAGGCATGATCATGTATATTGGCATCACGTCCGCAACAAGTAGACCGACTCCTGCCTGCATCTACTACTATTACTCCACACATCGACCGCTATCCAACATGCATCTAGAGTATTAAGTTCATAAGAACAGAGTAAAGCATTAGGCAAGATGACATGATGTAGAGGGATAAACTCAAGCAATATGATATAAACCCCATCTTTTTATCCTCGATGGCAACAATACAATACGCGTCGTTTCCCCTACTGTCACTGGGATCGAGCACCGCGTGATTGAACCCAAAGCTAAGCACTTGTCCCATTGCAAGAAAGATCAATCTAGTAGGACAAACCAAACTGATAATTCGAAGAGACTTGCAAAGATAACCAATCATACATCTAAGAATTCAGAGAAGATTCAAATATTGTTCATAGATAATCTTGATCATAAACCCACAATTCATCGGATCTCGACAAACACACCGCAAAAAGAGTTACATCGAATAGATCTCCAAGAAGATCGAGGAGAACTTTGTATTGAGATCCAAAGAGAGAGAAGAAGCCATCTAGCTAATAACCATGGACCCGAAGGTCTGAGGTAAACTACTCACACATCATCGAAGAGGCTATGGTGTTGATGTAGAAGCCCTCCATGATCGATGTCCCCCTCCGGCGGAGCGCCGGAAAAGGCCCCAAGATGGGATCTCACGGATACAGAAGGTTTCAGCAGTGGAAATAGGTTTTCATGGTGCTCCTGGATGGTTTCGGGGTACGTAGGTATATATAGGAGGAAGAAGTAGGTCGGTGGAGCCACGAGGGGCCCACGAGGGTGGAGGGCGCACCCAGGGGGTAGGCGCGCCCCCCTACCTCGTGGCCTCCTCGTTGATTGCTTGTCGTCCACTCCAAGTCCTCTAGAGCACGTTTGTTCCAAAAATCACGCTCCCGAAGGTTTCATTCCGTTTGATATTCCTTTTCTGCGAAACACTGAAATAGGCAAAAAAAACAGCAATTTGCATTGGGCCTTGGGTTAATAGGTTAGTCCCAAAAATAATATAAAAGTGTATAATAAAGCCCATTAAACATCCAAAACAGAATATATAGTAGCATGGAGCAATCAAAAACTATAGATACGTTGGAGACGTATCAAGCATCCCCAAGCTTAATTCCTTCTCATCCTCGAGTAGGTAAATGATAAAAAACAGAATTTTTGATGTCGAATGCTACTTAGCATATTCTTCAATGTAATTTTATTTATTGTGGCATGAATGTTCAGAGCCGAAAGATTCAAGATAAAAGTTTAATATTGACATAAAAATAATAATACTTCAAGCATACTAACTAAGCAATTATGTCTTCTCAAAATAACATGGCCAAAGAAAGTTCATCCCTACAAAATCATATATTTTGGTCATGCTCCACTTTCGTCACACAAGAATGCTCTCATCATGCACAACCCCTATGACAAGCCAAGCAATTGTTTCATACTTTAGTAATTTCAAACTTTTTTCAACTTTCACGTAATACATGAGCGTGAGCCATGGACACAGCACTATGGGTGGAATGGAATATAATAATGGGGGTTGTGTGGAGAATACAAAAAGGGAGAAAGTCTCACACTGACGCGGCTAATCAATGGGCTAGGAGATGCCCATCGATTAAAAGTATGTCCGAATCATGTTAGCAGTTGCCGTATTTTACGAAATCTGGCAAATGGATGTCAAAACTACAAGAAATATGTCAACTTGTGACCTTGACTATTGGTCACTGAAAGGTCATTGATTTTCATTTGCGACCTTTTTGTGACCAAAAACAGAAGGTTTGTGAGAAGGTCGTAGACGTTTACGACCAAAATATGCCTACTGTTTTATTTTGGTCACTAGCAGCCTCCCCGGGCCACGTAGGCATCCGACGTGGCAATCTGATGTGGCACAAGAATCAGCCCGGTCCAATTCAATTTTCTACATGGGCCTAGCCCAACAATTCGGCCTTTTTAATGTATTTTTTTCCTGTGCTTTTATTAGCTACATGGGTCTGACCCAGTAATTCCGCCCATGTATTATTTTTTAAGCAAGCCCTTTTAATATATGTATTTTATGTTAATTTCGGTTAGCTACATGGGCCAGGCCTACAATTTGGCCTTTTTTAATTTTCTAGCGCACAACATTTTGCAGTCCATTTATTTTTTATTTCCAGCTTTTTTTTCCCAGCTCCAGTTTACAGATGGGTCCCAAATGTCAGATTTTAACAGCTTATTAATAAGCAATATATATATATATATATATATATATATATATATATATCAAACAAATGTAAGAGAGAAAGCATACGAAATCTTCAAATAACAGCTAAAATAAGTTTATTACAATATGCTATCTGAATGTAACACATGAAACTACATACACTCATTCACATCACAACAACCAGTTTCCATACACTCATTCACATCACATCAACCAGTTTAACCATCGAATCTTGCATACCCAGGAACTTCAAACTTCACCAGATCCACACAATCATAAATATTGGGATCTACAAATAGACCGCTCTGGCAGTACAAAAGCTAGCTACTCTTGGATACCACAGAACATGCTCTTGAACATGGGTAGAAGTCCTCAACGGAGTTCTACCAACAACACAAGTTCCATTCACCTACAAGAACAGAATGGAATATCAAGTACTTGCATTCTTCAAGAAGATTACAACCAACATATATATGTAGAAGGACATCAGGAAAGCTGGTGGAGCAAAATCAAACAACAGATAAATCAAGTAAACAGACCATTTGGAAAAAAATACTACCAGGCTTGAACATGAGCATAGAAAAGAAAACATGATTTCAGTGAAATTAAAACTGCCAATGAAAGCTGAATAACAGTGCAGCTGATTAGCTCCTAGTATGGAGGAATATCACAAAATTAAACAAGATGGTCGTGCAAGTTTCTATACAAGTATTCATGATTACAGTTTGTTATCATCGTCTAAATTCTCCAACATGCACAAAATTAATTAATATATCTGAATGTGCTATCAATGAAGCAAATTCTAAAAGATACATGGACAGGGCTTAATTAGCCAACCATGTCATTCTATAAACACACAGCAAACTCAATGATAACGTGTATAGTTATTACCATAATCATAATCGACAAATAAGCGACAAATCATAATCGGAGAAGGCTGTAAGAAACAGATATCTTATTCAGAGCCACACAAATTTGCACAGGCTTGTTCAAATTTTGTTTTGTTATTGCATGTATCTTATACGAAGATGAACAACACAGAGCATCATCCGTGTAACAACCATGAATTCATCCGCTAGCTACAGAATAAGAACAATGCAATGTTGTGGATCTATCCGGTGAGTGGTGACCCCTGCCATCTAGCCATGCTAAACAGTCTGAGTTTAGCAATTGAATCTGATCAGACGTTACAAAGTTTTTTTCTATACTAGGTCGAACACTGTAATTCACTGACATGTACTACTCACAAACAACTCCATCAGTAAAAATCATCAGGCCAAGAAAAGAAAAGAATAGAACAGAACATGTCACGGGGTGGGTGGGACTGTGGGAGGGAGGGCCGGGCCGCGTTAGTTACCTGGGTGACGAGGAGGGAGCTGAGGAAGCCGGCGAGGAAGAAGAGGGAGCAGGAGAGGAGCACCACGGGGAGCCGCAGCCGCGTCCGCATCAGCCCGCCGCCGCTCCGGCATGGACGTGCTTCAGCTTGGGGCAAGACCTCTTGGTCGCCCTAAGAGCAGAGGAGCAAACCCCTCCTGCTCGAGCAGAGCACAGCTCAAGAACCCACCTCCTGCATCTCAGGTTGGTTCTCCAAAACCCACCACGTGCAGTAAGATCCATGGGTGTCCTGCAGCACAGCAGAACATGAAGAATAGAGCAACATATACTGCGGTCAGTGTTCATCCATGGCTGCCAGATTGGATCGAATCAAAGAGAGAAAGGAAAGGGAAGGGCTACCTTGAGGATCAAATCTAATCAGCACCGCCGCCTTGAGCTGCTACTGCTGCTGAGCGTCATCCTCCTCCCCTGCATGGCTGCATCTGCTGTGGTCGCTGTTGCTTCTTGTCCTTGTGCTGAATGGAAGAAGATGTTGTTGCCGCTGCTTGTCCTTGTGTTGGGACCCTGAGGAATACTTGGCGTCAGGGACTGCTTGCTCCTCTCCTTTCCTCGTTCGTGGAGGTTGCCTACAGGCCCAGATCGAACAATTTAGCAAAGGGGGAAACGTTGGAATCAGAGATTGAACAATTGAGCAATGTTCAAAGAGATTCAGCAATGTTCAGAGATTGAATCAGAGATTGAACAATTGAGCAAAGGGGGAAACGTTGGAATCAGAGATTGAACAATTGAGCAAAGGGCGACTTTGACATCCGTGTTCATATGCTGAAGGAGCTTGACGAGGACACCAGGCACCAACGACGCCTTTGATGCAACTCCTTAAGTGCATTACTCTGCAATGTTCAAAGAGATTCAGCAGTTAGATAAATCACATGAGTGTCTAAAGAATCAGAACCAAGCTAAGTTAGTTATCAGTTCACTGCTAGCTAACCTGGCCGGCTGCCCCTGTTCAAAAGTGACAACCATGAACCCGGTTACAGTAATGGCTGCAGGGAAACCTGGGTCACAAGGAACTTAAAGAAGGAACCTCACAATAGCAAGACCGGCTGCATTTCCTAATATAACCGGTGAACCACAATAACAAATGGATCAGCTATTGTTCCTTACTGTTGGAAACCATCAGCTATTTTGCTCCAGAGTGTTATGTCAGAACTATCAACAAGACAACGACTCGAGGAAAACAGCATGATGATATTCTAGAGCACAAAGTATATGTACAAGTATATATACAAGGATTCTAAGACCACAGCATTGGCAATAGGAAGCATGATGATATACTAGACGACGACTCGAAGAAAACAACATGATGATATTCTAGCGCACAGAGTATATATACAATATATATATATACAAGTATTATAACACCACAGCGTTGACAGTAGGAAGCTTAGGTAGAGACGAGTCCGCCAGTAGCGGTCAATGATGTTCATAAAATAAACTGTGGTGAGCAGGCTCACGTCCTCGCGGCAGGACGAGCCCCTCGCGGAGATGATCTCCTGCAGAAGCACCAGCTCAACAAGTCAGCGGGCTCGGACCCGTAGCACCGCCCCCAATCGCCAGTCGATTTTGCCACGACCCGGAGGAGGAAAAGCCCTAGAGCGAATGAGGGGAGGGAGAGGCGGGAATGGGGCCTCTTACCAGGAGGCAGGAGCAGAACCCGGGGCAGGGCTCGCACTGCGCGAGGCCCGACTATGCGGGGTGCCGCGTCGCCTCGTCAGGGCTGAGCGGGTTGGTGAGAACCGCGTGCTGGCACGTTACCAACGGAGAGGGCCACCGCCTCCATGGCCGTTTTGGTAGAAAACGCCCACCATCTTCCCCAGATTCATCCCCGCGACGGCGCGCGCTGGGCCTGGGCATTGGGTCGATGGGATCGAGGCGTGCGGGCGGAGAGGCGTGCGGGCGCGTGCGTGCGGGTACAACGAGAGTTGTAGGCGTGTTGTGATGGCGAACGAGGGGGAGGAGGGGGCGGCGGCGGAGGGACTAGATCTGGATCGGAGAGAGGGAGAGAGAGGGGGGCAGCGAACGAAGCCCTCGCCGGATCTCGCCGAACAGGAGGGAGGAGCGGAGCGTGGGGGTCCTGTTGGTGTGCTGGGCGCCGTCGATTCCCGCCTGAGGTCGCCGGGATCGGGCGATGGAGGTGGCAGCGGTAGGGAGGAGCTGATAGCTAGGGTTCGCGCAAGAGCGAGAGAGGCGGGCTGGATCGATGGACGGATGGGGTTCGCGCGAGAGAGAAGGGTTGGGTGGGGTTCGCGAGAGAGGGGGGGTTTGCTGCCGTCGGATGGGATGGATCGATGGACGGATGAATGGACTGATGTTTGCCAGGTCATCGATCCAAGCCACTAGTGATTCCACCAATCAGAATTAAGCTTCGGTAGTTTTGTTTTTTATTTTATTTCTCTTATAATTTTCACCCTCTAATTCAGGGTAAACATTCAACATATTAACCACTTATAGTTTGCTAAAATGAACCAATAGTGTGCACATGTGTGTATCTTGGGATGACAAACAATATTGATTTGGGGGGTTTTCACTTTCATTGCGCAAAAGAGCCATTTTCCATTTTTTTAGTGCCCAAAATAAATTTTTTGTGAAGAATCTAACATATATTTGTTGCAAAATTGGACCAAATCATTTTTCTAAAATATTAGACCATATTCAATGTATAGTTGACCAAATGGTTGGGTGTCAGAAGTTTTGATCCACCTTTCGTGAAAAAGACAAATTTCCGCCGATTCATCTGAAAGCGGGTCAAATTTGAACTGCAACTACCTTATAGTTTGCTCTTTATTTTTTCCAAAAATCATTTAGAGGTAGATAAGTATCTATTTCATTAGAGATATTCCAAAAGATTTGCAAGATTAAACCCCTAGCTACGAACGGTTATGCCCACCATTTTGACCGCATTTTGAAACGGCCATAAAAAATTGAAAAAATCCAAAAATTGAAAAACCTTCGCATTGTGTTATTATATGTGACAAATTTACCAGGAAAAATAATAAACTTGTAATACGGTAATTATTTTAAAAAAGTGTCCTCAGAAATGAGCTATCATGTGTGAAGATTCATGGCTTTCAACCCAAATGCTCAATCTTATGGCCACATTCATGGCATAGTCTGTTCAAATGATATCATATTGTGAATAAGGGTGCATATTAGAATGACAAACAATGTTGCCTAAGGAAGTTTTTGTTTTCTTTGGACGAAAAAATAATTTTTCATTTTTCAAGTGCTCAAAATGAGTTTTTTTGTGAAGGACCTCCCAAATAATTGTTGCAAAATTGGACCAAATCAATTTTATAAAATACTAGGCCATGTTTAATGCACAATTGACCAAATGGTCGGGTGTAAAAAGTTTTGATCCACCTCTCGTGAAAAAGACAAATTTTCGCTGATTCAGCTAGAAGCGGGTCAAATTTGAACTGTAGCTGCCTTGTAGTTTGCTCTTTATTTTTTCCAAAAATCATTTCTAGGTACATAAGTATCTATTTAATCAGAGAAACACCAAAAAAATTCCAAGATTCAACCACTAGCTAGGAATGGTCATTTCCACCGTCTTGACCGCATTTTGAAATGGGCATAAAAAATTCAAAAAAATCGAAAAATTGGGAAACCTTCGCATTGTGTCATTATATGTGGCCAAGTTCCCAGGAAAAATAACAAACTTGTAATACGGTAATTATTTTAAAAAAAGTGTTCTCAGAAATGAGCTATCATGTGTGGAGATCAATGGCTTTCAAGCCAAATGACCAATCTTATGGCCACATTCATGGCATAGTTTGTTCAAATGATCTCATATCGTGCACATGGGTGCATATTGGAATGGCAAACAATGTTGCCTAAGGAAACTTTCATTTTCTCTGGACGAAAAAATCATTTTCCATTTTTTCGAGTGCCCAAAATGAGTTTTTTTATGAAGGACCTACCATATATTTGTTGTAAAATTGGACCTAGTCAATTTCATAAAATACTAGGCCATATACAATGCACAACTGACAAAATGGTTGGGTATCAAAAGTTTTGATCCACCTCTGGTGAAAAAGACAAATTCCCGCCGATTCAGCTGGAAGCGGGACAAATTTGAATTTTAGGTGCCTCATAGTTTGCTCTTTATTTTTTCCAAAAATCATTTCTAGTTACATAAGTACCTGTTTAATCATAAATACATGGTTTTGTGGCGATACGTCGAGGTTTGGACGGTGGCCGAGGGCCCCACCTCTAGAGCACGTAAACTCGCATGCCCGCCGCGTGGTCACCGCGTGACCGTGGCGTTGCCATATGTTCTGGGAGGCCTAGGCATGTCTAGTGGGTTGGGCATTCCCCAGGTAGGTGCTAGGAAGAAAATAACGACATAAGATTCTCACGAGGAGACCGATCGATGCTCAAACATGAATAAGCAGCCAAGTGTTTGATTAGCGGTACGGGAAATGCACATGGCTAATGGGCGTGAGTTTTGGCTGAGGATGATCAGTTACTAAGAAGACCGTCTTCACAAATTTTCAGCTCAAAAGAAGGAGTCTAGGTGGTACTTGCTTTGCAAAGTACCACACTGGACATAAATACGAATGTTGAAGCTGGGCTCAAAATAATGAATGGATTGAGCTTTGCAAAGTACCACACTTGCCCGGGCTCGCTAGCTCGTCGACACACAACGATTGATTGGATTAAAAAGGGCTAAACCTATTCGGTTAGCTTGCTTACCCGGGCAAAACGAATCTGGGCCTCCGTTTCCCAAAGGTTAACAGCCCAAGACAACCGTACGAGAGTTTGCAGCCTAGCCAACAGTTCAGGACGCGAGGGAACACACATATCGACGTACGATACGATACAATATGATGGACGGATCGAGCGCTCAACTCCCTGTCTCTTCGTTTCTCAGCGGCGAGCGCAGGGACTGGTCTACACCGCGACAGTTTTTATTAATAAAGGGAAGAAATATTTCACCGTTTTCAGTTTGGTTAACCACAAACTGAATATTTGATACTTCGATACATGTACTACCATGCAAGTAATTCCATACTATGAACTTGTTACTTGTTGTAGTTCATTTTCATATTTACTCGTGTAAAACTAACTATAAATTTTATCTTTAAATTGGACCACTACATTTTCAAATATACAAGTTTAACATATTCAAATACATGGTCAACATTTTTCTATACAGATTTAATATTTTCTATTTACACGGTCAACATTTTTCTATACACATTTAGCATTTTTCAAATACAAGTTTAACATTTTTTGTATACATTGTACATTTATTCTATACACACTTAACTTTTTAGAATACAAGTTAAATACGTGGTTAACATTTTCTATACATATTTAAAAATATTAAATGCAAGCTTAACATGTTTTTAATAGACGGTCAACATTTTGTCTATACACAATTAACTTTTTCAAATGCTTGATTAATATTTTTCAAATATCTTTTAACATTTTCTTGAAATTCTTGATTAACATTTTTAAATACATGATCAACATTTATTCAAGATTTGATGTGAACTGATTTCTATAATATATATTAGAATATTTTCAAAAAAAATTTAATAGCTAAGCAAAAAACAAATGTGAAAAACGCAAGGAAAAAAATGAAAAGAAGCACCAAGGTCCATGGTCGCGTCTTGGGTCGGCCCATGGTCGCTAGCAGAAAGAAGCACTGCATTGATTTCATGGTCTAGGCCCAACAGACAACTATCTCTATAAGAAAGTTTCGTGTGGGAAGTTAGCACAATAGACATGGTAGCGTGGTGGTCGGGGACCTCTTGCGGGTTCGAACCCCCGCCCACCCAATTTTTTGAAAAATTCCAGCCACCGTGTTCAGACATAGGTACCGCGGTCCCAGATGTAAGTATGGTGGGTCTCTAGTTGACACAGACCCCACGTGCCAGGTCGGTAGGGTGGGTCCCACACGTCATTCAAAACAGTGGTGCGGGTCCCACTCTATGGGGCAGGCCCCACATGTCAATAGGCTTGTGGGAGGTGTTGGTCCCACGCGTAAGATCAGTGGGTCCCCTCTGTCAAAAAGAAAAAAAAACAAATGCTGATTGTGCATGTAAGTGAGAATGACACCTAAACACCCCATGTAAGTGAGATTGCTGAGGTGTTTGCCAAGTCATGGCAAATCAAATCATCATAGAAATCACGACTATCTCAAATAGTCATAACCAACAAGAAATAGCACTGTAAATCACGTTAAAAAATTTACGACCATTTCGTGTAAGGAAATCACGACCTTTATGACCGAAATGGTCGTTATGGTTTAGGATTTGGAGCCTCTCAGATAGCTTTTGACCAATTGGTCCCAAATGGTCGTAGATTTACGACCAATTCTCTCAGGGTCACTGACAGAAGGTCACAAGTTGACATATTTCTTGTAGTGTGTATTTCTTAATGGATTTCTTAAAGAAGAGTTGTATATGATGCAACCAGAAGGTTTTGTGCAAGCTCCAGCGATCTATCTATGGACCGGTGCAAGCATCTCGGAGTTGGAATATATGCTTTGATAAAGTGATCAAAGCATATGGTTTTATACAGACATGCGGTGAAGCCTATACTTACAAGAAAGTGAGTGGGAGCACTACATCATTCTTGATAAGTATATGTAAATGACATATTGTTGATCAGAAATAATTTAGAATTTTCTGGAAAGCATAAAGGCGTGTTTGAAAGGAGTTTTTCAAAGAAAGACCTCGGTGAAGCTTGATATATTTTCAGTGAGTACATGCCTTGACAAGATTTTGAAGTAGTTCAAAATGGAACAGTCAAAGGAGTTCTTGCCTGTGTTGCAAGGTGTGAAGTTGAGTAAAGACTCAAAACTCGACCACAGCAGAAAATAGAAAGAGAATGAGAAGTCATTCCCTATGCCTCAGTCATAGGTTCTATAAAGTATGCCATGCTGTGTACCAGACCTATTGTGTACCTCACCATAAGTTTGGAAAGAGGGTACAACAGTGATCCAGGAGTGGAGCACTGGACAACGGTCAAAATATCCTTAGTGGAATAAGGAAATGTTTCTCGGTTATAGAGGTGACAAAGAGTTCGTCGTAAAGAGTTACGCCGATGCAAGCTTTGACACCGATCTGGATGACTCTAAGTCTCGATCTAGATACATATCGAAAGTGGGAGCAATTAGTTAGAGTAGCTCCGTGCAAAGCATTGTAGACATAGGAAATTTGCAAAATACATAAGGCTCTGAATGTGGCAGACCCGTTGACTAAATTTCTCTCACAAGCAAAACATGATCACTCTTTGGGTGTTAATCACATAGCGATATGAGCTAGATTATCGACTCTAGTAAACCCTTTGGGTGTTAGTCACATGGAGATGTGAACTATTCACATAAAGATGTGAACTATTGGTGTTAAATCACATGACGATGTGAACTAGATTATTGACTCTAGTGCAAGTGGGAGACTGAAGGAAATATGCCCTAGAGGTAATAATAAAGTTGTTATTTATATTTCCTTATATCATGATAAATCTTTATTATTCATGCTAGAATTGTATTAACCGGAGACTTAGTACATGTGTGAATACATAGACAAACAAAGTGTCACTAGTATGCCTCTACTTGACTAGCTCGTTGAATGAAAGATGGTTAAGTTTCCTAGCCATAGACATAAGTTGTCATTTGATTAATGGGATCACATCATTAGGGAATGATGTGATTGACTTGACCCATCCATTAGCTTAGCACGATGATCGTTTAGTTTGTTGCTATTGCTTTCTTCATGACTTATACATGTTCCTATGACTACGAGATTATGCAACTCCCGAATACCGGAGGAACACTTTGTGTGCTACCAAACGTCACAACGTAATTGGGTGATTATAAAGGTGCTCTATAGGTGTCTCCGATGGTACTTATTGAGTTGGCATAGATCAAGATTAGGATTTGTCACACTGATTGTCGGAGAGGTATCTCTGGACCCTCTCGATAATGCACATCACTATAAGCCTTGCAAGCAATGTGACTAATGAGTTAGTTGCGGGATGATGCATTACGGTACGAGTAAAGAGACTTGCCGGTAACGAGATTGAACTAGGTATTGAGATACGGACGATCGAATCTCGGGCAAGTAACATACCGATGACAAAGGGAACAACGTATGTTGTTATGCGATTTGACCGATAAAGATCTTTGTAGAATATGTAGGAACCAATATGAGCATCCAGGTTGCGCTATTGGTTATTGACCGGAGATGTCTCGGTCATGTCTACATAGTTCTCGAACCCGTAGGGTCCACACGCTTAACGTTCAGTGACGATCGGTAATATGAGTTTATGTGTTTTGATGTACCGAAGGTAGTTCGGAGTCCCAGATATGATCACGGACATGACAAGGAGTCTCGAAATGGTCGAGACATAAAGATAGATATATTGGAATCCTATGTTTGGACATCGAAATTGTTCCGGGTGAAATAGGGATTTTACCGGAGTGCCGGGGGGTTATGGAACCCCCGGGGATTTAATGGCCTTGTTGGGCCCTAGTGGAGAGAGAGACAGAGAGGGGCCGGTCAGGGCAGGGCCGCGCGCCCCTCCCCTTGAGTCCGAATAGGACAAGGAAGGGGGGGCCCTTGCCTTCCCCCTCTCCCACTCCTTCCTTTTCCCTCCTAGTGGGACTAGGAAAGGGGAGTCCTACTCCCACTAGGAGGAGGAGGACTCCTCCTGGCGCACCCTGCTAGGGCCGGCCTGTTGGGGAACGTTGCAGAAAATTAAAATTTTCCTACGGTTTCACCAAGATCCATCTATGAGTTCTACTAAGCAACGAGTCAAGAAAGAGAGTTTGCATCTACATACCACTTGTAGATCGAGTACGGAAGCGTTCGAGGGAGTGGTGATGATGGAGTCGTTCCCAACGTGATTCCGATCACCGATGACCAAGTGCTGAACGGACAGCACCTCCGTGTTCAACACACGTACGGGACGATGGCGTCTCCTCCTTCTTGATCCAGCAAGGATGAAGGAGAGGTTGAGGAAGACAACTCCAATGGCAGCACGATGGCGTGATGCAGATGGAGTGACTGTTCTCCGGCAGGGCTTCGCCAAGCTTACGCGGAGGAGGAGAGGTGTTGGGGAGGGGAGGGGCTGCGCCTTTAATGTTGTGTGCAGCCCTCCCCTCCACCCCTCTATTTATAGGGGAAGGAGGAGGGCGGCCCCTCTAGATGCATCTAGAGGGGGCGGCGGCCAAGGGAGGGGGCTTGCCCCCAAGCAGGGGCGCCCCTTAGGGTTCCCCCTCAACCCTAGGCGCATGGGCCAAGGGGAGGTGCGCCCAGCCCACCAGGGGCTGGCTGCCTCCCACGCAGCCCAAGTGGCCCCGAAAGGTGGCCCCTCCCGTGGTCCTCCGAACCTTTCGGTGGACCCTCCATTATACCGATATGACCAAACTTTTCCGGTGTCCGTTTGATGACTTCCCATATATAAATCTTTACCCCCGGACCATTCCAGAACTCCTCGTGACGTCCGGGATCTCATCCGGGACTCCGAACAACATTCGGTAATCACATACTTGTCTTCCTAATAACCCTAGCGTCACCGAACCTTAAGTGTGTAGACCCTACGGGTTCGGGAGACATGTAGACATGACCGAGACGCTCTCCGGTCAATAACCAACAGCGGGATCTGGATACCCATGTTGGCTCCCACACGCTCATCGATGTTGTCATCGGATGAACCACGATGTCGAGGGTTCAAGCAACCCCGTATGCTATTCCCTTTGTCAGACGGTATGTTACTTGCCCGAGACTCGATCATCGGTATCCCAATACCTCGTTTAGTCTCGTTACGGCAAGTCACTTTACTCGTGCCGTAATGCATGATCCCGTGACCAGACACTTGGTCACTTTGAGCTCATTATGATGATGCACTACCGAGTGGGCCGGTGATACCTCTCCGTCATACGGAGTGACAAATCCTGTCTCGATCCGTGTCAACCCAACAGACACTTTCGGAGATACCTGTAATGCACCTTTATAGTCACCCGCCACGTTGTGACGTTTGGTACACCCAAAGCATTCCTACGGTATCCGGAGTTACACGATCTCACGGTCTAAGGAAGAGATACTTGACATTGGAAAAGCTCTAGCAAAAGCGAACTACACGATCTTTGTGCTATGCTTAGGATTGGGTCTTGTCCATCACGTCATTCTCCTAATGACGTGATCCCGTTGTCAATGACATCGATGTCCATAGTCGGAAACCATGACTATCTGTTGACCAATGAGCTAGTCTACTAGAGGCTTACTAGGGACGTATTGTAGTCTATATATTCACCGTGTATTACGATTTCCGGATAATACGCTTATAGCATGAATAAAGACATTTATCATGAACAAGGAAATATAATAATAATGCTTTTATTATTGCCTCTAGGGCATATTTCCAACAGTCTCCCACTTGCACTAGAGTCAATAATCTAGTTACATTGTGATGAATCGAACACCCATAGAGTTCGGTGTTGATCATGTTTTGCCCATGAGAGAGTTTAGTCAGCGGATCTGCGACATTCAGATCCGTATGCACTTTACAAATTTCTATGTCTCCATCTTGAACATTTTCACGGATGGAGTTGAGCGACGCTTGATGTGCCTGGTCTTCTTGTGAAACCTGGCTCCTTGGCAAGGGCAATAGCTCGGTGTTGTCACAGAAGAGTTTGATCGGCCCCGTCGCATTGGGTATGACTCCTAGGTCGGTGATGAACTCCTTCACCCAAATTGCTTCATCGCTGCCTCCGAGACTGCCATGTACTCCGCTTCACATGTAGATCCCGCCACGACGCTTTGCTTGCAGCTGCACCAGCAGCCATTGCTCCACCATTCAACATATACACGTATCCGGTCTCGTGACTTTGAGTCATCGGATCGTGTCGAAGCTAAGCGTCGGCGTAACCCGCTACGACAAGCTCTTCGTCACCTCCATAAACGCGAAACATGTCCTTTGTCCTTTTCGGTACTTCAGGATATTCTTGACCGCTGTCCGGTGTTCCTTGCGGGATTACTTTGGTACCTTCCTACCAAACTTACGGCAAGGTTTACATCAGGTCCGGTACACAGCATGGCATACATAATAGATCCTATGGCTGAGGCATAGGGGATGACACTCATCTCTTCTTTATCTTTTGTCGTGGTCGGGCATTGAGCTGAGCTCAATTTCACACCTTGCAATACAGGCAAGAACCCTTTCTTGGACTGATCCATTTTGAACTTCTTCAAAATCTTATCA
This sequence comes from Aegilops longissima, assembly GCA_021605205.1. Lineage (NCBI taxonomy): Eukaryota > Viridiplantae > Streptophyta > Magnoliopsida > Poales > Poaceae > Aegilops > Aegilops longissima. Next base: position 747,759,816 of record CM038677.1, read on the forward strand.
AGGTATGTGCTTTGTGAAAGACCTATGAGGCGTCTCGATCTATCTCTATAGATCTTGATGCCTAATATATAAGCAGCTTCTCCAAGGTCCTTCATTGAAAAACACTTGTTCAAGTAGGCCTTAATGTTGTCCAAGAATTCTATATCATTTCCCATCAAAAGTATGTCATCTACATATAATATGAGAAATGCTCTGAGCTCCCACTCACTTTCTTGTAAACGCAGCTTCTCCATAAGTCTGCATAAACCCGAATGCTTTGATCATTTCATCAAAGCGAATGTTCCAACTCCGAGATGCTTGCACCAGCCCATAAATGGATCGCTGGAGCTTGCATACTTTGTCGACATTCTTAGGATCGACAAAACCCTCCGGCTGCATCATATACAGCTCTTCCTTAAGATATTCGTTAAGGAACGCTGTTTTGACGTCCATCTGCCATATCTCATAATCATAGTATGCGGCAATTGCTAACATGATTCGGACGGACTTAAGCTTCGCTACGGAGAGAAAGTCTCATCGTAGTCAATCCCTTGAACTTGCCGATAACCCTTAGCGACAAGTCGAGCTTTATAGATGGTGACATTACCATCGCGTCCGTCTTCTTCTTAAAGATCCATTTGTTTTCTATCGCTCGCCGATCATCGGGCAAGTCAGTCAAAGTCCACACTTTGTTTTCATACATGGATTCTATCTCGGACTTCATGGCTTCTAGCCATTTGTTGGAATCTGGGCCCGCCATCGCTTCTTCATAGTTCGAAGGTTCTTTGTTGTCTAACAACATGATTTCCGTGACAGGGTTGCCGTACCACTCACGGTGCCGAGCGTGTCCTTGTGGACCTCGAGGTTCAAGAGCAACTTGATCCAAGTACCTTGATCATCATCATGAATTTCCTCTTGGTTGGTGTAGGCATCACAGAACATTTTCTGAGCAGCACTACTATCCTGTTCAAGAGGTAGTACTTCATCGAGTTCTACTTTCCTCCCACTTACTTCTTTTGAGAGAAACTCTTTTCCGAAAGGTTCCGTTCTTGGCAACAAAGATCTTGCCCTCGGATCTTAAGTAGAAGGTATACCCAATGGTTTCTTTAGGGTATCCTATGAAGACGCATTTTCCGACTTGGGTTCGAGCTTTTCAGGTTGAAGTTTCTTGACATAAGCATCGCATCCCCAAACTTTTAGAAACGACAGCTTAGGTTTCTTCCCAAACCATAATTCATACGGTGTCGTCTCAACGGACTTAGACGGTGCCCTATTTAAAGTGAATGTAGCTGTCTCTAGAGCGTATCCCCAAAATGATAGCGGTAAATCGGTAAGAGACATCATAGATCGCACCATATCCAATAGAGTGCGACACGACGTTCGGACACACCATTACGCTGAGGTGTTCCAGGCGGCGTGAGTTGTGAAACGATTCCACATTTTCTTAAGTGTGTAGCAAATTCGTGACTTAAATATTCTCCTCCATGATCTGATCGTAAGAACTTTATCTTTCGGTCATGTTGATTCTCTACTTCATTCTGAAATTCCTTGAACCTTTCAAAGGTCTCAGACTTGTGTTTCATCAAGTAGACATACCCATATCTACTTAAGTCATCTGTGAGAGTGAGAACATAACGATATCCTCCGCGAGCCTCAACGCTCATTGGACCGCACACATCGGTATGTATGATTTCCAACAAGTTGGTTGCTCGCTCCATTGTTCCAGAGAACGGAGTCTTGGTCATCTTGCCCATGAGGCATGGTTCGCATGTGTCAAATGATTCATAATCAAGAGACTCCAAAAGTCCATCGGCATGGAGCTTCTTCATGCGCTTTACACCAATGTGACCAAGGCGGCAGTGCCACAAGTATGTGGGACTATCGTTATCAACTTTACATCTTTTGGTATTCACGCTATGAACATGTGTAACATTACGCTCGAGATTCATTAAGAATAAACCATTGACCATCGGAGCATGACCATAAAACATATCTCTCATATAAATAGAACAACCATTATTCTCGGATTTAAATGAGTAGCCATCCCGTATTAAACGAGATCCAGATACAATATTCATGCTCAAACTTGGCACCAAATAACAATTATTAAGGTTTATAACTAATCCCGTAGGTAAATGAAGAGGTAGCGTGCCGACGGCGATCACATCGACTCTGGAACCATTCCCGACGCGCATCGTCACCTCGTCCTTCGCCAGTCTCCGCTTATTCCGCAGCTCTGCTGTGAGTTACAAATATGAGCAATGGCACGGTATCAAATACCCAGGAGTTACTACGAGTACTGGTAAGGTACACATCAATTACATGTATATCAAATATACCTTTGGTGTTGCCGGCCTTCTTGTCCGCTAAGTATTTGGGGCAGTTCCGCTTCCAGTGACCCTTCCCCTTGCAATAAAAGCACTCAGTCTCAGGCTTGGGTCCATTCTTTGACTTCTTCCGGCAACTTGCTTGCGGGGGCGGCAACCTCCTTGCCGTCCTTCTTGAAGTTCTTCTTGCCCTTACCCTTCTTGAACTTAGTGGTCTTATTGACCATCAACACTTGATGTTCTTTCTTGATTTCAACCTCGGCTGACTTCAACATAGAGAACACTTCAGAATGGTCTTTACCATCCCCGCATATTGTAGTTCATCACAAAGCTCTTGTAGCTTGGTGGGAGCGATCGGAGGATTCTGTCAATGACCGCCTCATCGTGGAGGTTAATATTCAGCTGGGTCATACGGTTGTGCAACCTGGACATCTTGAGAATGTGTTCACCGACGTAACTATTTTCCTCCATCTTACAACTATAGAACTTGTCGGAGATGTCATATCTCTCGACCCGGGCGTGAGCTTGGAAAACCAGTTTCAGCTCCTCGAACATCTCATATGCTCCGTGATGCTCAAAACGCTTTTGCAGCCCCGGTTCTAAGCTGTAAAGCCTGCCGACCGAACGAGGGAGTAATCATCAGTACGTCTGCCAAACGTTCAAATCGTCTTGCAGTGCTGGGAGAGCAGGTGGGTCACCTAACGGTGCTTCTAGGACATATGCCTTCTTGGCAGCTATGAGGATGATCCTCAGGTTCCGGACCCAGTCCGTATAGTTGCTGCCATCATCTTTCAGCTTGGTTTTCTCTAGGAACGCGTTGAAGTTCATGTTGACATGAGCGTTGGCCATTTGATCTACAAGACATATCATTCAAAAGTTTTTAGACTAAGTTCATGATAATCAAGTTCATCTAATCAAATTATTTCAATGAACTCCCACTCAGATTAGACATCCCTCTAGTCATCTAAGTGTTACACGATCCGAGTCGACTAGGCCGTGTCCGATCATCACGTGAGACAGACTAGTCATCGTCGGTGAACATTCTCATGTTGATCGTATCTTCTATACGACTCGTGTTCGACCTTTCGGTCTCCGTGTTCCGAGGCCATGTCAGTACATGCTAGGCTCGTCAAGTTTAACCCTAAGTGTTTTGCGTGTGTAAATCTGTCTTACACCCGTTGTATGTGAACGTAAGAATCCATCACACCCGATCATCACGTGGTGCTTAGAAGCGACGAACTTTAGCAACGGTGCACAGTTAGGGGAGAACACTTCTTGAAATTGTTGTAAGGGATCATCTTATTTACTACCGTCGTTCTAAGTAAACAAGATGTATAAACATAATAAACATCACATGCAATTATATAGTAGTGACATGATATGGCCAATATCATAAAACTCCATTGATCTCCATCTTGGGGCTCCATGATCATCTTGTCACGGCATGGCACCATGATCTCCATCATCATGATCTCCATCATCGTGCCTCCATGAAGTTGTCACGCCAACGACTACTTCTACTACTATGGCTAAACGCGTTTTAGCAATAAAGTAAAGTAGGTTACATGGCTTTCTTCAATGACTCGCAGGTCATACAAAAATAAAGACAACTCCTATGGCTCCTGCCGTTGTCATACTCATCGACATGCAAGTCGTGATTCCTATTACGAACATGATCTCATACATCACAATATGTCATTCATCATTCATCACAACTTGGCCATATCACATCACATGACAATTGCTGCAAAAACAAGTTAGGCGTCCTCTAATTGTTGTTGCATCTTTTACGTGGCTGCAATTGGGTTCTAGCAAGAACGTTTTCTTACCTACGAATAACCACAACGTGATCTTGTCAACTTCTATTTACCCTTCATAAGGACCCTTTTCATCGAATCCGCTCCAACTAAAGTAGGAGAGCAGACACCCGCCAGCCACCTTATGCAACTAGTGCATGTTAGTCGGTGGAACCGGTCTCACGAAGCGTCGTGTAAGGTTGGTCCGGCCGCTTCATCCCACAATACCGCGGAAGCAAGATAAGATTAGTAACGGCAAGTAAGTTGACAAGATCCACGCCCACAACTATATTGTGTTCTACTCGTGCAATAGAGAACTACGCATAGACCTAGCTCGATACCCTTTGTTGGGGAGCGTTGCAGAAAATTAAAATTTTCCTACGGTTTCACCAAGATCCATCTATGAGTTCTACTAAGCAACGAGTCAAGAAAGAGAGTTTGCATCTACATACCACTTGTAGATCGAGTACGGAAGCGTTCGAGGGAGTGGTGATGATGGAGTCGTTCCCAACGTGATTCCAATCACCGATGACCAAGTGCTGAACGGACAGCACCTCCGTGTTCAACACACGTACGGGACGATGGCGTCTCCTCCGTCTTGATCCAGCAAGGATGAAGGAGAGGTTGAGGAAGACAACTCCAATGGCAGCACGACGGCGTGATGCAGATGGAGTGACTGTTCTCCGGCAGGGCTTCGCCAAGCTTACGCGGAGGAGGAGAGGTGTTGGGGAGGGGAGGGGCTGCGCCTTTAATGTTGTGTGCAGCCCTCCCCTCCACCCCTCTATTTATAGGGGAAGGGAGGAGGGGGCCGGCCCCCTCTAGATGCATCTAGAGGGGGGCGGCCAAGGAGGGCTTGCCCCCAAGCAAGGGCGCCCCTTAGGGTTCCCCCTCAACCCTAGGCGCATGGGCCAAGGGAGGGTGCGCCCAGCCCACCAGGGGCTGGCTGCCTCCCACGCAGCCCAAGTGGCCCCGAAGGGTGGCCCCTCCGGTGGTCCTCGAGAACCTTTCGGTGGACCCTCCATTATACCGATATGACCGAAACTTTTCCGGTGTCCGTTTGATGACTTCCCATATATAAATCTTTACCCCCGGACCATTCCGGAACTCCTCGTGACGTCCGGGATCTCATCCGGGACTCCGAACAACATTCGGTAATCACATACTTGTCTTCCTAATAACCCTAGCGTCACCGAACCTTAAGTGTGTAGACCCTACGGGTTCGGGAGACATGTAGACATGACCGAGACGCTCTTCGGTCAATAACCAACAGCGGGATCTGGATACCCATGTTGGCTCCCACACGCTCCTCGATGTTGTCATCGGATGAACCACGATGTCGAGGTTCAAGCAACCCGTATGCTATTCTCTTTGTCGACGGTATGTTACTTGCCCGAGACTTCGATCGTCGGTATCCCAATACCTCGTTTAGTCTCGTTACGGCAAGTCACTTTACTCGTACCGTAATGCATGATCCGTGACCGGACACTTGGTCACTTTGAGCTCATTATGATGATGCACTACCGAGTGGGCCCGGTGATACCTCTCCGTCATACGGAGTGACAAATCCTGTCTCGATCCGTGTCAACCCGCAGACACTTTCGGAGATACCTGTAATGCACCTTTATAGTCACCCGATTACGTCGTGGACGTTTGGTACACCCAAAGCATTCCTACGGTATCCGGAGTTACACGATCTCACGGTCTAAGGAAGAGATACTTGACATTGGAAAAGCTCTAGCAAAACGAACTACGATCTTTGTGCTATGCTTAGGATTGGGTCTTGTCCATCACGTCATTCTCCTAATGACGTGATCCCGTTGTCAATGACATCTGATGTCCATAGTCAGGAAACCATGACTATCTGTTGACCAACGAGCTAGTCTACTAGAGGCTTACTAGGGACGTATTGTAGTCTATATATTCACACGTGTATTACGATTTCCGGATAATACAGTTATAGCATGAATAAAGACATTTATCATGAACAAGGAAATATAATAATAATGCTTTTATTATTGCCTCTAGGGCATATTTCCAACACGGCCGGCCTCCCCCCTTGCTCCTTTATATACGGGGGCGGGAGGGCACCCCTAGACACACAAGTTGATCAGTTGATCTTTTAGCCGTGTGCGGTGCCCCCCTCCACCATATTCCACCTCGGTCATATCGTAGCAGTGCTTGGGCGAAGCCCTGCGTCGGTAGCATCATCATCACCGTCATCACGCCATCGTGCTGACAGAACTCTCCCTCAAAGCTCTGCTGGATCGGAGTTCGTGGGACGTCACCGAGCTGAACATGTGCTAAACTCGGAGGTGCCGTACGTTCGGTACTTGGATCGGTCGGATCGTGAAGACGTACGACTACATCAACCGCGTTGTCATAACGCTTTCGCTTACGGTCTACGAGGGTACGTGGGTGATACTCTCCCCTCTCCTTGCTATGCATCACCATGATCTTGCATATGCGTAGGATTTTTTATGAAATTACTGCGTTCCCCAACATGAACAGTAAAATAAAAAAATAAAAAATATTCAAAAAATTCTGAAATTATTTTGTAACATACTTTCATAAATGTTTGTTGTGCATGCAAAATTTTATGGCGAAATCGCATTGGTGGAAGGCATGCCAAAAAACAAAATCAGAGCTCCAAAATGCTTTTGTAAGTAACATTTTTAAAGCATCAATTTTGTTTTTTTACCATGCCTTTCACCAATGTGATTTTGCGATGAAATTTTCTGTGCACAACAAACATTTATGGAAGTATGCCACAATAAAATTTCAGAATTTTTTAAATTATTTTTAAATTCATTTGATGTTACTGTTCACACCAAGAACATTTGCTCTGGGTGTAGACACTCCATGCCCAAACGATGAGTGAAACTGCTACGTGTATGATACACATGTGCCCAAACTTCAGGACATGAAAATCCAGCGGCTCGTGATCTTTTCGATCATACGCATGTCCGGCTAGATTTAGTCATCATGTATGAGTCCTTCAAATTTAATCATTTTTTAACACAGGCTAGATTTAATCATCATGTATGAGTCGTTTGAATTTAATCATTTTTTAATACAATACAGACACAAACGCCCATACATACATGCATACACTCACCCAGGGCCGAGCCGGCAAAATCGAAGGCCCTATGCAGCAATCTAAAATGGGCCCTATCTCACTAAAAAGCACTACGTAAATATATAACTTTTATAATATAAAGATCACAATATTTTATATATCAATTGAGAAAAAACAAGAATCATACCTATTTTTTGTTTCTTCAAACGCTTTTGGTAGCCAACTCATGTTGTTTAAATGAAGACATGACTTGGCACTTGGATCTTGCAATACTTAACGTCTAATAGATGAAAAGAATAAAACTAACTACAAGACTTTAGTACGACTAAACAAAGCCAAGGGATCACAGGATCACCGATTACACGAAGACGCTTAAAAATTCGAGGAAAGATGGCCTGGACTTTCCTCGCCTTCGGAGTTCAGAGTTCAGATGAATCAGGTCCTCTCTGCGGGCTGTTGTTCGGCCGGCGTGGCCCTCCTGTGTCCTGTGTCCTGAGTCCTGACTGCTGAAAAGGATCTAGCACGTTGGATTGGAACTGCTCGACCGTGGATTCAAAACCAAGGAAACATGACTTGAGAGGAATCAGGAGCCCTAACCTGCTGCTTCGAGCGATGGCCGCCAGCGCCAGACGAAGAGGAGAAGGAACACCTCGTCTCGATCGAATCTAATGATGGATGAGGCGTTTACTCCGTGGCCCGATCGGGGCTACTTCATGTGCGGCAATAGAGGCCCATATCGAAGACTGAAGTCTGAAGTAGTTTCAAAAGAAAACTGAAGTCTGAAGAGGCCCATCTATACAGAGAAGTACTGCATAAATTTTTTGGGGCCCTTGAAAACGGGGGCCCTCTGCAGGCGCACAGGTCGCACCCCCTTGGGTTCGGGCCTGCACTCACCACAATGAATGCACACACGCACACCCTATCTTAATTTAATCATTTTTTTTAACACAGTAAAGACACAAGCACTCATACATATACGCGTACACTCATCCCTATGAACACACACGCACATCCTACCCCTATGAGCACCTTCGAGAGAGACTGAGCCGACATATCGCTGAAAGCGCATTGCCGGAAATTTTAAAATAAATTTAGGAATAATGCGAGAACCAGGACTTGAACCTTGGTGGGCTGGGGATACCACTGTCCCTCTAACTATCCAACCACAAGTTGGTTCACGAATTTAATCATTTGAATCAATACACAATGGTGAAGAAACCCTACTACAAACCAAAAAAAGACATCCAAGTAAATAGTGTAAACTCCATTAACTCAAAGCATATACTCGAAAAGGCCACCTCAAAACAAGAATCACCCGATACCACCGACCAGGAACAAATAAGCGTATCCTTGGGGAACCATCGAACGCCAATGCTTCGAACACATCAAGATGTTGCCGAAGAGGGTCGCCATGCCCTCTCGTTCTGGGCCATAGAGCATCGATCATGTTCGCGGACAACAAGGACCAAGAACCGTGACCACAAGGTCACATGCAAAATGTAGGAGCAAACAAGACCACTCCATGCTCTAGACCAGGACACTTCATGCTATGGATAGAGCCTGCCCTCTGAGATCCATGAAGACGCCCCAAGAGGGTAACAATGTAATCCGCCACCATCGTCAAGCCTGAAAGAATGAACTAGCTAGGGCTTCCACCAGGAGCATTGATAGGGGGAGGGGACCCACACAATGATGCCCCAAGAGGGAAGCAACATCCACGAGCCTTGTTGGTGACGGTGCCAGAGCACGAACTTTTAATTGAAGCCTCAACGGCGTCACGCGAGGTACCAACTTCACTAGTCCAGCCAAAAGAGAGGATCGGGCTCGAGACGTTCAGATCAATACTAGAGAGCCGCCACCGCTGAAGCTATGACAACACCAGGACCACGCGTAACTCTGCTACTCGCCATCGACGTAGCGAAGGAGGAAGCCACCATTGTTCCATCGTTGCTTGCCGAGAAGTCATCCACACAAGTTGCAGTGCACATGTAGAAAGTGATTTGCTTCTGGGGTTTAGTTGTTTCCCTTTGTGCATAAGAGAGTGCCAAATTACTAGGCTGCAATGCAGAGTACTTAGATGGTTAGGAGGGTGGTTGTATCCTCAGCCCACCAGGGATTAAACCTTAAGTTTGACACATATGTGTCTTATAAAAGCAATATATTCTATTAGTGAGAGATGATGTTCACATCGACAGTGCGGTGTTTATGGTGTCTTCGTTAATCTTAAAATCTGTATATTCAATCTCTCGAAGGTGCTTACAAGGGTGAGTGTATGTGTATCTTTGTATTTTGTAAAGAAAAACTAGGTTGAGGCGCATGTTTTTTCTTCCAAAAAATTGACCGTGCATGTTGGGAGACTTGAATAAACGAAATTTGTTATGTTTTTAAATCTACATCACATGAGGATGTACAGATTCATATATCAAGTATAACCAACACGCAAGAATATGATTTTCGCCAAGCGACCCGCCTAGATACAACTCCCGTTTCATGATACAAAAAATACTTCAATCTGATGTAGGTATCCAATCCCGCCGCTGGGATGTGCAGCGAATTTCAGGGCCTTGACAAATTGCCGATCACTTGATGGCAACAATTGACTCTATGGAGGAGCAACCGGTTTTCATGTGCCCACATGCCGAGATGACTCCTTGAGAACAGGAGAACACCATCATTTGATTACGGTGTTGATTTCAATAAGGTCACTTCCAATGCATTGGTGCTTACATGAGGTGTTCAGAGCATTAAAACTCTTAGGCCCCTCCCAATGCTCCACCTTATACAGGTGCTAAGCCTGTCATGTAGGTAAAAAATCTGATGTGGTAAGTTAATTAAGAGGAGAGAGATGAGTGTGGTGACCCAAAGAAGAAACAACGCCAAGTGCGTGATCCTAGGCAAAACATTTAAATGAAAAAATCCTACCAATGCATGAAAAACTTTAGTTGCTAAAGTATTAAAGCAATGAAGGTTAGCTACAAGAAGCTAAGCACATGTGCATTGGGGAGTATAGTTGCTAAGCTATTTAATGTGCTTAGCATCTCATCTAAGCACCGATGCATTGGCAGCAGCCTTAGCAACACTAGTCTCCCCAATGCATAGGTGCTTAGCTTTTTGTAGAGTAGTTAAGCTTTCGTCATTAAATTATTTAACAATTAAACTCCTTCATGCATTGGTTGGTAGTCATTTTGCATAGGTTCACACATTTATCACCGTTTCCTCCCTGAGGTCATTATAATGTTTTCTCTCCTATTTAATTGATTTGTCACCTTATTTTTTGCCTATGTGGCACCCTTGGTACATGTACATCGTGGAGCATTGGGAAGGGCCTAATTGGTTGTGTGTCACAGGCATTGTAGACTTGCTTTGTAAACCGTGCGAGGACACAAAAACTACACTTTCATTATTGCCTTATTTATGGGATTTCCTAGAGTTTCTTATTGTGGACTTCTCTAAGGGCCAGTTCTTTTGATGGCTTCTAGGATAAGCTGCAAAAAGCTGCCCCTACCCAGCTTATTCTAGAAGCCCAACCAAATTTATTTTTTTAGAAGCCTAGTAGTTAAGACTTAACTAGTAGGCTTCTAAAAAGAAAATTTTGGTTGGACTTCTAGAATAAGCTAGGTAGGGGGTAGCTTATTCTGGAAGTCCAAAAAAGCTAGCAAAAGAACTGGCCCTAAGATTAACTTAATTGGCTGAGGAAGTTACAGTTTAGTGTGCAGATGCAACTTGAGGCAAGTCAAAATAGAAGTGGTGGTCTAAGATACATCACCTTGAGATACGAGGCGCCAAGGGAAGTTCCACGTTCAAGTGCAAAGCGTTTTTTTTTTTTTTTTTTGCGTGAACAAGTGCAAAGCGTTGAGAGGCATTTGTCATGTAAACATTTTTCCTCTCAAAATTGAATGCTCTACACGAAAACAAATGCAATTCTTTCAGATCCCTAATTTATGCTTTAGTTCTCATTGGGAACTTGGACACTTTTGCATCACCAAGGGAATCAGACAGCTAGAAGGCATTTAGGCTTAGCTCAAAGCATAAGCATGTACTAACATAGCCTATATGTGTTGGATTATTTACACAATGATAGTGGGAGGACCATCATCCATTGTGATTTGAAGCCTACTAATACACTCTTGCACATGCATATGAATACTCTCTCCATTACAGTTTACACGACGTGCTAGAGTGATCTCTGGGACCTAGGAGATACGCTATTGGACTAAAAAATAGCATCGGTGTTATACCACAACACCTAATTATTGGATTATTTGTCTGGAAGATTTTGGCATAGCGAGGTTCTACACTGATTCTAAACTAAGAACACTCGAAGATTCAAGCTCATTTATTGCGAATGGAACTGTGGGATATCTGACTCTAAGATTCTAGGTATAGTTGTTTGGTACTCCACGACAATAATTATGGAACCGAGGGAGTATATAATTATTATTTTATTATAGAATTGAGGGAGTATATAATTATTATTTTTGAAAGTGACTGGCATATAATTATTTATTGCTATCATGATTATTGATCTAGTATATTTTTAGAATATTGGAGGCGGTCATACGTTAACTTGTGGGGTTGCATTAAGTTTTGGAATGATACTTCTCGATATGTTGACCAACACATCATTTTTTCTCCGGCGTCATAAGATTTGTGGAAATGAACTTTCGTGATCACACATTAATTTTTGTTGACACCCATATGCTAGATGAATGTAATGTCATCAATCGAGTGAACAGAAAAAATAACGGTATTTCCAGTGTTTGTGGTCTTTGCTATGAGCGGCACTTCTTTTTAAACGCCAATCACCACACTAGTTCTCACTGACTCTTCATCCAAGACTCACATTATGGGATCAATCAAATCATCAACATTCTAAATAATGGCACCACCCCTCCTTGTCATCACCACCCTATTCAGACTAGTTGTGATCCATGGACATGTCCAAATATACACATTGTTACCATCACCGGTCCCCTGAATATACCCCTAGTTGGAAATTTGAAAATCGTAGAGGATTCTTTGCCAACTGAAAGATGATTTTTCTAGGCATGCCACTAAAAATATGAGTATTAGGGGAATGTTTTGCTTTGAGCACACTCACACATAAATAATTTGGACCTTAGATTAGCCTCCAACATTGTTTGCCAACATCACTAAGATGAACGAACTGAAATCATGGACCTCAATCTGCCTATCTTCTTTGAGAAATAGAACTTCCATCGAGCAAACCAACGCATCCTTTTGTTCTTGTTCATCATTAAAGCACCAAAATTTAGCTGTGCAAACCTCTTCTGTATCTTAAAAATAGACATGGCGTCAACGAGAGTTTTCTATTCCCCCCTCTCCCATACAAACACTTCCCCTTGCCCAAGCGATGCTGCTTTGTGGCACACCTTTCCTCATAACCTCTTCTCTCAATGAGCCCCTATTGGACCAATAAATACTATCTCACAGACTCGTGTGGAAAAACCACAACTTTCATTCCTAACTCTTTCAAGAGTATGTGAGAAACGAGCTCATCATGAATGGTGTTCGCAAAAGGAGCTATGACGCCCGTCAACGGCGGTTGATTGTCTGCCTGACTGCCTCCACTACCCCGCCATTGATTCTTTTGGCCAAAGGGCGTCCGCTTTTCTTCCTCCGGATTGAAAGCTAAACGAAAGCGGATCATCTTCGGCTCAGAGTCCATGGCTTCTACCTCCGGATTGAAAGCTAAACGAAAGCGGATCATCTTTGACTCAGAGTCCATGGCTTCTACTTCCCAAGTGGTCTCGACCTAGCGACGGCGTAAGTAGATCCGTTGGGCCTGATCTGGACCGGATTGCATGTTTGCATTCACTCTTTGGGGTCCTGCTTGTAAAAATCAAGGAGCGGTCTGTGAACCTTTATTTCATTTGGGCCCTGCTGTAAACTGCACCGTATCACCGTTCTATGTTTATTAATTAATGCAGCTCTCTGGTTATTTGGGACGCTTCTCCCGTTTGAAAAAAAAAGGAAAGCACACTTCCAAGCGGCTAGGGCTCCCAAATCCGTGGCCGCCTGAGCTCGGCAGCCATGGCTTCCCACCCGCCGCCGCCGCCGGAGCATCCTATACCACCCGCTCCCACCACCATAAGTGCCCTGGATGACGACCAACTCCGAGAGATCTTCCTCCACCTCCCGGATCTCCCCAGGCTCGCCTCCGCCGCCTTCACCTGCCGCGCATTCCTCGGCGCCGTGGGCCTTCCGCCGCCGCTTCCGCGCGCTCCACGCGCCCCCGCTCCTCGATGTCTTCTTGTCACCATACATGTACAATGTAGTACCTACCTTCCCCCCCTCACGGCGCCCCACTGCCGCCAGATTCGGTCCCCTCGGAGTCGAAGACTACAACGCTTCCGAGTGGGGGATCGATTTCTCCGATCATTCGCTTGAGTACGATGATGACGGCTACATCCCCCTCCGAAACCGGAGCACCAAGCAGGAAGCTTACTATGACCCCCAAAAGATGGCCCTGTTTCTCCACCCAAAGGGGCACCGTGACATGCCGGACGGCACTTCCCTCGAGTTCCACACACTCTTACCCGGAGAGGGTCAGAGGCCGTCCGGTGTGGTCTGTGTCCGTCACGACTACTCATGGGCTTGGGCACGCGTTGCTGTCTTCTCATCGGACACCATGGAGTGGCAGATTTTTCCGGAAACTGCGACGCTGGTGCCTGAGGGCTTCAAGTTCACAACACACACGACGGTGGATGGGTTTATCTGTTGGGAATTCGAGGGGGTTATCACAGAGTACATTTTGGTGCTCAACACAGATACCTTTCAGTTCTCTCGAATGGATCTGCCGGCGCCCTCGAGAGAGGCAGATCCAAAATTTAAGATTGGTCAGACCAAGATGATGGCGTCGAGAGATTTGTGCTGCACAAGATGTTCCCGTTGCATGCTAGTTTTATGGAGGTCACCAACTGTTCAGGGGAAGATACAATCTCGGTGCGACTTTTGGCAGTTTTCAATGGTTTTGTATACCTTTCTGTTTGCCCCTGGAAGAATTTCATGGATCAGTTCAAATCCCCTGAGTGGTTCATGTCCTTCTCTCTGGAAACAGCGGAGCTGAACCAGCATTTCAAGAGAAGAGAGCTATTTGGCTGCCCTATCCATCCCTACTTGGCGTGGCCTCCTTTGGTCAGTCTGTGTGACCATGCATGGTGCTAAGGATTCTTTTTAATGGCTGGTCCATAGATTGTATGCAATGAAGTTTCCTGAGAGGATTGTGTTGATGTATTGCTGTGAAAATATGCTATCAGCTTTAGTGAAAGTAACATGTCTTACTTGCATAACCCATAGTAGAGGAGCTGGCAGTGACATTACTGTTCATAAAAAAAAATTAGTAGAGGACCTCAACCACTTGTACAATGTACGTTACTACAAGGATGCAAAATTATCGACTTCTAGCATCAGGGTTTCTGCAGATTATACGATACCATTATGATATAAAGCTCCATATACATAATCTATAACTAGTACTCCCTCCGTAAACTAATATAAGAGCGTTTAGATCACTAAAGTAGTTATCTAAACGCTCTTATATTAGTTTATTGAGGGAGTATATGTGTAGCTAGATTTTCAGTGGTGCTTAAATATTTGGAGGGTTTCTCCAGATTTTATGATAGCACTATTATAAAGCTCCATATATGCATAATTTATAACTAATATATATGAACGGCTAGATTTTTTTAGTAGTGTTTAATATTTGGATATGGATAAGTTATATGCTAAATGGTAAGTTACATTTTCTTCCTCCTTCTACATTTTTTTGTGTTCCACTTCAGATTTACATTTACATCTTTTTTAACATATATGTGTTGGATAATTTGATGCCACTGAGAACTGAGCATTCCGCCATTGTGTTTGTACACAACATGATTGAAGCTTTGAATTGGACTGTTAGACAGCACACACAATTATCCTCATGGCACTATCTAACCTCTTTTGTATTTTTGGAGGGACGCAACATATATGTGTTTTTTAGGTGCATGTGTATTTCTCATGGTTCTTAATCCTTCTATAGAGTCCAAATAGGCCACGTTCTTTAAAAAAAGAGCATCCAAAAAGAGTCAACATCCTCCAATATGTCCCCAAAACAGAAAACGTATTCAACTTTGTTTCTCTCTCTCTCTTAAACCAAAGTATAGATGTGTTTTTAATCATCGATTCTTAACTGTTCATTTCTTCTCTTAAATCTCAACCTTTTTTACTGTTCAATAACATAAAAGTAATAGTTAGATATATTCCAGTTGAAGGGGAGCCTTGGCGCAGTGATAAAGCTGCTGCCTTGTGACCATGAGGTCATGGGTTCAAGTCCTGGAAACAGCCTCTTACAGAAATGTAAAATCTGCATACAATAGACCCAAAGGGCTGCCCCCCCTCTCAGATATATTCCAGTTGGATATTGATTTGGTTTCTAAGTAGGGCTGTCAAAGGCAATTAAACATTAATCGTTTTAACTCCGTAAAATCTTAACATTTTTTTTATTCCGATAATAGTTTGAATACTGTCAAGACACTCAAATTAACTAAATTTTAACCATTCATTAGTTGCACCAAATCTCAACTGTTGTTTTTCAATTGCTTTCATATTATAATAATAGTAGATTTAAAAAGTTCTAGATGGCAGTGATGTTTCAGTATCTTAAATATTTAGAGGGTTTCTGCAGATTATATTGTAGCATCATCGTAAAGCTTCACATACATAATCTATAACTAGTATAACAATAGCTAGAATTTTCAGTAGTGTTTAAATATTTGGATATAGATAAGTTATATTCTCAACTGAAGTCACATTTTCTTTCTCTTTCTACATTTTCTTCCTCCTTTGCATTTTGCTATCTTCTATTTCGGCTTTAAATTTACATCTTATTTAATGAATAATTTTTCTATAATTTGTTTCCAATGAGAACTGAGCGTTCAGCCAACACATTTGTAAGCAACATCATTCAAGCTTTGACTTCGACTGTTAGATATTACACATGATTATCCCTTATGGCACTATCTAACCTCTTGCATGTTTTTTAAGGGACGCAAAGTATATGTGTTTTCCAGGTGCATATTTGTCTCTTATAGTAGTTAATCCATCTAGAGTCCAAATAGGCCATGTTCTTTAGAAAAGGAGTGTCCAAAAACAGTCAGACATCTTCCAATCTGTTTCCAAAACAGCAAACATATTCTACTTTGTTTCTTTTGCTCTTGAAACCTATTATGGGTGTGTTTTTAATCATTGAATCTTAACTGATCATTTCTTTTCTTAAATCTTAACCATTTTTCCTATTGTTCAATAAAATAAAAATAATAGTTTGATAAATTTCAGTTGGATAGAGGAGTTTGTATCTTATAGATATTGGTTTGGTTTCTAATTAGGGATGTTAAAGCCAATTAAACATTCACCGCCCATTAACTCCGTTACTTTTTCAACTGCTTTCATATTATAATGATAGTAGATTTTTAAAGTTCTAGATGGCAGTGGTCAGTGGTGTATGGGTATCTTATTTCACTTTCATTGCTTCTGTTAAAGCTAGATAATATGATCTGTATTACTAGAATATATTGCGTTGAACATATTTGTCTATACAAAGTTACAAACACTTGAATTCTTTTTTACACTGAATTCCTTTTTGTCACAGGAGGATTCAAAATCTGAAGTTACTGGAGACAGCCTTGGAGATGTTGGTCCTGAGAACACAGAGAAGGCTTCATCAGCCCTTATAACAACATTACAATCATTCAAAGAAGCTTTGTTTAAGGACGGTGAACTATATGTTGCAGAGATAGAGGCCTTCCTACTTTGTATTGACGTTGATGATGAGAACTCTCGGGTGAGGAGAATCACTGCCTTGGATGAATTGTTAACAACTGTGAGAGATCGTGTCTTGAGGGTGGCAGACCTTGACAATGAATTCTACAAACAAAAGACGGAGAGCTGGTGGCAGATGTGCAAGGGGAAGCTATGGAGAAATTTCTTCGGTAGGTGAATAAACCTGTCTACTAGGAGTAAGTGAGCTCTTATTGTAATGCGTTGGTACTTCCGTTTTTAGATGTTGTAATGACGGTATGTGTTAGGTTTCATGTACGTTAACAGTGATGGCTGTAATCATCATCATCATTTTACTAGTATTCAGTATGACTGGTTTCATGTTGTGATGCACTGTCTTACAGATGTCACGTAGGTAAAAACGGACAAGCAGAATGTCCCAAACTGCTGCGCGTCTTCATCTCTTTCTAATTGATAACATGCAACTATTTTATCAGTTGGTTTTTTCTCTTAGAAGTGGATTTATGTGTGTGACTGTTCTATGTTGCATAATACTCCCTCCGTTACTTGTAACTTAATATAAGACGTTTCTTTTGACACTGTCATGGACTCTGAAAACATCTTATAAAAAGTTACATAGGGAGTAATAACTAATATGGTAACTTTTCTTAGCCCTTTCCTTTAGTCCAGATGCTTGTATTGTGAAGCCATAGCTGTGCTGTTACTTCTATGCGCAATCACAAGAGGATTAAATGGTTAGGTTTATTCAGGTTGCAGCAAGAGTTGTTTTTCAGAGAGATTTTTCTCTCTCTGCAACGTGCACCAGATGGGTATTGGCACGTCTGTGGAACACCGGGAGCAACAGGCAGTTGTATGCAGATAGCATGTGTTATCATGCCTCCATGAACTGTCTTGTATGTGCACGAAAGGCACCTTGTGTTGGCACAAAGTCAAATGTGGCCTTTCCGGTGCTTCCATGGACAGATTGTGCAAAACTCAAGGCAGTCCGGGAAATTATGGACCGTGGTCGGTTAAGCTTGGGCAATTTGATGGATGAAGCACGTAGTTTAGTTTTTGGCAATTCGGTGGATGAAGCGCATAGTTTATTTAGTTTATAAGAAGAGGGGACTTATAAACATGGCGAAGGAAGTACTCCCTCTGTCCATAATACTCCCTCCGTTCCAAAATAGATGACTCAGGCCCTGTTTGGTTCATAAGTCCTAGGACTTTTTTTAGTCCCAACTTATAAGTCCCAAGTCCCTAAAAAGTCCCTACCTGTTTGGTTCCTGGGACTTATAAGTCCCTATAAGACCATATTACAACTATAAGTCCCTATAAGTCCCTCCTTGAGAGTCTTATTTCATAAGTCCCAAATGCTCACTTTAAGTCCTTATAAGTCCCTCCTGTTTGGTTTAGATGGGACTTATAGGGACTTTTTTAAGTCCCTAAGCCAATAAGTCCCTGGAAACAAACATCCTCTCAACTTTGTATTAACTTTAGTATAAGATTGGGTCATCTATTTTCATTTTGCATATGGAAAGGGAAAGCAGTGCTAACTTATTGGAATTCTGCATGGCATATTTCCCAACCTCCTGCTATTCCAGGCTCTAGTGCTCAGTCATAAACCTATTGCCCGCTCCGCTTTCCCATTCCTATTGCTTTCGGTATCTAAATCTTCCTGAATTCAAGTAGAGAATACCAGGGCTTTCTTCTTCTTTGATTTTCCAAACAGAGGGAGTAGAAGATAAGATGTTATTACAGTCAATATACTTACATATTGGCTATAATAACATCTTAAGGCGAAGGGAGTAATTCTTAAGCAGGTAATGTCAAGCTGTTTCTTAAGCAGATCTTTCCTGTTTTAGCTTCAATAAACTTTCCACTGGGAGCCGAAGTTGGGTGTAGAGCCGAAGATGCCGGTTGATCGCTATAGCAATGCCTCTCTTTAACCTCCAAATGTTGGGAGGCCCACAACACGTCACTAGAGCGCAGTCCCGAGTGATGGCATTTATGTTGTGCCTCTGATGACACTAGTAGAAAAGAGGGCTTTGGTCCAGGCCGGGTTAGCCCATTAGTCCCGGTTCAGTCCAGAACCGGGACCCATGGGGCATTGGTCCCGGTTCGTGAGCCCAGGGGGCCGGCCGGGCCACGTGGGTTATTTGTCCGGTTCGTCGGACCTTTTAGTCGGTTGGTGCCACGAACGGGACTAAAAGTGCGATGCCCATTAGTACCGGTTTGTGGCACCAACCGATACTAAAGGTTAGACCTTTAGTCGGTTCGAGCCACCAACCGGTACTAATGAGGTTTGAGGATTAGTACCGGTTCATGGCACGAACCGCACTAAAGGTCCCATTTTCAAACTCTACCCCCCCCCCCCAGCGATCGCCTTTTCAGTTTAAAAAATAAAAGAAAATGATGGAAATGTCAAAAAAATAAAAGAAAATAAGTTTCCCATGTGATATGTGGTCTAGATGTTGGGAAAATTTGCAAATGTGAATTTGACTTTATTTGCAAAATCTCTCTGGAATTTGAAAAATGGGCATAACTTTTGCATACTAACTCGGATGAAAAAGTTTTTTATATGAAAAATCATCTACTCGAAAAGTTACATCCGAATTTAACTGGGGGAACCCCGTTAAACATTTTCAAAATCCTCAAAAACCTAACAAAAAAGTTACGGGGCTTTTAAGATCTGAAGGCAAAAAAATTCAAAAAATTTCAAACTTAGTAGTGGCGCACCGTTTGCTAGGTGCCCACTAGTAACAGAAAAAAAAATTAGTTTCGAATTTTTTTTCGGGAATTGTTTTTTCAAAATATGATACGTAATATGAAAAAGGAAAAAAAGTTATGCTCAAATTTCAGTTTTTTTGATTTTTTTAAAATCTGGTCAAACTATGGTCAAACTACTTATTCAAGAAGTATTAGTGTTACTAAATAATTATTCAAGAATATTAGTGTTACTAAATAATTATTTCAGTTTTTTTGAATTTTGGTCAAATCTGGTCAAACTGTGGTCAAACAATGGTCAAACTAATTATTCAAGAAATATTAGTGTTACTAAATATTAGTGTTATTTTTTAAAACAATAGTTTCAAACTCAAACAGTGAAATGTGTGACTTTATGCTCAAGCTAAATTCCTGAGGTTAATAGGATTGACATCTTATTATTGTTAGGAAAACAACAAGTGCAGACTTGGAAACAGGGGAGAATAGAACCAGGAAGTTAAGCGTGCTTAGGCTGTAGTAGTGAAAGGATGGGTGACCGTTCGGGAAGTTAGATGATGAGGGGTGATTAGAGATGAGAGGTTAAAATAATTCAGAAATTTGAAAATAAAAATAAATTAAAAAAATCATAAAATTTTATTTAGTACCGGTTGGTGTTACCAACCGGGACTAAAGATGGACCTCCAGGCAGCGGCCACGTGAAAAGCCTTTAGTCCCGGTTCGTGTAAGAACCGGGACTAAAGGGGAGGCTTTAGTAATGACCATTTAGTCCTGGTTCCAGAACCGGGACTAAAGGTCCTTATGAACCGGGACTAAAAGCCCTTTTTCTACTAGTGTGAGGTCGGATGTGTGAAATTGACCGACATGGCGATGGGGTCAACGTTGATGATGGCCCGAACGTTGAAGTCGACGGCGGTGACCGATGGTAGTGGCGAGGATGTATTACACACTCAACAGTAACAAGCGCCCTAGTAAACACAAGTAACATTATCTAGTAGTATTTCTTATTGCTCGTTTGTAGAGACTTCAAGTACTACCCCGTTTCAAAATATAAGCCGTTTTGAGCGTTTCAAAAAAGAAATATAAGCCGTTTGGCAGTTTGATTTCAACCGCCAAAACGTCCTGTATTTAAGAATGGAGGGTGTAGTAAATTGAATATTTCTCGTACTACATTAAAGCAGGCCTACTCTAAGAAGCCTTGACCTTGTGTATAAATATACATACACAGGGATGGTTGGTCAAAACTTTGTTATTTTAAGTGCATTTGTACATCCTATTTAGTCATTCGAATATTTTTGAAGATAAATTGCTTCTCCAAAACACAAGCACTACTTATCAGCAATAGAAGATATCTGGTTACTACCTTGGTGACTTGTTTAAAACACAACTGCAACCGAGGGGGCTGCTTCGCATTATCGCCCGCAATATGAATTGTTCTTCGCAAAGTGGCAAATGCCGCATCATTGCTTAGGGCATCTCCAGCCGTTGGCCCCCCAGGGAGCGTCTAAAAGCACCGCCTGGGGGTGAGCCGGCCCAAAAAATGGCCCCGGGGGTGAGTCGGTCCCCAGCCGTCGGCCCCTGTGGCCGCCTCAGCGCGTATTAAAAAAGAAGGGCCATTCGCGAAGTTATGATAAAAAGTAGTTAAATTTTATTAAACATGGCAAATTTCGTGAAATTCGCGCATTTTCATGGAGCAGAGCGGGATGTTCGCCGAACAGAGGCAGGACTCTGTTCGCGGAGCTAACGGCGGCGAAGCCGTTGGCGCCGCCTGCGTCTCGGGAAGCGTTCGCCATGGCGGCGACGGGCTGGGCGGGCTCGGGAGAGGTAGAGGAGGGGCTGGCGGGCGCGCCGGGAGAGGCGAGGAGAGGGGGGCTGGACGGCGGCAAGGCGGGGCTGGTGTGGGCACAGCAGTGGAGACCGCCGGATTTTATAGCTGGGCCGCACCTGTGTGTGCTGCGTCGAGGAGGAGGAGGTGTCGGCGCGCCGTCCCGTGAAGCGCTGCCGTGAGGAATCAATGGCAAGGCTGACGGCGGCAGCCTTGCCATTGATTCCCCGCGGGAACCGAGGCCGTTGGGGGAAGACGAGGCGCCGAGTCGCTGACGCGGCTGCCCTGCGTCTTTTTCGTGCCAAAACAGCTCGCCCCGGCGCCCCCGGGCGCCCTCCAGCGCGCCGGGTTCGGGCTGGGTCTGCCGGCGCTGTTTTCGGCCCAAGTCGACGAAAATCGGGCTCCTGGGGGCGCGACTGGGCCGTTTTTTCGGCGCCGGCGCGAAAAAATCACCTGGAAAGGCCTTCCTGGGGCGCGGCTGGAGATGCCCTTAAATTCTACCAGACTCGAAATCGGGGAAAAGAAGAAGAAGGAAGAAACGACAAACTCTGCCGACTCAGGACCATATCGTGTCGCCCCTCTCTCTCAGATCATGTGGCTGGTGTTCGGCCGCTCGCGGACGAGTTATAGTGCACGCTTGCCCGCTAGCATTTGGGTTATTTCATTTGGGTCTTGCACCGCAACATTTAAGCCTCCTTTGGTTTGGTTTAGATGAATTACATGCGAATTCAAAGGATAAGAATTTTGCAGAAAAAGTTCCTTTGAAGCCTTTTGGTTTGGAGAAAGGGATTCTTATTTTTATAAAGGATAAACATCAACCTTTATTTTTAATGAGAAAAATATTAGCCTGGGCCAATTATTATCCTATGAATCAAGTGACATATCTTTCTTATAAAAATTCAGATGCATGTCATCTCACTTTTTATAATTCTGGACCAATTATTATCCTATGAATCAAGTGACATCTCTTCCTTGTAAAAATTCAAATACATGTCATTTCATTTTTTATGATTTCTATACTTTACCACAAAGAAGGCCTTAGAGCATCTACGGTCGTAATTGGCAAATATAAACCCTCGTATGTCCGGGGGCAGGGCCTGATCATCCCTCATATTTCATTCACCGCAGCCGCATCCCTCAAATTTACTCCCTCAAATTCACTACCATGCAGACACAAAATAACCCTGTACTACTATATAGATATGAACTACCCTACTAGTCTCCGTTTCGAAAAAAACTACCCTACTAGTACTACTTGTTGTCGGAGATGCAGACAACGTCCGTGCTGGTGGTGCCTGACAGACCGGCCTCCTGCTCGTTGGTCGCCTCGTCCTCTCTTCGGCCGCCTGGCGGAGGAAGCAGCGGTTGGCCCCCACTTCGAGCTTCGACCGGATGGAGTCAAGGATGGCTTGCTGCTTAGCCGTCGCCTCCACTTGGGCAACCTCGTACTCTGACGGCGCCTCGACTGCATCTTCTACTTCATGGTCGTGTCCGGCATCTGTTCCTCCTCCGGCTTCGGTGAGTCCGGATGCTGTCCGGCTGTAATTCGAGCCTCGTGGCCCAGATCTCCTTCAACGGCTCCAATCGGTGCGGCGGGGCGAGCATTGCATAAGCGGTGATCCGTTGACGGGCCATGACTACTGGCGGAGGGCGAGCAAATTGGACGGTGGCGGCCCATAGGGGAGGGAGAGGGGGAATGGTACGAGCTAGGGTTGGGGTGCCGCCGTCTGGCTTAAATAGCCGGAATCGAACCTCGGGCGGCGTGCCAAAGCGGCGTTCTCACTGGACCACCGGGTTGGACGGTGTCTATATGGATTCCACATTTTAGTTTGACGTGGCGAACACGCCTGGCCGCGTTTGGTTCTCTCCATATCCGCCCGAGAATAAAACTGGATATGAGGGGTGCCGGATTGCCCAAGCGTATAGGGTCGATATGAGAAGCCCGTCTAGGTCTGAATTTTGTGACCGATCAGTGCCCGGGTCGTACGCCGGGGCATATAGCGGGTTGGAGCGCCCGATTGTAGATGTTCTTAGAGCATCTCCAATATATAATGTAAAAACGCTGAATGTATAATTTACATCACCAAAAGTGCATTATACATCACCAATAAACACTCAACTCCAATAGATGATGTATAATTGATGATGTAAAACTGGTGCGTCAACTGATGAATGTATAATAGATTATATAAACTAGTTCAACTACTACATCATTTCAAACATAGCAAGTTCATTTGAAGTAAACATATTTCTTAAAACATAATTAAACATAGTTTAAACTACTACATCACACAAACTACTACTACTACTACTCCGAGTCTACTTCAACTATATCACATAAAACTACTCATCGTAGCTCTTGAGCTTCTCCCAGAACGAGTTCTTACTGGGGTCATCAGAGTCATTGAGCTCGTCATCCCATCCCGACGAGTCAGACTCGATGGGGATCACCGTCGAGGGGCCGGCCTCATCCTCCTTCACCACCTTCTTCTTCGGCTCAACCTCTCGCTTTCAGAAGAACTCCTGCTCGGCCTGGACATACTCCAGATGCTCCTGCACGAACCTCGCCATCGCCGCGTCGTCACTATCGTCAGGAGCAACGAGAATCGATGGCTTCTCCTCCTCCTCCTCCTTTTTCTCGTCCATCTGCCAAATGTTAACATTCTTCGACCCGATTAACTCCACTCCCACATGAGTTTTGATATCTGGGAATTTCATCTCATGCCCCGGACGGCCGAAACGCCACACGGTGATGTCGTAAGCAAGAGCGGCCATGTCGACGGAGTCGAACGTGTCAATCTAGTAGCGATAGCCATCGCACGACAACTCCATGCCAAAGCTCCCAGATGTCTTCTTCCGCACCCCGAAGAAGCCGCTTGCTCTTGGAGACCTTCTTCGGCGGCATGGCGGTGGCGCGGCTGCGGCTTCGAGATGAGCGGATAGGCGGTGGCCGAGCTTCAAATTGTCGGTGGCGGTGGGGAGGCCAGAGGTTGTGCGGACGGCGGGAACAAGCTTCAAATGGAGCGGCGACGCAACGGTGGATTACGTCGACTTAGAGGCGTGGGGCGATGGAGCGGCGACGGTGAGGGTGGGGAGGCCGGATGTGCCAGCGGCGGGAGTACGATGGGGTGCAGCAGGCCGACGGTGCATTGCGGTGGTGGCAGTCGCTCGGGGGAGGGGAAGTTTGTAGGGACGGCTGACGTTCGCGCGGCGGGCAGCCATTTTAAAGCACCGCACTGCTGATGATGAATTTGGTATCTCCAAGTGATGCAAAATATATTAAATGTAAACACTGAGCAATTTTTTTACATCTACGTCATCTGTTGAAAATGTGTTTTTGGGTTCAAATGATGTACAAAAATATTTATTTATACATTTACATCATTTTTATAAATGTATATACATCTACCTCATTTATTGGAGATGCTCAATGCATTTGTTTGTTTCGTGACGCTTCTCTGGTTCGGGGGAAAAAGGATAAAAGAAAAACTTCCAAGCGGCTAGGTCTGCATTTCCGAGCGTCTGCCATTACAAATCAGCGGCCACTTTGAACTCGGCAGCCAAGCAGCCATGGCGTCCCACCCGTCACCACTGCCGCCGCCGCCGCCGCCGACGGAGCACCTTATACCACCCGCTCCCACCACCATAAGTGCCCTCGACGACGACCAGCTCCGAGAGATCTTCCTCCGCCTCCCGGACCTCCCCAGCCTCGTCTCCGCCGCCTTCACCTGCCGCACCTTCCTCGGCGCCGTCCGTTCGTCCCGCGCCTTTCGCCGCAGCTTCCGTGCGCTCCACGCGCCCCCGCTCCTCGCTCTCTTCCTCACACCCTACATGCGCACGGTACCTACCTTCCCCGCCTCACGCCCCCCCACTGCCGCCAGATTCAGTCCCCTCCGAGACGACGACGCTTCCGAGTGGGGGGTCGATTTCTCCGATCCTTCGATTGCGTACGATGAAGGCTTCATCGCTCTCCAGCATCGGAGCACCAAGCAGGAAGTTTACTACAACCCCCAAACGATGGCTCTGTTTCTCCACCCCCAGGAGCACCATGACATGCCCGACGGCACCACCCTTGAGTTCCACACACTCTCCCCCGGAGAGGATCAGAGGCCGCCCCGTGTTGTCTCTGTCCGTCATGACTACTCGCGGCCTTGGGCTCGCGTCGCCGTCTTCTCACCGGACACCATGGAGTGGCAGATTTTCCCGGAGACCGCCGCGCTGCTGCCTGAGGGATTCAGGCGTACAACCCGGAGTTATTTACCCAAAACCACCACATTTTGGGCTAAGGTAACAACTTGGTACCATATTTGAGTCGGGGCACAAAAAATCATCAACTTTGCGCCTAACCTATAACTCCGAGCACTAATTCTCTGATAAGCTCACGAAAACAGTGAAACTGACAGGTTGGCCCCACTTGTCGGGCTGACATGGCGAAGACCAAAAACTTTGACCGACTGATGTGGCAAATGAGATTTGGGCCCCACCTGTCAATGACTAGAGGGTCGTCTTCTTCACAACATTCTTTCTATCAGGCATTCCATCGAGCACCTTCCGTGCGTTCATCCTCTGGTCACTGAAGAAGGCACAGCACGCCATGGCGCGGGGAAGGGGCACGGGGCTCACCTTCAGCACGTATGCGTGCTCGGACGCGGCGAGGTAGCACTGGAGCAACGTCCTCGTGAGCGGCAGCGGCCAACGAAGCATGGTGAGGCGAGGAAGATGGCTTGGGGACTCGCAGCTTGCCGTTGTTGGCGGCGAAGGCATCAAGAGGACGTGTCGAAGACTAGATGCAAGGCGCAGGGATTCACCGGAGCAGGAGATCGAGGCACATTGGTGGTCGGACGTGAAGAAGACGACCGCGGCGTGGGCAGTTTTGGACGTCCGGGTCCAATAACTCCAGTAGGGGTGCTCAGGGAGGCATTCCGGTGCTCCCAGACAAGGTGGTGGGGCTTGAGTGGTCTCGCCATGAGAATGGTGGCGGTGGCGACCGCGGATCGGGAGGAGCTGTTGTGGGCTTCGTGGGGTGTGGGCGCGGCGATCGCGGACGCCATACGGGTCTGGGCACGAGATCGTGGCAGCGGGTTGCGGCGTCCACATCCGGAGCGAGCAGCGGCCGGCAAGGCAAGCGGGCCGAGTGGTGCTGCTCGGGGCGAGGCGTGCATCGCCGGAGCGGCCTGGACGAGAGGAAGAGGTTGATGGCGGGGGACGCGGCGTCTCGTCAGGCGTTGGGCTGCCGGCGGGGACGACCGTGGCGGCCGACCATGGTGCCGGAGGCATGGGTCCAGCCTGAGCATGGCCACTGGCGAGGTCCTCTGCGTTCGCTGGTTGAAGAGAGAAAAAGACAAAGAGGAGGAAGGAGGAGGTGCGTGAGGATGACAGATGGGACCTACGTCCACCTCAGCAAATTGTCCAGATAGGCATGCCACATCGTCCTGACATGTGGGTCCTACCTGTCGATTTCGCTGTTTTCGTGAGTAAATTCGACTATCAGTACTCGGCGTTATAGGTTAGGCACAAAGTTGGTGGTTTTTTGTGCTCTGACTCAAATGTGGTACCAAGTTGTTACCCTAGCCCAAAATGTGGTGGTTTTGGGTAAATAACTCTACGACCCGCACGATGGTGGATGGATTTATCTGTTGGCAATGCGAGTCTGTGGGCGGGGCATCTCTCAGCGAGTACATTTTGGTGCTCAACACAGATACCTTTCAGTTCTCTCTAATAGATCTGCCGCCGCCCTTGAGAGTGGTATACCCAGAATTTAAGATTGGTCAGACCAAGAGTGGGAGGCTCTGTATCGTAAATGAGAAGGAATGCACACTCTCTGTTTGGATCTTGACAGACAGTGATGACGGCGTCCAGCGATTTGTGCTGCACAATACGTTTCCGTTGCACTCTAGCTTTATGGAGGTCACAAACTGTTCAGTGGAAGATACAATCTCAGTGCGGCTTATGACGGTTTGCAGTGGTTTTGTCTACCTTTCTATTTCCCCCTGGAAGAATTCCATGGATCAGTACAAATCCCCTGAGTGGTTCCTGTCCTTCTCTCTGGAAACGGCGGAGCTGAACCAGCATTTTAAGAATAGAGAGCAACTTCCATGCCCTGTCCATCCCTACTTGGCCTGGCCTCCTTTGATATGCAGCATGGTGAGCCTATTCTTGTGTGACTGTGGTGCTAACTGCTAAGTACTCCTTTTTATGTTTGGTCCATTGATTGCATCGAATGAAGTTTCCTGAGAGGATTGGATTGTTGCTGTGAATATATGCTATCGGTTTTAGTCCAAGTAACATGTCTTATTTACCTAACTCATAGTAGCAGAGGTGGCACCGCTATTCCCATTCCTTCAAAAAAATAGCAGACAGCCTCAACTACTTGTACATTACTACATGGATGCAAAATTGTCAACTTATAGCATGAGGGTTTCTGTAGATTATAGTATAACATTATGTTATAAAGCTCCACAAACATAATGTGTAACTAGTATATGAATAGAATAGCCAGATTCGTCAGTTGCGTTCAAATATTTTGAGGATTTTTGCACATTATATGATAGCATAATCATAAAGCTATCATATCAATAGCTAGAATTTTCAATAATGTTTAAATATTTGGTTATCCCTCTTAGCGACGCGCCATACCAGAACCCAGGTGTGGTGTTAAATGGGCAATGGTTAGGTTGTCGCCTCCTTGGTGGCGTGTCGTATCTTAGATCTACATACGGTGATAAGTAAGCTAGGATTGGGTCGTTGCATCCTTAATGGTGCGCTACATTGATCCCGGAGTGTAGTGAGAAGTTAGTAAGGGTCTTTGCATTTGACTCAACGAGTGCGAAGGGTAAGGAAGCTAGCATAGCCTATTAGGATCCGCCTAGGTAGCTGAAACATAGGGTCCTTGACGGATAAGTTACGTGAGCTAGTTTATTCAGTGGTGAGGAGAGGTGTTGATATCCTATGCGTCCGACAAACCAAATGAAAGGGAAAGAAAGTGGAGGTGGAGCATACTGGCTTCAAGTTATGGTACACGGCGACAACTAGAAACAGGAATGGAGTAGGCATCTTCATCAACAAGAGCCTCAGGTGTGGAGTGGTAGATGTCAAGAGGCAATGGGACCAGGTTTATCCTAGTCAAGCTGGTAGTTGGGGACTTAGTTCTCAATATTATCAACACGTATGCTTCCCAAGTAGGCCCCAATGAAGGGGTGGTTCTAGGAAGGCCTGGAGACATGGTTAGGAGTGTACCTATTGGCAAGAAGCTCTTCATAGGAGACCTCAATGGCCACATGGGTACATCTACCAGATGTTTTGAAGGGGTGCATGTGGCTTTGGCTATGGTAGCAGGTATCAAGAAGGAGAGTTCGCTCTAGCCTACAATATGACCATAGCTAACACCCTCTTTAAAAAGGGAGAATCCTATCTAGTGACTTTTAGTAGTGGTCAACACTCTAGCCAGATTGATTTCATCCTCTAGAGTAGAGAAGACAAGCATGCTTGCCTAGATTTTAAGGTGATACCCGGAGAGTGTGTCGTTCCTCAACATAGGCTTGTGGCGGCTGATTCCCGCTTTCATATTCATGTCCAGTGGGATAAACGTGCCAAAGTGACCAGAACAAAGTGGTGGAAGCTCAAAGGGGAGGCATCTCAGGCTTTCAAGGGGAGGGTTATTAAGGAGGTGCCCTTGGGAGGAAGGAGGTGATGCAAACAATGTGGATGAAGATGGCAACTTGCTTTCGCAAAGTGACTTAAAAGGAGAAGAAAATTGCAAACAATATGTAGAAGCGAAGCTAAATTAAATATACCTGGTGGTGGAATGATGATGTCCGGAAGGCTATTAAGGAGAAGAAAGATTGTTTCAGACGCCTAAACTTGGAATAGGAGTGCTGATAAATGATAACATAGAGAAATACAAGGTTACAAAGAAGACCGCAAAGCGAGCTGTGAGTGAAGCAAGGGGTCAAGTGTATGATGACCTCTACCAGTGTTAGACATAAAGGTGAAAGGGACATCTATAAGATGACCAAGATCCGAGACATGAAGACGAGGGATGTCAACCAAGTCAAATGCATCAAGGATGGAGCAGATCGACTCCTGGTAAAGAACAAGGAGATCAAGCATAGATGGCGGGAGTATCTTGACAAGCTTTCAATGAAGAAAATGAGAGCTTTGTCATTGAGCTGGATGACTCCCTTGATGATACAAACATGTGTTTTGTGCGACGAATCCAGGAGTCTGAGGTCAGGAAGGCTTTAAAAAGGATGAAAGGAGGCAAGGCGATGGGCCGATTGTATCCTCATTGAGGTGTGGAGAGGCCTTAGGACATAGCAATTGTATGGCTAACTAAGCTCTTGAACCTCAACTTTCGGGCTAACAAGATGCCCGGAGAATGGAGGCGGAATCTTTAAGAACAAGAGGGGTGTTCAAAGTTGTGCTAATTACCATGGAATTAAGCTGATGAGGCATACAATGAAGCTATGGGAGAGAGTCATTGAGTATCGATTATGAAAAATGACAAGCGTGACAAAAAACCCAGTCTGGTTTCATGCCTGGGAGGTCGACCATGGAAACCATTTTCTTGGTATGAGTACTTATGTGGAGATTCAGGGAGCAAAAGAAGGACTTGCTTATGGTGTTCATTGACTTGAAGAAGGCCTACGATAAGATACCGTGGAATATCATGTGATGGGCCTTAGAGAGTCCCAACAAAGTACATTACCCTCATCAAGGACATGTATGATAATATTGTGACAAGTGTTTGAACAATTGATGGCGACACTGATGACTTTTTGATTAAAATAGGACTGCACCAAGGATCAACATTGAGCCCTTATCTTCTTGTTGTGGTGATGGATGAGGTCAAAAGGAGATATCCCATGGTGTATGCTCTTTGCGAATGATGTGGGGTTAGTCGACGATAGTCGGACGGGGTTAATAGAAAGTTATCTATGGAGACAAACTTTGGAATCAAAAGGTTTTAGGCTTAGTATACTAAAACTTAGTATATGAGGTGCGGTTTCAGTACTACTAGGCACAAGGAGGAGGTTAGCCTTGGTGGGCAGGTGGTACCTTAGAAGGACACCTTACAATATTTGGGGTCAATGCTGTAGAAGGATGGTGGTATCGATGAAGATGTGAGCCATCGAATCATACCCGAATGGATGAAGTGGTGCCAAGCTTCTGGCATTCTCCATGACAAGAAAGTGTCGCAAAAGCTAAAAGGCTGGTTCTATAGGACGGCGGTTCGACCTGTGATGTTGTATGGCACGAAATGTTGGCCAACTAAAAGGCAACATATCCAACATTTTGGTGTAGGAAAATACGCATGTTGAGATGGATGTGTGGTCACACTAGAAAGGACCGGGTCTAGAATGATGATATACGTGATAGAGTTGGAGTAGCACCGATTGAAGAGAAACTTGTCCAACATCGTCTGAGATGGTTTGGGCATATTGTTAGAGTACGTAATGGGCCTAATGGGCCCATTAGTCTTAGGGTTAATTAGAGATAAGGGTCGCTTGCTTAGGGGTCAAGTAAGCCTTGCTTGGGAGTCAAGTAAACCTCTCTGTATAAAGAGAGGAGATGTATCAATCTAATCAAGTAAGAATTAAGAAGGAAATCCCTTCCCTCTTGCCTGGCCGTGGACAAAAGGCCCCCGGCCGGCCCTCTCGCGCCCTCCTTCTAGCAGCGCCATAACAATTTGGTATCAGATAGCTCAGTTCCGATCATGTCTTCGCCGCCGCCCACCCCGTCGGTTCCGCTGCCGACCGTCACCACCGCGCCGCTGGCCATCTACACCGCGCCGCTGCCCTCCCCGTACGCGCCGCTGGTCGCATCCTTTGGCACCGCCACCGCACCACCGGCCACCGCCTACACCCCGGAGGAGATCACCGGGGTCCTCAACGACCTCGTCACAGCCGTCCAGGGGATCCGGCTGTACCTGGCCAGCCCCTACGGCGACGCCGCCCCGCCCGCGGACCGCCCGGCCCTGCCGTGGTATTCGCCGCATCAAAGGGCCTCGCGGCATTGGGGACGCTGCAGCCCAGTGCGTTCTTCTTGCCGCCGCCGCCGCCATGATGGCTCGATGGCCGACACGCCCCCGCCCGCGCCTCGGCGCCCGTCGCCGCCTCCGCGCCGCCGTGGCTGCCGTGGCAGCCGCCACACCAGCGGCCTTCGCCGCGCGCTTCGCCGGCCCCTGCAGCGATCGCTGCAGCTGCCATCCATCGCCACCACCGCTCAGCCACGGCTGCGATGGCGCCGCCGCTCTGGCGACCTCCGCCGCGCCCGGCGCTCCGCCGCAGCAGCCACCGCCGGTCAGCTCCGACCCCGCATCGACCGCGCCGGCGGGAGTCCCTCTCCACCAAGTCCAGTCCCCGCCGTCGCCGTCACCGCTTCCTTCTTGGATCGCTACCCGCCACGTGTCGGCGGCGGTGAGGCTGCAGGCTGGTGCGCGCGGCCTCCTAGCGCGTCGGCGTGCGCGGGAGATGCGTGGTCTGCAGTTGTCGCTCCTCCAAGTTGCCCTTCGCTGCGCAGAGGACCTCGATCTCATCCGCTGTGTCGGGGATCTTGGGCATGCGGTTTCCCCCAAGGGCGGCGGGCCTACTGTTTTCCCCGCGGGCAGCGACCTCAAAGTCTGCGACATCGGCGGTTGGGGGGCGCACCCCTCCTCGTCATTCTCCATCACAAGCCCTCCACTCTTCCCTGTGCGGTGCAAACCAACAGCCGTCCAGCAGGGAGAAGGCATGGTGTCACCGACAGCAAAGACACCAGCGTAGCACCACGCATTCGCCACCGCCGCGCGGGCGCTCTGCTGGTCACTCTTGCGACCACTTCGGTGGTCATACACATGCACTCCTTTTGTCCAGGTGGTGTCCATGGGATCCAGGTGGCTGTACACGTGCACGTCCGACGTGCGGATGGTGTCCACTTTTTGTTAAGGGGTCCAAAATAAAGCGTCCCAGTCCATTTCAGGTTGAGAATAATAAAACAAGCCGAGATGTAAAAGGCTTGTTTTTAGGTGTTAGGTTTGTGTTGCGCCGAGTCATGGTTATAAGTTGGTTAGGCTGCAGCTCGAGGACAAGCTGCATGTCCAGGTGGGGTGTAGTGTTAGAGTACGTAATGGGCCTAATGGGCCCATTAGTCTTAGGGTTAATTAGAGATAAGGGTCGCTTGCTTAGGGGTCAAGTAAGCCTTGCTTGGGAGTCAATTAAACCTCTCTATATAAAGAGAGGAGATGTATCAATCTAATCAAGTAAGAATTAAGAAGGAAATCCCTTCCCTCTTGCCTGGCCGTGGGCAAAAGGCCCCCGGCCGGCCCTCTCGCGCCCTCCTTCTAGCAGCGCCATAACACATATATAGCGCAAGCCTCTAGAAGTGCTAGTGCATAGCCGACGGTTTGTGTGCTAATAACCTCAGGAGAGGTCGGGATAGACCAAACTTGACATGAGAGGAGTCCATATGTAGAGACCTGAAGGATTGGAATATCATCAAAGAACTAGCCATGGGTAGGGGTACGTGGAAGTTAGCTATCCACGTGCCACAGCCATGAGTTGGTTTCGAGAGCTTATGGGTTTCAACTCTAGCCTAACCCAACTTGTTTGAGACTTAAAGGCTTTGTTGTCGTTCTTGTTTAAATATTTCGATATACATAAGTATATTTTCAATGGTAAGTTATGTTTTCTTTCTCTTTATACATTTTCATTCTCCTTATGCATTTTGCTGTCTTCTACTTCAGCTTTAAATTTATATCTTATTTAATGAATATGTGTTGCATAATTTGATGCCAGTGAGAACTGTGCGTCATTCAAGCTTTGACTTCGACTGTTGGATAGTACACACGATTATCTCTATGACACTATCTAACCTCTTGCAAGTTTTTGGAGGGATGCAAAGTATATGTGTTCTCTAAATGCAAATTTATCTCTTATACTAGTTAATCCAGCTAGAGTCCAAATAGGCCACATTCTTTTAAAAAGCAGGGTCCAAAAACAGTCAGCATCTTCTAATCTGTTTCCAAACAGCAAAAATATTCAACTTTGTTTCTTTTTCTCGTGAACCCAGTTACGGATGTGTTTTTTTTATCATTGAATCGTAATTGATCATTTTTTCTCTTAGATCGTAATTGTTTTTTCTATTGTTCACTAAAACAAAAATAATAACTAGATAAATTCCAATTGGATATATGAGTTTGTTATCCTATATATATTTGTTTGGTTTCTAATTAGGGGTGTAAAAGCCAATTAAACATGCACCGCTCACTATACCCCCCTAAAACCTTATCATTTTTTTTATTCCAGATATTAGTCTGATCTATAGTTAAGACACTCAACTATAATAAAAATTTAACCATTGTTAATTCCATCAAATCTTAGCTGTTACTATTTCAATTGCTTTCATATCATCATAATATCTGTAGATTTAAAGTGTTCTAAATGTCAGTGACGTAGTATCTTATTTCACCTTCATTGCTTCTGCAAAAGCTAGATAAAATGATCTTACCGCTAGAATCTATTGCCTTGCACATATTTGTCCATACAAACACTTGAATTCCTTTTTTACACCGAATTCCCTTTTTTCACAGGAGGATTCAGAATCTGAAGTTACTGGAAACATTTTGGGGGATGTTGGTCCTGAGGGCACAGAAAAGGCTTCATCTGTCCTCGTAACAGCATTACGTTCATTCAGAGAAGCTTTGATTAAGGATGGTGAAGCAAATGTTGCAGAGATAGATGCCTTCCTACTTTGTGTGGACGCTGATGACGAGAAGAACTCTCTTGCGAGTAAAATCACTGCTTTAGATGAACTGTTGATAGCTGTGAGAGATCGTGTCTTGAGGGTAGGTGCAGACTCTGAATTCTACGGACAGGAAACAGAATCAGAGAGCTGGTGGGAAATGTGCAAGGGGAAGTTACGGAGAGCTTTCTTCGCTAGCTGAATAAGACTATCAGGAGTAAGTGAGCTCTTGATGTAATGCTTTGGTACTTTAGTTTTTTAGATGCTGCGGTATGCGCTAAGTATCATGTATGTACCCTAAAAAAAGTATCATGTATGTTAATTGAACCTTGCTGTAACGCATACTTTAGTTTTTAGATGCTGTGATGACGTTATGCGCTAAGTTTCATGTATGTTAATTGAACCGGTAATGACTGTAACATCATTAGTAGTTTCATGTATGTTAATTGAACCGGTAATGACTGTAACATCATCAGTACTCTATTCAGTATGAGTGGTTGGTAGGAGACTAAGCCTTGAGTTTCATCTACTGGTGCGTCATTTCACAGATGACCCGTACCTAGAAACTGTACATGCAAAAGGTCCCAAACAGATGCTTCATATTTGTGTCTTTATCAAATCGATTATGTGCACCTTTTTTTATTACCAGTTTGGGTTTTTCACTTAGAAGTGCATTTATGTGCGAGCGAGTTTGAGGATCATATATATAAATGCGTGTGGATGTTCTCTGTTGCATAATAAGCTAACATGGTAACTTGCTCTTTCGCAAAAAAAAAAGTAACTTGCTAACATGGTAACTTTTGTAGCCTTTTTTAATGTGAAAGTCATAGCTGTGTTGCTATTTTATGCAAAATCACCGAAGGACTAAATGGTTAGGTTTACTCAGGTTGCAGCAAAAGCTGTTTTTTAGCGAGTTACTTTTTCATTGGGACGTGCACCAAATGCACTGAGAGTTTTAATGCATATTATTGTTTTCTGCATTTTGCCCACTTTCGTTTTCCATTTTATTATGTTTGCTCACAAGTTTTAAGGAAATGTTTGCAAATTTAACAGACAGGTTTTTCGTCGAACTTTAACTTCAGAAGTTGAATGAAACTAGTACCCAAGGGAGCGCAGAGTGCACCGAATTTTTGGTATCGCCGTGTCTGCGGTTAACGTTGGGAGCAGTACACAGTTCTATGCAGATAGCGTGTGTCCTCTCCTCTGTCTCCATGGAACGTCCTGTGTTTGCCACCTCTGCTCGACACGAGTGCACAGCTTCTGCTGCTTGGCTCAGCTGGCCAGTCCCCATCCCCAGCGGTTTAAATGCAGTTTTTTTTTCTACCGCCGGCACTTTACTGTCGGTGCCCACGACTTGCTCCAAAATGGATTATGATCGACCGAGGTATAAACAGTGACGCTAGCCTCGGTGCTTCATGCGTCAGAGATATTTACTCTCGTGGTTAAAGAAATGTATATTTCGCGCACTTGGTCGCTCAACCATTCAGGTGTCGTTGTGGCAGTGTATAAAGCCTTAATCTCATCCTTATCTGGCCACTCTTGAACATGGGATTGAAAAATGTATTGTCCACCACAAAAGGAATCGCCATGTCCTTTTCAGCGGTGCATACGGGTCATCGATCCACAGTTTCCTCATCTGACTGGCCACAATTGCAATACACCACGTACGAACTTAATTGCGAATTGATCTGGAGAACTTCTTCACTTATCATCACCAATATGCACAAGTCAAGTAGGATTATAATTTACAAGCCAGGAGACAAAATTATCGGCCCAATCGAAGCAAGCTAACACGAACATGTACTCAAACACATAAGAGAAGTACCTCAAGCAGCCATACTGACAGCTCGGGGGTGGCGCACGCACGCATGCTATACCGGGCTCTCCGGGTCCGGCTCCCGTCCGGCGGTCTCCGCCGTCTTGGAGCCGTCCTTCGCTGCCGGAACCGGGTGCGCGCGGCAGACGGGGCAGGTGGCGTGCGCGCCCAGCCAGACGTCGACGCACCCGGCGTGGAACGCGTGGCTGCACCCGGGCAGGGCGCGCACCGCGTCGCCGTCCTGCATGGCGCCCAGGCACACCGCGCACTCCTCGCCGCCGCCGCCGGCCCCGCGCGGCTCCGCCTTGAACCTGAACACCGGCATGGCCGCCAGCGCCGCCTCGTCGAGCCCTCCTCCGCCGTCCCTCTTCCTCGTCGCCGGCCCGGCCTCGGGGCCGGACCCCGTCCGGTGCGCGCCGTCCCGCCCGCTCCACCGCACGTACAGATAGTTGAGGTACAGCACCGCCCCGTACAGCGCGAGGCACACCGCCGTGAACGCCGCCACGAGCTCCACCGTCCCGCCGAGGCTCCACAGCCCCCGGTGCGGCGGCGGCTGCTGCTGCTGCTCCGACGCCGTCGACATGCCGATCGATGGATGTCAGTCACTCCACTGGCAGAGTGTCGTGCCGTGCGGTTCTTGCTTTGCTCACTCTCTCTGCTGGCTTGGTGCGAACAATGATGGTTTTGTTGGCGCGTGGTGCGAGCAAGAGTTAAGTCATGTTATACTGTTCTGTCAGTGAATAGATTAGCCAGGTTCGTTCCGATAGCATTTACTAGTAATCTACCCAGTGGCCAACTCCACACTCCAGTCTTCTTCCAGGTGGCAGCACCTCCCCTCTCAAAAAAAAAGTAAAAAAAATGGCAGGACTTGGGGTGAAGCCGAATAATAGCATGTTTATCTATAATTTAATGGTGAAAGTAGAATCTTCAAAATCATGTCCATGTCATAAGTGCTAGTTCGGGTAATGTTGCACTAGCCTAGAGAAATTCTTCTAAAAAGGCACTTGACACAAACCTAATATATACCTGATTTGATACCATAGGGCTTCAAAACTATGCGTGGGAAAAAACATATTTTAATGGAGATAAACTCCAAGATTCTGTATAAAAGAATTGTAGAAGGATCACTTGTTCCAGCTAAAAGATACTACTAGAATAGTACTCCCTCCGTCCCATAATGTAAGACGTTTTTTTGACACTAGTATAGTGTTAAAAAACGTCTTACATTATGGAACGGAGGGAGTAGATAAGAATTCAGAATTTTATATCTTTGCAACACATAGCTTTTGAAAAATTGTGTTGCATGTGTTGTACGGCCCTGGGAGTAACACTACACATATAGAAGATTTTTCCTACTGATTGAACCTATGGGTTGACATGGAGCCCCAGGGAGAAATCAGGGGGAGAGTTAGTTAAAGGGGTTGGATTAGCTAGAATTCATGGAGGAGATATGTATGTAGATGAAGTCCCTAAGTGTTGTTTTGTAGCTCTATGATATTCCCGGTTGGCTCAACAATCTTCTGAAGATGTCTAAACCGAAAATAATTCAACATGACCCCCTCAGGTTTCATGAATCGATCATGACCCCATAGGGTTTAATACCAAGTATTTACCCCTCCCCCCCTAAAGTTTAGAAGACCAGACAAATAAGAGCAACTCCAACGGGCCGACCCAAACGGACGGCACATTTGTCCGCTTTTTGTCCGTTTGGGTCGTCCGCCCGCCCGAAGTCCGCCCAGTTTTGCATTTGGGTCGGCAATGCGCTCAACGCGCCGACTCATTTCATGTACGCATTCAATTTAAAAAAAAAAGGCCCGCGGACGATCATGCCAGCGGCCATGTCTCATGCCGGCACTATGCCAGCGCCGGCATACAATGCCGGCTTCAGAAAATATCACCACAGTTCATGCTGGCGCACTCGCCAGCCGGCCGGCACACATGCCAGCACACAAAAAAGGATGGGACTTGAGTTCGACCACGCCATCGCGGCTCCCGTGGTCATGCCGGCACACCTGCCGGCATACAAAAAAGATGGCGCTCGCCGTCATAGATCACTCGTCGTCGAACTTGAGCATGTCGGCCTGCATCTTCTCGAACCACGGCCTCGAGATCCACCTTCATGATCTCCACCCCGGTCATCATGCTCGCGAGAGCCACTTCTTTCGCCTTGGTCTTGGCGGCCTCGTGTTGGGGAACGCAGTAATTTCAAAAAAATTCCTACGCACTCGCAAGACCATGGTGATGCATAGCAACGAGAGGGGAGAGTGTAGTCCACGTACCCTCGTAGACCGTAAACGGAAGCGTTATGACAACGCGGTTGATGTAGTCGTACGTCTTCACGATCCGACCGATCCTAGTACCGAAAGTACGGTGTCGGTGTCAAAACCATCCTCCCACAGCGAGTATCCATCGGAGCACGCCTGGAAAAGATCCATTCCAACATGGCCAGTCGCCACCGCTCCTCCTCTCGCCCCCGTAGCCCTAAGCCCGGTGATTGGAAGAAGTGTTCCGTCCCGCATAGCCAACTAGTGAGGCTACAGACCCAGGGATTTCTCCCCCCAGCGTATATGGTCCCCGTTTGAGCCGGGCTTGCCACCTATAATGGCGGAGAATAAGCAGAGAGCTTTCCCAATCCCTCCAAAGGGGAACGGGTATGCCTTGTCCCTTACTTATTAAGGGGACTGGGATTTCCAATTCACCTGTTCCTCCACGGGCTCCTGGAGTTCTACAGCCTCCAGCTGCATAATTTCACTCCTGCCTCCATATTGCACATTGCTGGCTATGTCGCTCTTTGCGAATTGTTTTTGGGCTGCGAAGCTCACTTCGAGCTATGGAAGAGGCTATTCTGCCTCGTACCCCGTACACAGGAGGGGTCACTGTTTCAAGTGGGCGGATCCGAAATATGGCGCATCGCCGGGACCGGATACTTGTCCGGCACCCCGAAGAAGGCATCCGAAGACTGGCCTTCAGAGTGGTTCTATATAGAGGACGTCCCTCTTCGGAATCCTATTCGGATCGGCCTTCCGGAGTTTAATAATGTCCCTCTGAAGAAACGCCTAAGCTGGTGACCAAGGAGCCCTCAGGAGGAAGATGATAGAGATGTTTCTTACCTGATGAGCCGCATAAAGGTGCTGGCTCTATCAGGACTGACTACAACCGAAGTTATGTCAATATGCATTATGCGAGGGGTGCAGCCGCTTCAATACCGAGGCCGCCCAATGTGGGAATTTAACGGGGAAAACGATGCCACCTGCTGCGGCCGTAAGGGGTCGGACTCCGTTGCCGCTCTGGCAAAAACTCTGTCCGGTCTGTACAAGGGAGAGGAAGAGGAGTTCCTCCGCATCAAACCGCGGGACGGATTCTCCATGTACAATCCTCCAAGCTGGGTAAGCTGCCACTTTTCATGCCCTTCCCTTCCGCATTTCCACAATTAATGTCTTATTTTGCCCGTTCACCGCAGGAGCTGCGTAAGGCAGTAAGGGAGATAAATAGCCCACCTCCACAACCAAAGGAACCTGAACGGTCCCTCGACCCCGGCCTTCAAGAGGATCCGGACATATTCGTGGAGCTAATCGATAGGACATTTTATCAATTAAGCTGTGATGAGGCCATGGTGGCTATTACTGCCGACTATCCGGGGCTACTGCCTGCCTCACAGGTAAGTGAGACCAGGGGCCCAACCTTTGAGAAGTATCCCTTTCCACGCACCTTACCTTCCGTATCTGCACGGTGTCTTACAGGGAAGGTCCTCCGGACGCCATGCCGAGCCCGTGGCGAAGTTACCAGCAAGGGGTACCGAGGCCCGGCAGGCTGAAAAGAAAAGCGATTTGGACTGAGACGCCGGCGCGGAGGTATGATATAAAACCTCGCTCCGTGGGTTTGTCTTTGAAAACATAATAACACCCATGTTTCCCAGAAGAAAAAATACTCGCCGGACTATATCCGGAGAAGTTGCCGATCACGCCCCCACTAGCCGGGCTCCAGGGCCGGACACGGAGGCGGGGCACGCGTCGGACGTTCCTCCTACAGAGGATGCAGATAAAATCTCCGCTACAAATTCCAAAGTGGAGAGCGCCATGAATCACAGGCGCCGCCGGGCCGTACTCCGTGACGCTTGTTTCTCCCAAGAGGCATTTGATGCCTTCAATTCGGGAGACGCGTACATCCGTGCTGCTCAAAATGGTCTTGCCAGAGCCACGGACCAGTATGTAAAGGATATACGGGTAAGAAAATTTTATGATTATATACATCAGTAGCCCCCGAGACTTGAAACAGTTGACACAACTGATTTAAGGATCATTATCTGTGCAGGTTCTTACAGAGAAGAATACCCAATTGTCTCGAGAGCTGGAAGAGTGCAAGGCCTAGCTACGGGCCGTAGTGGCCGCATTGAAGGAGTCCGAGAAGGCCCCCTCTTGTAACACCTGCTTTAAAGAATGACAGGTACCATATAGGATGCAGCATGCATGCAATTCTGACAATAAATATTGCAGATGACGCCGGAGTGAATCCGGATGAGCAACATGTCATAAGGCGGCTAAAGGCTGGCAAGCACGTGCTTACAAAGGTTAGGCAGGAGAAAAACGATCTCCAAGATGCCAATACCCAGCTGAGTGTGGAACTAAAGGATGTTTGCGCCCAGCTGTCAGACTCCGTGAAGGAGAACAAGCGGCTTCGACGCGGCATTTTCAGTAAGTGCTTGAACAAACTTCAAAAAGAGTTCGGCGAGGAAGCCCGCTAACAGAGTTATGTCTGCAGGTATGCTGACAGGTCGTCCCGCGAACGAGATGCCCGGGTCTGCGGGTGATCTTCTACCAGAGTTCTCCCAACTGCACGAACAAGTTCGGCAGGTGATGCAAGGTATTGCCCAGGCCTTATGGCCATCCGCCTCCCTGCCCAAAGGCCTTGGAGGACTTGCAGAGAAGCTCAAGGGAGCGTGGCGGCGCTTACGATTATGGAAGGTATCGGCCTGCTGTCAAGGTGCCAGGGAAGCCTGGGCCATGGTGAAGACGCGGTATACCAAGGCTGACCCAAACCACATGGCCGAGGTCGGACCTGTGGGGCCCGATGGGAAAGAATGTCAGTTTGGTGTATCACCAAGTAGAGTTAGCCGCCAAGTATTCCCAACAGGATTGTAGGCTAGACAACCTGTTGGATGGCATAGAAGAGGAATTTAATCAGTCTAAGTGACTATGTAATTTGAATGACATGTAGAATGTCTCTAGCCGGATTGTAAATCATTTGTCATGGCGGACCTTTTCGCTTCAACCTCTGGACCCGATAGTCCAGAGTGTATCCGAATACCAGCGCAGTTATGTAAAAACTGGGGTATGCGTGGAAACCAGGCGTAGGGGTCATAAGTGCTTGAACAGACAAGTACCCAACTAGTTATGTTATATTACATGGGTAGTAAGAAACATCTTCCAGGGAGAATAGTTCCGTTAAGGGTTCCTTTCCCTGGGTACGCATGCCCTAATGTGCATGTCCGAACTGCGAGAAGAGACGCAGGCAAAAACATCTGGGGGCAAGTGGAAAA
Source organism: Aegilops longissima (assembly GCA_021605205.1). Taxonomy (NCBI): domain Eukaryota; kingdom Viridiplantae; phylum Streptophyta; class Magnoliopsida; order Poales; family Poaceae; genus Aegilops; species Aegilops longissima. Next base: position 747,801,395 of record CM038677.1, read on the forward strand.
AACAAAAAGTCATCTTTTATTCATCGACCGAATATTCCCTTAAGAACGCTAGCTTTCGGCTTCACCCAGTCTGAGGTACACATCCGGCTGACCCGGCAGTAACAATCGCAGAGGTGCTCCCCTTATGCCCTAGCTGAATTAACGGGAACGTAGGGCATAAATACAAGAGCCAGACAACCCAGCTTGGCCAAAACTTAAGTCATATCGATGCTTATAGTGGCGAAAAAAAAGGTACATGCGGAAGAATGACACATGTGCGGGGCATGAGGCCCATAAAACATTTAAGCTTCTGTATAGGAAACCCCCAGGTATAATGAGCGCGGCTGGCGCATCAAGATTGTGTAGTCAAAACACATTTTAGCCCTTCAAGGCCTCGAAAGAAAAGGGGAAGAAAGAAAGAAATAAAAGACAGATAACGAATGTTTAAAAATTTGACAGAGGTAAGGAGACGAACACGGAGTCCGGCACTAGTCATAGAATCTTCGGAGTCTAGCTGCGTTCCATGGATTTGGCTCGAGGCGGTTGTCCGATGCATCCCGCAGACGGTACGCTCCACCGGTTAAGACCTGGTCAATAATGAACGGACCCTCCCATTTGGGCTTGAACTTGTCCTTTTTCTTATCCGGTAGGCGTAGAACGAGTTCGCCAACGTTATAGGTTTTGGCCCATACTTCTATGCTTTGGTATCTTCTAGCCTGTTGCTGGTAGAATGCGGAACGAGCTTTTGCCACGTCCCGCTCCTCCTCGAGGGCGTCCAAACTATCCTACTGATTGAGCTCGGCCTCTCTCTCTTCATACATGCGCACTCGAGGTGAGTCATGAATTATGTCGCAGGGCAGAACTGCCTCTGCGTCGTACACCATAAAGAACGGTGTGTATCCGATAGTGCGATTCGGCGTGGTCCGCAGCCCCCAGAGTACGGAGTCGAGCTCCTCTACCCAGTGCATGTTAGATTCCTTTAAGGACCGCACTAATCTGGGTTTGATGCCGCTCATGATAAGACCATTTGCTCGTTCGACTTGACCGTTAGTTTGTGGATGATAGACATAAGCGTAATCGAGCTTGATGCCCATGTTGCTGCACCATAGTTTCACCTCGTCGGCAGTGAAGTTCGTGCCGTTGTCAGTGATGATGCTGTGGGGGACACCATAACAGTGTACAACCCCGGATATAAAGTCTATCACTGGTCCGGATTCTGCCGTTTTAACAGGTTTGGCTTCTATCCATTTGGTGAATTTATCCACCATTACCAGTAAGTATTTTTTCTTATGGGTTCCCCCTTTAAGGGGTCCAACCATGTCAAGCCCCCAGACCGCAAAAGGCCAGGTAATGGGGATTGTTTGTAGGGCGACGGGTGGCATATGGCTTTGGTTGCAAAGAGCTGGCAACCGACGCAGCGTTGGACCAGGTCCTGTGCGTCTGCTCGGGCTGTCGGCCAATAAAACCCTGTACGGAAGGCCTTACTTATGAGGGCCCGAGCTGCGGCGTGGTGGCCACCGAGTCCGGCGTGAATTTCTGCCAGAAGCTTCCGCCCTTCCTCTTCGGAGATGCACCTTTGAAGGACTCCGGTGGTTCTTTTTCTATAGAGCTCTCCCTCGTGGACCTTGTAGGCTTTAGATCGTCGCACGATGCGGCGTGCCTCATTTTGGTCCTTGGGAAGTTCCTGCCTGGTTAGGTAGGCTAGGAATGGTTTAGTCCATGGGGCAATGACGGCCATTATTACGTGGGCTGAAGGTGTTATATCGGTGGCGGAGCCGCCGATTATGTCAGAGTGTTCGGTATCTGGCATTGTAGCCGGGTCCGGACTGTTGTTGCTTGTTTCCCCTTTCCATGCCATAGATGGCTTAAACAACCTTTCCAAGAATATGTTGGGTGGGATCGGATCACGCTTAGCGCCGATACGGGCAAGGACGTCCGCCGCCTGATTGTTTTCCCGAGCTATATGGTGGAATTCGAGCCCCTCGAACCGAGCTGACATCTTGAGTACGACATTGCGATAAGCCACCATTTTCGGATCTTTAGCGTCGAAGTCCCCATTAATTTGGGATATTGCGAGGTTCGAGTCCCGCGCACCTCCAGGCGTTGAATGCCCATGGAGACTACCATCCGGAGACCATGTAACAGGGCCTCATATTCTGCGGCATTATTGGAGTCTGTATACAGTATTTGGAGTACATATTGGGTGTATCTCGGTGGGGACGTCGGACGACGCTTGACCCCGAACCGCCAACATTTTAGAGCCGTCGAAGTGCATAATCCAGTTGGAGTATGCGTCGTATTCCTTAGGGAGTTCGGCTTCTGTCCATTCGGTGACAAAATTGGCCAATACCTGCGACTTAATAGCTCGCCGAGGTTTATATGTTATGTCGAACGGGAGGAGCTCTATGGCCCATTTGGCAATCCGGCCTGTGGCGTCGCGGTTGTTTAGTATGTCGTTCAGTGGCACTTCAGAGGCCACTGTAATTGAACACTCTTTAAAGTAGTGTCGTAGTTTCCGGGATGCCATGAATACCGCATATGCTATCTTTTGATAATGCGGGTACCGTGATTTGCATAATATACCGACCTTTGAAGAGGGAATTTATGTCCGTCCGTTTCTCGTTCGACGACTAGTGCTGCGCTTACGACTTGATGAGTCGCTGCTATGTATAGCAACATCGGTTCGCCGATGTTTGGCGCGGCCAGGATTGGGTTGGTGGCCAATATGGCTTTTATTTCTTCCAATCCGGCCGTGGCGCATCAAATCCACCGAAGTGTTGATGCCGAAGAAGGCGATAAAGGGGTAGTGCCTTTTCTCCTAATCGAGAGATAAAGCGACTTAAGGCCGCAACGCATCCAGTTATTTTTTGGATTTGCTTGAGGTCTGTTGGGATGGCCAAGTCTGACAGGGCTCGGATTTTAGCCGGGTTTGCTTCGATCCCTCTACTGGAGACGATGAAACCCAAGAGCTCTCCGGCGGGCACGCCGAAAACGCATCTTTCCGGATTGAACCTGATGTCGTATGTTCGGAGGTTGTTGAATGTAAGCCTCAAGTTGTCTATCAAAGAGTCGACGTGTCTGGTTTTGACGACCACATCGTCTACGTATGCTTCCACTGTTTTGCCGATTTGCTTTTCCAGGCATGTCTGAATCATGCGTTGATACGTTGCACTGGCGTTCTTAAGCCCGAAAGGCATTGTGTTGAAACAGAAGGGGCCGTATGGTGTGATAAACGCCGTTGCGGCTTGGTCAGGCTCGGCCATCTTGATTTGGTGGTAGCCGGAGTATGCATCAAGGAAGCACAATAAGTCGTGTCCCGCGGTGGCGTCGATAATTTGATCGATTCGAGGGAGGGGGAAGGGATCCTTTGGGCAAGCTTTATTGAGGTCTTTGAAGTTGACACATAAGCGCCAGGATTTGTCCTTCTTTGGTACCATCACCAGGTTTGCTAGCCAGTCCGGGTGTTTTATTTCTCTGATGAATTCGGCCTCCAATAACTTGGCTAGCTCCTCGCCCATAGCTTGTCGCTTACGTTCGGAGAAGCGCCGAAGGGTCTGCTTGACCGGCTTGAACCCTTTTAGAATGTTAAGGCTATGCTCGCCAACTTGCGTGGGATTCTGGCATATCGATGGGTGCCGAGCAAATATATCCAGTTTCGCGAGAACTCCGTGAAAGTCTGGCGTCCACATCGGGGTTTAACTGTGCCCCAATTGAGGCTGTTTTGGTAGGGTCCGTTGAGCCATCCCTCCAATACGGTTCCATGCCCTGTAGTGGGCTTTTGCTTTTTTGTGATTGAATCGGGTGACTTACGGAGGTGCACCTTTTTGGTTCGTACTGGGTATTTAGCCAAAGCCGGATTATCCCAAAACTCTGTTTCGGTTTTCCAGGCGATCTCCATCGCACAGTACTTCCATACCATGGCCGCCAAGTCAGCGAAGTGTGCTATGTTGCGGCGGCTTATGGCGTTAAGGATTCCCTTATCCGTGCAATTATTGCAGAAGAATGAAATTGCGTCTTCTTCCTCTCGACAGTCCTTGACCTTGTTCATTACAAGGAGGAATTGAAAGGGCTAGTTATCGACTATCGGGGGGTGAATAGGCGATTCTTTTGAAAGTCTTCAAAACATGGAAGTTTTGAAGACAGACAATATAAACAACACTATTCTATTGCAGCGGAAGGTAGACTACACTAGACAAGCCATAGTCAAGTATTCAATGAAGTGAAATCATGAAGACTAGTAGCAGCTAGGTAGTAAAGATCAAGATGGAAGATAGTATGAAGCCAAACAGAACAGATAGTCACACGGTGAAGTCAATCAGATAATACAAGGTGCAATGACTTCACGAAGACAAACTGTAAGTAAAGAGGAGTAAGAGATAGAACCAGTGGCTTCAGAGGGACAGGGATTTGTTCGACCAGTTCCAGTTGCTGTGACAACTGTACGTCTGCTTAGGGAGGCTGAGATTCAACTCAAAAGACCTCGTCTTCACCTTATTCCCCTTGAGCTAAGGACACACAATCCTCGCCCAATTACTCTGGTAAGTCTTCAAGGTAGACTTCCGAACCTTCACAGACTTCGTTCACCGGCAATCCACAATGGCTCTTGGATGCTCAGAACGCGACGCCTAACCGGCTGGAGGATTCACAGTCCTCAAGTGTAACAAGTCTTCAGATCACGCGGATAGAAAGACTTCAGTGATGCCAAACACTCTTTGGGCTCTGGGTGGTTTGGGCTTTGTCCTCGCAAGGATTCTCTCTCAAAGGCTTCGGAGGTGGGTTGCTCTCAAACGACAAAAGCCGTGCACTAACTCTGAGTAGCCACCAATTTATGGTGTAGGGGATGGGCTATTTATAGCCACTGGGCAACCCGACCGGATTTGTCCGAAATGACCCTGGGTCACTAAGGAACCGACACGTGTCGCAACGGTCAGATTTCAAACACACGCGGCAGCTTGACTTGGGCTACAAGTAAAGCTGACTTATCCGACCAGGATAAGATTTGCTCTCATTGTCTTTGCTCGAAGACATAGGATTTGGTTTGAGCATCACTTTAGTCACTCTGACTTTGTTCACTTGGACCCCACTTAACAGTGCGGTGGTTCCTATGACTCAAGAAAGAAGAAAAGGAAACAACGAAACAGCTAAGTCTTCATGCTCCATAGTCTTCACTCAATGTCTTCTCGCGTCATAGCCTTCAATGTGAATATCTTCATAGACCACCATTGTCTTCAATGTCTTCACACATTTTTAGGGGTCATCTCCGGTAGGTAAACCGAATCAAGGAGGGACTACTGCCTGTGTTATCCTGCAATTCTCACAAACACATTAGTCCCTCAACCAGGTTTGTCATTAATACTCCAAAACCAACTAGGGGTGGCACTAGATGCACTTACAATCTCCCCCTTTTGGTGATTGATGACAAACTGGTTGAAGTTTTCAACGGGGATAAAAATATGTGAAATTGTAAAGGATAAGGTATTGTCTTCCTAAGTAGCAGCAGGCTCCCCCTGAAGATGTGCATATAATAATTTGCTTTTGGAATGCAAATGCACATGGCAGGTTGTACTTGTGGAGATCCTCTTCAACTTATGAAGACAATTCATGATGCATGATTTGATATAACGAAGATAATGACATGCATAATGAAAAATGGACGTCTGCAAAATGACTAAGTGCGGAAGTTATCATCGCACATGCGGAATTTATCATCGCATCACAGAATGGCAAATAAGTAGCAGACAACCATTGAGTTTAAGTGTTACAACTCAGAGAACCAAATGTATAAAGAGCAAGAGTTGTAAACACTAGGCAAAATATAAAGCAACCGCCTATATGGACCGCTTGAAGACTATCAATCCATATGCTTCTCCCCCTTTTGTCAGTAAGGACCAAAAAGGTTTGAAGACATAGAGCCTCTACTGCTCCCGTATGAGTAGGAGAAGATGCAGGTCGGTGTCGGGTTTGGCGGTGCGCATTTAACTTGGTGCAAAGGTCGACACGTGTTGGAGGTGGCGAAGTAGCATCATCTTGATCATCGATCACTGCATTCACCGTTGCTGTGGAGGAGGAGTACTCTGAGTCTTCAAGAGATGGAGTGCGCCGCAGTACAGCCTTTCTGGGCGGTGTTGTGTCAAACTTGAATCGTTCAGAGAAGCCATCTCTTGAAGATCATCTTCAGGACACATAACCGTCAGCCCTTTCCATGTTCGCCGACAGGTTTCATGGGCGACAAAGGCATTCTTGGTGGCAATGTTGCGAATGCGGTTGACGTCCATCAAGAGGCTGTGCATTTGGCGCTTCAGCCTGTCATGATGCTTATCCTGTTTCTGATGAAGGGCAACGAGAAGCTCTCGGTAATTGAGAACACGAGATCGCTTCCGAGGCCGTTGAGAAATTGTGCTTTCAGTGGCTTCAGTGTAGGCACGGTGAGGTGCACGCGTAGTACCAGCCGGGGATAAACACGAGTGGCAGCCAAGACTCCTTCAATGGGCTGAGTGAAGCTTTGGTGATCTGCGTTAGAAGATGAATTGACTCCTTGGCAGACTCGGGTAGATGGCTTCAACAGATGATCAACCTCGCAAAAGATGATATGGTTGCGCAGAGGGCTGATAGTTGAAGGCGAGTGGAGCTTGATCGACGCATGATCCAGGGAGCATAGAACTTCGACCAAAATGTCGATCGATGCAGCAAGTTGGCGGATAAAGAAGTCTTGTGCATTGAAGCTTTTGCCGTGAAGAATATGGAAGACCAAAGTCTTCATTGCACCTTCCGACTTAGCATGTGGAGAATGTCCTTTGATGGGCCAAAGAGTTCGCCAGATAATGTGATAGATGGTACGTGGCGATACTCAAGGTCTTCAACAAGGAACTCCTTAGGATATTCTGCATCTGGAGGCAAAGGCTTCATCATGCTAAGCATCTGGCTCATGTTGGGCTCAGGCTTGTGAAAAGTGCTCTCCAAAGCAGCACTGTGAAGCTGACAACTAGGTTCATATAGATCACCTGGAGTGGGCAGGCCAGTGAGCTCAATGACATCCAGAGCTTTGGCTTCATGATGGACATTTCCTATCATCCACTCAAGGACCCATGTCTTCGGATCCCTGTAGTAGCCACGAATATGAAGGGTGGCATAGAATTGGAGTAGCAGCTCTTCATTCCAAAGGTTTTGTCGCTGATTTAACTGCAGTAAGCCAGACTCTCTAAAGCAATCCAGTGCTTCTTCCAAACAGGGCAGGCCAGTTATGGCTTCAGTGTCAAGACGCATATGCGGGAATATGTGATCTTGATTGTATAAAATGCATGAGTAATAACTGCACTGCTGATAGCTCTAGAACCGATCAGATGAAATTCTTGGCCTTGAGTAGGGGTTCTTGGCGCTATCAAAGAAGGTGTTGTGCGCTTTGAAGCCATTGATATTGAATGATCCCGTGCGGATGTAGTAGACTGAAACCTTGGCAGCCTTGGCTTTGGCTTCGAACACGAGGCTGTGCTCGACGTGGTAATCAAATTGAGGACCAGCAGCGGTGGAGGAACCGAAAAGGCCATTTGATGTTGATTAGCTGGCCATAGTTGTATGCTTGCTCGATGGTGTGGGGCCTTGGTGGCGGAACAGAGCATGGCATCAGCAGAGGCGCCAGCTGCATATCATTGCAGGTGCATCATTGGTTTCATTGTCTTCGCACGTTGTTCAAGCAGGCTCCACATTGTCTTCACCATGACAACGCCATTGGCTTCAGTGGTGTTAGTGGTGGCAGCCTCAGGATTCTCAACCTCCACTTGAGGAGCTGGAGAGTCGGGCACAGACACGTTCTCTTCTAGAACAACTTCTTGAGTGGTAGGGGGAGTAGCGACACACTCTTCTTGTCTTTCTTTGGCTGATGCAGCCGGATTGTCTTCAGCCATATTAGCTTCAGACACTGGGACCGTCACAGAAGGATTGTCTTCAGGGAACACTTGACGTGCCACTGAGCTGGACAAGTTTGAGTCTTCTTCTGTGATGGTGGTCATGGAGACGGATTGCTTCAAGCCTGTGCAAAGCCGTTGGAACACGGGCGACGCCTTTGGTGACGGTGTGGTCTCCATGTAGTCGTCATCATTTGAAATGGGGCTGATGACAGGCACTGGTGAAGGACGAGGTGTACTTGGTGAGTCTTGATTTGGAGTTTCTTGTTGGGGGTGATCAGCCCATGAGGCATCTTGTGAGATTGGCGTCAAAGGACGACCAATACTGATGAGCTCGTTGTTCGTTAGAACAGGCGATGATACCGTTGGGCGCTCGATCTGAGGAAGAACTACATCATCTTCTACATTGTCGTGGGGACCAATGTCTTCAGTCGCGATGGGGTCAACGACTGGAACTTCCTGAGCTTCAGGAGCCTCTCGTGGAAGCAGGCTCATGAACGATCACCGATGCTCTTGATTTGCGTAAGCGGGATGAGCAAAAGCAATGGGTTCAACAACAAGAGGCCTGTGGGAGCAGCCCGATCTCTCTTCTTGGTTTTTCTTCTTGGGGTGGTGCATCATCAAGAGTGCGCTTGGTTTTCCGCTTCGGCTTCGCTTCAGCTGCCTTGGTTTTCTGCTGATCTGAAGCCACTGTGGAGACCTTAGGCTTCGAGCCTGTCATGCTGGCTGGGAAGACAATGTGAGGTTCTTCCCGATGTGGAGCTTCAGTCTGGGCCTCAGTATGCTTCTTCTTTTTCTTGCCAGCCATTGAGGGATCAATGCCAGGACGCCCAAGTGCCTTGCGCTTCTCAGCTTCGTTGTAAGCTTGAACGCACTTGTCTGCAAGATTCTTCATGCGCTCTCTTGAACCTTTGGCTTCTTCGCGTTTCTTTTGAAATGACTCCTTGAGGTCATTCAGCATCAGCTTGAATTTCTGAACATCAGCCACACTAAGCTTGGCTACATGCTTCTTGAATTACTCTTTCTCAAAGTCTATCTTTTTCTTCAATTCAACAATGCGCTGAGCTAGAGCTAGCTCAGGAGCAATGGCGCCTTGGAAAGCAACACTGACGCCAATAGGAAGTTGAAGATTATCAAAGCTGATATCTGGATTGTCGAACCATTCATCAATGAAATTCTTCAAAATGTTCACATCAAAGAGGGGCAGATCATTGAAGATCTCCGCCTCTTGCTTGCTCTTGATCAACTGCTCGAGAGCATCATTGCCAAATTCTTCATCTAAAGACAAATCAATGGCTTCAGATTCGTTCCTCAGAATGGCAGCTGGTGTGAGTGTGTGACTTGATCCTTGAGCAGTTTTCTGTGGCTTCTCGCGCCTCTTGGAGATGCGAGAGAGATCTTCAGAAGTGTTACTTGGAGCAGGAGGGGCAGTTGCCAATGGCTTCACTCGCGAAGCTTTTGGAGCAGCAGATGACTTTGAAGCTTTAGCCTTCTTTTGCTTCTGCGGCTTTGGGGTAGGAGCTGGGGCTTCATCAGTGTCAGCACCATCATTAGAACGATCCACTTTGGCACCTTGAACAACAATGTGAGTGATGAGGCCAGCAAGGTTATAGAAGGGGCCGATCCTGTTCTCATTGGCTTCACGGGTGCCATTGTCCTGAGGTGAGGAAGGACCAGAGTTGAAGTCAAGCCCTAGATCCTTCTTGTTCTTCGCAGCTGAGTCTTTGGCGAACTGGTAGTTGCGCTTGAACAGATGGTCCTCACGGCACCATATCAGTGAAGAAGGGTCGGCATCCACATGCTGTGGTCCGTGCACCATGCATGGATAGAAACCTTGCTTAATAGCTTCAGCCTGGGTCCTGGGTGGAAGATTTTTGTACAAAACATCACCCCAGGGTGCCTTGATGGCATTCTTCTCTGCATATTCTGCTGTAACAAAGCGGTACTTGAACCATTCCTCAGCCCAATATCTTCGAATCCATTGGATTCGATTCTTGCGGCCCGTATAGGTTTCCTTTGGATCTGTTTTGTACAGCTCGTGCAAATCTAGAGGCAAATCCTTGGAAGTGTTCCCACGGTGCTGTCTGCCACCCTTCCTTGTAGACTTCTCTGTTTCCATGAGGTTCACCTGAATGGCTTCAACATCGTCAAGGGCTTCCGTCTGCTGGTCGGTGGAACCGCTTCGGAGAGTTGATGTGAAGTCGTAAGAATTCTGCAAACGAATGCAGACTATGAGAACCAAGGATTCTCCCACGGACATGTACCGTGACAACATTAGAGGTGCGAGGAAGGGAAGAGGTCATATGCATTCTCGTAAGATTTTGAAGATAAATCAGTTTGAAGACATTGACCTCACAACGCGAAGACATTCACTTATTTGATGAGAGTTGGTTCCAGATTTGTACAAATCCAAGAATAAGTACAAGTGAGGAATCGAACTTGTAAAGAAGCATAAGTGAACAGACTAGGCATAGTATGAGATGCAGAAAGAGATAGATTCAACTTGGGGAACTAGAAACCACTTTTGGTAAGAAAGGATGAATCTATCAGATTGAAAAGACGGTAAAAAGTGAATTTTAATTACCACACGAAGAACTGCTAGACGGAGCGAAGTTGGAGGCCGAGCAGTTCGATCTCCCGTGCCCTAACTTGGTGACGGAAGACACCTACGGCGATGGCGGAGAGGAGGAGGTCCGCGGCCGGCGTGAGGATGGTGTCGGAGAAGTCGCGGCAGCTAAGCGCTTCGTCGCCGGCGTCGTCGAGAGCTTAGCAGAGGTGCTAGGGTTTGCGAGAGGTGGCGAGGTGGAAGAAGAATTTTTGACCGAGATGTGATGGGTATTTATAAGGAAGGAGACGGCACAACGCAATTACGCAGGTGCCCCTGGCGGTTCACATCTGAAGGACACGTGGCACACATGCAACACATCGAGAGTTGTTCCATGTTCCCACGCTCACCTGGATTGTCGGGTGGTCGCTCCAATTCTCCGGTTTCGTGCAAAAGGATATAGCATTAAAAACAGATTTAAAGTTTGTCTCTCGTGTCTTCACGACAAGGACGCAGAGAAGACATTCGACGCTTTCATCGTAATGCATATGATTTGGATAGATAGAGCTTGAGGTAAGAAGCATAGAGAGGTTAGGGTCCGATCACATTCACTTAGTTCAAAAGATTCAAGCAAGAAGACATAGCTATAAGTGAATGTTGTAGAGGACAGAACACAATATATGTATACAACAGAGTCAAGACCAAATCAACATGGTGCAGTTAATCATGAATTCAAATTAATGTTGAAGACAAATCAACTGTGAAGACTTTGCAAATATAACGCCAAGGAAAAACACTTCAAACAAGAGTTTGGTGGTGGCGCTACCCACCGTGATAGGAAGTATTAGACCTGCACACGGCGCACAACTATCATGGCGCCCAAGTCAATTTCCACATTAATGTATTCACACTTAGAGTGTATGTCTTCATTGATTGAAGATATACATTACTTTGTGTGTTGCACATCTAAGTCATCAAAATGCATAAGTGTTAGGATGTGTGTCCATTCACAAGACATTTGAGGATTCCAAGATATTTAGCTCACACCGCAACTTGCAAAACCTTTTCTCATCCAAGGGCTTTGTGAAGATATCAGCCAACTGTTCTTCTGTCTTGACGTGAATGATATCAATATCTTCCTTCATAACATGATCTCTGAGAAAGTGATGACGAATTTCAATGTGCTTTGTCTTCGAGTGCTGAACTGGGTTGTTGGCAATCTTGATGGCACTCTCATTGTCGCAATAGAGAGGCACATTCTTCGATGGATACCATAGTCTTTGAGAGTTTGCTTCATCCGAGAAGCTGAGCACAAGCAGATCCAAAGAGCAATGTATTCAGATTCAACAAGAGAGAGAGATACACAGTTCGCTTCTTTGAAGACCAACAGACAAGAGATCATCCCGTAAAGTGACATGTGCCTGATGTGGACTTGCGATCAACCTTGTCACCAAAGATAATCAGCATCCGAGAATCCAACTAGATCAAACTCGAGCCCTTTGGATACCATAATCCTAGTGTTGGGGTGTAAGCCAAATATCAAGAATTCGCTTCACAACTAAGTGATGCGATTCCTTTGGTGCCGCTTGAATCGGGCACACATGCAAACACTAAGCATTATATCTGGCCTAGATGCACATAAGTAAAGCAAAGAGCCAATCATGGAGCGATATACCTTTTGATCGAACTCTTTACCATTGTCGTCGGGACCCGTGATGACTTTTGGTTGGCATTGGCGTCGTGTATCCTTTGCGCCTTGCATTCCAAACTTCTTCAGGCAATCTTTGAGGTATTTTTCTTGAGATATGAAGATGCCGTTGCGTTGTTGACGGATTTGGAGACCCAGAAAGAACTTCAGCTCGCCCATCATGGACATTTGATATTGCTCTTGCATCATGTGACCAAATTCATCACTGTATTTCTTGTTGGTGCAGCCGAAGATAATGTCATCCACATAGATTTGGCACACAAATAGTTCACCATCATATGTCTTCGTGAAGAGTGTAGGATCTAGTGAACCAGGTTTGAAGCCTTTGCCCTTCAGGAAGTCTTTGAGTGTGTCATACCAAGCACGAGGGGCTTGTTTGAGGCCATACAGTGCCTTGTTGAGCTTGTATACCATATTAGGATGTTTTGGATCTTCAAAGCCTGGAGGTTGTGCGACATATACTTCTTCTTCTATCTTTCCATTGAGAAAAGCACTTTTCACATCCATTTGATACAGAAGAATGTTGTGATGATTTGCATAGGCTAGCAGTATGTGAATGGCTTCAAGTCTTGCCACCGGAGCAAATGTTTCATCGAAGTCAATTCCTTCCACTTGAGTATAACCTTGCGCAACGAGACGAGCCTTGTTTCTGACAACTTGACCATGCTCATCTTGCTTGTTGCGATATATCCATTTGGTGCCAATGATATTGTGCTTTCGAGGATCAGGACGCTTGACCAATTCCCACACATTATTCAGCTCGAACTGTTGAAGCTCTTCTTGCATAGCTTGAATCCATTCAGGTTCCATGAAGGCTTCATCAACTTTCTTGGGTTCAGTGATTGAGACAAATGCAAAATGCCCACAGAAGTTGGTTAGCTGTGTTGCTCTTTGAGTTGCTTTTGAACGAGTGAGTGGACCAGGTGCATTCAAGCTGTCAATTATCTTCTCAATCTGAACTTCATTTGCAACACGAGGATGTGCAGGACAAAGATTTTGCTCTTGCTGATCAATATCATCATTTGGGGGATTGTCTTCAAACTGAGCATTGTCTTCAGGTTGATTAGGTGCAGAAATGATAAGCTCCTCTTCAGATTGATTCTCAGAGGGTATGATATCTCCAATTCCCATCTGCTTGATGGATTCACTTGGAGGTACTTCATCTATCACATTTGGCAGGTGCTCTCTTTGCGAGCCGTTAGTTTCATCGAACCACACATCCACAGTTTCAACCACTTTATAGTGAAAGAGGTTGAAGACTCTATAGGAGTGCGAATCCTTTCCATAACCAAGCATAAAACCTTCATGTGCTTTCGGTGCAAATTTTGAAGTGTGATGTGGATCCTTGATCCAGCACCTAGCACCAAATACTCTGAAGTAGCTTACATTTGGCTTCTTACCAGTTAGGAGCTCATAGGATGTTTTCTTCAGAAGCTTGTGAAGATAAACACGGTTGATGATGTGACAGGCAGTGTCAATGGCTTCAGGCCAAAACTTCTATGGAGTCTTGTACCCATCAAGCATCGTTCGGGCCATCTCAATGAGAGTTCTGTTCTTGCGCTCGGCGATGTCATTCTGCTGAGGTGTATAAGGAGCAGAGAACTCATGTGTGATGCCAAGTGTATCCAGATAGAGGTCGAGGCCAGTGTTCTTGAACTCGTGCCATTGTCGCTCGATATGCTTGATCTTGACGCCATAGTTCGTCATGGCACGATTGGCAAAGCGCCCAAGACATCCCGCACTTCAGTCTTGTAGAGGATTATATGTACCCAAGTATATCTAGAGTAATCATCAACAATTACGAAACCATAGAGGCAAGCAGCAGCATTGGGAGTAGAGTAGTGAGTAGGGCCAAATAGATCCATGTGAAGCAGCTCGAAGGGTTGAGATGTAGTCATGATTGTCTTGGAGGGGTGCTTGGCCCTAGTCATCTTTCTTGCTTCGCAGGCGTCACACAGATGGTCCTTCTTGAACTTGACGCCTTCGATGCCCACGACATGCTTCTTCTTTGCGAGAGTGAGGAAGTTCTTCATGCCAGCATGCCCTAGCCTTCGATGCCAGAGCCAGCATTCTGAAGCCTTTGCTAGAAGACATACAGCCATCTACGGTCCAGCTGAGAAATCTACAATATATAGATCGTATTTTCGATACCCTTCAAAGACTAGAGACTTGTCAGATCCCATTATTACAAGGCATCGATATTTTCCAAATAGCACAATCATGTTTAAGTCACAAAGCATTGAGATGACATATTGTTGAAACCAAGGGATTCAACAAGCATCACTTTATCCATGTGCTGATCCCTTGAGATTGCAACTCTACCTAGACCCAATACCTTGCTTTTACCAAAGGTCAAGAAATGTGATGTGACTTTGTCGATGGACGTAAGGTTGAGTCCATGAGAAGACTTCGATCACCAAATATATGATTAGTGCATCCGCTATCCATAATCCATTCTCAAGCACGAGGTGTCGAGCCTACAAAGGTGCTTAGGGGATAGGCTTCACAAAGAGAAGTGTGAAGCATAAACATTTGACGAGCAAGTGGATTATGAAAGCTTAGATCCAAGTTAGGACTGATTGGATGTATGGCAAATGATTCAGAACAAAATACATAGTGAGACCATTTGGGCATTTGATCTTGCGCCTACAAGATGTTTTAGGTCCCCAAACAATAGCATCGACGCCTTTGATTTCCGGGCCGAGACCTTTCCCTGCAAAAGAAAGTTAATTCTTCTTAACCACCCACATCTTCGTGGGGTGGCTTAGAAGCAATGAGTCTAAGTGCAGCATCTCGAGAACTTGGCTTTGGAGCCCTAGCAAATAGCCTTGCAGGAGAAGAACGATACTCATATGAATAAGTAGAAAAGTTCTTAGTTCTATGAACATAGCGGTTTGAAGACACACGCCATATTCATAAGTCCGAGTATGGTTTCCCGCAAAACATTGGCGTTAGGGTGACTCATGTGAGTCCTCTGTCTGTATGAAGCCTTTGGGTCATATGAAGCCTTTGGTCTGGGATTTGTCTTCCTCCCATGTGGTGTCATAATGACATTCATAGGAAGATTCTCAAGACAACTTTTGGGAACCCAGATCTTCTTCATAGGTGGCCCGCTCTCGCAGCTTAGTACCAATATACCTGGCAAACACTTCACCATTCTGATTCTTAAACAGTTTATAGTTTGCATCAAAGGATTCATCAATGACAATTGGGTTAGCACAGGTGAAGCCAGATAGGGTGGATGGATCCATGAAGGTCCCTTTGCAAGAACCCATGTGGTTTTGGGTATCGCCAAAGCTTCCAAAGAGGAGCCATCAACATTCATTTTCCTCTCGAACCCAACACCCTCTTTCCTAGGGTTTCGGTTCAGAATCTGCTTTTTGAGGACATCGCACAGTGTTTGATGCCCTTTGAGACTTTTGTACATCCCTATTTCAAGCAATGTCTTCAACCTAGCATTTTCATCAGCAATAGTAGTGGTATCCTCCGCAGAGGGGTTAGTTACCACATCAGCAGTTGAAGATATTGCAACAGTAGCAGTAGTAGAGCATTCAACAACGGAAGTAGCATTATCACACTCAAGGCATTTTAGACAAGGTGGTTCAAATCCTTCCTGAGCGGAACTGATCTGTTGAGCGTGAAGTGACTCATTCTCTTTTTGAAGATCTTCATGAGCCGCTCTCAATTTCTCAAGCTCTTGCTTCCTTTGAAGATAATCATAGGAGAGCTTTTCGTGAGTGGTTGTGAGCGTTTCATGACGACTTTCAAGTTCCTGGTACTTAGCATGAAGATTTTTAATGTCTTCAACTAAGGACTGAGAACGGGTCATTTCCGCGTCCAACGGGTCATCGCTTTTGTCTAACAGTTTTTGAGTGTGTTCCATAGCTTTCTGTTGTTCAGTTGCAATTTTAGCAAGTGTTTTGTAGCTGGGTTTGGATTCACAATCAGAGTCATCTTCACTTGATGTTTGAAAGTAAGCGTCGTGTGATTTTACCTTGGCACCACATGCCATGAAGCAGTAGGTGGGAGGCGAGTCGTCCTCATCATTATCATCAGTGTTGGTGACGGAGCCATTGTCTTCGGTGTTGAAGATGGACTTGGCGACGTAGGCAGAAGCTAGGGCTAGACTCGCAACACCCGAGTCAGACTCCCCCTCAGACTCCACCTCCGCCTCCTCTCAAGCGCACTCTTATGAATCCATCTCCTTGCCAACAAAAGCACGAGCCTTGCAGATGAGCTCTTCTTGTGTGATGAAGATCTGAAGAAGACTTGGAAGAAGACTTTGAGGATTTCTTCTTCTTCTTGTCATTAGAATCATATTATTTGCTCTTCTTCTTCTTCTTCTTCTCATTGTCCCACTATGGACACTCAGAGATGTAGTGACCAGGTTTCTTGCACTTGTGACAGGTTCTCTTCTTGTGATCATAGGCAGAAGCTTCATCATTTCTTGAGCTGGATCGTGAAGACTTTTCAAGCCTTTCTTCTTGGTGAATTTTCGAACTTCTTCACAAGCATAGCAAGCTCCTTTCCAAGTTCTTCAGATCACCGTAACTGCAATGATTCTTCTTAGATGAGGAAGCAGCAGCCTTTGCCTTCAAAGCTCGGGTTCGGCCATAGTTGGGGCCATAGATATCTCGTTTCTCAGATAGCTGGTACTCATGTGTGTTGAGCCTCTCAAGTATGTCAGACGGATCGAGAGTCTTGAAATCACGGCATTCTTGTATCATCAGGGCTAAGGTGTCAAATGAGCGGTCAAGAGATCTCAGTAGTGTCTTCACTATCTCATGCTTCGTGATCTCAGTGGCGCCTAGTGCATGGAGCTCATTTGTGATATCAGTGAGGCGATCAAATGTGATATGGACATTCTCGTTGTCGTGTCTCTTGAAGCGGTTGAAGAGGTTGCGGAGAGTACTGATACGTTGATCTCGCTGGGTTGAGACGCCTTCATTGACCTTGGACAGCCAGTCCCAGACTAGCTTCGACGTTTCCAGAGCACTCACACGACCATACTGTCCTTTGGTAAGGTGACCACAGATGATGTTCTTGGCAGTAGAGTCCAGTTGAATGAACTTCTTAACATCAGCAGGGGTGACACCTTCACCAGTCTTGGGAACGCCGTTCTTGACGACATACCATAGATCGACATCAATGGCTTCAAGATGCATGCGCATCCTATTCTTCCAGTAGGGATATTCAGTGCCATCGAAGATGGGGCACGCAGCGGAGACTTTGATTATCCCTGCAATCGACATAGCTAAACCTGTGTGGTTAAACCAAATCACACGTAACAAGGAGCACCTTGCTCTGATGCCAATTGAAAGGGCTAGTTATCGACTAGAGGGGGGGTGAATAGGCGATTTTTATGAAAGTCTTCAAAACATGGAAGTTTCAAAGACAAACAATATAAACAACACTATTCTACTGCAGCGGAAGGTAGACTACACTAGACAAGCCATAGTCAAGTATTCAATGAAGTGAAAGCATGAAGACTAGTAGCATCTAGGTAGTAAAGATCAAGATGGAAGATAATATGAAGCCAAACAGAACAGATAGTCACACAGTGAAGTCAATCAGATAATACAAGCAGGCAATGACTTCACGAAGACAAACTGTAAGTAAAGAGGAGTAAGAGATAGAACTAGTGGCTTCAGAGGGACAATGATTTGTTCGACCAGTTTCAGTTGCTGTGACAACTGTACATCTGGTTAGGGAGGCTGAGATTCAACTCAGAAGACCTCGTATTCACCTTATTCCCCTTGAGCTAAGGACACACAGTCCTCGCACAATTACTCTGGTAAGTCTTCAAGGTAGACTTCCGAACCTTCACAGACTTCGTTCACCGTCAATCCACAATGGCTCTTGGATGCTCAGAACGCGACGCCTAACCGGCTGGAGGATTCACAGTCCTCAAGTGTAACGAGTCTTCAGATCACGCGGATAGAAAGACTTCAGTGATGCCAAACACTCTTTGGGCTCTGGGTGGTCTGGGCTTTGTCCTCGCAAGGATTCTCTCTCAAAGGCTTCGGAGGTGGGTTGCTCTCAAACGACAAAAGCCGTGCACTAACTCTGAACAGCCACCAATTTATGGTGTAGGGGATGGGCTATTTATAGCCACTGGGCAACCCGACCGGATTTGTCCGAAATGACCCTGGGTCACTAAGGAACTAACACGTGTCGCAACGGTCAGATTTCAAACACACGCGGCAGCTTGACTTGGGCTACAAGTAAAGCTGACTTATCCGATCAGGATAAGATTTGCTCTCATTGTCTTTGCTCGAAGACATAGGATTTGGTTTGAGCATCACTTCAGTCACTCTGACTTTGTTCACTTGGACCCCACTTAACAGTGCGGTGGTTCCTACGACTCAACAAAGAAGAAAAGTAAACAACAAAACAACTAAGTCTTCGTGCTCCATAGTCTTCACTCAATGTCTTCTCGCGTCATAGTCTTCAATGTGAATATCTTCACAGACCACCATTGTCTTCAATGTCTTCACACATTTTTAGGGGTCATCTCCGGTAGGTAAACCAAATCAAGGAGGGACTACTGCCTGTGTTATCCGGCAATTCTCACAAACACATTAGTCCCTCAACCAGGTTTGTCGTCAATACTCCAAAACCAACTATGGGTGGCACTAGATGCACTTACAGGAATCTGGCCCAATAGTGATGTACTGTTTCCTGGGGCTCTTGTCTAATGTGGGAGAGATCGCTTGTATCTGGGTGGGTGGGCAGATTTAAGTCCGAACCCTGACCCGATCTGAGACCCGGGGGCATGGGAGTTTCCGATCTTGGAGGTTCGGGCTCCGGGATGTCACCAGATAGGTCTGGCCCACTGCCTGATTCTATGTTCAAGGCTTTGGGATGTCCTTCCGTGTACAGGTATCCAGCTCGGAGAGATCTGGAATCCGGACATAGCTTGTCCTCAAGATTGAGGGAAAATTACCGCATTGTTCCTCCACCACCGCTATCTGATGGGTGACCGGCGGAGAGTCAATCTCCCTTTGGTCGGGTTTAAGCCCGATCCGATCATAGTCCGTAGCGACTCCCAAAGCGGCGATGCGGTCCAAGAGCTCGTTTAGGGAAGAGAGCTCCATCGGATCCATCTGCTCGGCAAGTTCCGAGCCGACGTGGAGGCTGTTTTCGATGACCCGAGAAGTCATCGTTGGCGCAACAGCCGAGCGGGCGGTCATGACGAACTCGCCTAGCCGGAGAGTCTGGCCGACAGCCAAGGCTCCTCTAGAGGTGACGCTGTCATTGACAACGAGACGAGACATCCTTCCTTATGGCGACGGCACAGTGGAACTCTCAATGAAAGCACCAATGTCGGTGTCAAAACCGGCGGATCTCGGGTAGGGGGTCCCGAACTGTGCGTCTAAGGAGGATGGTAACAGGAGGCAAGGGACACAATGTTTACCCAGGTTCAGGCCCTCTCTATGGAGGTAATACCCTACTTCCTGCTTGATTACTCTTGATTAATATGAGTATTACAAGAGTTGATCTACCACGAGATCGTAGAGGCTAAACCCTAGAAGCTAGCCTATGGTATGATTGTTCCTGTCCTACGGACTAAACCCTCCAGTTTATATAGACACTGGAGGGGGCTAGGGTTACATAGAGTCGGTTACAACAGAAGGAGATCTACATATCCGTATCGCCAAGCTTGCCTTCCACGCCAAGAGAGTCCCATCCGGACACGAGACGAAGTCTTCAATCTTGTATCTTCATAGTCCAACAGTCCGGCCAAAGGATATACTCCGGCTATCTGGATACCCCCCAATCCAGGACTCCCTCATACGGCATCTCCGTGATCTTCACACGTTCAGCTCGGTGATGTCCCACGAACTCTCGATCCAGCTGAGTGTCGAGGTTGAGCTTCGTCAGCACGACGGCGTGATGATGGTGATGATGAAGCTACCGGCGCAGGGCTTTGCCTAAGCACTACGACAACATGATCGAGGTGGATTATGGTGGAGGGGGCACCGCAAACGGCTATGACAATGATCAACTTGTGTGTCCATGGGGTGCCCCCTCCCCCGTATATAAAAGGAGTGGAGGAGGGGGAGGGCCGGCCCTCTCTATGGCGCGCCCTAGGGGAGTCCTACCACTAGTAGAAAACAGGGCTTTGGTTCGGCCCTGGCCAGCCCATTAGTCCCAGTTCTTAACGAACCGGGACCCATGGGGGGCGTTTGTCCCGGTTCATGAGCCCGGGGGGCCAGCCGGGCCCTCGTGGGCATTGGTCCCGGTTCGTTTGGATCCATTTGTACCGGTTCTAGGCATGAACCGGGACCAATGGGCCGCACTCCTGGCCCATAGCCATTGGTATCGGTTCGTGCCTAGAACCGGGACAGAAGGGGGGGCTTTAGTACCGGTTCCTGCCACGAACCGGGACAAATAAGTTGCCTATATATACCCGTCGCCGCGGCAGAGCACTCCACAGTGCTCTTTTTTTTCTGGCCGGCGAGGGGAGGGCATTTGGGTGCTCTAGCACACCTCCTATTCACATGAGGTGTTCGATGAAATGCCCGAGCGACACTAGTTAAGCTTTCTCCTCTCAAAGCTCGACCTCGGAGCTCCATTTTTCCCGAGATTTGTGTAGATTTAGCGGTCCATCACGCCCCGTCCTCGTTTTCACCGCCGTCGATCGCCCGCGCTGATCTCGTCGCCGACACCATCGTGGTGAGCCTCTTGTTCTTATCTTCTTTCTGATTTTCTTACTTTAGATAGATACTTGTATGATTTTCTTACTTTTGACGCACATAGTTATATATAATGCACGCAGATGAACCGACAATGGATGTACGGTGACAGACACACCTCTGAGTACATTAAGGGCGTGCATGAATTTCTCGAAGTGGCTGAGGCAAACAAGAATAATGGTTTTATGTGTTTTCCATGCCCTAAATGTGGGAATACGAAGTCTTACTCTGACCGGAAAATCCTTCACACCCACCTGCTTTACAAGGGTTTCATGCCACACTATAATGTTTGGACGAGGCACAGAGAAATAGGGGTTATGATGGAAGACGGTGAAGAAGAAGAGGATGATGACAACTATGTGCCACCTGAATACGGTGATGCTGCAACGGGGGGAGCTGCTGAAGATCAAGAGGAACCAGACGATGTGTGATAACCCACAAGTATAGGGGATCGCAACAGTTTTCGAGGGTAGAGTATTCAACCCAAATTTATTGATTCGACAGAAGGGGAGCCAAAGAATATTCTCAAGTATTAGCAACTGAGTTGTCAATTCAGCAACACCTGGATAACTTAATATGTGCAACAAAGTATTTAGTAGCAAAGTAGTATGGAAGTAACGATAACGGTAGCAAAAGTAATATTTTTGGGTTTTGTAGTGATTGTAACAATAGCAACGGTAAAGTAAATAAGCGGAGAACAATATGTGAAAAGCTCGTAGGCATTGGATCGGTGATGGAGAATTACGCCGGATGCGGTTCATCATGTAACAGTCATAATATAGGGTGACACAGAACTAGCTCCAATTCATCAATGTAATGTAGGCATGTATTCCAAATATAGTCATACGTGCTTATGGAAAAGAACTTGCATGACATCTTTTGTCCTACCCTCCCGTGGCAGCGGGGTCCTAATGGAAACTAAGGGATATTAAGGCCTCCTTTTAATAGAGTACCGGACCAAAGCATTAACACATAGTGAATACATGAACTCCTCAAACTACGTTCATCACCGGGAGTGGTCCCGATTATTGTCACTTCGGTGTTGCCGGATCATAACACATAGTAGGTGACTATAGACTTGCAAGATAGGATCAGTAACTCACATATATTCATGAAAACATAATAGGTTCAGATCTGAAACCATGGCACTCGGGCCCTAGTGACAAGCATTAAGCATAGCAAAGTCATAGCAACACCAATCTCAGAACATAGTGGATACTAGGGATCAAACCCTAACAAAACTAACTCGATTGCATGATAAATCTCATCCAACCCATCACCGTCCAGCAAGCCTATGATGGAATTACTCACGCATGGCGGTGAGCATCATGAAATTGGTGATGGAGGATGGTTGATGATGATGACAGCGACGGATTCCCCTCTCCGGAGCCCCGAACGGACTCCAGATCAGCCCTTCCGAGAGAGTTTAGGGCTTGGCGGCGGCTCTGTATCGTAAAACGGGATGAATCTTTCTCTCTGATTTTTTCTCCCGAACACGAATTTATGGAGTTGGAGTTGATGTCGGTGGAGCTCCAGGGGGCCCACGAGGTAGGGGGCGCGCCTAGGGGGGCAGGCGCGCCCCCACCCTCGTGGAGAGGGTGTGGGCCCCCTGGCCTTGATTCTTTCGCCAGTATTTTGTATATTTTCCGAAATAAATCTCTGTTGATTTTCAGGTCATTCCGAGAACTTTTGGTTCTGCACAAAAATAACACCATGGCAATTCTGCTGAAAACAGCGCCAGTCCGGGTTAGTTCCATTCAAATCATGCAATTTAGAGTCCAAAACAAGGGCAAAAGTGTTTGGAAAAGTAGATATGACGGAGACGTATCAATGTGCCCGATGATGCTGCAATGGGGGAAGCTGCTGAAGATCAAGAGGAACCAGACGATGTGCCCGATGATGTTGATCTCCGCCGGGTCATTGTCGATGCAAGGACGCAATGCGAAAGTCAAAAGGAGAAGCTAAAGTTCGATCACATGTTAGAGGATCACAAAAAAGGGTTGTACCCCAATTGCGAAGATGGCAACACAAAGCTCGGTACCATACTAGAATTGCTGCGATGGAAGGCGAGAATGCTGTGCCTAACAAAGGATTTGAGAAGCTACTGAAAATATTGAAGAAGAAGCTTCCAAAGGATAATGAATTGCCCGACGAGACGTGACGCAGCAAAGAAGGTCGTATGCCCTCTAGGATTGGAGGTGCAGAAGATACATGCATGCCCTAATGACTGCATCCTCTACCGCGGTGCGTACAAGGATTTGAACGCATGCCCGGTATGTGGTGCATTGCGATATAAGATCAGACGAGATGACCCTGGTGATGTTAAAGGAAAGCCCCGTTATGACCCATAAGTATAGGGGATCTATCGTAGTCCTTTCGATAAGTAAGAGTGTCGAACCCAACGAGGAGCAGAAGGAAATGATAAGCGGTTTTCAGCAAGGTATTCTCTGCAAGTACTAAAATTAGAGGTAACAGATAGTTGTGTGATAAGATAATTTGTAACCAGCAACAAGTAACAAAAGTAAATAAAGTGCAGCAAGGTGGCCCAATCCTTTTTGTAGCAAAGGACAAGCCTGGACAAACTCTTATATAGAGAAAAGTGCTCCCGAGGACACATGGGAATCATCGTCAAGCTAGTTTTCATGTTCATATGATTCGCGTTCGGTACTTTGATAATTTGAATATGTGGGTGGACCGGTGCTTGGGTGCTGCCCTTACTTGGACAAGCCTCCCACTTATGATTAACCCCTATTGCAAGCATCTGCAACTACAAAAGAAGTATTAAGGTGAACCTAACCATAGCATGAAACATGTGGATCCAAATCAGCGCCTTACGAAGCAACGCATAAACTAGGGTTTAAGCTTCTGTCACTCTAGCAACCCATCATCTACTTATTACTTCCCAATGCCTTTATTATTTCCAAAAATGACTTTCGTGGAGTTTCAGGACTTTCGGAGTTGTGTAGAATAGGTCTCTAATATTTGCTCCTTTTCACCCGAATTCCAATTGCGGCATTCTCCTCCTTATGTAAACCTTGTAAAATAAGAGAATAGGCATAAGTATTGTGACATAATGTGTAATAACATCCCATAATGCAATAAATATCGATATAAAAGCATGATGCAAAATGGACGTATCAACTCCCCCAAGCTTAGACCTCGCTTGTCCTCAAGCGGAAGCCGATAACGATAAATATGTCCACATGTTTAGAGGTAGAGGTGTCGATAAAGTAAAATACGGACATGAGGGCATCATGATTATTCTCATAACAAAAACATATATGGATATTGTCATATGATTTCTTATGCTCAAGTAATAATCTATTCACAATGCAAAGTATGAATCAGAAACTTTATTTAGAACTAACAAACTATAATCTCAGTCATTGAGGCAATTGCAATTTATCATAACATCAGAAAGAGTCTATGTCAGAGCTTTCTAGCAAGTCCACATACTAAACTATCATTTAGTCTTCCATAATTGCTAACACTCACGCAATACTTGTGGTTACGGAGTTTTAATCAGACACAGAGAAAGATAGGGGCTTATAGTTTCACCTCCCAACCTTTTACCTCAAGGGTAATGTCAACAATAATAGTTCATGCCAACTTACATCCAATTAGATATATATATCAGGATCTTTCCAACACACTATGCTTACCAAAGGATAAAATATTAAAAGGAAAGGTGAAGACCACCATGACTCTTGCATAAGGTAGAAGATAATAGTAAAAGATAGGCCCTTCGCAGAGGGAAGTAGAGGTTGCCATGCGCTTTCAGCGTTGGATGCACAAAATCTTAATGCGAAAGAACATCACTTTATATTGCCACTTGTGATATAGAACTTTATTATGCAGTCCGTCGCTTTTATTTCTTCCACATCACAAGATCGTATAAAGCTTATTTCCTCCACACCAATCAATCATACATATTTAGAGAGAAATTTTTATTGCTTGCACCGATGACAACTTACTTGAAGGATCTTACTCAATCATAGGTAGATATGGTGGACTCTCATGGCAAAACTGGGTTTAAGGGTATTTGGAAGCACAAGTAGTATCTCTACTTGGTGCAAAGAATTTGGCTAGCATGAGGGGGAAAGGCAAGCTCAACATGTTGGATGATCCATGACAATATACTTTATCTCAGATATAAGAAAACATAACCCATTACGTTGTCTTCCTTGTCCAACATTAAATCTTTAGCATGTCATATTTTAATGAGTGCTCACAATCATAAAAGATGTCCAAGATAGTATATTTATATGTGAAACCTCTCTTTCTTTATTACTTCCTATTAATTGCAACGATGACCAAAGCTATGTTTGCCAACTCCCAACAATTTTTAATCATCATACTCTTTCTATGTGAAGTCATTACTCTCCATAAGATCAATATGATCTATTTGTTTCTTTTTATTCTTTTTTTCTTTTATTCACCCAAAATCATGGCAAAATAATCAAGCCCTTGTGAGGGAGTCCTGGACTAGGGGGTGTCCGGATAGCCGGACTATCATCACGGCCGGACTCCAAGACTATGGAGATACAAGATTGAAGACTTCGTCCCGTGTCCGGATTGGACTTTCCTTGGTGTGGAAGGCAAGCTTGGCGATACGGATATGTAGATCTCCTACCATTGTAACCGACTCTGTGTAACCCTAACCTATCCGGTGTCTATATAAACCGGAGGGTTTTAGTCCATAGGGGCGAACAACAATCATACCATAGGCTAGCTTCTAGGGTTTAGCCTCTACGATCTCGTGGTAGATCTACTCTTTTACTACCCATATCATCAATATTAATCAAGCAGGGTAGGGTATTACCTCCATCGAGAGGGCCCGAACCTGGGTAAAAACATTGTGTCCCTTGTCTCCTGTTACCATCCGCCTAGGCGCACGATTCTGGACCCCCTACCGAGATCCGCCGGTTTGACACCGACATTGGTGCTTTCATTGAGAGTTCCTCGTGTCGTCACCGATAGGCCCGATGGCTCCTTGATCATCAACAACGACGCGGTCCAGGTGAGACTTTTCTCCCGGACAGATCTTCAGTATTGGCGGCTTTGCTGCGGGCCAATTCGTTTGGCCGTCTGGAGCAGATCGAAGCTTCGCCCTGGCCATCAGGTCAGATTTGGAAGTTTGAACTATCGACCGATATCCGCGGAGACTTGATCTTGACGGATTCGAGCCGCAACCAAGCGTGCCGCCTTGTCTCGATGGGCATGATCTTGCTCTGCAGCGAGCGATTGCCACGAGGCCGCACAAACATCCGCTCCGACCCTTAATTCGGCCGGATTCCCGATCAGGGCGAGTGGTTGGACTCCGCCTCGGGGCTACGATCTCTACGGCGATTGAGCCGAACTCCATCCCTGTCCTTTGCGAAGACCTTGACTCCAGGGTGCCGGACTCCTCTCCGGACTCCGAACCCTCCGCGCCCCTGCCAATCGAATCCGATTGGGCGCCGGTCATGGAGTTCACTGCCGCGGACATCTTTCAGCACTCGCCCTTTGGCGAAATCCTGAATTCACTAAAGTCTCTCTCTTTATCCGGAGAGCCCTGGCCGGACTATGGACAGGAAGGTTGGGACGCGGACGACGAAGAAATTTAATGTCCACCCACCACCCACTTTGTAGCCACTGTCGATGATTTAACCGACATGCTCGACTTCGACTCCGAAGACATCGGCGGTATGGACGGCGATGTCGGAGGCGACCAAGACCCAGCGCCTCGGAGACACCGGAAGGCCACCTCGTCATCGACATATACATGGTGGACATCCCAAAAGATGGGAGCGACGATGGAACAACGGAGGATGACCCTCCAAGAAGCAATCAAGCGCCGGCGTCGTGGCGCCGCTCTAAATCCCGCCACGGCAAAAGCGGTGATTCCGGCACGGAGATAATAACACCGGACGGTGCGAAGACAACCCCTCAACAGGACTCAGCGCAGGAGGAGGAGAAGAAAGTCCATGACGACAAGGCGGCGTAAAGAGAGGTCGAGGGCGATAATTATGCGCCTCCCTCCGAAGATGAAGCAAGCCTCGACGCCGACGAATTTGTCGTTCCTGAGGATCCCGCCGAACAGGAGCGTTTCAAACGCAGGCTTATAGCCACGACAAGCAGCCTCAAGAAAAAGCAGCAACAACTTAGAGCTGACCAAGATCTGCTAGCTCACAGATGGACTGAAGTCCTTGCAGCCGAAGAGTATGAACTCGAACGACCCTCCAAAAGCTACCCCAAACGCAGGCCGTTGCCTCGATCAGAGGAAGCACCCAAGTCACCAGCGTACGACATGGCAGACCGGCCACCACATGGCCGCGATAGAGAGGCCTCTAGACCCTCCGTTCAAGCCGTACCCCGACGCCGTTCAAAAAGTACCAGGGCACGGGAAAACGCGCCGAACTTGTGAGATATTTTGGAGGATAAGGCAAAACATACAAGGTCGATCTACAGATCGCGTGGGTGCCCAACGACGCGGGATGATTACCGTCACGCCGGATACAGAAACTCCGGCAGGGCCGAACACAATAGACAAAGCTCATTTGAGCTGCGTCATGATATAATATCTGAGGCGCCGACACCCACTATGCTTCACAGATGAAGTAATGGATCATCAAATCCCTGAGGGCTTTAAACCCGTAAACATCGAATCATATGATGGTACCACAGATCCTGCGGTCTGGATCGAGGATTATCTCCTCCACATCCACATGGCCCGTGGTGATGATCTACATGCCATCAAATACCTCCCCCTCAAGCTTAAAGGACCAGCTCGGCATTGGCTTAATAGCTTGCCAGCAGAATCAATTGGTTGTTGGGAGGACTTGGAAGCCGCATTTCTCGATAACTTCCAGGGCACATATGTGCAACCACCAGACGCCGATGACCTTAGCCACATAATTCAGCAGCCAGAAGAATCGGCCAGGCAATTCTGGACACGGTTCCTAACAAAGAAAAATCACATCGTTGGTGTCCGGATCACGAGAGGCCCTTGCAGCCTTCAAACATAACATCCGCGACGAGTGGCTTGCCCGGCACCTAGGACAGGAAAAGCCGAAATCTATGGCAGCCCTCACAACCCTCATGACTCGCTTTTGTGCGGGAGAGGACAGCTGGCTAGCTCGAAGCAACAACTTGGCCAAACACCTGGATAGTTCGGATACCAAGGACAGCAATGGCAGGTCGCGTCGCAACAAGAACAAGCGCCACATTAACGGTGATAATGCTGAAGATACGGCCGTCAATGCCGGATTCAGAGGCTCTAAACCCGGTCAGCGGAAGAAGCCATTCAAAAGAAATACCCAGGGCCCGTCCATCTTGGACCGAATACTCGACCGCTTGTGCCAGATACACGGCACCCCTGAAAAACCAGCCAATCACACCAACAGGGATTGTTGGGTGTTCAAGCAAGCAGGCAAGTTAAGTGCCGAACTCAATGACAAGGGGCTGCATAGCGATGACGAGGAAGAGCCCCGGCCGCCGAACAATAGAGGACAGAAGGGATTTCCCACACAAGTGCGGACGGTGAACATGATATACGCAACCCATATACCCAAAAGGGAGCGGAAGCGTGCACTAAGGGACGTATATGCGATGGAGCGATCGCCCCAAAGTTCAACCCATGGTCTTCCTGCCCGATCACCTTGATCGAAGGACCACCCTACTAGCATCCGTCACGGCGGTTTCGCGCATTGGTTCTTGACCCAATTATCGACAGATTTCACCTCACGAGTCACGATGGACAGCGGCGGCAGCCTGAACCTTCTTTATCGGGATACGGTCGCAAAATGGGCATAGACCCTAAAGTTAAACCTACAAAGGCGACCTTTAAAGGCGTCATACCGGTGTAGAGGCCAATTATACAGGCTCGATTACACTCGAAGTGGTCTTTGGATCCCGGATAACTTCGAAGCGAAGAGTTAATCTTGACATAGTCCCGTTCGCAGCGGCTATCACGCTTTGCTTGGACGAACCGCATTTGCAAAGTTCAATGTGGTGCCGCTTTCGCATACCTCAAGCTCAAGATGCCAGGCCCTCGAGGAGTAATCACGGTCAATGGAAACACCGAACGCTCTCTCCGAACGGAGGAGCACACGGCGGCCCTCGCGGCGGAAGTGCAAAGCAGCCTCTCACGGCAATTCTTGAGTCCGGCCACTAAGCTTCCGGACACTGCCAAGCGCGCCCGGAGTAATCTGCAACAAGACCGCCTGGCACGATTCAAGCACGCGTAGCAATCCGCCCCCAACCCCAGCCCTCGCGAAGTTGCAAAGACAGTACTACACGTACATAACTACGCTCTGGAGATACCATGGGCATAAGGGGAGGGGCACGACCACGACATGCCAAGAATGCGGCTCGACCGCACCAGGGGCTCCGGATTGTGTCATTCTTTTTCTTCTTTCTTTCCTTTTTTTTCAGGACTTCGTTTTCCAGAAGTCCTGTCCGGCACTAGAATCGCCGAACTCACGATGCAACAGCCAGGGAAGTAGAAAGCTACGTCGAGTGTTCAGGTGGTCCCTACTACGAGCATTATACCTGTTTTACATACCATCCCGCAGCTTACCCCTGGAGGGGGACATGTTTGATAGTCCCATCCCTTGCTTATCGCACTATTTGTATCGTTCTGCTTTCATTGCAGTACCTTTCTGAATAAACAATACATAGCTTTTGCCTATTATTGCACTCCTTTCTTTATCTATATATATGTTCATTTCATGACATGTTGCACCCATACACTTTGGTACGGCCAATACACCAGGGGCTTAAGTACCCCAAAATTATGGTGTGATAAGTCCGAACACTTTCACAAGTCGGCACCCGAACTTATAGCATTATATGAATCGGCTCGAATCATGTCTTGGGTCAATAGTTGGTTTTCCGGCTCCGTGTTTTGGTACCTTACGTTCCGTTATATCGGCTAAGGTAGCACGGGAGAACCACTGCGATTGTGCCCAGTTGAGCTGGGTCGAGCACCTCGATGGAAAGCTAAAACTGACCGTCATGATAGGGCGAGAGCGATCGCTGTTCGAGAGGTTTTTGGGTCCCTAAAGACTTATGCCGCTTAGAGCGAGGAACCGGAGTTATCCGGCCAAGGCGTGGATAGCGCCCCGAACTCGGTCTTCCTAATACTAGGGGCTTCGCCGAAATTTAAAATTATAGAATTCTATGGCTAAGTGAGAGTGTTCAAGCATTATAAGTCCGGTTGCCTTGTTCGTTGCGTTGAGCGCCTCCCTAGATGGACCCAAGAATGGGAACAAGAGTGCTCAAGTTTATCCCGAACACCCCAGCACTCGTGGCATGGGGGCTGAAGCCAACGACTTGCCATCTCTCAAATTTGATAAACGGCCGCACAGAAGGTAATATTTTAAATTAACAAGCATTGCTTAGCACATATGAACAAGTTTTCAGCATACAGGATAGCAAATGCGAGTCTATTCAAAAATTACATCTTTGGAGCACTCATCCGCTATTCGACGGGCGCCCTTCAGGATGCCCTCATAGTACATTTCGGGCGTGCGATGCTCCTTGCCCTTCGGTGGCCCGTCCGTCACAAGCTTCTCCGCATCCAGCTTGCCCCAGTGCACTTTTGCACGGGCAAGGGCCCGACGGACACCTTCAATGCAGACGGAGCGCTTGATGACTTCAATCCATGGACATGCGTCCACCAGCCGCCGCACCAAGCCGAAGTAGCTCCCAGGCATGGCCTCCAATGGCCACAGCCGAACTATGAGGCCCTTCATGGCCTGTTCGGCGACCTTGTGGAGGTCGACCAGCTACTTTAGCTGGTCTCTTAGGGCACCGGATGTCCGGCCTCAGCATATTGAGACCAGAACACCTTCTCCGTCGAGCTCCCCTCCTTGGCGCGGTAGAATGCAGCAGCATCAGACACACTGCAGGGCAAATCTGCGAATGCTCCTGGAGAGCTCTGAATCCGGGTAAGTAATAGGTAATTCACTTTCACATGCTTGCTTTGCATAAAGAATGCCTTACCCGCCGCTATCTTTTTTAATGCTTCAATTTCTTGGAGGGCTTTTTGGGCCTCGGCCTTAGCAGCTTTGGCACTCTCAAGAGCCGCGGCAAGCTCGGACTCTCGGGTCTTCGAGTCATGCTCCAAACCCTCATGTTTTTCCACGAGAATCTGGAGCTCTTGCTGCACCTCCGCCAGCTGCGCCTCCCCTTTCTCTCGCTCGGTGCGTTCCGCAACCGCTTTGTTTTCGACCCACGGACACGCTTCCTTGTGGTCGCCACCTTGTTCGTGGCCCCTGCAGTACCCATGTTATTCCTGTTATTTTTTGCAACCGAAACCTTTTCTATAAGGTATTTCTTTAATAAGGTACTACTTACCTTCCTTGTCCTCGAGCTGCTTCTTGGCTTGGTCGAGCTCGTTCTCGGACCGCTCGAGGCTCTGCTTCAATGCATTGACCTCCGCAGTCAGTGCGGCAGAGGTCAGCAGCGCAACCTGCATTCCCATATTGACATCCTTATGTTAGACTCCTGCGTATATCTTTTTAGATCCTTAGTCCGGCTTTTCTTTCCGAACACCGAACTAAGCATCAGGGGCTACTGTCTATGCGGTAATATTTTTACATATTCTAAACTTACCTCAAAGCCTGTTAGAAGGCTGGTACAGGCTTCGGTCAGCCCGCTCTTGACGGACTGAACTGTCCGGATCACGCACTCATAACAAAGGCGGTGCTCCTCCTGATGGAGGCTCTGTTAGCGCCTCGAGAGCTATCCGGTGCCTCGGTTGGACGGAGGACACGGCGTCTTACCCTTCTTCTGAAGGACCGCTTGCGGACTCGGAACCATGAAGGTTCGGCATGGAGTCCGGACAAGGGTTGGGCTTAGAGCCCCGGGGTCTTGCCCCCACGCGCTGGAGTGCAGGAGGTCGCCTTGTGGCGCCTCTGCGCCACCTCCTCTTTACCAGGCCCCCTTGGGCGCCACCTCGGCGTCGTCTGGCGTGAGGCAAGGAGGCGGTCGAAGCAATACTCTCCATTTCCGGCGAACCCGTGGACCCGCTCGTCAAGCGGCTAGATCGCTCTTGGGCGGGCTGCATGATTGTTCGACATTAGAGAACACTATGCAATAATGAAAAAGCCATGGGTATCCGGACACTTATGATCTCGCCAGGCTTGGCCTTGTTGGCCAATCCTTCTCGTCATTGTCGGCGTTGGTGGAAAGCCGGAGGAAGGGTTCTTCCTTTCTTGGACCCTCCGGCCTCCCGGTTGGGGCGGCCTTCCTTTTCATCTCCTCCCGGCGGGGAGAAGCTTTTTCCTCCTCCTCGTCCTCGGGAGAAGATTCGCTTCAGAATCGGCAGCACTTAGCGTCGAGAGCTCCTTGAGTTCCGTGGCCTCCTTCTTGGCCTTCTTCTCCGGCACCACATGGGGTGCCGGAGCCAGCAGCCCCGTCAATCGGGCGTCCGCTGGGTCTTCCGGCAAAGGAGCCGGACAGTTAATCTATCCGGACTGCTTCAGCCAGTCCTGTCAAAGATTAGGGAGTTTTAGATCCCACATAGAGCCAGTCTATGAAAAAAGAGTCCCGTAAAGGGTAAAATAACTTACCTCGCCGGCTGGACGCCGCGAGCTGTATCCGCGATCTTTGTTAGTGGATGCTGGGGCTTCAGCGCCCTTGAACAGCCCCTTCCAGGCGTCTTTGTACGTAGTGTCGAAGAGCCGGTTCAAGGTTCGGTGCTGTGCCGGATCGAACTCCCACAAATTAAAGGCCCGTTGTTGGCATGGGAGAATCCGGCGGATGAGCATCACCTGGATTACGTCGACAAGCCTAAGATTCTTGTCCACCAGGTTTCGGACGCATGTTTGGAGTCCGGATAGCTCGTCTGAATTCCCCCACGTCAGGCCCGTCTCTTTCCATGACGAGAGCCGTGTGGGGAAGCCAGATCTGAATTCGGGGGTCGCCACCCATTCGGGGTCGCGTGGCTCGGTGATGTAGAACCACCCCGATTGCCACCCCTTTATTGTCTCCACAAAGGATCCCTCGAGCCATAGGACTTTGGCCATCTTGCCAACCATGGCGCCTCCGCACTCCGCTTGACGGCCGCCCACTACCTTCGGCCGGACGTTGAAGATCTTCAGCCATAAGCCAAAGTGGGGCTGGATGCAGAGAAAGGCCTCGCACACGACGATGAACGCCGAGATTTTGAGGATGAAATTCGGGGCCAGGTCGTGGAAGTCCAGGCCGTAGTAGAACATGATCCCCCGGACAAATGGGTGAAGTGGAAAACCTAGTCCGCGGAGGAAGTGGGGGAGAAACACCACCCTCTCATGGGGCCTAGGGGTTGGAATGAGCTGCCCCTCGTCGGGAAGCCTGTGCGCGATGTCGCCGGACAAATATCCGGCCTCCCGCAGTCTTGTGATGTGCCCCTCCGTGACGGAGGAGGCCATCCACCTGCCTCCCGCTCCTGACATGGTTGGAGAAGGTTGAGGCGGGATGTGCGGACTTGGGCGCTGGAGCTCGAGTCTTGCGAGAATGGATGAGCAAAGGAGGAAGAAGGCGTGGGTCAAAAGGTGGATCCTTATCCCTTATATGGACGGACGAAGTTATCGTCCCCACCAGCTGGTAAAACTCGCTTATCTCCCAAGCGCCGTAATCAATGGCGCGGATGGGTTACCCACGTCCGTATTGATGAGAGTCCGGAATAAGGGGCACGATCTATGCTTTGATAAGGCGTGCGGAAACCGCCTCGCTAAACGCGCTAAGGTGGAGCGGTAAAAAACGATTCATATAAAGGCCTGGCCATGGTGTGATGTCACGCCGCGGAATACGTCAGCAGATCTGTGCAAAAGTTATTCTCTCTACGGTGGCATGTGGAACTTGTTTTGCAGAGCCGGACACTATCCTGGTGTTCAAAACCTTCTATGAAGTGTTTGGAGGAGGAACCCGCCTCGCAATGCCGAAGACAATCAACGCGCCGGATTCATCGTCATTGAAGCCTGGTTCAGGGGCTACTGAGGGAGTCCTGGACTAGGGGGTGTCCGGATACCCGGACTATCATCACGGCCGGACTCCAAGACTATGAAGATACAAGATTGAAGACTTCGTCCCATGTCCGGATGGGACTTCCCTTGGCGTGGAAGGCAAGCTTGGCGATACGGATATGTAGATCTCCTACCATTGTAACCGACTCTGTGTAACCCTAACCAATCCGGTGTCTATATAAACCAGAGGGTTTTAGTCCATAGGACGAACAACAATCATACCATAGGCTAGCTTCTAGGGTTTAGCCTCTACGATCTCGTGGTAGATCTACTCTTGTACTACCCATATCATCAATATTAATCAAGCAGGAGTAGGGTATTACCTCCATCGAGAGGGCCCGAACCTGGGTAAAAACATCGTGTCCCTTGTCTCATGTTACCATCCGCCTAGACGCACAGTTCGGGACCCCCTACCCGAGATCCGCCGGTTTTGATACCGACACCTTGACTCAACACTAATATTTAGTATATAGCTCACGGGCTCGATTACATAGAGGGATCATAAAGCAAAACTCAAAACTAGATCATACCAAAACTTTATTCTACTGGATCAAGATATTACTAAAAGGATCAAACTAAGAAAAACGGTAAAGATAGGAGATGTGATGGTGATACGATACCGGGGCATCTCCCCCAAGCTTGGCAGTTGCCAAGGGGAGTGCCCATACCCATGTGATTATATCTCCTTTGCTGGTGAAGAGGATGGTGGTGGTGATGGGTAGTCGCACATCGAGTGTAAGAGATCCTCCTGCTTGCGGATATTACCCTTGAGTGCAACAATATGCTCCTTCAACAAAATATTTTCACATGTGAGATACTTGTTTTGTATACGAGCTAATCCAATCATCTTGAAAGCTTCGATCTCAGTAGGGGTAAGAAGATTGTGATCAAGTTGAAGAATGTCTTCTGTTGCTGGAACTTGGTCCTCTGTGGCCTTCTTGATCCCTTCATCCTTGTTGATCTCCATGGGTTCTTCCCTCTTCAGCTCTATCTTCATTAGCCAAGCATCGTTGTCACCATTGTTGGAGGAGGGGGACTACATGATGCCTGGCCTTGACAACCCTGACAGAAAGCAGCTCGAAATAAGAACATAGGACAATTGCGTGATACGGGAGTCAAAACCTTCGGAAGATTATATAATGAATTTTTACCGACCAAAATACGTATCATGCAAGAAAACGGAGTCCGGAGAGCGCAAGAGGTGCCCACGAGGTAGGGGGCACGCCCACGGGGTAGGGCGCGCCCTCCACCCTCGTGGAGCCCTCGTGTCCTTCCCGAACTGCTTCTTATTTTTCTATTTTTCTAAACATTCCAAAACGGAGAGAAATTGCCTTTAGAACTGTTTTGGAGTCGGTTTACTTACCGTACCACATACCTATTCCTTTTCGGAGTCTGAAACGTTCTGGAAAGTGTCCCTTATGTATTCCTCCAGGGTTACGATTTCAATAACATTGGTTTCAACATTTATAGGATTACCTGAGATATAATGTTTAATTCTTTGACCATTCACCACATTCGGATTTGTGCCTTCGAAGTTGTTGATTTTTATGGCACCGGAATGATAGACCTCCTCGATAACGTAAGGGCCTTCCCATTTAGAGAGAAGTTTTCCTGCAAAAAATCTTAAACGAGAGTTGTATAGTGATTTCTACTATGCAACCTTCTTCTTGTAGACGTTGTTGGGCCTCAAAGTGCAGAGGTTTGTAGGACAGTAGCAAATTTCCCTCAAGTGGATGACCTAAGGTTTATCAATCCGTGGGAGGCGTAGGATGAAGATGGTCTCTCTCAAGCAACCCTGCAGCCAAATAACAAAGAGTCTCTTGTGTCCCCAACACACCCAATACAATGGTAAATTGTATAGGTGCACTAGTTCGGCGAAGAGATGGTGATACAAGTGCAATAGGGATGGTAGATAAAGGTATTTGTAATCTGAAATTATAAAAAATAGCAA
Source organism: Aegilops longissima (assembly GCA_021605205.1). Taxonomy (NCBI): domain Eukaryota; kingdom Viridiplantae; phylum Streptophyta; class Magnoliopsida; order Poales; family Poaceae; genus Aegilops; species Aegilops longissima. Next base: position 747,837,170 of record CM038677.1, read on the forward strand.
GGTAACTAATGATAAAAGTGAGCGTAAACGGTATTGCAATGATAGGAAACAAGGCCTAGGGTTCATACTTTCACTAGTGCAAGTTCTCTCAACAATAATAACATAGATAGATCATATAACAATCCCTCAACATGCATCAAAGAGTCACTCCAAAGCCACTAATAGTGGAGAACAAACGTAGAGATTATGGTAGGGTACAAAACCACCTCAAAGTTATTCTTTCGGATCAATCTATTCAAGAGTTCATACTAGAATAACACCTTAAGACACAAATCAACCAAAACCCTAATGTCACCTAGATACTCCATTGTCACCTCAAGTATCCTTGGGCATGATTATACGATATGCATCACACAATCTCAGATTCATCCAACCAACATAAAAGTACTTCAAAGAGTGCCCCAAAGTTTATACCGGAGAGTCAAGAAAACATGTGCCAACCCCTATGCATAGGTTCATGGGCGGAACCTGCAAGTTGGTCACCAAAACATACATCAAGTGGCACGTGATATCCCATTGTCACCACAGATAAACACGGCAAGACATACATCAAGTGTTCTCAAATCAAAGACTCAATCCGATAAGATAACTTCAAAGGGGAAACTCAATTCATCAGAAGAGAGTAGAGGGGAAGAAACATCATAAGATCCAACTATAATAACAAAGCTCGCGATACATCAAGATCGTGCCATAGATAGAACACGAGAGAGAGAGAGAGAGATCAAACATATAGCTACTGGTACATACCCTCAGCCCCGAGGGTGAACTACTCCCTCCTCGTCATGGGTAGCGCCGGGTTGATGAAGATGGCCACCAGTGATGGATTCCCCCTCCGGCAGGGTGCCGGAACGAGCTCCCGAGAGGTTTTTGGTGGCTACAGAGGCTTGCGGCGGCGAAACTCCCGATCTATCTTGATATTCGAGGTTTTTAGGGTACGTAGGCTTATATAGGCGAAAGAAGTCGGTCGGGAGGTGCTAGAGGGGCCCACGAGACAGGGGGGGCGCGCCCAGTAGGGGGGGGGGCGCCCTCCTATCTCGTGGCTGCCTCGAGGATCTTCTGACGTGAACTCCAAGTCTCCAGGATCATATTCTTCCAAAAAATCACACTACCTAAGGTTTCATTCCGTTTGGACTCTGTTTGATATTCCTTTTCCTCGAAATACTGAAACAACCAATAAAACAACAATATGGGCTGGGCCTCCGGTTAATAGGTTAGTCCCAGAAGTAATATATAAGTGTATAATAAAGCCCGTAATCATTCAAAACAGATAATAAAATAGCATGAATGCTTCATAAATTATAGATACGTTGGAGACGTATCAGCATCCCCAAGCTTAATTCCTACTCGTCCTCGAGTAGGTAAATGATAAAAGAAAGAATTTATGAAGTGTGAATGCTAGAAGGTGCACAAGTTTGATCAATGATAATTTCAATCACCTTTTCTAGCATGATTATATGTAATAGCAGTAGTTCATCTCATAAAACTTCTCACGATAAAGTAACAAGCAATTCACATGTCAAAGCATAGACCATAAACTTTCTTGAAAACTAGCAAACTTCATTCTCAGTCATCAAACAATTGCCATTCATCTTATTTTCAGGAATATCAAACTCCACATACTCAACTATCATAGTGTCTTCTACAATTTCTAACACTCACGCAATACTAATGGTTATGGAGTTTCAATCGGACACTAAGAAAGATAGGGGCTTATAGTGTTGCCTCCCAACGTATTCACCTTTGGGTGATGTCAACAATAATAGTTCATGCTAACTTACATCCAATTGGATATATATATATATATATATATATATATATATACACACATATATATATATATGTGTGTGTATATATATATATATATATATATATATATATATATATATATATATATATATATATATATATATATATATATATATATATATATATATATCAGGATCTTCCCAACACGAGGAGCTTGCCAAAGGATAAAATGAAAAAGGGAAAGGTGAAGATCACCTTGACTCTTGCATAAAGTAAAAGATAGGCCCTTCGCAGAGGGAAGGAGAGGTTGTCATGCACTTTTAGGGTTGGATGCACAAAATCTTAATGCGAAAGAACGTCACTTTATATTGCCCCTTGTATATGGACCTTTATTATGCAGTCTGTCGCTTTTATTGCTTCCATAACAAGATCGTACAAAGCTTATTTTCTCCGCACTAATAAGTCATGCATATTTAGAGAGCAATTTTTATTGCTTGCACCGATGACAACTTACTTGAAGGATCTTACTCAATCCATAGATAAGTATGGTGGACTCTCATGGCAAAACTGGGTTTAAGGATATTTGGAAGCACAAGTAGTATCTCTACTTGGTGCAAGGAATTTTTGGCTAGCATGAGGGGGAAAGGCAAGCTCAACATGTTTGAATGATCCATGACAATATACTTTAACTGAGATGTCGGAAAAATAACCCATTACGTTGTCTTCCTTGTCCAACATTAACTCTTTAGCATGTCATACTTAATGAGTGCTCCCAACTATAAAAGATGTCTAGGATAGTATATTTATATGTGAAATCTCTCTTCCTTCAATATTCTTTCATGAATTGTTCAAATGACCAATACAACACTTGCTAACCTTCAATAAATTTACAACCTCTACTTCTTAGACGTGAAGTCACTACTCCCCATGGGATAAGAAAATGAGGCATATATAATTTCAGATTTATGACAATCAACTCATTCAACCATTTACTCATAGGACATAAGTGAAGCACACGAGTAAATGACAAACTACTCCAAAAAGATATAAGTGAAGATCAATGAGTAGCTAAATAATTATGTAACTATGCGAAGACTCTCTCTCATTTAAGAATTTCAGATCTTGGTATTGTATTCAAACATCAAGCAAAAATAAAATAAAATGACATTGCAAGGATAGCACAACTCATGTGAAGAAGCAAAAACATAGGCTCAACCGATACTAACCGATAGTTGTTGAAGAAGAAAGTGGGATGCCTACCGGGGCATCCCCAAGCTTAGATGTTTGAGACTTCTTGAAATATTATCTTGGGGTGCCTTGGGCATCCCCAAGCTTGAACTTTTGTATCTCCTTAATTCCTCTCATATCATGGTTTCTCTATTTATCAAAAGCTTCATCCACACCAAACTCAACAAAAACTCGTGAGATAGGTTAGTATAAACCAATGCAAAACCTTATCATTTTCTACTGTAACAAATCACTAAAATTATTATTCAACATTGCATACTAAATGCCTCTGCATATTTAATACTCCTATATATCCTCAAATAGAACCATTAAACAAGCAAACATATGCAAACAATGCAAACATAACAGCAATCTGCCAAAACAGTACAGTCTGTGAAGAATGCAAGAGTATCAATACTTACCTAACTACAAAAATTATGAAATAAAATTCCCACTGTAGTAAATTTATCAGAGCTCAATATGCAAAAAGTTTCAACATTATACCGTTCTTTGACTTTTCTAGGGAATTTTTGCAACAGCGGTAAACTTTCTGTTTTCAAACAGCAACATGTATACTAGCAAAATAAGAATGGCAAAGGCTATCCTTGACTTTTTTTATTTAAACTAAAGATGCAAAAAATTATTATAAATAAAATCAAGGAAAAACTAACAAAATAAAATGACGCTCCAAGCAAAACACATATCATGTGGCGAATAAAAATATAGCTCCAAGTAAAGTTACCGATGAACGAAGACGAAGGAGGGGATGCCATCCGGGGCATCCCCAATCTTAGGCCCTTGGTTGTCCTTGAATATTACCTTGGGGTGCCTTGGGCATCCCAAATATTAGGATCTTGCCACTCCTTATTCCATAGTCCATCGAATCTTTACCCAAAAACTTGAAAACTTCACAACACAAAAATTAACAGAAAACTCGTAAGCTCCGTTAGCGAAAGAAAACAAAACACCACTTCAAGGTACTGTAATGAACTCATTCTTTATTTATATTGGTGTTAAACCTACTGTATTCCAACTTCTCTATGGTTTATAAAATATTTTACTAGCCATAGATTCATCAAAATAAGCAAACAACACAATGAAAACAGAATCTGTCAAAAACAGAACAGTCTGTAGTAATCTGTAACTAACGCAAAATTCTGAAACTCCAAAAATTCTAAAATAAACTGGTGGACCTGAGGAATTTATCTAGTAATCATATTCAAAAAGAATCAACTAAATAGCACTCTCCAGTAAAAAGTTGAAGCTAATCTCGTGAGCGCTAATGTTTCTGTTTTTTACAGCATGATCATAAAGACTTCACCCAAGTCTTCCCAAAGGTTCTATTTGGAACAAACACTAATTAAAACATAAAACCACATCTAAACAGAAGCTAGATGTATTATTTATTCCTAAACAGAACCAAAAAGTAAGAAACTAAAATAAAATTGGGTTGCCTCCCAACAAGCGCTATCGTTTTAACGCCCCTAGCTAGGCATGATGATTTCAATGATGCTCACATAAAAGATAAGAATTGAAACATAAAGAGAGCATCATGAAGAATATGACTAGCACATTTAAGTCTAACCCACTTCCTATGCATAGGGATTTTGTGAGCAAAAAACTTATGGGAACAACAATCAACTAGCATAGGAAGGCAAAACAAGCATAACTTCAAAACTTTAAGCATATAGAGAGGAAACTTGATATTATTAAAATTACTACAAGCATATATTCCTCCCTCATAATAATTTTCAGTAGAATCATGAATGAATTCAACAATATAACCAGCACCTAAAGCATTCTTTTCATGATCTACAAGCATAGAAAATTTACTACTCTCCACATAAGCAAAATTCTTCTCATTCGGAATAGTGGGAGTATCATAAGAGACATGAACACTAAAAATTGTTTCCACACTAAAAGAGTAATGTTCAGAAAAGGGTAATCATAATCATGACAAGATTTGTAAATATAATCATCACTACTTTTTATAGCATAAGTTTCATCACAATAATCATCATAAGTAGCAACTTCGTTCTCATCATAATCGATTGAAACCTCTCCCAAGATAGTGGAATCACTAAATAAAGTTGACACTCTTCCAAATCCACTTTCATGTTCATTACAATAATATTCAACATCCTCCAAAATAGTGGGATCACTACTTCCTAAAGTTGACACTCTTCCTGTAACATCCCAAATTTCCTATTTGGAATGTTTTACAATTATAGCTAAGCATCCTATGCATCCTGTTTGAATTTGAATGCCATTTGAAGTTTCAGAGAATTTTGAGTTTTGAATTTGAATTTCAAACTTTGGCAAGTGGGAAACATTTCAAAAACTAAGCCTGATAAATACTTGTCAAAAGTATGAGAGGAGCAAACATGACACTCCAAAAATATCAGAAGAAAACATTGCCAAAAGATTTGGATTCAAATCTGAATTTTATTTGAATTTGAAAAAAATGGATTTTTATAAAGTTTGGATTTTGCCTTTGGAAAAATGTTCAAATGAAAGGGAATATTCCCCTGATCATTTTGGTATATATATACCCTATATAAAATATTTATAGATATTGTTTTATTTCTGTTTTTGTTTTATTTAAAAAAATAAAATTTTAAAAAAAAAAAACCCCGGGGCGCCAGCTAGGCCACCCCAGGCCCAGCCAGCGCCAAGACCCAGCCTGGCCCAGCCCACCAATGCCCACTGCCAAGCCAGCCCACCCGAGCCGCCCAGCTCTCCTTCACCTCGCCGCTCGCTTGAATCCCTTTGGCCTCGGCCATCCGCTCGACCCCACCTCCTCTCTCTCTCGACCCATGGGCCCGCCCATCTTCTTCCCCTCGCCCACGATCGCAAAGACCTGGGAGATCGCGGATCCCGGGATCCGGATTCGATCCGCCTTGATCGACCCCAAGCCGCCCGAGGCACGGCTATAAAAGCCGAACCCTCCGCACCCCATTCCCCCTAGCCTCGCTGGAACCCTCTCCTCTCTCTCCCGAGCACGCCGGAGCCCGAAGCTCGCACCGCCGCCAAAGTCGCCGCCGTCGACGCCCTAGCCTTCCCCGATCACCCCCGACCCCACCAAACTCCTCACCGACCTCCCCCGCATCCTCCCGACGACTTCCCCGAGCTCACCGACGCCCGGAAGCCCCGACGCACTCTCGCCGCCGCCGCCGCCGTCGCCGGACTCCGGTACGTCGCCGGAAAACACCCCCCCGTCCGATCTCTAATCGAGGGCTACGATTAGAACCCCCGAAGGGGTATGTTTTTATTAGAAAACCGGCCGGTTCATTCGGTTTATTATTAGGTTAGGTTTATTTCTTTTAGCCCGGTTCGTTTAGTTTAAACCTAGGCCCATTTAGACTATTTGACCTCAGGATACGATATAGGCCCATTAGGCCTTTTTCTTTATTTTGATTTTCTGTTTTAGCAGAATAGTTTCTGTTTTCAAAAATTGATATCTTTTATTCTGTTTATTATTTTTAGATGATTCTTTTTTTGTTGGGTTGAAAATTTTATGTAGTTTCTGGATAATATATATTTAGCTATGTTAAAATTAATTAAAATTGCTTTAATTTAGTTTTAGTCAGAATAGTAAATCTGCTATAACTTTAGTTAGAAAAATTATTTTGCATGATTCTTTTTGTCCCAACTTTATTTTGACATTGCCAAACCATAAAAATTAACTTGGGTATTTTAGGATTAATAAATAATTAGTTTTAAGCAGAATCCTATTAATCCTAATTAATTAACTAGTTCCTATTTTCCTAATATTTTAATTAGTAAATGAATTTATTTTTAACTTGTGATTAGTTATTCTAGGTTAGTTTCTGTCATTCTAGTAGATGAACTTTTATTTATAATTAATAAAAGTTTTAATTTATTTTCTTAATAGAAATTGGATTAGGCCTAAAATGAGTTTTATAATAGCTTTTAATTAATTCTTTTTGCTCCTAGTTGCTTAGTGAAACCTTTTCTGTTAGGTTAACTTAAAACCATGATTAGGTTATATTAAGGAAATTTTGTTATATAAAAACTATTTTAATTATTGTTTGGAGTAGGGAAAACTTTGAGTGGTTTTCCTTGAGTTTTTCTTTTGGATTTGGTTTTGGTTGTTTTGTTGTGTTACTTTTGTTATGTTGTGTTATGTGATCCTATTACTTTGTGCTTATTGTGTTATTGTTTGTCTCGGTAGAGTTTCCGAGTCTAAGCTTGCTACTCGACTCTTTAGCTTATGAGGATCATCAGCAAGGCAAGTTTTGATCATGTTATTTCTATACCTATGTTTTTGTGCATTAGTAATTGTCACCACCCCACCATGCATGCAGTAGTGAAATCTTGAAGTCATTAAACTTGAGTAGTATCATGTGGTAGGATGAACCAATCCCTTGTTACCATGACCCCGGACGTAGTAGTTACTTTGCTATGCTCGAGAGCGGGTTTTGGGTTGAGTGAAATTCATAAGCAAGATGTGAGAGTCAATGATGATGACAACCCCATGAACTACAATGATCAAGATGGACTTGGAAAATCACTCTTGGGTGGAGGGCGGTTGACGGGCACCTGGAGAACCAGTGGTGGCGGGATGCATGGAGAAGTGCCATGACATCTTGGAAAGCTTCACCCAGCCACAAAGAGAAGGATGGATGCCCCATGACCGAAGCTTACTGTGCAGCCGCAAGCTATTATGGGCTCTGGCTGGGTTGACCCTAGTAGTGACGCTGGCTGGACGGTACTACGAGAAGTAGAAGAACGGTAGGATTGGATGGGTACGGCAGAGCAGTAAGAACTCTTTGGAAGACCTGTTTCATTAGTCCGTCTTCAAACACCATGAAGTGCGAAGACTTTAAAGGAGGGAATGATTCTTATGGGAAAGTCGCAACCCTCTGCAGAGTTAAAGATCTAATCGATTAGCCGTGTCCCGATTACGGACATTTGAGCCTCTGGAACTTGGAAGTATTCGGATATCTCAACACTAAAACTAATGAATTAATTTGAGGGTTTTATGATTTAATAATTGGGAAGCGAGATATTGGTTGGCGGAACCATCTCAATAACTACCAACAATTGTAGTAATTTGCAAGCAAGTCCTTTGTAGTAGGATAAAATTTGCTTTTCGCAAAATGATGAAACTTAGAGCTCCACAGCCAAAATGCATATAGAGTTAGTAACTTTATTATTGTTATTCTTCATGACTTGCCACTTATTCCAAAAGCTGACCTACATGGCTGCAACGTATTATGTTGCGAGATATATTCGATCAGGAGTGAGGCTACGCTCCGTGCTTGGCGATTGCCCTTTGGAGTCGGATGGACTCGCTTATCTTCGACGCTTCCGCAGCATTAGTAGTTTATTTCTCATGAGTTGGCCTTGAGCCGAATTTATTCCCTTGTAATAAAGACTCTATATGAGAATCGTTTAATCATATTCAGGTGTGATTTGAACTTTGATTACTTTATCGATGTAATTGTGAGTACCAAAGCATGATCTTGGGATGGTATGCATACGTAGATTTGACCGATTTGGGTCAGGTCGCTCTGAGATGGTATCAGAGCACACGCTGACCGTAGGATCGTAACCCCTAGGATCGGAAAGCCATAGGAAGAGACCATTTACTTTCATCCTTTTCATTCCATAATTCTCCCTGTTCAATTCGACTCTTCTCCCATTTGCAACATTCTAGATGGCGTCGAGTTCACCCCAGTTTGCTACGGAGTTACGCCAGCCCGATGAGGCGATGCCCTTCGAAGAAAGCTGGTCCAGATGGTGAAGCAGCTGAAGATAGCTCTACCTTCGATCACCGGAAGCCCACTAATGCACTTCCGACGGACACCGCTTCAGGATTGAAGTGCATATCGAGGGAGAACCTTTGGAGGACACACGGAGCCTATCAACTTTGAGTTCACGAGTTCAACTGGATCATCGGAAGGGACGTGGCGATCTATCGAGCACTTGGACATCTCCGAGAGGAGTACAGGGCCGAGCTCGATCACTCAGACCTCGCCATGGTTTCTCGCAGGGCAAGGAATGGAGATATCATCCGTACCATTGAGGACGATTCCACTCTCTCGTACATCCAGGACTTGGAGTGTCTTCTCGTGAAGCGGAGATTCAGACTCGCCGTAACTCAAGACACACGGAAGCTTTTGTTCCATGAATCGAACTGGAGGAGAAGGCACGCGCAGACTTCCTTGGCCATGAGGAAGAAATCACGGACTTCATGGAGATAGTCGACGACCTGAAGATGAAGCTTGCCGCGATAGAGGAAAAGATGGACTTGGGAGAGGACCTTTACCCGAGTGGAGATGAAGCACCCCTCGTGAGCAATGATCAGGATTTTGAAGGGAGTACCACTGAAGGAAACCCCAAGAGGAGGCGCCACTGATGAAGACTTTTTAGTCGACCACCATGTTATCTTTTACTTTTTAAATCGATCAGTTAGGCCGATGTTTTCCCTACGATTAGTCATGAGCTTTTGTAATCGAGTTTGAACCATGTTTGAGTGGAATGAATAAATGATGGGTGTGTTATGATTGTGCATTCATATGGGTAGTGTTATTCCTCATAGACCATTGTTCTATTCTAATCTTCTCATCCACTCCAAAACACCGGATGCCTCCGAGACGTGACTTTGGTTTCCGCGGAGCTCACCCAGCTGCTCCAGCAGCAGAATGCTTGATGCAGCTCCTTATTGAATCGAACAACAACGCCAACAATCCACCGCCACCGCCACCACCCATTGTGGACAACTTGACTCGATTTACGAGGTTGAATCCGCCGATGTTCTCTAGTAGCACTCAGCCGATTGTGGCTGATGATTGGCTCCGCAAAGTCGGAAGAGAGCTAGTCACCGTTGGATGCACCGATCTTTGAGAAGGTGCACTTTGCGCGCATCAACTGGATGGACCTGCAGCTTCTTGGTGGGAGAATTACACGCCACTTTTCCCATTGGTGCCATCACTTGGGATCAATTCCAGCAGCCTTCAGACTGCTCATGTCTCAGCTGGATCCATGAGTGCGAAGAAGCGTGAGTTCCGCAACTTGCGCCGGGGAACCGTCTTGTGGCTGTCGTGGATGAATTCAGCAAGCTCGTTCGCTATGCCCCTGATGATGTGGCCACAGATGCCGCCAAGCAGGAGAAGTTCCTTGAGGGACTCAATGATGAACTGAGCATGCAGCTTATTGTGGCTACTTTCAACAACTCCGGGAGCTGGTTGACAAGGCCACCATTCTTGAAGGCAAGCAGCAGCAGATAGAAAGCGCAAAGCGGAAGTACAGCCAGGGAAGCACAACTCAGAGCTCAGCGAAGCCCGCTATGCACCATACTCAGGAGGGCACACCCATCATAACCATGGAGGTCATAACCATGGAGGAAATGGGAACAACCGCAGCCAGGACAACAAGTCAGGCCATGGCAATGGCAATGGAAATGGTAATGGCAATCAGCACCGTTCTTCCCCGGCTCCGAAGGATCTGAGCCACATCACCTGCTGCAAGTGCCAGAAGACAGGGCACTACGCCACCGACTGCCCGGAGGCCAAGCAGAGGAATGGAAATGGCAATGGAGGCTCAGCAAAGAAGCCCAATCCGTTCCCTCGTGCTCAGGTGAATCACAGCGACGTGAAGGACGCCTATGATCAGCCAGACACTGTGGTTGGTAAGTTTTTATTGAATTCACGTTCAGTTTTGGTTCTCTTTGATTCTGGTGCAACACATTCATTCATATCAAGGGTAGTTGTGGAAAAGTACGGGTTGCGCACTAGAACCCTTAGAAGCCCCCTTCGCGTCAGTTCCGCAGGAGGAGAAATGATGGCAGGCGTAGGCTGTCATGCAACCCTCAACATCGGGAATCATAAATTTCCCGTGGACCTCATAGTGTTGGAAACCCAGACCTTGGATGTAATCCTAGGCATGGATTGGTTGTCAAAGTTTGAAGGGAACATTGACTGTGCCCGCAAGTCTATTCTGCTCACCACCCCGGAGCAGAAGAGGATCAAGTATGTAGCCAGGCACAGCCAGATGAAGAATCAGGTGCATTCCCTCACGGGAGTTGTTCAGGAGGAAGTGCCAGTAGTGCAAGACTTTCCCGATGTGTTCCCGGAGGAATTACCAGGAATGCCACCGGACAGGGACATTGAATTTCTGATTGAGCTATTGCCCGGCACAGCCCCAATATCCAAGAGACCTTATCGGATGCCACCGAATGAGTTGAAAGAGATCAAGGATCAAATAAATGAGTTATTGGAGAAAGGATATATTCGTCCAAGCTCATCACCTTGGGGAGCCCAGTTCTTTTGGTAGAGAAGAAGGATGGAAGCTTGAGGATGGTTGTGGATTATCGTGCATTGAACGAAGTAACCATCAAGAACAAGTACCCTCTGCCGATGATCAATGACTTGTTTGATCAGCTTGTTGGAGCCAAGGTATTCTCTAAGATCGATCTTCGATCAGGGTATCATCAGTTGAAGATCCGTGAAAAGGATATACCCAAAACAGCATTCACTACCAGGTATGGTTTATATGAGTATACCGTCATGTCATTTGGATTGACTAATGCTCCTGCATACTTCATGAATTTGATGAACAAGGTATTTATGGAATATCTGGACAAGTTTGTCGTGGTGTTCATCGATGATATATTGATTTTCTCCAAGAGCGAGGAAGAGCATAAGGAACATTTGCGTCTAGTTTCGAGAAACTTGAGAACATCAGTTGTATGCCAAGTTCAGCAAATGTGAATTTTGGTTGAAGGAAGTTGGATTCCTCGAACATGTTATTTCAGGAGAAGGAATAGCAGTTGATCCCGCCAAGGTTGAATCAGTCACCGATTGGCGATCACCCACCTCGATCAAGGAGATCCGCAGTTTTCTCGGACTCGCAGGATATTATCGGAGGTTCATTGAGAACTTCGAAGATTGCCAAGCCCATGACTGAGCTGTTGAAGAAGGAAGCCAAATATGTTTGGACCGAGGAATGTGAAGCCAGTTTTCAGGAATTGAAGAAGCGGTTGGTCACCGCCCGGTGTTGATTTTGCGGACATACATAAGGAATACCAGGTTTATTGTGACGCTTCTCGTCAAGGACTCGGAGGAGTATTGATGCAGGAAGGTAAGGTTGTAGCTTATGCCTCCAGACAGCTACGGCCTCATGAGATGAATTATGCCACGCATGATTTGGAGTTAGCAGCTGTAGTGCATGCACTCAAGACCTGGAGACATTTCCTCATCGGAAACCGTTGTGATGTCTACACAGATCACAAGAGTTTGAAGTATATCTTCACACGAAGAATTGAACCTCAGCGAGAGGAGATGGCTAGAGTTGATAAAGGACTACGACATGAGATTGCATTACCACCCCGGTAAAGCTAATGTTGTAGCAGATGCTTTGAGCCGTAAGAGTTATGTGAATACTCTTACAGCAGGAGGATTACCCCAAGAGTTAGTCGATGACCTCAGAGATCTCCGACTGGAGATAGTTCCGAAAGGATTTGTTGCAACTCTGGAAGTTCAGTCCACCTTGACCGAAAGGATTCGTGAAGCCCAGAAGTCGGACAAGGAAATTGATGAGATTAAGCAAAAGATGGATGAAGGTAAAGCTAAAGGATTTCTTAAGGATGAACAAGGGACTATATGGTTCGAGGATCGTATTTATGTGCCCAATGATCCCGAGCTCAGGAAGCTAATTCTTCAGGAGGCTCATGATTCACCGTACTCGATTCATCCCGGCAACACCAAGATGTACCTGGATTTGAAGCAAAGTTTCTGGTGGACAGGAATGAAGAAGGATATTGCCGAGTACGTAGCAGTGTGCGATGTTTGCCAACGTGTAAAGGCAGAACATCAGAAGCCAGCAGGGTTACTTCAACCTTTGCCGATTCCCGATTGGAAATGGGAGAAACTTGGTATGGATTTCATCACAGGATTACCCAGGACCCGTTCAGGTTATGATTCTATCTGGGTAGTAGTTGATCGTTTGACTAAGGTAGCTCACTTCATTCCCGTGAAGACTACCTATACCAGTGCCAAGTTAGCCAAGATATACATGACCAGGATCGTATGTCTGCATGGAGTTCCGAGGAAAATCGTGTCAGATAGAGGAACACAGTTTACCTCAAAGTTTTGGAAGCAGTTGCATGAAACTTTGGGTACGAGGCTGGAATTCAGTACAGCTTTCCATCCGCAGACAGATGGACAGACCGAGAGAGTCAATCAGATTCTGGAGGACATGTTGAGAGCTTGTGTACTAGACTATGGGTCTAGCTGGGATGATAATTTGCCATACGCAGAGTTCTCATACAACAACAGTTATCAATCCAGTTTGAAGATGGCCCTTCAAGCTCTATACGGAAGGAGGTGCGAACACCATTCTTTGTGGGATAGTGTTGGAGATCGATCACTTTTCGGTTCCGACCTTATCAGGGATTCCGAAGAGAAAGTCAAGCTGATTCGAGACAGGCTCAAGATAGCACAGTCGAGATAGAAGAGTTATGCCGACAGTAAGCGCAAGGAAGTGACTTACGAAGTGGGAGACCGAGCATATCTTCGTGTGTCTCCACTTCGTGGAATCAAGAGGTTTGGTGTCAAGGGAAAGTTAGCACCCCGATTCATTGGCCCCTACAAAATCCTCGAACGTCGTGGAGAAGTTGCATACAAGTTGGAATTGCCGGAAGGATTGTCTGGAGTTCATGATGTCTTCCACGTTTCTCAGCTGAAGAAGTGCCATGCCGACATGGCCGATGTTTCGTTGAGAGACACAGTGCCCCTAGAGGCCATACAGCTTGACAGTGATCTGACTTACAAGGAGAAACCCGTCCGTATTCTCGAAACCGCAAGCAGAGTCACCCGCAGCAAGGTCATCAAGTTTTGCAAGGTGCTGTGGAGTCACCACACCAAGGAAGAAGCCACCTGGGAGCGCGAAGCAGATCTCCTTCGAGACCACCCGCACCTATTTGCTAGCCAACCCGAATCTCGAGGGCGAGATTCATCTTAAGGTGGGTAGGTTTGTAACATCCCAAATTTCCTATTTGGAATGTTTTACAATTATAGCTAAGCATCCTATGCATCCTGTTTGAATTTGAATGCCATTTGAAGTTTCAGAGAATTTTGAGTTTTGAATTTGAATTTCAAACTTTGGCAAGTGGGAAACATTTCAAAAACTATGCCTGATAAATACTTGTCAAAAGTATGAGAGGAGCAAACATGACACTCCAAAAATATCAGAAGAAAACATTGCCAAAAGATTTGGATTCAAATCTGAATTTTATTTGAATTTGAAAAAAATGGATTTTTATAAAGTTTGGATTTTGCCTTTGGAAAAATGTTCAAATGAAAGGAATATTCCCTGATCATTTTGGTATATATATACCCTATATAAAATTTTATAGATATTGTTTTATTTCTGTTTTTGTTTTATTTAAAAAAATAAAATTTTAAAAAGAAAAAAACCCCGGGGCGCCAGCTAGGCCACCCCAGGCCAGCCAGCCAAGAGCCCAGCTGGCCCGCCCAGGCCTGCCCACTGCCAATGGCCAGCCCACCCGAGCCGGCCCAGCTCTCCTTCACCCCTCGCCGCTCGCCCGAATCCCTTTGGCCTCGGCCATCCGCTCGACCCCCACCTCCCTCTCTCTCTCTGACCCATGGGCCCCGCCCCATCTTCTTCCCCCCTCGCCCACGATCGCAAAGACGCTGGAGATCGCGGATCCCGAAGGATCCGGGATTCCGATCCGCCTGATCGACCAAGCCGCCGAGGCCCTGGCTATAAAAGCCGAACCCCTCCGCACCCCATTCCCCCCCTAGCCTCGCCGGAACCCCTCTCCCTCTCTCTCCCGAGCACGCCGGAGCCCGAAGCTCGCACCGCCGCCAAAGTCGCCGCCGTCGACGCCCTAGCCTTCCCCGATCACCCCCGACCCCACCAAACTCCTCACCGACCTCCCCCGCATCCTCCCGACGACTTCCCCGAGCTCACCGACGCCCGGAAGCCCCGACGCACTCTCGCCGCCGCCGCCGCCGTCGCCGGACTCCGGTACGTCGCCGGAAAACACCCCCCCGTCCGATCTCTAATCGAGGGCTACGATTAGAACCCCCGAAGGGGTATGTTTTTATTAGAAAACTGGCCGGTTCATTCGGTTTATTATTAGGTTAGGTTTATTTCTTTTAGCCCGGTTCGTTTAGTTTAAACCTAGGCCCATTTAGACTATTTGACGCTCAGGACACAGTATAGGCCCATTAGGCCTTTTTCTGTTATTTTTGATTTTCTGTTTTAGCAGAATAGTTTCTGTTTTCAAAAATTGATATCTTTTATTATGTTTATTATTTTTAGATGATTCTTTTTTTGTTGGGTTGCAAATTTTATGTAGTTTCTGGATAATATATATTTAGCTATGTTAAAATTAATTAAAATGGCTTTAATTTAGTTTTAGTCAGAATAGTAAATCTGCTATAACTTTAGTTAGAAAAATTATTTTTGCATGATTCTTTTGTCTCAACTTTATTTTGACATTGCCAAACCATAAAAATTAACTTGGGTATTTTAGGATTAATAAATAATTAGTTTTAAGCAGAATCCTATTAATCCTAATTAATTAACTAGTTCCTGTTTTCCTAATATTTTAATTAGTAAATAAATTTATTTTTAACTTGTGATTAGTTATTCTAGGTTAGTTTCTGTCATTCTAGTAGATGAACTTTTATTTATAATTAATAAAAGTTTTAATTTATTTTTCTTAATAGAAATTGGATTAGGCCTAAAATGAGTTTTATAATAGCTTTTAATTAATTCTTTTTGCTCCTAGTTGCTTAGTGAAACCTTTTCTGTTAGGTTAACTTAAAACCATGATTAGGTTATATTAAGGAAATTTTGTTATATAAAAACTATTTTAGTTATTGTTTGGAGTAGGGAAAACTTTGAGTGGTTTTTCCTTGAGTTTTTCTTTTGGATTTGGTTTTGGTTGTTTTGTTGTGTTACTTTTGTTATGTTGTGTTATGTGATCCTATTACTTTGTGCTTATTGTGTTATTGTTTGTCTCGGTAGAGTTTCCGGAGTGCGAATCTTGCTACTACGACTCTTTAGCTTACGAGGATCATCAGCAAGGCAAGTTTTGATCATGTTATTTCTATACCTATGTTTTTGTGCATTAGTAATTGTCACCACCCCACCATGCATGCAATAGTGAAATCTTGAAGTCATTAAACTTGAGTAGTATCATGTGGTAGGATGAACCAATCCCTTGTTACCATGACCCCGGGCGTAGTAGTTACTTTGCTATGCTCGAGAGCGGGTTTTGGGTTGAGTGAAATTCATAAGCAAGATGTGAGAGTCAATGATGATGACAACCCCATGAACTACAATGATCAATATGGACTTGGAAAATCACTCTTTGGGTGGAGGGCGGTTGACGGGCACCTGGAGAACCCAGTGGTGGCGGGATGCATGGAGAAGTGCCATGACATCTTCATGGAAAGCTTCACCCAGCCACAAAGAGAAGGATGGATGCCCCATGACCGGAAGCTTACCTGTGCAGCCGCAAGACATTATGGGCTCTGGCTGGGTTGACCCTAGTAGTGACGCTGGCTGGACGGTACTACGAGAAGTAGAAGAACGGTAGGATTGGATGGGTACCGGCAGTAGCCAGAAGAACTCTTTGGAAGACCCTGTTTCATTCGTCCCGTCTTCAAACACCATGAAGTGCGAAGACTTTAAAGGAGGAATGATTCTTATGGGAAAGTCGCAACCCTCTGCAGAGTTAAAGATCTAATCGATTAGCCGTGTCCCCGGTTACGGACATTTGAGCCTCTGGAACTTGGAAGTATTCGGATATCTCAACACTAAGACTAATGAATTAATTTGAGGGGTTTTATGATTTAATAATTGGGAACGAGATATTGGTTGGCGGAACCATCTCAATAACTACCAACAATTGTAGTAATTTGCAAGCAAGTCCTTTGTAGTAGGATAAAATTTGCTTTTCGCAAAATGATGAAACTTAGAGCTCCACAGCCAAAATGCATATAGAGTTAGTAACTTTATTATTGTTATTCTTCATGACTTGCCAGCTTATTCCAAAAGCTGACCTACATGGCTGCAACGTATTATGTTGCAGAGATATATTCCGATCAGGAGTGAGGCTACGCTCCGCGCTTGGCGATTGCCCTTTGGAGTCGGATGGACTCGCTTATCTTCGACGCTTCCACAACATTAGTAGTTTATTTCTCATGAGTTGGCCTTGAGCCGAATTTATTCCCTTGTAATAAAGACTCTATATGAGAATCGTTTAATGATATTCAGGTGTGATTTGAACTTTGATTACTTTATCGATGTACTGTGAGTACCAGCATGATCTTGGGATGGTACAGACACAGAGATTTGACCGATTTGGGTCAGGTCGCTACACTTCCAAACCCACTTTCATCAATATAACCATCATACGTAGGAGGCATGCTATCATCATAACAACTTTGCATATCAAAACTTGGGATGCTAAAAATATCATCTTCATTAAACATAGCATCCCCAAGCTTGGGACAAACATTAATTTCAGCAAATATATTCTCAAATATTTCATCCTCATCAAACATAGCTTCCCCAAGCTTGGGCCCTTTCATATCATAAGCATAATCACTCTCATCATTAAAAATATGGATAGCACCAATAGTAAAGCAATTATCATCATCACAATGAGTAGTAGGAGAAACATAATTTGGGAGGGATACCTTTCTACCTTTGTTGCTCCTTCTTTTCTTTTTCTTCTTCATATTATGTGTGGGTTCAACCTTCCTCTTTGAGCTCCTTATTGATGAGATTGGTTGAATAGAAAGCTCCTCCTCGTTACCTGATTCATCATAAGAAATAATAGGAGGAGAGAGGAGATTGGGAAGTCTCTTCCCTTTCATTAGTATTCGCTTCATCTTCTATTTGCTTCCTTTTCTTTATGTAATTGGCAATATAAGATTTTCAATGCAATTTTCCACACAAAACATATAAATCTTCTCTAGATCAAAATAAATAAATCTATCAAGATTAAATTTTGGAAAACCTTCAGTTATACGTTTCATTTCTTCATACCCCAAAAGCAAACTAAGTTCATTATGATGCGCAAGGGAAATCAATTCATCACAATTTTTGGACCCGATTCGATCTTGAAACAATTT
Source organism: Aegilops longissima (assembly GCA_021605205.1). Taxonomy (NCBI): domain Eukaryota; kingdom Viridiplantae; phylum Streptophyta; class Magnoliopsida; order Poales; family Poaceae; genus Aegilops; species Aegilops longissima. The sequence goes on from CM038677.1 coordinate 747,855,286, forward strand.
GCATTGGAGATTTAAATGACCACGTTCATTGCAAAGTTGTAACATCACAAATTTCCTATTTGGAATGTTTTACAATTATAGCTAAGCATCCTATGCATCCTGTTTCAATTTGAATGCTATTTGAAGTTTCAGAGAATTTTGAGTTTTGAATTTGAATTCAAACTTTGGCAAGTGGGAATCATTTAAAAAACTATGCCTGATAAATACTTGATCAAAAGTATGAGAGGAGTAAACATGACACTCCAAAAATATCAGAGGAAAACATTGTCAAAAGTTTTGGATTCAAATCTGAATTTTATTTGAATTTGAAAAAATGGATTTTATAAAGTTTGGATTTTGCCTCTGGAAAATGTTCAAATGATAGGAATATTCCCTGATCATTTTGGTATATATATACCCTATATAAAATATTTATAGATTATGTTTTATATCTGTTTTCTTTTATTAAAAAATTTTTTTAAAAGAGAAACCCCCTAGGCGCCAGACTAGGCCCCCTGCCCAGCCAGCTTGAAACCCCCACTAGCTGTGCCCACCGAGCCGGCCCGGCCTTGACCAATGAGGCCAGCCAACGGCCTCACTCGCCCCACGCCTGAAAACCCTTGGCGCGGTCGCCCGCCGCCCGCACCCTCCCTCTCTCTCGGCAGGTGGCCCCACCCCCATCTTCAACCCCTCGCACGCCACCTCGCCGGCCGCCTCGCCGGATCTCAAGGATCCGGATCCCGATCCTCCCGATCGCCTCGAAGCAAGGCCGAGGCCCCGACTATTTAAGCCGCCGCCCCACCCCATTCCCCATAGCCCCTCGCGGACCCCTCTTCCTCTCACCAAGGCTCGCCGGAGCCCGAACCTTCCGCCGCCGCCATTCTCGTCGCCGTCGCCGCCCTAGCCACTCCCGATCTCCCCAGACTCCACCAGACGACTCCCCGACCTCGTCCGCACCCCCCAGGCCACTCCCCCGACCTCCCCGACGATCGGAGCCCTCGGCACACTCGTCGCCGCCGCCGCCGCCGCCGCCGAGCTCCGGTAAGCCACCGGAACTCCCCTCCCCCGTCCGATGTGTGATGAACGGCTAGGATTAGATCACCCCCGAAGGGGTATTTCTTTTAAAATAAACCGGACCGGCCCGGTTTAGTTTACGGTTTATTTTAGTTAGGTTTATTTTTATTTAGCCGGCCCGTTTTAGTTTAACCCTAGGGCCCGTTTAGGTTATTTTACGCCCAGTGCACAGTTTAGGCCCATTAGGCCTTTTTCTTTTATTTTCATTTTCTGTTTTAACAGAATAGTTCCTGTTTTGAAAAATTCATATCTTTTATTCTGTTTAATATTTTTAGTTGATTCTTTTTTTGTTGGTTTGAAAATTTCCTATAGTTTCTGTAGAATATATATTTAGCTATGTTAAAATTAATTAAAATTGCTTTATTTTAGTTTTAGTCAGAATAGTAAATCTGCTATAACTTGAGTTAGAAAAATTATTTTTGGATGATTCTTTTTGTCACAACTTTATTTTGACATTGCCAAACCATAGGAATTAATTTGGGTATTTTAGGATTAATAAAAAATAGTTTTAAGCAGAATCTTGTTAATCCTAATTAATTAACTAGCTACTGTTTTTCTATTATTTTAATTAGTAAATAAATTTATTTTTAACATCTGATTAATTATTCTAGGATAGTTTCTGTCACTTTATAGGATGAACTTTTATTTATAATAAATAAAAGTTTTATTTTATTTTTCTTAATAGAAATTGAATTAGGCCTAATAGGAGTTTCATAATAGATTTTAAGTTAATTCTTTTTGCTCCTAATTGCTTAGTGCATTCTTTTCTGTGAAGTTAACATAAAACCATGATTAGGTTATGTTGAGAAAATTTTATTATATAAAACTACTTTAGTTGTTGTTTGAAGTAGGAAAACTTTGAGTTGGTTTTCTTTGAGTTTTCCTTTGGGTTTTGCTTTGTTGGTTTTGTGTGTTACTTTTGTTATGCTATTGTGTTATGTGATCCTATGCTTTATGCTTATTGTGATTATTGTTTGTCTCGGTAGAGTTTCCGAGTCTAAGCTTGCTACTACTGAATCTTTAGCTTACGAGGATCATCGGCAAGGCAAGTTTTGATCATGTTATTTTCTATACCTATGTTTTGTGCATTAGAATTGTCACCACCCACCATGCATGCAGTAGTTGAAATTTTGAAGTTATTAATCTTGAGTAGTATCATGTGGTAGGATGAACCAATCCCTTGTTACCATGACCCCGGACGAAGTAGTTTACTTTGCTATGCTCAGAGCGGGTTTTGGTTGAGTGAAATTCATAAGCAAGATGTGAGAGTCAATGATGATGACAACCCCATGAACTACTATGATCAAGATGGACTTCGAAATTCACTCTTTGGGTGGAGGGACGGTTGACGGGCACCTGGAGAACCCAGTGGATGGCGGGATGCATGGAGAAGTGCCATGACATCTTGCGGAAAGCTTCACCCAGCCACAAAGAGAAGGATGGATGCCCCATGACCGAAGCTTACTGTGCAGCCGCAAGCCATTATGGGCTCTGGCTGGGTTAACCCTAGTAGTGACGCTGGCTGGACGGTACTACGAGATGTAGAAGAACGGTAGGATTGGATGGGTACCGGCAGTAGCCAGAAGAACTCTTTGGAAGACCCTGTTTCATTCGTCCCGTCTTCAAACACCATGAAGTGCGAAGACTTTAAAGGAGGGAATGATTCTTGCGGGAAAAGTACGCAAACCTCTGCAGAGTTAAAGATCTAATCGATTAGCCGTGTCCCCGGTTACGGACAATTTGAGCCTCTGGAACTTGGAAGTATTCGGAAATCTCAACACTAAAACTAAAGAATTAATTTGAGGGGTTTTATGACTTAATAATTTGGGAATGAGATATTGGTTGGCGGAACCGTCTCAATAACTACCAACAATTGTAGTAATTTGCAAGCAAGTCCACTGTAGTAGGGAAAAAATTGCTTTTCGCAAAATGATGAAACTTAGAGCTCCACAGCCAAAATGCATATAGTGATAGTAACTTTATTATTGTTATTCTTCATGACTTGCCAGCTTATTCAAAAGCTGACCTACATGGCTGCAACGCCTTATGTTGCGAGGTATATTCGATCAGAGTGAGGCTACGCTCGCGCTTGGCGATTGCCCTTTGAGTCGGATGGACTCGCTTTACTTCGACGCTTCGCAGCATTAGTAGTTTATTTCTCATGAGTTGGCCTTGAGCGAATTTATTCCCTTGTAATAAAGACTCTATATGAGAATCGTGTAATGATATTCAGGTGTGATTGAACTTTGATTACTTTATCGATGTCTTGTGAGTACCAAAGATGATCTTGGGATGGTACGGAATACGTAGATTTGACCGATTTTGGGTCAGGTCGCTACAGAGATGGTATCAGAGCACACGCTGACCGTAGGATCGTAACCCCTAGGATCGGAAAGCCATAGGAAGAGACCATTTACTTTATATCCTTATCATTCCGTAATTCTCCCCTGTTCATTTCTAACTCCTCTCCGATTTTCAACATTCTAGATGGCCGTCGAGTTCACCCCAGTTTTGCTACCGGAGTTTTGCCAGCCCGATGAGACGATGCCCTTCGGCAGAAAGCTGGTCCAGATGGTGAAGAAGCTGAAGATTGCTCTACCCTCGATCACCGGGAAGCCAACCAATGCACTTCCGACGGACACCCTTCTGAGATTGAAGTGCATATCCCAGGGAGAACCTTCGGAGGACACACGGAGCCTATTGACTTTGAGTTCACCGAGTTCAACTGGATCATCGGAAGGGACGTGGCGATCTATCGAGCACTTGGACATCTCCGAGAGGAGTACAGGGCCGAGCTCGATCCTCGGACTCGCCATGGTTTCACGCAGGGCAAGGAATGGAGATATCATCCGCACCGTGGAGGACGACTCCTCTCTCTTACATCCAGGACTTGGAGTGTCTTCTCGAGAAGCGGAGATTCAGACTCGCCGAACTCAAGACACACCGAAGCTTTTGTTCCGTGAACTGGAACTGGAGGAGAAGGCACGCGCAGACTTCCTTAACCATGAGGAAGAAGTCGCGGACTTCATGGAGACAGTCGACGACCTGAAGATGAAGCATGCCGCGATAGAGGAAAAGATGGACTTGGGAGAGGACCTTTTTCCGAGTGGAGATGAAGGACCCTCGTGAGTAATGATCAGGATTATGAAGGAGTTCCTTGAAGGAAGTCACAAGAGGAGGCGCCACAACAGAGGACGCAAGGATTATTGATGAAGACTTTTAGTCGACCACCATGTTATTTTACTTTTTCGTCGATCAGTTAGGCCGATATACTTCGATTAGTCATGAGCTTTTGTAATCGAGTTTGAACCATGTTTGAGTGGAATGAATAAATGATTGGTGTGTTCTATGATTGTGCATTCATATGGGTAGTGTTATTTCTCATAGACCATTGTTCTATTCTAATTTTCTCATCCACTCCAAAACACCAGATGCCTCCGAGACGTGACACCGGTTTTCCGCGGAGCTCACCCAGCTGCTCCAAAGAGAGAATGCACTCATGCAGCTTCTCATCCGAATCGAACAACAACACCAACAATCCACCGCCACCACCCCTGTGGACAACTTGACTCGATTCTCGAGGCTGAATCCGCCATGTTCTCTAGTAGCACCGAGCCGATTGTGGCTGATGATTGGCTCCGCAAAGTCGGAAGAGAGCTAATCACCGTTGGATGCACCGATGCGAGAGAAGGTGCGCTTTGTCACAAGCATCAACTTGATGGACCTGCAACTTCTTGGTGGGAGAACTACACCGCCACTTATCCCATTGGTGCCATCACATGGGATCAGTTCCCAGAGGCCTTCCGCATCGCTCATGTTTCATTTGGAGCCATGAGCTCGAAGAAGCGCGAGTTCCGCAACTTACGCCAGGGAACCGTCTTGTGGCACAGTACGTGGATGAATTCAGCAAGCTAGCCCGCTATGCCCCTGATGATGTGGCCACAGATGCCGCAAAGCAGGAGAAGTTCCTTGAGGGACTCAACGACGAGCTGAGTATGCAGCTTATTGTGGCTACCTTCAACAACTACCAGGAGCTGGTAGACAAGGCCACCATACTTGAAGGCAAGCAGCAGCAGATAGAAAGCCGCAAGCGGAAGTACAGCCAGGGGAAGCACAACTCGGGAGCTCAGCAGAAGCCCCGTTATGCACCATACTCAGGAGGGCACACCCATCATAACCATGGAGGTCATAACCATGGAGGAAATGGGAACAACCGCAGCCAGGACAACAAGTCAGGCCATGGCAATGGCAATGGAAATGGTAATGGCAATCAGCACCGTTCTGCCCCGGCTCCGAAGGATCTGAGCCACATCACCTGCTTCAAGTGCCAGAAGACAGGGCACTACGCCACCGACTGCCCGGAGGCTAAGCGGAGGAATGGAAACGGCAATGGAGGCTCAGCGAAGAAGCCCAATCCGCCCTCGTGCTCGGTGAACCACATCGACGTGGAGGACGTCTATGATCAGCCGGAACATCGTGGTTGGTAAGTTTTTATTGAATTCACGTTCAGTTTTGGTACTCTTTGATTCTGGTGCAACGCATTCATTCATATCAAGGGTAGTTGTGGAAAAGTACGGGTTGCCCACTAAAACCCTTAGAAGCCCCTTGGCGTCGGGCCCGCAGGAGGAGAAATGATGGCAGGCTTAGGCTGTCATGCAACCCTCAACATCGGGAACCATAAATTTCCCGCAGACCTCATAGTGTTGGAAACCCAGACCTTGGATGTAATCCTAGGCATGGATTGGTTGACAAGTTTGAAGGAAACATAGATGTGCCCTAAGTCTATTCTGCTCACCACCCCGGAGCAGAAGAGGATCAAGTATGTAGCCAGGCACAGCCAGATGAAGAATCAGGTGAACTCCCTCACGGGAGTTGTTCAGGAGGAAGTGCCAGTAGTGCAAGAATTTCCCGACGTGTTTCCGGAGGAATTACCAGGAATGCCACCGGACAGGGACATTGAATTTCTGATCGAGCTATTGCCCGGCACAGCCCCAATATCCAAGAGACCTTATCGGATGCCACCGAATGAGTTGAAAGAGATCAAGGATCAAATTAATGAGTTATTGGAGAAAGGATATATTCGTCCAAGCTCATCACCTTGGGGAGCCCCAGTTCTTTTGGTAGAGAAGAAGGATGGAAGCTTGAGGATGGTTGTGGATTATCGTGCGTTGAACGAAGTAACCATCAAGAACAAGTACCCTCTGCCGATGATTAATGATCTGTTTGATCAGCTAGTAGGAGCCAAAGTATTCTCTAAGATCGATCTTCGATCAGGGTATCATCAATTGAAGATCCGTGAAAAGGATATACCCAAAACAGCATTCACTACCAGGTATGGTTTATATGAGTATACCGTCATGTCATTTGGATTGACTAATGCTCCTGCGTACTTCATGAACTTGATGAACAAGGTATTTATGGAATATCTGGACAAGTTTGTCGTGGTGTTCATCGATGATATATTGATTTTCTCCAAGAGCGAGGAAGAGCATAAGGAACATTTGCGTCTAGTTCTGGAGAAACTTCGAGAACATCAGTTGTATGCCAAGTTCAGCAAATGTGAATTTTGGTTGAAGGAAGTTGGATTCCTCGGACATGTTATTTCAGGAGAAGGAATAGCAGTTGATCCCGCCAAGGTTGAATCCGTCACCGATTGGCGAGTCACCCACCTCGACCAAGGAGATCCGCATTTTCTCGGACTCGCAGGATATTATCGGAGGTTCATTGAGAACTTCTCGAAGATTGCCAAGCCCATGACTGAGCTATTGAAGAAGGAAGCCAAGTATGTTTGGACCGAGGAATGTGAAGCCAGTTTCCAGGAATTAAAGAAACGGTTGGTCACAGCCCCAGTGTTGATTTTGCCGGACATACACAAGGAATACCAGGTCTATTGTGATGCTTCTCGTCAAGGACTCGGAGGAGTACTAATGCAGGAAGGTAAAGTTGTAGCTTATGCTTCCAGACAGCTACGACCTCACGAGATGAATTATGCCACGCATGATTTGGAGTTAGCAGCCGTAGTGCATGCACTCAAGACCTGGAGACATTTCCTCATCGGAAACCGTTGTGATGTTTACACAGATCACAAGAGCTTGAAGTATATTTTCACGCAGAAGGATTTGAACCTCAGGCAGAGGAGATGGCTAGAGTTGATAAAGGACTATGACATGAGATTGCATTACCACCTGTAAGGCTAATGTTGTAGCCGATGCTTTGAGCCGTAAGAGTTATGTGAATACTCGACAGCAGGAGGATTGCCCAGGAGTTAGTCGATGACGCCGAGATCTCGATGGAGATAGTTCGAGAGGGTATGTTGCAACTCGAAGTTCAGTCCACTTTGGCGAAAGGATTCGTGAAGCCCGAAGTCGGACAAGGAAATTGATGAGATAAAGCAAAAGATGGATGAAGGAAAAGCTAAAGGGTTTCGTAAGGATGAACACGGAACTATATGGTTCGAGGATCGTATTATGTGCCCAACGATCCCGAACTCAGGAAGTTAATTCTTCAGAGGCTCATGATTCATCAGATCGATTCACCCGGTAACACCAAGATGTACCGGATTTGAAGGAAAGTTTCGGTGGGCGGTATGAAGAAGGATATTGCCGAGTACGTAGCAGATATCGATGTTTGTCAACGAGTAAAGGCAGAACATCGAAGCCAGCAGGGTTACTTCAACCTTTGCCGATTCCCGATTGGAAATGGGAGAAACTTGGAATGGATTTCATCACAGGATTACCCAGACCCGTTCAGGTTATGATTCTATCTGGGTAGTGGTTGATCGTTTGACCAAGGTAGCTCACTTCATTCCGCCAAGACTACCTATACTAGTGCTAAGTTGGCCAAGATATACATGACCAGGATCGTATGTCTGCATGGAGTTCCGAGGAAAATCGTGTCGATAGAGGAACGCAGTTTACCTCAAAGTTTTGGAAGCGATTGCATGAAACTTTGGGTACGAGGCTGGAATTCAGCACAGCTTTTCATCCATGAGCAGATGGATGACCGAGAGAGTCAACCAGATTCGGAGGACATGTTGAGAGCTTGTGTGCTAGACTATGGGTCTAGCTGGGATGATAATTTGCCATACCCGAGTTCTCATACAACAACAGTTATCAATCCATCGAAGATGGCCCCTTCAAGCTCTATACGGAAGGAGGTGCGAACACCATTCTTGTGGGATAGTGTTGGAGATCGATCACTTTTCGGTTCCGACCTTATCAGGATTCAAGAGAAAGTCAAGCTGATTCGAGACAGGCTCAAGATAGCACAGTCGAGATGAAGAGTTATGCCGACGAAGAAGCGCAAGGAAGTGACTTACGAAGTGGGAGACCGAGCATATCTTCGTGTGTCCCCACTTCGTGGAATCAAGAGGTTTGGTGTCAAGGGAAAGTTAGCACCCCGATTCATTGGCCCCTACAAAATCCTCGAACGTCGTGGAGAGGTTGCGTACAAGTTGGAATTGCCGGAAGGATTGTCCGGAGTCCATGATGTCTTCCATGTTTCTAAGCTGAAGAAGTGTCATGCCGACATGGCCGATGTTCCGTTGAGAGACACAGTGCCCCTAGAGGCCATACAGCTTGACAGTGATCTGACTTACAAGGAGAAACCCGTCCGAATTCTCGAGACTGCGAGCAGAGTCACCCGCAGCAAGGTCATCAAATTTTGCAAGGTGTTGTGGAGTCACCACACCGAGGAAGAAGCCACCTGGGATTGCGAAGAAGACCTTCTTCGAGACCACCCGCACCTATTTGCTAGCCAACCCGAATCTCGAGGGCGAGATTCATCTTAAGGTGGGTAGGTTTGTAACATCCCAAATTTCCTATTTGGAATGTTTTACAATTATAGCTAAGCATCCTATGCATCCTGTTTGAATTTGAATGCTATTTGAAGTTTCAGAGAATTTTGAGTTTTGAATTTGAATTCAAACTTTGGCAAGTGGGAATCATTTCAAAAACTATGCCTGATAAATACTTGATCAAAAGTATGAGAGGAGTAAACATGACACTCCAAAAATATCAGAGGAAAACATTGTCAAAAGTTTTGGATTCAAATCTGAATTTTATTTGAATTTGAAAATAATGGATTTTATAAAGTTTGGATTTTGCCTCTGGAAAATGTTCAAATGATAGGAATATTCCCCTGATCATTTTGGTATATATATACCCTATATAAAATATTTATAGATTATGTTTTATATCTGTTTTCGTTTTATTAAAAAATAAAATTTAAAAAAAAAGAGAAACCTCCCCTAGGCGCCAGCTAGGCCCCTGCCCAGCCAGTGCTTGAAACCCCCACTAGCTGTGCCCACCGAGCCGCCCTTGGCCAGACCAGCGAGGCCACCAACCGCCTCACTCGCCCCCACGCCCGAAAACCCTTGGCGCCGGTCGCCCGCTCGCCCGCACCCCTCCCTCTCTCTCTGGCAGGTGGCCCCACCCCCCATCTTCAACCCCTCGCCCACGCCACCTCGCCGCGCCGCCGCTCGCCGGATCCCGAAGGATCCGGGATCCCGATCCCCTCCCGATCGCCCCCCGAAGCAAGGCCGAGGCCCCCGACTATTTAAGCCGTCGCCCCGCACCCCATTCCCCTAGCCCCTCGCCGGACCCCCTCTTCCTCTCACCAGCTTCGCGGAGCCGAACCTTCCGCCGCCATTCTCGTCGCCGTCGCCGCCCTAGCCACTCCCGATCTCCCCCGACTCCACCAGACGCCTCCCCGACCTCGTCCGCACCCCCCAGGCCACTCCCCCGACCTCCCCGACGACCGGAGCCCTCGGCACACTCGTCGCCGCCGCCGCCGCCGCCGCCGAGCTCCGGTAAGCCACCGGAACTCCCCTCCCCCGTCCGATGCGTGATGAACGGCTAGGATTAGATCACCCGAAGGGGTATTTCTTTTAAAATAAACCGGACCGGCCGGTTTAGTTTCTGTTTATTTTAGTTAGGTTTATTTTATTTAGCCGGCCCGTTTTAGTTTAACCCTAGGGCCCGTTTAGGTTATTTTACGCCCGGTGCACAGTTTAGGCCCATTAGGCCTTTTTCTTTTATTTTCATTTTCTGTTTTAACAGAATAGTTCCTGTTTTGAAAAATTCATATCTTTTATTCTGTTTAATATTTTTAGTTGATTCTTTTTTTGTTGGTTTGAAAATTTTCTATAGTTTCTGTAGAATATATATTTAGCTATGTTAAAATTAATTAAAATTGCTTTATTTTAGTTTTAGTCAGAATAGTAAATCTGCTATAACTTGAGTTAGAAAAATTATTTTGGATGATTCTTTTGTCCCAACTTTATTTTGACATTGCCAAACCATAGGAATTAATTTGGGTATTTTAGGATTAATAAAAAATAGTTTTAAGCAGAATCTTGTTAATCCTAATTAATTAACTAGCTTCTGTTTTTCTATTATTTTAATTAGTAAATAAATTTATTTTTAACATGTGATTAATTATTCTAGGATAGTTTCTGTCACTTTATAGGATCAACTTTTAATTATAATAAATAAAAGTTTTATTTTATTTTCTTAATAGAAATTGAATTAGGCCTAATAGGAGTTTCATAATAGATTTTAAGTTAATTCTTTTTGCTCCTAATTGCTTAGTGCATTCTTTTCTGTTAAGTTAACATAAAACCATGATTAGGTTATGTTGAGAAAATTTTATTATATAAAAACTACTTTAGTTGTTGTTTGAAGTAGGAAAACTTTGAGTTGGTTTTCTTTGAGTTTTCCCTTTGGGTTTTGCTTTGTTGGTTTTGTGTGTTACTTTTGTTATGCTATTGTGTTATGTGATCCTATGCTTTATGCTTATTGTGATTATTGTTTGTCTCGGTAGAGTTTCCGGAGTGCGAAGCTTGCTACTACGAATCTTTAGCTTACGAGGATCATCAGCAAGGCAAGTTTTGATCATGTTATTTTCTATACCTATGTTTTTGTGCATTAGAATTGTCACCACCCCACCATGCATGCAGTAGTTGAAATTTTGAAGTTATTAATCTTGAGTAGTATCATGTGGTAGGATGAACCAATCCCCTTGTTACCATGACCCCCGGGACGAAGTAGTTTACTTTGCTATGCTCGTAGACGGGTTTTGGTTGAGTGAAATTCATAAGCAAGATGTGAGAGTCAATGATGATGACAACCCCATGAACTACTATGATCAAGATGGACTTGAAATTCACTCTGGGTGGAGGGCGGTTGTGGGCACCTGGAGAACCCAGTGGATGGCGGGATGCATGGAGAAGTGCCATGACATCTTGCGGAAAGCTTCACCCAGCCACGAAGAGAAGGATGGATGCCCCATGACCGGAAGCTTACTGTGCAGCCGCAAGCCATTATGGGCTCTGGCTGGGTTAACCCTAGTAGTGACGCTGGCTGGGCGGTACTACGAGATGTAGAAGAACGGTAGGATTGGATGGGTACCGGCAGTAGCAGAAGAACTCTTTGGAAGACCTGTTTCATTCGTCCGTCTTCAAACACCATGAAGTGCGAAGACTTTAAAGGAGGGAATGATTCTTGCGGAAAAGTCGCAAACCTCTGCAGAGTTAAAGATCTAATCGATTAGCCGTGTCCCGATTACGGACAATTTGAGCCTCTGGAACTTGGAAGTATTCGAAATCTCAACACTAAAACTAAAGAATTAATTTGAGGGTTTTATGACTTAATAATTTGGGAATGAGATATTGGTTGGCGGAACCATCTCAATAACTACCAACAATTGTAGTAATTTGCAAGCAAGTCCTTTGTAGTAGGGAAAAATTTGCTTTTCGCAAAATGATGAAACTTAGAGCTCCACAGCCAAAATGCATATAGTGATAGTAACTTTATTATTGTTATTCTTCATGACTTGCCAGCTTATTCAAAAGCTGACCTACATGGCTGCAACGTCTTATGTTGCGAGGTATATTCGATCAGGAGTGAGGCTACGCTCCGCGCTTGGCGATTGCCCTTTGGAGTCGGATGGACTCGCTTTACTTGACGCTTCCGCAGCATTAGTAGTTTATTTCTCATGAGTTGGCCTTGAGCGAATTTATTCCCTTGCAATAAAGACTCTATATGAGAATCGTGTAATGATATTCAGGTGTGATTGAACTTTGATTACTTTATCGATGTCTCGTGAGTACCAAAGATGATCTTGGGATGGTGCATGATACGGAGATTTGACCGATTTTGGGTCAGGTCGCTACAAAAGTTCACAAGGGGTGCGAAAAATATTGAATCTTTTAGCACACTCATCAAGACTTTCTTGCAAACCTTTAGTTTCTAAATACTTATGCCTCTTGAAAAAACTATCTTCCCTATTTGGTGTGTACTTGCAAATCCAATCTACTCCACAAAAATCAACATGCTTATAAGAGACATTTTCATCATAACTAGTGCAAGCATCATTAGTACTATGGATATTCAAGGAGTTTATACTAACAACATTGCAATCATGCTCATCATTCAAAGATTCAGTACCAAGCATTTTAATGCACTCTTCTTCTAGCACTTGAGCACAATTTTCCTTTCCATCAAACTCACGAAAGATATTAAAAAGACGAAGCGTAAGATACGAACTTAACTCCATTTTTTTAGTTTTCTTTTATAAACTAAACTAGTGATAAAACAAGAAACAAAAAGATTTGATTGCAAGATCTAAAGATATACCTTCAAGCACTCACCTCCCCGGCAATGGCGCCAGAAAAGAGCTTGATATCTACTACGCAACCTTCTTCTTGTAGACGTTGTTGGGCCTCCAAGTGCAGAGGTTTGTAGGACAATAGGAAATTTCCCTCAAGTGGATGACCTAAGGTTTATCCATCCGTGGGAGGCGTAGGATGAAGATGATCTCTCTGAAACAACCCTGCAACCAAATAACAGAGAGTCTCTTGTGTCCCCAACACACCCAATACAATGGTAAATTGTATAGGTGCACTAGTTCGGCGAAGAGATGGTGATAGAAGTGCAATATGGATGATTGATATAGGTTTTTGGTAATCTGAAAATATAAAAACAGCAAGGTAACTAATAATAAAAGTGATCACGAACGGTATTGCAATGATAGGAAACAAGGCCTAGGGTTCATACTTTCACTAGTGTAATTTCTCTCAACAATAATAACATAGATAGATCATATAACAATCCCTCAACATGCAACAAAGAGTCACTCCAAAGCCACTAATAGCGGAAAACAAACATAGAGATTATGGTAGGGTACGAAACCACCTCAAATTTATTATTTCGGATCAATCTATTCAAGAGTTCGTACTAGAATAACACCTTAAGACACAAATCAACCAAAACCCTAATGTCACCTAGATACTCCATTGTCACCTCAAGTATCCGTGGGCATGATTATACGATATGCATCACACAATCTCAGATTCATCCAACCAACATAAAAGTACTTCAAAGAGTGCCCCAAAGTTTCTACCGGAGAGTCAAGAAAACGTGTGCCAACCCCTATGCATAGGTTCATGGGCGGAACCCGCAAGTTGGTCACCAAAACATACATCAAGTGGCACGTGATATCCCATTGTCACCACAGATAAACACGACAAGACATACATCAAGTGTTCTCGAATCAAAGACTCAATCCGATAAGATAACTTCAAAGGGGAAACTCAATTCATCACAAGAGAGTAGAGAGGAAGAAACATCACAAGATCCAACTATAATAACAAAGCTCGCGATACATCAAGATCGTGCCATAGAGAGAACACGAGAGAGAGAGAGAGAGATCAAACACATAGCTACTGGTACATACCCTCAGCCCCGAGGATGAACTACTCCCTCCTTGTCATGTGTAGCGCCGGGATGATGAAGATGGCCACCGGTGATTGATTCCCCCTCCGGCAGGATGCCAGAACGGGCTCCTGAGAGGTTTTTGGTGGCTACAAAGGCTTGCGGCGGCGGAACTCCCGATCTATCTTGATATTCGATGTTTTTAGGGTACGTATGCTTATATAGGCGAAAGAAGTCGGTCGGGAGGTGCTCGAGGGGCCCACGACACAGGGGGGCGAGGCCAGTAGGGGGGGGGGTGCGCCCTCCTATCTTGTGGCTGCCTCGAGGATCTTCTGACGTGAACTCCAAGTCTCCAGGATCATATTCTTCCAAAAAATCACGCTACCGAAGGTTTCATTCCGTTTGGACTCCGTTTGATATTCCTTTTCCTCGAAATACTGAAACAGGCAATAAAACAACAATATGGGCTGGGCCTCCGGTTAATAGGTTAGTCCCAAAAGTAATATAAAAGTGTATAATAAAGCCCGCAATCATTCAAAATAGATAATAAAATAGCATGAATGCTTCATAAATTATAGATACGTTGGAGAGGTATCATATAGCAATACATAATCACCTACATTAAATTCACGCTTTTGTATCCTTTTGTCATGCCGTCTTTTAACTTTTTCTTTAAACAATTTGGCATTCTCATAAGCTTGTGTTCTCCATTCATCAAGTGAGCTAATGTCAAATAACCTCTTCTCACCGGCAAGTTTGAAATCATAATTGAGCTCTTTAATAGCCCAATAAGCCTTATGTTCTAGTTCAAGAGGTAGGTGACATGCTTTTCCATAAACAATTTTATATGGAGACATACCCATAGGCTTTTTATATGCAGTTCTATTGTCCCATAATGCATCATCGAGTTTCTTGGACCAATTCTTCCTGGATCTATTAACAGTCTTTTGCAAAATTAACTTTTTCTCTCTGTTGCTCAATTCTACTTGACCACTAGACTGCAGGTGATAAGGAGATGCAATTCTATGATTAACATCATACTTAGCAAGCATTTTACGAAAACCACCATGAATAAAATGTGAACCACCATCAGTCATTAAATATCTAGGGACTCCAAACCTCAGAAAAATAACTTCTTTAAGCATTTTAATAGAAGTGTTATGATCAACACTACTAGTTGGAATAGCTTCTACCCACTTAGTAACGTAATCAACAACAACTAAAATATGTGTGTATCCATTGGAGGCAGGAAAAGGTCCCATATAATCAAAGCAGCAAACATAAAATGGTTCAATAACAAGTGAATAATTCATAGGAATTTCTTGACGTCTACTAATATTACCAATTCTTTGACATTCATCACAAGATAAAACAAACTTACGGGCATCCTTGAAGAGAGTAGGCCAATAAAAACCGGATTGCAATACCTTATGTGCAGTTCTGTCACCAGTGTGGTGTCCTCCATAAGCCTCGGAGTGACACTTGCGTAGGATCTATTCCTCTTCATGCTCAGGTACACAACGTCTAATAACACCATCTACTCCTTCTTTATAAAGGTGTGGGTCATCCCAGAAGTAATGTCTTAGATCATAAAAGAACTTTTTCTTTTGTTGGTGTGTGAAACTAGGTGGTATGAATTTAGCAACGATGTAATTAGCATAATCAGCATACCATGGAGCAATATGAGAAGCATTTATGACATTTAATTGTTCATCAGAAAAGCTATCATCAATAGGTAGTGGGTCATCAAGAACATTTTCCAACCTAGACAAGTTGTCTGCAACGGGGTTCTCAGCTCCCTTTCTATCAATAATATGCAAATCAAATTCTTGTAACAAGAGAACCCATCTAATAAGTCTAGGTTTAGCATCTTTCTTTTCCATAAGATGTTTAATTGCAGCGTGATCAGTGTGAATAGTTACTTTAGAATCAACAATATAAGATCTGAACTTATCACAAGCAAATACAACTGCTAAGAATTCTTTTTCAGTAGTAGCATAATTTCTCTGAGCATTGTCTAGAGTTTTACTAGCATATTGAATAACATTTAATTTCTTATCAACTCTTTGCCCTAGAACAACACCTACATCATAATCACTGTCATCACACATAATTTCAAAGGGTAAATTCCAATCAGGTGGCTGAACAATAGGTGCAGAGATCAATGCTTTCTTAAGTATTTCAAATGCTTCTACACAATTATCATCAAAGACAAATGGTATATCTTTTTGCAATAAATTAGTCAGAGGCCGAGAAATTTTGGAGAAGTCCTTAATGAACCTCCTATAAAAACCGGCATGACCAAGGAAACTTCTTATACCTTTGATGTCCTTGGGACATGGCATCTTTTCAATAGCATCAACCTTGGCTTTATCTACTTCAATGCCTCTTTCAGAAATTTTATGCCCCAAAACAATGCCTTCATTAACCATAAAGTGGCACATCTCCCAGTTCAAGACAATATTAGTTTCTTCACATCTCTGCAAAACTCGATCAAGGTTGCTCAAGAAATCATCAAAAGAGGATCCATAAACGGAGAAATCATCCATGAAAACCTCGCATATCTTTTTACAAAAGTCAGAGAATATAGCCATCATGCATCTTTGAAAGGTAGCAGGTGCATTACATAAACCAAAAGGCATACGTCTATAAGCAAAAGTACCGAAAGGGCAAGTAAAAGTGGTCTTTGATTGATCATCGGCTGACACAGGTATTTGAGAGAAACTAGAGTAACCATCTAGAAAGCAAAAATGTGTATGTTTGGATAATCTTTCTAGAATTTGATCAATAAAAGGTAAGGGGTAATGATATTTTTTAGTAGCCTTTTTTAATTTGCAGAAATCAATTACCATCTTATATCCTGTAATAATTCTTTGCGGGATCAATTCATTTTTATCATTGGGAACGACGATAATACCTCCCTTCTTAGGGACACAATGGACAGGACTTACCCACTGACTATCAGCAACGGGATAAATAATACCTGCCTCAAGAAGCTTTAGTATTTCCTTTCTTACCACTTCTTTCATCTTAGGATTCAGCCGTCGTTGGTGATCACGAACTGGTTTGGCATCTTTCTCCAAATTTATTTTATGTTGACATAGAGTGGGACTAATGCCCTTAAGATCATCAAGAGTATATCCAATAGCAGCACGGTGCTTCTTCAGAGTTTTCAATAATCTCTCTTCTTCATGCTCTGAAAGGTTAGCACTAATAATAACAGGATATATCTTCTTCTCACCAAGATAAGCATATTTAAGAGTATCAGGTAACAGTTTGAGCTCAAACATGGGATCACCCTTGGGTGGAGGAGGATCCCCTAGGATTTCAACAGGCAAATTATGTTTCAGGATGGGTTCCAGTTTAAAGAATACTTCATCTATTTCCCTTATTTCATTCATAAACATATCATTTTCATGGTCTAGCAAATATTGTTCTAAAGGATCACTAGGAGGTACGGCAATAGAAGCAAGACCAATAATTTCATCTTTACTAGGCAATTCGTCTTCACGGTGTTGTCTACTAAATTTAGAAAAATTAAACTCATGAGACATATCACCTAGACCAATAGTGACAACATCTTTTTTGCAGTCTATCTTAGCATTAACAGTGTTCAAGAAGAGTCTGCCAAATATAATGGGACAAAAGCTATCTTGTGGGGAACCAAGAACAAGAAAATGAGCAGGATATTTAGTTCTCCCACACAAGACTTCAACATCTCTAACAATTCCAATGGGTGATATGGTATCTCTATTGGCAAGCTTAATGGTAACATCAATATCTTCTATCTTAGCAGGTGCAATATCATGCATAATTTCTTTGTATAAGTCATGAGGTATAGCACTAGCGCTAGCACCCATGTCACATAAGCCATGATAACAATGATCTCCTATTTTAGCTGAAATAACAGGCATGCCTACCACAAGTCTATTATTATCTTTAGCACAAGGTTTGGCAATTCTAGCAGTTTCATCACAGAAATAAATAACATGCCCATCAATATTATCAGCCAAGAGATCTTTAACAATAGCAATATTAGGTTCAACTTTAACTTGCTCAGGAGGTGTATAGGTTCTAATATTGCTTTTACAAACCACAGTTGAAGCTTTAGCATGGCCTTTTATCCTAACAGGAAAAGGTGGTTTCTCTACATAAGCAGTAGGAACAATTGGATCATTATAAGTGATATTCTTTTCTTCAACTTTAATAGGTGCAGCTACTTTTACTTCTATGGGAGGATGATATTTAAACCACTTCTCCTTAGGGAGATCAACATAAGCAGCAAAAGATTCACAGAAAGAAGCTACTATCTCAGAGTCAAGTCCATATTTAGTGCTAAAGTTACGGAAAACATCGGTATCCATAAAAGATTTAACACAATCAAACTTAGGTGTCATGCCTGACTCCTTACCTTCGTCGAGGTCCCAATCTTCAGAGTTGCGTTTAATTCTTTCCAATAAATCCCATTTGAATTCAATAGTCTTCATCATAAAAGAGCCATCACAAGAAGTATCGAGCATGGTGCGATTGTTATCAGAAAGCCGAGCATAAATTTTTTGAATAATTATTTCTCTTGGGAGCTCATGATTGGGGCATGAATATAACATTGATTTAAGCCTCCCCCAATATTGAGTGATGCTTTCTTCTTCGTGAGGCCAAAAATTATATATATAACTATGATCATGATGAACAAGATGCATAGGATAAAACTTCTGATGAAATTCCAATTTCAATCGTTTGTAGTTCCATGATCCCATATCATCACATAGCCTATACCATGTCAATGCATCTCCCTTCAAAGATAAAGGGAAGACCTTCTTCCTAATAACATCATCGGGTATACCTGCAAGCGGAAATAATCCACAAACTTCATCCAAATATATTAGGTGCTCATCAGGATGCATTGTTCCATCTCCTGCAAAAGGATTAGCTAGTAGTTTTTCCAACATACCCGAAGGAATTTCAAAGTAGACATTTTCATTTTCAGTAGGTTCTGTAGGTTGAGGAAAAACTCTTTGCTCTACCGGTCGGGGTGAAGATACCCCGAACAAGCCCCTCAGAGGATTGCTTTCCATAGTAACAAGTGACAGTAAATTTCAGCACACTATATAAATTCTTCCTTACCAAATTCCACCTACCAAAGGCGCTTCACTCGCCGACAACGGCGCCAGAAAATAGTCTTGATGACCCACAAGTATAGGGGATCTATCGTAGTCCTTTTGATAAGTAAGAGTGTCGAACCCAACGACAACGAGGAGTAGAAGGAAATGATAAGCGGTTTTCAGCAAGGTATTCTCTGCAAGTACTGAAATTAGAGGTAACAGATAGTTTTGTGATAAGATAATTTGTAACGAGCAACAAGTAACAAAAGTAAATAAAGTGCAGCAAGGTGGCCCAATCCTTTTTGTAGCAAAGGACAAGCCTGGACAAACTCTTATATAGAGAAAAGCGCTCCCGAGGACACATGGGAGTTATGGTCAAGCTAGTTTTCATCACGTTCATATGATTCGCGTTCGGTACTTTGATAATTTGATATGTGGGTGGACCGGTGCTTGGGTGCTGCCCTTACTTGGACAAGCTTCACACTTATGATTAACCCCTATTTCAAGAATCCGCAACTACAAAACAAGTATTAAGGTGAACCTAACCATAGCATGAAACATGTGGATCCAAATCAGCCCCTTACGAAGCAACGCATAAACTAGGGTTTAAGCTTCTGTCACTCTAGCAACCCATCATCTACTTATTACTTCCCAATGCCTTCCTATAGGCCCAAATAATGGTGAATAGTCGACGTTCACATAACACCACTAGAGGATAGACAACATACATCTCATCAAAATATCGAACGAATACCAAATTCACAAGACTACTAAGAGCAAGACTTCTCCCATGTCCTCAGGAATAAACGTAACTACTCACAAAGCATATTCATGTTCATAATCAGAGGAGTATTAATATGCATATAGGATCTGAAGATATGATCTTCCACCAAATAAACCAACTAGCATCAACTACAAGGAGTAATCAACACTACTAGCAACCTACAGGTACCAATCCAAGACTTAGAGGCAAGAATTGGATACAAGAGATGAACTAGGGTTTGAGAGGAGATGGTGCTGGTGAAGATGTTGATGGAGATTGCCCTCTCCCGATGAGAGGAGCGTTGGTGATGATGATGGCGATGATTTCCCCCTCCCTGAGGGAAGTGTCCCCAGCAGAACAGCTCTGCCGTAGCCCTAGATTGGTTCCGCCAAGGTTCCGCCTCATGGCGGCGGAGTCTCGTCCCTAAAGCTTGCTTATGATTTTTCTTTGTACGAAAGACGTCATATACCAGAAGATGGGCATCGGAGAGCGAACAGGGGGCCCACGAGGCAGGGGGGCGCGCCCAGCGGGTAGGGCGTGCCCCCACCCTCGTGGCCAGGGTGTGGGCCCCCACTTGTATTTCTTCCACTCAGTATTTTTTATTATTTCCAAAAATGACTTTCGTGGAGTTTTAGGACTTTCGGAGTTGTGCAAAATAGGTCTCTAATATTTGCTCCTTTTCCATTGAGAATTCCATTGCGGCATTCTCCCTCCTTATGTAAACCTTGTAAAATAAGAGAGAATAGACATAAGTATTGTGACATAATGTGTAATAACAGCCCATAATGCAATAAATATCGATATAAAAGCATGATGCAAAATGGACATATCAACTCCCCCAAGATTAGACCTCGCTTGTCCTCAAGCGGAAGCCGATAACGGTAAATATGTCCACATGTTTAGAGGTAGAGGTGTCGATAAAATAAAATACGGACACGAGGGCATCATGATTATTCTCATAACAGCAACATATATGGATATTGTCATATGATTTCTTATGCTCAAGTAATAATCTATTCACAATGCAAAGTATGAATTAGAAACTTTATTGAGAACTAACAAACTATAATCTCAGTCATTGAGGCAATGGCAATTTATCATAACATCAGAATGAGTCTATGTCAGAGCTTTCTAGCAAGTCCACATACTCAACTATCATTTAGTCTTTCATAATTGCTAACACTCAAGCAATACTTGTGGTTATGGAGTTCTAATCAGACACAGAGAAAGATAGGGGCTTATAGTTTCGCCTCCCAACCTTTTACCTCAAAGGTAATGTCAACAATAATAGTTCATGCCAACTAACATCCAATTAGATATATATATATATATATATATATATATATATATATATATATATATATATATATATATATATATATATATATATATCGGATCTTTCCAACACACTATGCTTGCCAAAGGATAAAATATTTAAAGGAAAGGTGAAGATCACCATGACTCTTGCATAAGGTAGAAGATAATAGTAAAAGATAGGCCCTTCGCAGAGGGAAGCAGAGGTTGCCATGCGCTTTCAGGGTTGGATGCACAAACTCTTAATGCGAAAGAGCATCACTTTATATTGCCACTTGTGATATAGACCTTTATTATGCAGTCCGTCGCTTTTATTTCTTCCACATCACAAGATCGTATAAAGCTAATTTCCTCCACACCAATCAATCATACATATTTTGAGAGAAATTTTTATTGCTTGCACCAATGACAACTTACTTGAAGGATCTTACTCAATCCATAGGTAGATATGGTGGACTCTCATGGCAAAACTGGGTTTAAGGGTATTTGGAAGCACAAGTAGTATCTCTACTTGGTGCAAAGAATTTGGCTAGAATGAGGGGGAAAGGCAAGCTCAACATGTTGGATGATCCATGACAATATACTTGATCTCAGATATAAGAAAACATAACCTATTACGTTGTCTTCCTTGTCCAACATCAACTCTTTAGCATGTCATATTTTAATGAGTGCTCACAATCATAAAAGATGTCCAAGATAGTATATTTATATGTGAAACCTCTCTTTCTTTATTACTTCCTATTAATTGCAACGATGACCAAAGCTATGTTTGCCAACTCCCAACAATTTTTAATCATCATACTCTTTCTATGTGAAGTCATTACTCTCCATAAGATCAATATGATCTCTTTGTTTCTTTTTATTCTTTTTTTCTTTTATTCACCCAAAATCATGGTAAAATAATCAAGCCCTTGACTCAACACTAATTTTATTATATAGATCACGGACTCGATTACATAGAGGGGTCATAAAGCAAAACTCAAAACTAGATCATACCAAAACTTTATTCTACTGGATCAAGATATTACTAAAAGGATCGAACTAAGAAAAACGGTAAAGATAGGAGATGTGATGGTGATACGGTACCGGGGCATCTCCCCCAAGCTTGGCAGTTGCCAAGGAGAGTGCCCATACCCATGTGATTATATCTCCTTTGCTAGTGAAGAGGATGGTGGTGGTGATAGGTAGTCGCACATCGAGAGATCCTCCAGCTTGCGGATAATGCCCTTGAGTGCAACAATATGCTCCTTCAACAAAATATTTTCATGTGTGAGATACTTGTTTTGTATACAAGCTAACCCAATCATCTTGAAAGCTTCGATCTCAGAAGGAGTAAGAAGATTGTGATCAAGTTGAAGAATGCCTTCTATTGCCGGAACTTGGTCCTCCGTGGCCTTCTTGATCCCTTCATCCTTGTTGATCTCCATGGATTCTTCCCTCTTCAGCTCTATCTTCATTAGCCAAGCATAGTTGTCACCATTGTTGGAGGAGGGGTACGACATGATGACTGGCCTTGACAACCCTGACAGAAAGCAACTCAAAACAAGAACAGAGGACAATTGCGTGATACGGGAGTCAAAACCTTCGGAAGATTGTATAATGAAAATTTACCAACCAAAATACGTATCGTGCAAGAAAATTGAGTCCGGAGAGCGCACGAGGTGCCCACGAGGCAGGGGGCGCGTCCAGGGGGTTAGGCCGCGCCCTCCACCCTCGTGGAGCCCTCGTGTCCTTCCCGGACTGCTTCTTATTTTTGTATTTTTTCTAAACATTCCAAAAAATGGACATAAATTGCCTTTAGAACTGTTTTGGAGTCGGTTTACTTACCGTACCACATACCTATTCCTTTTTGGAGTCTGAAACATTCCGGAAAGTGTCCCTTATGTATTCTTCCGGGGTTACGGTTTCAATAACATTGGTTTCAACATTTATAGGATTACCTGAGATATAATGTTTAATTCTTTGACCATTCACCACCTTTGGATTTGTGCCTTCGAATTGTTGATTTTTATGGCACCGGAATGATAGACCTCCTCGATAACGTAAGGGCCTTCCCATTTAGAGAGAAGTTTTCCTGCAAAAAATCTTAAACGAGAGTTGTACAGCAATACATAATCACCTACATTAGACTCACGCTTTTGTATCCTTTTGTCATGCCATCTTTTAACTTTTTCTTTAAACAATTTGGCATTCTCATAAGCTTGGGTTCTCCATTCATCACGTGAGCTAATGTCAAATAACCTCTTCTCGCCGGCAAGTTTGAAATCATAATTGAGCTCTTTAATAGCTCAATAAGACTTATGTTCTAGTTCAAGAGGTAGGTGACATGCTTTTCCATAAACCATTTATATGGAGACATACCCATAGGATTTTTATATGCAGTTCTATAGGCCCATAATGCATCATCGAGTTTCTTGGACCAATTCTTCGTGGATCTATTAACAGTCTTTTGTAAAATTAATTTTAGCTCTTTGTTGCTCAATTCTACTTGACCACTAGACTGCGGGTGATAAGAAGATGCAATTCTATGATTAACATCATACTTAGCAAGCATTTTACAAAAAGCACCATGAATAAAATGTGAACCACCATCAGTCATTAAATATCTAGGGACTCCAAACCTCGGAAAACTAACTTATTTAAGCATTTTAATAGAAGTGTTATGATCAGCACTACTAGTTGGAATAGCTTCTACCCACTTAGTAACGTAATCAACAACAACTAAAATATGTGTGTATCCATTGGAGGCAGGAAAAGGTCCCATATAATCAAAGCCGCAAACATAAAATGGTTCAATAACAAGTGAATAATTCATATGCATTTCTTGACGTCTACTAACATTACCAATTATTTGACATTCATCACAAGATAAAACAAACTTACGGGCATCCTTGAAGAGAGTAGGCCAATAAAAACCGGATTGCAATACCTTATGTGCAGTTCTGTCTCTAGCATGGTGTCCTCCATAAGCCTCGGAGTGACACTTGCGTAGGATCTGTTCCTGTTCATGCTCAGGTACACAATGTCTAATAACACCATCTACTCCTTCTTTATAAAGGTGTGGGTCATCCCAGAAGTAATGTCTTAAATCATAGAAGAACTTTTTCTTTTGTTGGTGTGTGAAACTAGGTGGTATGAATTTAGCAACGATGTAATTAGCATAATCAGCATACCATGGAGCAGTACGAGAAGCATTTATGACATTTAATTGTTCATCAGGAAAGCTATCATCAATAGGTAGTGGGTCATCAAGAACATTTTACAACCTAGACAAGTTGTCTGCAACGGGGTTCTCAGCTCCCTTTGTATCAATAATATGCAAATCGAATTCTTGTAACAAGAGAACCCATCTAATAAGTCTAGGTTTATCATCTTTCTTTTCCATAAGATATTTAATAGCAGCGTGATCAGTGTGAATAGTTACTTTAGAATCAACAATATAAGGTCTGAACTTATCACAAGCAAATACAACTGCTAAGAATTCTTTTTCAGTAGTAGCATAATTTCTCTGAGCATTGTCTAGAGTTTTACTAGCATATTGAATAACATTTAATTTCTTATCAACTCTTTGCCCTAGAACAGCACCTACAACATAATCACTGGCATCACACATAATTTCAAAGGGTAAATTCCAATCAGGTGGCTGAACAATAGGTGCAGAGATCAATGCTTTCTTAAGTATTTCAAATGCTTCTACACAATCATCATCAAAGACAAATGGTATATCTTTTTGCAATAAATTAGTCATAGGCCGAGAAATTTTGGAGAAGTCCATAATGAAGCTCCTATAAAAACCGGCATGACCAAGGAAACTTATTATACCTTTGATATCCTTGGGACATGGCATCTTTTCAATAGCATCAACCTTGGATTTATCAACTTCAATGCCTCTTTCAGAAATTTTATGCCCCAAGACAATGCCTTCATTAACCATAAAGTGGCACTTCTCCTAGTTCAAGACAAGATTAGTTTCTTCACATCTCTGCTAAACTCGATCAAGGTTGCTCAAGAAATCATCAAAAGAGGATCCATAAACGGAGAAATCATCCATGAAAACCTCGCATATCTTTTTACAAAAGTCAGAGAATATAGCCATCATGCATCTTTGAAAGGTAGCAGGATCAATTCATCTTTATCATTAGGAACGACGGTAATACTCCCTTCTTAGGGACACAATGGACAGGACTTACCCACTGACTATCAGCAACGGGACAAATAATACCTGCCTCAAGAAGCTTTAGTATTTCCTTTCTTACCACTTCTTTCATCTTAGGATTCAGCCGTCGTTGGTGATCACGAACTGGTTTGGCATCTTTCTCCAAATTTATTTTATGTTGACATAGAGTGGGACTAATGCCCTTAAGATCATCAAGAGTATATCCAATAGCAGCACGGTGCTTCTTCAGATTTTTCAATAATCTCTCTTCTTCATGCTCTGAAAGGTTAGCACTAATAATGACATGATATATCTTCTTCTCATCAAGATAAGCATATTTAAGAGTATCAGGTAATGGTTTGAGCTCAATACGGGATCACCCTTGGGTGGAGGAGGATCCCCTAGGATTTCAACAGGCAAATTGTGTTTTAGGATGGGTTCCTGTTTAAAGAATACTTCATCTATTTCCCTTCTTTCATTCATAAACATATCATTTTCATGGTCTAGCAAATATTGTTCTAAAGGATCACTAGGAGGTACGTCAATAGAACCAAGACCAATAATTTCATCTTTACTAGGCAATTCCTCTTCACGGTGTTGTCTACTAAATTTAGAAAAAATAAACTCATGAGACACATCACCTAGACCAATAGTGACAACATCTTTTTCGCAGACTATCTTAGCATTAACAGTGTTCAAGAAGGGTCTGCCAAATATAATGGGACAAAAGCTATCTTGTGGGGAACCAAGAACAAGAAAATGAGCAGGATATTTAGTTCTCCCACACAAGACTTCAACATCTCTAACAATTCCAATGGGTGATATGGTATCTCTATTGGCAAGCTTAATGGTAACATCAATATCTTATATCTCAGCAGGTGCAATATCATGCATAATATCTTTGTATGAGTCATGAGGTATAACACTAGTGCTAGCACCCATGTCACATAAGCCAAGATAACAATGATCTCCTATTTTAACTGAAATAACAGGCATGCCTACCACGGGTCTATGTTTATCTTTAGCACAGGGTTTGGCAATTCTAGCAGTTTCATCACAGAAATAAATAACATGCCCATCAATATTATCAGCCAAGAGATCTTTAACAATAGCAATATTAGGTTCAACTTTAACTTGCTCTGGAGGTGTATAGGTTCTAATATTGCTTTTACGAACCACAGTTGAAGGTTTAGCATGATCTTTTATCCTAACAGGAAAAGGTGGTTTCTCTACATAAGCAGTAGGAACAATTGGATCATTATAAGGGATATTCTTTTCTTCAACTTTAATAGGTGCATCTACTTTTAGTTCTATGGGAGGATGATATTTAAACCACTTCTCCTTAGGGAGATCAACATAAGCAGCAAAAGATTCACAGAAAGAAGCTACTATCTCAGAATCAATCATAAGCAGGAAAAGTTTCAGGACTTTTGGAGTTGTGCAGAATAGGTTTCTAATATTTGCTCCTTTTCTAGCCCAGAATTCCAGCTGCCGGCATTCTCCCTCCTTATGTAAACCTTGTAAAATAAGAGAGAATAGGCATAGGTATTGTGACATAATGTGTAATAACAGCCCATAATGCAATAAATATCGATATAAAAGCATGATGCAAAATGGATGTATCACCCCGCAGGAAGAGGGTTCCTGTGAAGGTGATGTGGTATGCTCCTATAATACCACGGTTGAAACGATTGTTCAGAAACAAAGAGCATGCCAAGTTGATGCGATGGCACAGTGAGGACCGTAAAAAAGACGGGAAGTTGAGAGCACCCGCTGACGGGTCACAGTGGAGAAAAATCAAGAGAAAGTACTGGGCTGAGTTTGCAGGTGACCCAAGGAACGTATGGTTTGCTTTAAGCACGGATGGCATTAATCCTTTCGGGGAGCAGAGCAGCAATCACAGCACCTAGCCCGTGACTCTATGTATGTATAACCTTCCACCTTGGATGTGCATGAAGCAGAAGTTCATTATGATGCCAATTGTCATCCAAGGCCCTAAGCAACCCGGCAACGACATTGATGTGTACCAAAGCCATTAGTTGAAGAACTTTTACAGCTGTGGAATGTAAACGGTGTATGTGCGTGGGATGAGCACAGATAGGAGGAATTTAACCTGCACGCGTTGCCGTTTGTAACCATCAACGATTGGCCCGCTCTTAGTAACCTTTCAGGATAGAGAAACAAGGGATACCACGCATGCATGCACTGTTTAGCTGACACCGAAAGTACATACCTGGACAAATGCAGGAAAATGTGTACCTGGGCCATCGTCGATTTCTTCCGACCAACCATCAATGTCGAAAGAAAGGCAAGCATTTCAAAGGCGGGGCAGATCACCGGAAGAAGCCCGCCATGCGTACCGGTGATCACGTACTTGCTATGGTTAATGATTTACATGTAATCTTTGGAAAGGGTCCGGCGGACTAGCTGTTCCAAATGACGCTGAGGGACGCGCACCCATGTGGAAGAAGAAATCTATATTTTGGGACCTACCCTACTGGAAAGACCTAGAGGTCCGCTCTTCGATCGACGTGATGCACGTGACGAAGAACCTTTGCGTGAACCTGCTAGGCTTCTTAGGCGTGTATGGGAAGACAAAAGATACATCTGAGGCACGGGAGGACCTGCAATGTTTGCACGTAAAAGACGGCATGCCTCCAAAGCAGTATGAAGGTCCTGCCAGCTATGCTCTTACCAAAGAAGAGAAGGAAATCTTCTTTGAATGCCTGCTTAGTATGAAGGTCCCGACTGGCTTCTCGTCGAATATAAAGGGAATAATAAATATGCCAGAGAAAAAGTTCCAGAACCTAAAGTCTCATGACTGCCACGTGATTATGATGCAACTGCTTCCGGTTGCATTGAGGGGGCTTCTACCAGAAAATGTCCGATTAGCCATTGTGAAGCTATGTGCATTCCTCAATGCAATCTCTCAGAAGGTGATCAATCCAGAAATCATACCAAGGCTAAGGAGTGATGTGGCGCAATGTCTTGTCAGTTTTGAGCTAGTGTTCCCACCATCCTTCTTCAATATCATGACGCACGTCCTAGTTCATCTAGTTGACGAGATTGTCATTCTGGGCCCCGTATTTCTACACAATATGTACCCCTTTGAGAGGTTCATGGGAGTCCTAAAGAAATATGTCCGTAACCATGCTAGGACAGAAGGAAGCATCTCCATGGGCCATCAAACAGAGGATGACATTGGGTTTTGTGTTGACTTCATTCCTGGCCTTAAGAAGATAGGTCTCCCTAAATCGTGGTATGAGGGGAGACTGACTGGAAAAGGCACGCTTGGAGGGGACTCAATAATATGCAGGGACGGATATTCTTGGTCTCAAGCTCTCAAGCACACTACACAGTTCTATAGAACTCTACCTTGGTGACCCCGTATGTCGATGAACACAAGAACAGTCTGCGCTCCAAACACCCGGAGCAGTGCGACGACTGAATTACATGTGAACACATCAGGACTTTCAGCAGTTGGTTGGAAACATGTCTCAGAGGTGAAAACACTGTTTGTGATGAGCTGTATTCGTTGCCCAGGGGACCATCTTCGACTGTATTGACTTACAAAGGATACGAGATAAATGGGAATACATTTTACATGATCGCCCAAGATGAAAAGAGCACCAACCAAAACAACGGTGTCCGCTTTGATGCAGCAACCGAGAGGGGAAAGGACACATATTATGGTTACATAGTGGACATATGGGAACTTGACTACGGACATGATTTTAAGGTCCCTTTGTTTAAGTGCAAATGGGTCAATCTGCGGGGTACATGTAGACCCACAGTATAGAATGACAACAGTGGATTTGAACAATCTTGGGTACACTGACGAACCGTTTGTCCTAGCCAATGATGTGGCACGGGTTATCTATGTGAAGGACATGTCTACCAAACCGAGAAAAAGAAAAGATAAGGAAGCGAATACATCATACGATAAGCCAAAGCGCCACATAGTTCTTTTAGGAAAAAGGGACATCGTGGGAGTGGAAGGCAAGACAGACATGTCTGAATATTATGAAAAGTTTCATGAAATTCCTCCCTTCAAAGTCAAGGCTGACCCAAGCATCCTAATAAACGATGAAGATTATCCATGGTTACGGCGCAATAAGAAAACGACACAAGCGAAGAAAAAGTGAAGACTTTCTCTCTACAACTATTATGATGATGCCTTTGATCTAGAATATCACTGCAGTTACATGTGAAGAAATTAAATGCATGTTGTAACAGACGATTTTCCGTGTGAAATGATGATACCATGCCAATTTGCAACCTTATCGGAGTTCATTTGAAATGCTTTTCAATTTCCGGTTCTTATAGCTCAAAAAGGCAGTAAATGCATGAAAAATAACAAATGAAGTCAGAAAGGGTTGAAAATTGATGATGTTGCTTTGAATGGTGCATTTTGAACACACAAGAAGTCTAGAGTTCAAATAAGTTCAAAAAATGAAATCCCTTTGTAACAGATGAGCTTTCGTCCGAAACCCTGATACTTCGAAAGAGATTGTCCGTTTTGTACACGAAGTGCATCTAGTTTTTGCCGTAACCCTCTAAACTTTCTTGCACATGCTATGTGGGTGAAATGATAATAGCATGCCAATTTTCAACATTTTCGGAGTTCATTTGAAATGCTTTTCAATTTTCGGGTCTTATAGCTCAAAAAATTAGTAAATGCATGAAAAATAATAATATGCATAAAACTATAATATTTGTTATGATCAACTAAAAAACTAAAATCAATTAAAATATTCTGTTACGATGAACTAAAATAAAACTATAATATTCTTCAATAGCAAAAAGAATCAACTAAAAAGCTTTTATAAAACTACAATAGCAAAAGGAATCAACTAAAAAGCTTTATAAACCTCTATTATTTTTGAAACTAAAATTATATAAAATTTATGAAACTTATATTAACAAAGTATTTTTTGTTCAACACATTAATAGCAAAAAGAATTTAATAGCAAAAAAAATAACAAAATCTGGTTTTGATTAAAACATATATTTAAAATAACCTAAAATTACCAAATTGAGTATAATGATAAAACACAGTAATATTAAATAGCAGGAAAAAGAATCACCCAAAAATCTATTTTTATAGTAAATTTATTCATAAAACTAGTGATTCACATACATTTAAAAAAATTCAAATTTTAAAACTAATGGCACTAACAGAAAGTTTATAATTTTCCTCCCCGGGCAGAGCTAAGTCGTGCTCGTCGTGACTGTGCGGCGCACCTGACATGTGCTCGAATCCGTCAAAGATCAAGTCTCCGTGGATATCGGTAGTATAGTTCAAGTTTCCAAACCTGACCTGATGGCCAGGGGCGTAGCTCTCGATCTGCTCCAGATGGCTGCTTAATTGCCCTTGATCGCGGCCGCCGAACACGAAGATCTGTCCGGGAGGAAAACCTCACCCGGTCACATCATTGTTGATGATCGAAGGGGCCATCAAATATTGTGGTGACGCACGGTGGAAATCTCAATGAAAGCACCAATGTCGGTGTCAAAACCGGCGGATCTCGGTAGGGGTCCAGCTGTGCGTCTAAGGCAGATGGTAACGGGAGGCGGGGACACGATGTTTACCTAGGTTGGGCCCTTTCTCCCAACTCGGGTAAACATCGTGTCCCCGCCTCTGTTACCATCCGCCTTAGACGCGCGGGACCCCTACCGAGATCCACCAGCCAGACACCGACACTACGAAAAGAGACCTTTGGACCCGGTTGGTGGCATGAACCAGGACCATTGGTGGGCATTGGTACCGATTGGTGCCACGAACTGGGACCATTAGTTTTGCTATATAAGGTAGCACTTGTGAAAATTTCGCCAACTGCTCCCATTCCCCCCGACGCCGCCAGGCCATTCCTCCTCGTCGTCGTCGTCGCCGCCCCGAGCCCCTGCCCCGACGCCATCGCCGCGCCCCTGACCCGCCGTCGACGTCGTCCTCGCCGTCGCCATCACCGCCCCCGAGCCGCTCCTCCCCGAGCCCTCGCCGCGCGCGTACCCCTCCCACGAGCCCGCCGTCCTCGTCGTCGTCATCATCGCCGGCCTCGTTGTCGTCCTCGTCACCGGCCTCGTCGCCGTCCTACCTCGAGCCCCAGTGGGCCCCTTCCCATCCCGATCCGTGCGTTGCCGTTGCTGCTGCTGCCGCCCATGCGCTGCCGCCC
Organism: Aegilops longissima; assembly: GCA_021605205.1. NCBI lineage: Eukaryota > Viridiplantae > Streptophyta > Magnoliopsida > Poales > Poaceae > Aegilops > Aegilops longissima. Next base: position 747,886,560 of record CM038677.1, read on the forward strand.
GCCCCCTGCGCCGCGCCGCCGCCCCTGTTTTTTGTATGTATGTATGTATATGGATGTATGTATGTATGGATGGATGGATATGCATGTATATGGATGGATGTATGTGTATGTGTTCATAGTTTTTTTTGTTCAAAGTTTTTTTTTTGTTCATAGTTTTTTGTTCATAGCAGTTTTAGGCTGTATAGTTTTATTTTTGTTCAATGTTTATGGTTAGAAGAGGAGAGGAAAAAATTGTGTTGCAAAAGTTACATTTAAGGTTAGTTGATTTAGTGCATTTTAGGTTATTAGTTCTACTGTTAGTGCATTTAAGGTTAGTTTATTTTTAGTAAGTACTACTTTATTTTATTTATAGCATATGCTTAATAGTTGAACTAGTTGATTTAATAAAACTAATTTATTTTACTATATGTAGAAGTAGTTTATTTTTAGTAAGTACTACTTTATTTTATTTATAGTAAGTGCTTAGTAGTTGAACTAGTTGATTTAATAAAACTACTTTATTTTACTATATATAGAAGTAGTTTATTTTTAGTAAGTACTACTTTATTTTATTTATAGTAAGTGCTTAATTAGTAGTTGAACTAGTTGATTTAATAAAACTACTTTATTTTACTATAGAAGTAGTTTATTTTTAGCAAGAAAATTAATAGAACTAGTTTATTTTTTTTAGTTCAAGCAATTATTCCCGCATCGACGTCCATGATGCCTATCCCGCATCCTCGTCGTCGACTCGGCCGAGGAGGCCGGCTTGATTAGAGGGGCCATTTCCGGGACTGGGCTCCGCCAGGCTGGTATTGGGAGGTGCTACCTTCCGGGGGGCGTTGGTTGGTGAGGAGCCAGCCCGTCATTGACCCGATCCTTGTTTGGTGGTGGTCGCGTGGGCCAGTGACGGTGCCGAGGCTTCTGGACACCGCGGAGGTGGTACGTCACCGTGTTAACGAGGAGGACGAGCACGTCCGTCGCTACATGGTTGCGTAGGAGGGCAGGTTCAACAATACCTGGCAGCTTCTTCAGGGATCTCATTGGAGCTATGATCCTGTGATGGTTCCTTCTCTTTGGTGTCCACCGCCCGCGCCGGTGTCGGGCGCTATGGTTCTAGCTGTACTAGCGATGCTATATGTATGATAGTATTCGAGGTGTATTAGTGATAATATTCGACGTTGTACAGACGCAAGAGATGATGTAGTTTTGCTTATAATTGAATGCATCCTAATTTGAATACTACTTTATTTTGCGATTTGATTTTGCTTATTGAATGCTAAAATTGGAAAACTACTCCTACTTTGAATGCTAAAATTAGAGATCACTATGCAAGGCGTATGCATATGGTTAGTTGATAGCTTATAGGGTTTTTGTTTTCGCAAAAATCTAGGAGCCCCCTCCATCATCCCCGTCGTCGTCCCCGTCACCGACCCCCTCCGACCTCGAGGTGAGACCAGCCAAATCTCCATGTCAATATGAGTCCTATAATATGAGTCCTCAGGTTGACTTCAAGTCTGTCGAGTCTCCACCATATATGAAAGGACAAAGAATCCCGAATGTTGTCATGGGGGTAGCTTCTCCTTCGTTCCCGTGATGAATAATAATGATCTAAGTTAGGTATTTAGTACATATATTTAAGTGTAGATGTTTAATATTTGAATTATGAACATAGGAAATGTCGTACTCGTACGACGAAAGTCTCCCGGGGGAGTGCGACTGGTGCCACGACGACCGAGGTCAGTGCAACATGCCTCACCTGGACGAAGATCGGCGCTTCAGCATAAAGCTGGAGGAGACCTTCAATGTTGAAATGGTACGCAACGACGACAAGTGTTATTTTTTTCGTAATTAAGCACGACTTCAAATATTTCAACGTGTACTTTTCATCTTTTACAATTCGACTAGCTTATCCCATGCCATGCAAGACGCTATGTCTTGGAGATGATGGGTTTTGAAGACCATGAAAGTTTCAAAACAAAGAAAATTCACTAAGGACCCATCATGGTGTGGATTTTGAAGTAAAGCTATACAATTCCGAGAGCGTAACCCATTTTGGTTGCAAAAAATGGGAAGCACTTTGCAAGATGTATGGTTTTGATGAGGGTATGCTTGTCACCATGGATCTTGGTGATCCTGAAATCGAGCAAGACAATATGGACATTTGGGTCCTTGTTGATACGCCTCCAATTCTACCGCTATGTGAGTTTCCCAAACATAGTTATTAGCTAATTTATATTGTTTATTTCAAAATAGTTGACAACTTATTTCCATTGACAACTTATTTTGATTGTTCAAAGAATGTGCGGAAGATGGTAGACAAAACCCACTACACCGATGGCTCCGAATTAACTTATCAGGAGAAAAATCATCTGGTCGGATTTTGTACTGATATTGAGAATTACAATATCTACAATCAAGCTCCTCAACATTATAGTCAATACGTGCCACTAGTGCACGTGTTGAACTATGGTAACTACCATGGAGATACCCTGGTAAGATTTTTTACTATTACGACATCCGTGCATCTTTTGCATACTTCTAAAACTAGTACATCATTGCTAACTATGAAGTTATTACTATGTTTTTCAACAGAGAATCCCATAGGATTGTGTCCCTCATTTGATGTATCAGAATGGCAGCCTTCGTGTTTTGAGCATATATCCAGGTCATCCTACGAATCTCAACTGTCCATACCAGATTTCTCAAAGAAGTGGAGACATGCTAATCAAATAATGGAAAAATGTATGGACAGTCGTAAGGAGGTTCTTGGAAGCAAAAGGAAGCGAAGCGCAAGAATTGGAGACAGGATGATCTCCATTCTCCATAATGGAGAGTCAGGGTCTATATTGTTTTAGGCTATTTTACCTTAAAGAGGGTATTTAGGTCCTACCTAATACTGATGATCATGTGCTAAGAACAATTAAGTAGGGTTGGTTTGATGACTATGAGGATGATGATCGTATGACTTGTTATTAATATCGAGTAGAAGTTGTATGATGATGATTAGTAGGACTCGTTATTATATATGATGATGCATGATGCGAGCATGAAGAGTTATTATATATCAGCGGGTGAAATGAACATGGACTGGATTGAAGTGAAGGCAACATGCATGTGCTGCATGCTGAGAGTAGTACAATCCAAACTTGATCAAAGTTTGGATTAGTATTACTTTCGACATGCACCACATGTTGCATTCACTTCAATCTAAGCCATGTTTAGGCATAGCAATAGCGTTGGTAAACCAAGCACGAAGATATAAGAGAGGGCACTTCTCTCTATTAGCTAGCTAATAACAACCTAAATTAACCCCCAAACCCCCTAAACCAGCCCCTTCCAAAAAAAACTCAGCTCCAGCCAGCTGCTGACGCGTGGATGCCTTTTGGTCCCGGTTGGTGTCACCAACCGGGACCAAAGGCCCCCCTGCCAGGGATGGCCGCAGCGGCCATGTGGAGGCCCATCTGTCCCGTTTTGTGTAAGAACCGGGACTAAAGGCCAAGGGCATTAGTAACGACCTTTTAGTCCCGGTTCCAAAAACGGGACAGAAGGCCCTTACAAACCGGGACAAATGGCCCTTTTTCTACTAGTGTACTCCCATCGGGAGTAGGATTCCCCCCTTCCAAGTAGGAGTAGGAGAGGAAGGAAGGAGGAGAGAGGGAGGAAGGAAAGGGGGGCCGGCCCCCTTCCCAATTCGGATTGGGCTTGGGGGGCGCGCCCCCTCCTAGGCTGCCTCTTCCTCTCTCCCACTAAGGCCCAATAAGGCCAATACACTCTCCGGGGGGTTCCGGTAACCTCCTGGTACTCCGATAAATGCCCGAACTCACCAGGAACCATTCCGATGTCCAAACATAGCCATCCAATATATCGATCTTTATGTCTCGACCATTTCAAGACTCCTCGTCATGTCCGTGATCATATCCGGGACTCCGAACAACCTTCGGTACATCAAAACACATAAACTCATAATATCGATCGTCTTAAGCGTGCGGACTCTACGGCTTCGAGAACTATGTAGACATGACCGAGACTCATCTCCGGTCAATAACCAATAGCGGAACCTGGATGCTCATATTGGTTCCTACATATTCTACGAAGATCTTTATCGGTCAAACCGCATAACAACATACGTTGTTCCCTTTGTCATAGGTATGTTACTTGCCCGAGATTCGATCATCGGTATCTCAATACCTAGTTAAATCTCGTTACCGACAAGTCTCTTTACTCGTTCCATAATGCATCATCCCGCAAGTAACTCATTAGTCACATTGCTTGCACGGCTTATAGTGATGTGCATTACCGAGAGGGCCTAGAGATACCTCTCCGACAATCGGAATGACAAATCCTAATCTCGATCTATGCCAACTCAACAAGTACCATCGGAGACACCTGTAGAGCACCTTTATAATCACCCAGTTATGTTGTGACGTTTGGTAGCACGCTAAGTGTTCCTCCGGTATTCGGGAGTTGCATAATCTCATAGTCATAGGAACATGTATAAGTCATGAAGAAAGCAATAACAACATACTAAATGATCAAGTGCTAAGCTAACGGAATGAGTCAAGTCAATCACATCATTCTATAATGATGTGATCCGTTAATCAAATGACAACTCATGTCTATGGCTAGGAAACTTAACCATCTTTGATTCAACGAGCTAGTCAAGTAAAGGCATACTAGTGACACTCTGTTTGTCTATGTATTCACACATGTACTAAGTTTCCGGTTAATACAATTATATCATGAATAATAAACATTTATCATGATATAAGGAAATAAATAATAACGTTATTATTGCCTCTAGTTTTACAGTACGTCCGACCGGGCATACTAGTGACACTCTGGCGCAGTAATATAGTTTTACACGAATCCAATCCACTGACAAATTTTTGTAGCATGACAGTACGTCCGACCGGTCATAATTACAAACCGTTTTTGTGTTCGACGCCCCACGCCCTGAGATGCGGTTGCCATTGGCACGTCTTGTCAAAGCAGAGATCGTGTTCCCTTATCGTGGGGTTTTCATCAATGCGGGCATGGGTAACCCAACCATGCCGTTTATACGGCCCTTGGGAATAGGCGAGTTCTAAGGCGAGTGGGGAGGCGTTCAATATTCACTGCCTTTATAAGAGGATAAGGGTTCCTTCTTTTTTTCCTTACGCCTTCTCTCCATCCTCGCCCTTCCAATCTCGAGCTCCATCGCCCCGGTTCTCATCTCCTTCCCACTCGAGCTAGCACTCAACCATGTCTAGATCCGAAGGTCAGGGCAAGTGGATGGTCTCCTCCATTAGGGAGGAGGACATTACTGAGCTTCGGGCGGCCGGATACCTGGCGAAGGATATCGCCCACCGCCTGCCGGCCAAGGGACAAGTCGTCCCCACGCCGAAGCCCAACGAGAGGGTGGTATTCATCCCTCATTTCTTCCACGGGCTAGGGTTCCCACTCCACCCTTTCGTCCGCGGGCTGATGTATTATTACGGGGTAGATTTCCACGATCTATCCCCGAACTCCGTCCTCAACATCTCGGCGTTTATCGTTATGTGTGAGGCTTTCCTCCGTATCCAACCCCACTTCGGGCTGTGGCTCAAAGTCTTCAACGTGAAGCCGAAGGTGGTGGATGGCCAGCACGCAGAGTGCGGAGGAGCCATGGTGAGTAAGCTATCGAGTGTTTCCTGGCCGAAAGGCACGTTTGTGGATACAATGAAGGAGTGGCAAAAACAGTGGTTCTACATCACAGAACCCCGCGGCACCACCTGGGCCGCAGCCACTGATTTCTGCTCTGGCACTCCCATGCGACTCACCTCTTGGGTCGAGAAGAGTCCGAACTGGTGTTCGTCCGATGAGCTGATAGCGTTGCAGACGCGCGTCCAGAGCATGATACCAAGGACGTCAAGCTTGTCGATGTAATCCAGGTGATGCTAGTGTTGGGGAACGTAGTAATTTCAAAAAAATTCCTACGCACATGCAAGATCATGGTGATACATAGCAACGAGAGGGGAGAGTGTGTCCACGTACCCTCGTACATCTTCACGATCCGACCGATCAAGTACCAAACGTACGGCACCTCCGAGTTTAGCACAGGTTCAGCCCGATGACGTCCCTCGAACTCTGATCTAGCCGAGTGTTGAGGGAGAGTTTTGTCAGCACATTGGCGTGGTGACGATGATGATGTTCTACCGACGCAGGGCTTCGCCTAAGCACCGCTACGATATTATCAAGGTGGACTATGGTGGAGGGGGGCACCGCACATGGCTAAAAGATCAATGATCAATTGTTGTGTCTTTGGGGTGCCCCCTTGCCCCCGTATATAAAGGAGCAAGGGGGGAGAGGCGGCCGGCCAGGAGAGGGGCACGCCAGGAGGAGTCATACTCCCACCGGGAGTAGGACTCCCTCCCTTCCTTGTTGGATTAGGAGAAGGGGGGAAAGAGGAGAGAGAGAGGGAGGAAAGGGGGAGGGGGCGCGCGGCCTGCCCTAGCCGCCTCTCCTCTTCTCCACTAAGGCCCATGTAGGCCCATTAAACCCTTGGGGGTTTCAGGTAACCTCCCGGTACTCCGGTATATATCCGATAACCCCCAGAACCATTCCGGTGTCCGAATATAGTCGTCCAATATATCAATCTTCATGTCTCGACCATTTCGAGACTGCTCGTCATGTCCGTGATCACATCCGGGACTCCGAACTACCTTCGGTTCATCAAAACATATAAACTCATAATATAACTGTCATCGAAACTTTAAGCGTGTGGACCCTACGGGTTCGAGAACTATGAAGACATGACCGAGAAACGTCTCCGGCCAATAACCAATAGTGGAACCTGGATGCTCATATTGGCTCCCACATATTCTACGAAGATCTTTATCGGTCAAACCGCATAACAACATACGTTGTTCCCTTTGTCATTGGTATGTTACTTGCCCGAGATTCGATCGTCGGTATCTCAATACCTAGTTCAATCTCGTTACCGGCAAGTCTCTTTACTCGTTCCGTAATACATCATCCCGCAACTAACTCATTAGTTGCAATGCTTGGAAGGCTTAAGTGATGTGCATTACCGAGTGGGCCCAGAGATACCTCTCCGACAATCGGAGTGACAAATCCTAATCTCGAAATACGCCAACCCAACAAGTACCTTTGGAGACACCTGTAGAGCACCTTTATAATCACCTAGTTAAGTTGTGACGTTTGCTAGCACATAAAGTGTTCCTCCGATAAATGGGAGTTGCATAATCTCATAGTCATAGGAACATGTATAAGTCATGAAGAAAGCAATAGCAGAATAATAAACGATCGTGTGGTAAGCTAATGGAATGGGACAAGTCAATCACATCATTCTCCTAATGATGTGATCCCGTTAATCAAATGACAACTCATGTCTATGGCTAGGAAACTTAACCATCTTTGATCAATGAGCTAGTCAAGTAGAGGCATACTAGTGACACTATGTTTGTCTATGTATTCACACAAGTATTATGTTTCCGATTAATACAATTCTAGCATGAATAATAAACATTTATCATGATATAAGGAAATAAATAATAACTTTATTATTGCCTCTAGCGCATATTTCCTTCAGTCTCCCACTTGTACTAGAGTCAATAATCTAGATCACATCGCCATGTGATTTAACATCAATAGTTCACATCATCATGTGATTAACACCCATAGTTCACATCGTCATGTGATCAACACCCAAAGGGTTTACTAGAGTCAATAATCTAGTTCACATCGCTATGTGATTAACACCTAAAGAGTACTAAGGTGTGATCATGTTTTGCTTGTGAGAGAAGTTTAGTCAACAGGTCTGCCACATTTAGAGCCGGATGTATTTTGCAAATATTCTATGTCTACAATACTCTGCACGGAGCTACTCTAGCTAATTGCTCCCACTTTCAATATGTGTCCAGATCGAGACTCAGAGTCATCCAGATCGGTGTCAAAGCTTGCATCGACGTAACTTTTTACGACGAACTCTTTATCACCTCCATAATCGAGAAATATTTCCTTAGTCTTCTAAGGACAATTTTGACCAATGTCCAGTGATCTACTCCTAGATCACTATTGTACTCCCTTTACAAAACTTAGGGCAGGGTATACAATAGGTCTAGTCCATAGCATGGCATACTTTATAGAACCTATGACTGAGGCATAGGGAATGACTTTCATTCTCTTTCTATTTTCTGCCGTGGTCGGGATTTGAGTCTTACTCAATTTCACACCTTGTAACACAGGCAAGAACTCTTTCTTTGACTGTTTCACTTTGAACTACTTCAAAATCTTGTCAAGGTATGTACTCATTGAAAAAACTTATCAAGCGTCTTGATCTATCTCTATAGATCTTGATGCTCAATATGTGAGTAGCTTTACTGAGGTCTTTATTTTGAAGAACTCCTTTCAAACACTCCTTTATGCTTTCCAGAAAATTCTACATTATTTCACATCAACAATATGTCATTCACATATACTTATGAGAAAGGTTGTAGTGCTCCCACTCACTTTCTTGTAAATATAGGCTTCACCGCAAGTCTGTATAAATCTATATGCTTTGATCAACTTATCAAAGCGTATATTCCAACTCCGAGATGCTTGCACCAGTCCATAGATGGATCGCTGGAGCTTTGCACACTTTGTTAGCACCTTTAGGATCGACAAAACCTTCTGGTTGCATCATATACAACTCTTCTTTAAGAAATCCATTAAGTACTGTAGTTTTGACATCCATTTGCCAGATTTCATAAAATATGGCAATTTGCTAACATGATTCGGACAGACTTAAGCATCGCTATGAGTGAGAAAATCTCATCGTAGTCAACACCTTGAACTTTGTCAAAAACCTTTTTCAATAAGTCTAGCTTTGTAGATAGTAAGACTACTATCATCGTCCGTCTTCCTCTTGAAGATCCATATAATCTCAATGGCTTGCCGATCATTGGGCAAGTCAATCAAAGTCCATACTTTGTTCTCATACATGGATCCCGTCTCAGATTTCATGGCCTCAAACCATTTTGCGGTATCTGGGCTCATTATCGCTTCCTCATAGTTCGTAGGTTCATCATGGTCTAGTAACATGACTTCCAGAATAGGATTACCGTACCATTCTGGTGCGGATGTACTCTAGTTGACCTACGAGGTTCGGTAGTAACTAGATCTGAAATTTCATCATCATAATCATTAACTTCCTCACTAATTGGTGTAGGCATCACTGGAACAGATTTCTGTGAAGAACTACTTTCCAATAAGGAAGCAAGTACAGCTACCTCATCAAGTTCTACTTTCCTCCCACTCACTTCTTTCGAGAGAAATTGCTTCTCTAGAAAGGATCCATTCTTAGCAACGAATATCTTGCCTTCGGATCTGTGATAGAAGGTGTACCCAACTGTCTCCTTTGGGTATCCTATGAAGACACATTTCTCCGATTTGAGTTTGAGCTTATCAGGATAAAACTTTTTCTTATAAGCATCACAACCTCAAACTTTAAGAAACGACAACTTTGGTTTCTTGCCAAACCATAGTTCATACGGTGTCGTCTCAACGGATTTAGATGGTGCCCTTTTTAACGTGAATGCAGCTGTCTCTAATGGTTAACCCCAATATAGTGGTAAATCGGTAAGAAACATCATAGATCACACCATATCTATTAAAGTACGGTTATGACGTCCGGACACACCATTACGCTGTGGTGTTCCAGGTGGCATGAGTTGCGAAACTATTTCGCATTGTTTCAAATGAGGACCAAACTCGTAACTCAAATATTCTCCTCCATGATCAGATCGTAGAAACTTTATTTTCTTGTTACGATGACTTCACTCTGAAATTATATGAACTTTTCAAATGTTTCAGACTTACGTTTCATTAAGTAGATATACCCATATCTGCTCAAATCATCTGTGAAGGTCAGAAAATAACGATACCCGCCGTGAGCCTCAACACTCATCGGACCGCATACATCAGTATGTATTATTTCCAATAAGTCAGTTGCTCGCTCCATTGTTCCGGAGAACGGAGTCTTAGTCATCTTGCCCATGAGGCATGGTTCGCAAGCATCAAGTGATTCATAATCAAGTGATTCCAAAAGCCCATCAGTACCTGCCGCCGGCTCCCGACTCCACTCATTGGCGGATGCACTTTGACGGGTCCAAGATGCGCACCGGCTTGGGAGCCAGCATCATCCTCACCTCTCCCAAAGGCGACAAACTCAGATACACACTGCAGATTCACTCGCCGCTTCCAACAAGGTGGCCGAGTACGAGGCGCTCATACACGGACTCCGGCTGGCCAAAGAGCTCGGCATCCACCGGATCCTGTGTTATGGCGACTCAGATTTGGTGGTCCAGCTGTCATCCGGCGACTGGGACGCCAAGGACGCAAACATGGCGAGCTACCGCTTCCTCGTTCAGCAAATCAGAGGGTACTTTGAAGGATGCGAGTTCCTCCACGTGCCACGGGCCGACAACGAGCAAGCGGATGCACTGGCACGGATAGGCTCAACCCGACAAGCTATACCAACCGGCGTGTCTCTCCAACGCCTCATCAAGCCGTCTATCAAGCCGTGTCCAGAATCCGACTCCATCTTCGTGCCGCCTAACCCCGATGCAGCCGGATCCGGCTTGGGGAGGCAAGCAGGCGGCCCGGGGACTTCGATAGGCGGCTCGGGGACTGCCATAGTCGCACCCGGCCCGGGGACTTAAGAACCCGGCCCGAGGACTATGGTAATTGGCCCGGGGACTGCTTCAACACCACAGGCGGTGGCCAACTCCAGCTCTTCACCACCCAGCCCACCCGCCCTGGTTGCAGTAGCCGTGTTGGCTATAGAAGAGGTCACAGCTCCATCATGGGCTCATCCCATCCTCAAGTTCCTGATAAATAGAGAGCTGCCGGCTGACGAGATCGCAGCAAGACAAGTCCAACGCTGAGTCGGCGCATATACAATTGCCAACAGAGAGCTCGTCAGGCGCAGTGTCACTGGAGTCTTCCAGCGCTGCGTCGAGCCAGAGAAGGGCATAGCAATCCTCAAGGACATTCACCAAGGCGAATGCGGCCACCACGCAGCCTCAAGATCCCTCGTTGCCAAAGCTTTCCGCCATGGATTCTTTTGGCCGACTGCCTTGGAGGACGCCAAGGAGTTAGTCAAGCACTGCAAAGGCTGCCAAGTTTTCGGCTCCAAGCAACACCTGCCGGCTTCAGCACTCAAGACCATTCCCCTCACCTGGCCTTTTGCCGTCTGGGGATTGGACATGGTGGGCCCATTCAAGACGGCGCGCGGCGACATGACACACTTGCTTGTCACCGTGGATAAATTCACCAAGTGGATCGAAGCAAAGCCGATTAAGAAGCTGAACGGGCCGACTGTCGTGACATTCATCGCAGACATCACAACTCGGTACGGCGTGCCACACAGCATCATCACCGACAACGGCACGAATTTCGCCAAGGGAGCATTGGCACGTTTCTGCGCGATGCAGGGCATCCGACTGGACCTAACGTCCGTTGCCCACCCACAGTCAAACGGCCAAGTTGAGCGGGCCAATGGCCTCATCCTTTCCGGCATCAAGCCCCGGCTGGTCGTGCCGCTGGAGCGCTCGGCCGGCTGTTGGCTCGACGAGCTGCCGGCCGTCCTCTGGAGTCTGCGCACTACCCCAAACAAGTCAACCGGCTTCACCCCTTTCTTCCTTGTATATGGCGCCGAGGCTGTCATCCCAACCGACATCGAGTTCGACTCGCCTTGGGTGACCATGTACACGGAAGCAGAGGCCAAAGAAGCACGAGAAGACCGTGTCGACCTGCTGGAAGAAAGCCGGCTGTTAGCCCTCAGCCGGTCTGCCATCTACCAGCAGGGTTTGCGCCGCTACCATAGCCGGAAGGTCAAGCCAAGATCTTTTCAAGAGGGCGACCTTGTGCTCCGGCTAATCCAGCAAATAGCCGGCCAACACAAGCTCTCGGCCCCTTGGGAAGGTCCCTTCGTCATCAATAGAGCATTGGGAAACGACTCCTACTACCTAATCGACGCACAGAAGCCGAAGGCACGAAAGAGAGATGATTCCGGCAAGGAGTCGGAACGACCATGGAACGCCAACCTCCTCTGAAGATTTTACAGTTAAAATGCAGTATGTATCACGCTACCTTTTGTACTAAGTATGAGACAATGGACCCCCGAGGAGCACTCGGGGACTGCCACCTTTTATCTATGAATGACGAGTATCATGCTTATGATTTTGTCATTTCACCTTTTCCTGTCCGGCACCAGGTTCGACTAGTCGGCCCAGGGACTGGCCGCCTTGAGTTATATTTAAAGTTCCACCTGCAGTCAGACAAGTAGTGTGCCGGCACCCAAGCCCTCTCTTGTCAAAAGCCGCAGCTCGAAGAACCGACTGTCCGTCTGGCAAGAGTCAAAAGCAGGAAAGGATGCCCACACAAAAAACGGCTAAGGACTAACGAACTTACATAACAAAAGCCGGCTTCCTCCCGTTGCCGACCGGCTACCAAAGTAGCCGGCCGGCCGGCTTACCATTCAACCCTGCCACAATCCAACAAAGCTCAAGTACTTGCCTTCCCACAAATAGCCAAGTTCTTCCCCAACCACAGACTGCAGAGCAGTTGTTCGGCTGGGAAGGCGGCAATCAAGGGAAGGCGGCAAAGGAAACGGCCTAAGGATAAAAAGCAAACTCGAATGGAAGCCAAACACATGCATAATTATATTTACACAAAAGCCTTCGAAAGGCCGGCATTCAACATAGTCTGAATACACCCCCAGTGGGTGGAACTGCGCAAAGTTAATAAAATTTGTTCAAAGAGCAACATCAAAAAAGCAAGAGCGGCAGATCAAGCTAGCGGAGCAATAGGCGAGTCGGGCAGGTCGGCGGAGGCGGCAGTGCTGGCTGGAGGAGTGGCCGGCTGGCGAGTCTCGGCCTGATCTTCACCCCTGGCAGGCGGCGCGCTTGCGCGTGCTTCGTTGCTAGAGGCACGATCAGGCTGAAGCTGGCTGGTCACTTCGCCGTCTGGTGCGGCGTCTCCACCGCCCTCCTCCTCGTCATCTTCGGCTTCATCGCTGGAAGCAATCTCCTCCGCTTAGTCCTCGCCTTCTGCCGGGTTCAGCCTGAACCATTCCTTCGGCTGGGCGACTCCGTTGTCGTTCACTTCAGGAGCGAAGACACTGGTGTCGGTGTACTCGGCGATAGCCGAGGCGCGCTGGATGATAGCCGGCCGCACCGCCACCAGCTCCTCGTCAGCCTCCTGCCTCCAAGTGCTCAGCTGGCGCAGGTTTAGCCCAGGATACCAGGCCCGGACGAACTCCGGCGCCCGCCCGGCGCCGGACCGAGCAGCGGAAGACTTCCAGGCCTTGAAGCGGCCAACCGCAAGCTCCAGCCAGTCGGCAGTCCGACTTGGGGTACGGGGGATCACCTCGCCCGGCCAGAGAGCGGCCAACACTTGCGCACCGGCACGCTGAAGCCGGCGGAGCATGCGGTGAGCCGGCTGCAGCCGAGCCTGGATCGCCAAAAAGCTGCTCCTCGAGCATCCGGCTGGCGTCTGGCGCGATCGCAATCCCTGCTTGCCGGCGCGTCTCGCGGTGGGCCTCGATGACTTGGCTGGCAGCGATGGAGTAGCCGGGGAAGTAATCTGCGTGAAGAACAAGGAAACGACACCAAAATAAGAAGATAAACAAGAGGGCAAGGAGCAAGCAAAGGAATGAAGAGAGGAAGGCGGCCTACCGTCGATCAGATCTTCCACCCGCCCATAGCCCTCGCTCAGCGCTTGCCTTGCTTCAGCCCAGCCCGCCGCCTCGGTCTTGAACTCGGCCTTAAGGGCGGCCTCGTTGTCCTACGCCTTCTTCAGGGCCGCCTTGTGGCTCTCCTCCTGGTCGGCCAGCCTCTTGGCCAGGCGGTCGCGTTCCTGGGCCAAGGCGACGATCTCGGCCTCCTTGGTGCGAAGGGTGGTCTGGGCCTCGCCTAGCTGCCCCCTCAAGTCGGCATTAGCTCCTGCAAGCATGGAGAAAAAGGAAAAAAGCAGTAAGGGAAAAGTCGTCAGGGAAGATCCAACCTGGCTGCTCAGCAGCCGGCCCGAATCTCGGGGACTACACCCAGTGGGTGCGCCGACGCGCCCCCACTTGAGATAGAAGAAACCAAGTTCTCACTCCGGCTATTCGTCAGATCGGCGGCTTTGTGGCTTAGCTCCTGGGCCTGGGAGTTGAAGGCGGCCGCACGAAGATTGTGATATTCCTGGAAATCAGATGGAGTGCGTATAAGAACAAGATTGCTATCAAAGCCTGCTAAGAAGTTTCAAGCCGCCTGCTCAGCAGCCGACTCGAAACTCGGGGACTACACCCAGTGGGTGCGCTGACGCGCCCCCACGGAAGAAATCAAAAAGAAATCGATCAAAGCCAGAAGACTCACCCGGACGACCGCGCGCGTAGCAAGGAACTCCTGGGTGTATCGTTGCAGCAAGCCGTCCTGAGCCTGAAGCCGGCGTCAGACCTCCTGTGCCGCCACGTTTAGCTCGGCCGTCCCGCCACTGGGCGTCCACTCGGACGTGCTGGCGCTGGCCGCCTCCAGGTCCTGTGTCGTCGAGCTGGCGCCCGTAGCCCTTTGCGGCTCCGGCGTCGAGGACACCTCCCCCACGTGCCGACGAGGCGCTGACCGCACCATGAGATCCTCCCGCGCCACCGACTCGCTCCCGGCCGGCTGCCCAGGCACCGCAGTAGGTCGACCGCCTTGGCCCGCTCCAGTCGGCGCCGACTGTGGCATCTCCCCCAGGATCGTCATGTCGTCCTCCCTCCTCTCCATCACCGGCTGGTCGCGGTCGGCTTCCTCCGACGGAGGCACGGGGATATCGGGAGCCACGGCGCGAAGGGGAATGACGAGCTGCGGAGGCTGATTGCGCAAAACCTCCGCATCCCTCTCCGTGGCCGCGGTTTCCGCCTGGGCCTTGGTCGCCGCGTGGCTTTTGCCTCGACCAACTTCTCCGCCGCCTCCTGGACGGCCCTCCGCTCCGCCGCTTCTCGCTCCTCCCGAGCCTGCCGCGCGTTCCGCTCCGTTGCCTCCATGAGGTCGGCGCGGGGGTCCACTCAACGGGAACTCGAAGACCCTCCCGTTGGCCCGACTATGGAGGCGGCGTCAACCCGCTCAAGGGAAAGCGGCACCCTGTTCAACAAACTAAGAAGATGGCTCAGATGAGCCTCAACCAAATAAGACAACAAAAGTACAAGACACACAACACTTACACCGAGACCGCTTGTGGCCGCTTCACCACCTTGCGGAAGCGGGCCGCTTTCGCAGCCGCCTTGTCTCGTTTGGTCGCCGCCGCGGAGCTCTTGGGTTTCTTCGGCCGGCTGCCGAAGAGACCCGGCGCGGCCCGACGCTTTTGCGCGCCACCCCGAGCAGTTGGCGCGGCGGAAGGTCCCGCGCCTTGGCGATCGGCCGCCGGCTGGCGGCGTGGGATGGCCTCGGCTTTGTCATCCTCCGGCCAGTCTCGAAGCCGGCCGTAAGGTCGGGGCCGCCTGCCTCTCCGCCGGTTGCGACTACGGCGTCGTCCATGGCGGCCGCCCCCAGATCCGGGTCGTCGGGGTCGTCCACGGTGCGGTCGGCCGTAAACTGGCGCTCCGGCCCTGCGGCCCCGGGCGCCGGTCGAAGAAGAGGGCTCTGCTCAAAGACAAAGCCGATTAGTCAAGAGTCGGCTATCGCGAACACGGCAACAAAAGAAGAAGAGAATAAGGAAAAACTCACCACAGGCGGCGGGTTGGCCCGAGAATATGGCGCCTTGCGATACTGCCACTCCACGGTGAGTTTGTAGTTGGAGATATAATTCACCATGTAAGATACCTCGTCGCGAGGCATCTCTCTGGTGCTCAGCCGGCACGGGTCGAAGCGGCCGCTCATTTGGCAGATCATGTGTGGTCGGCTTTGGAGCGGAAGCACCCGGCGCTCCACGAAGGCGGCCACCAAGTCAGCCCCCACCAAGCCCTCCGATTGGACCATCACCCGGAGCCGGGTGACAACGGCATTCCCGGCCAAGGTGAGCGACCGGGCTCTGAAGGACCAAGACGCCGGCCTCCTAGGCGGCGGGCCGGCTAAGTAAGCCGGTAGATTGATGTAGTCGCCTTGCACGGCAACGTTCTTCACGTAGAAGTACGACTGCTGCCAAAGCTTCACCGATTGGATCAGCGGGATAGGCGGAAAAGGGTTGTTGTCGTTCGTCCTCCGCTTGGCGATGAAGGCGCCGCAGCGGGCGGGCACGCCCGCGGAGACAGTGCCGAGCTTGCACTGGAAGAACTCCCCATAGAGCTCCAGAGTGGGGAGGACTCCGAGAAAACCCTCGCACAGGGTAACGAAGGAAGATAGCAGCATCACCGTGTTGGGGGTGAGGTGATGAGGCTGAAGATTGTAGAAGTCGAGGAAGGAGCGGAAGAACCCGCTCGCCGGCAGGCCGAGGCCGCGCAGGCAGTGCGAGCGGAAGATGACCCGCTCGCCCTCCTCCGGCACCGGCAAAATCTCCGCCTCCGGCGCGAGGCGGGTCTTCACGAGGTCCTCGCCCGGCAACCGCCGCGTCTGGCGGAGCCAATCGATGTGATCTTCATGGACGTTGGAGCCGTCCCCCGAGCTCGACAGCGCCATGGGGCGTGAGGAAGAAAAGAGGCGTGGCGGCGGAGAGCACGGCCACGTGACGAAGGAGCCGCGGCGAGCCAAGATAACTCGCGGTAGAACGGCGTGGTGGTGAGCGCGTCGCGGCGGCGGAAGAGTGAGGAAGAAAGTAGAGGAAGGAGAGGAGCGAGGCGGCGAGCGAGCGAGGGCGAGCGAGCGAGCCCCTACCGCTCCCCCTCCTCCCCCTACTTATAGGCTCGGGCGGCGGAGCCGAGGAGGCGAGGCGGGGAACGTGGGATTAATCGCGCCCTCCCCCGCCCCGCGATTATGGCGCCCTAAAGGCGTGCTGAAACCGCCGCGGGAAGACGAGCAGTCCACTTGGGCCGCAGAGGATCCGCGCGTGGGCCGAGGCGTTGGCTTGGTAGGCCCGGGCCTGCGGTGACGTCCCGTCATGCGCGTGGGCTGGCAGGCCTTTTTTGCCACGTGGCGCGCAAGGTGATGCGCGGTCAACGAGCTGGCCGGCTCGCTTTCCCTCCTTCTAACTGCGGAGCTTCCTGAAGTCGGCGCACCCATTTAAGGCCGGCTCCTAGCTGCCGGCTTCCCAGGATAGGAAGCTGATCGAGCTTCTCGTCCTCCCTTCAACCTCGAAGCCCAATCAGCTTCGGGGACTACTGTCGGAGTAAATGACCACGGGTAGCCTAGCCGGCTCCCCCTGGGGCTTCTGAAAAAATTACAAGCCAAACAAGCCAATCAAGTCATCCAACCTCCGAGATGCTGGGCCGCCTTCCCCCGGCCGGCTGTCATTTAGGCCGGCTGTCAGGAGGCGGCCTGGCCCCAAGATCCATAGAAGAAAGCCACGAGGGGCGGCTTCAAGGAGCCAGCTACCGGAGGGCCGACTCAGCAGCAGCCGGCCACGAGAAGGCCGACTCAAGGAGCAGCCACCCCTTGAAGTGCCAAGGCCGCACCCTCAGAATCTGGACCCACATAACGGTGATGAGATGGGGCGTGGCTACAGTGAAGCCTACCACCCCCGCATCCCGGGTGGCGTGGCTACAGTCGCCCGTCGGGCAGCCATCACCCGTCCGTGGCGGCATGTTGCCATGTTGACTATGAGCGTCACCCACGACATCTTTGTCAGACTGCCCATAAGTGGCGGGCCCCTCCGCTCAGAGAGATGCCCGAAGGCGGCTCGGCCTCCCCCAGTCGGCCTGAGACATGGCCGGCTCCCCATAGCCGGCTTGTTCCCTCCCTCGAAGGAAGCGCCTCATTAAGGAGACAAGACGAAGTGAGGCTACAGTGACCGCAGCTAAGGTGGCGGCACTGTAGCCATGCTTACCCCGACAAAGCCCTCGTCATCAGGATTGAGGCAACAGTAACCAGCCCCCGACAAGGCCCTCAACGGTGGGTCCAGCTTGTCGACCAGGAAGCCGGCAGCCGGCGGGACCCACCAGCCGGTGGGCCCCAGCGACCGGCGGAGAAGCCGGCAGACGAAGACACTGACGGCTAGGGCCCACATCTAACCGGATTACCATTGTACCCCTGGGGGGTAGGCCTATATAAACCCCCAAGGTACCCATGCAAAGGGTTGAACTCTGATAGTTTTAGACACCACGTAGAGGGAAGAGGAGAGCTAGCCATGCCATTCTTCTTCCTCACCCCGAACAGCTCAAGGAGCCTCTTGTAGCAACTTGTTCATCTAGTGATCATGCGGAGACCCCGCAGAGCAGCAGTAGGGGTGTTATCTCCACGGAGAGCCCGAAGCTGGGTAAGATTCGCCGGCGTGCATGTCTTCACCTCATCCCGTTTCCAGGCACCGGCGACGTCTTATTGTCTCCTACTATGATTAGCCACCCGTTGGCATATGTCGCACCTACCACCCGATAAATACCGCCGAACCAAAGTATGACATGCTGGTAAGCAGTATGACTTGTATCGCCCACAACTCACTTGTGTTCTACTCGTGCATATAACATCGACGCGTAAAACCTGGCTCTGATACCACTGTTGGAGAACGTAGTAATTTCAAAAAAAATCCTACGCACACGCAAGATCATGGTGATGCATAGCAACGAGAAGGGAGAGTTTATCCATGTACCCTAGTAGACCAAAAGTGGAAGCGTTAGCACAACGCGGTTGATGTAGTCGTACGTCTTCACGATCCGACCGATCAAGTACCGAACGTACGGCACCTCCGAGTTCAGCACACGTTCAGCCCGATGACGTCCCTCGAACTCCGATCTAGCCGAGTGTTGAGGGAGAGTTTTGTCAGCACGACGGCGTGGTGACGATGATGATGTTCTACCGATGCAGGGCTTCGCCTAAGCACCGCTACGATATTATCGAGGTGGACTATGGTGGAGGGGGGCACCGCAGACGGCTAAAAGATCAATGATCAATTGTTGTGTCTTTGGGGTGCCCCCTTGCCCCTGTATATAAAGGAACAAGGGGGGAGAGGCGGCCGGCCAGGAGAGGGGCGTGCCAGGAGGAGTCCTACTCCCACCAGGAGTAGGACTCCCTCCCTTCCTTGTTGGATTAGGAGAAGGGGGAAAGAGGAGAGAGAGAGGAAGGAAAGGGGGGTGCCCCCCCCTCCTTGTCCAATTTAGACTAGAGGGGGAGGGGGAGCGCGTCCTGCCCTAGCCGCCTCTCCTCTTCTCCACTAAGGCCCATGTAGGCACATTAAACCCTCGGGGGGTTCCGGTATCCTCCTGGTACCCCGGTATATATCCGATAACCCCCGGAACCATTCCGGTGTCCGAATATAGTCGTCCAATATATCAATCTTCATGTCTCGACCATTTCGAGACTCCTCGTCATGTCCGTGATCACATTCGGGACTCCGAACTACCATCGGTTCATCAAAACATATAAACTCATAATATAACTGTCATAGAAACTTTAAGCGTGCGGACCCTACGGGTTCGAGAACTATGTAGACATGACCGAGACACGTCTCCGGCCAATAACCAATAGTGGAACCTGGATGCTCATATTGGCTCCCACATATTCTACAAAGATCTTTATCGGTCAAACCGCATAACAACATACGTTGTTCCCTTTGTCATCGGTATGTTACTTGCCCGAGATTCGATCGTCGGTATCTCAATACCTAGTTCAATCTCATTACCGCAAGTCTCTTTACTCGTTCGTAATACATCATCCATAACTAACTCATTAGTTGCAATGCTTGCAAGGCTTAAGTGATGTGCATTACCGAGTGGGCCCAGAGATACCTCTCCGACAATTGGAGTGACAAATCCTAATCTCGAAATATGCCAACCCAACAAGTAACTTTGGAAACACCTGTAGAGCACCTTTATAATCACCCAGTTACGTTGTGACGTTTGGTAGCACATAAAGTGTTCCTCCGATAAACGGGAGTTGCATAATCTCATAGTCATAGGAACATGTATAAGTCATGAAGAAAGCAATAGCAGAATACTAAACGATCATGTGCTAAGCTAACGAAATGGGTCAAGTCAATCACATCATTCTCCTAATGATGTGATCCCGTTAATCAAATGACAACTCATGTCTATGGCTAGGAAACTTAACCATCTTTGATCAACGAGCTAGTCAAGTAGAGGCATACTAATGACACTATGTTTGTCTATGTATTCACACAAGTATTATGTTTCCGGTTAATACAATTCTAGCATGAATAATAAACATTTATCATGATATAAGGAAATAAATAATAACTTTATTATTGCCTCTAAGGCATATTTCCTTCAGCTAGTTCACCGGATTCTCCCATGCCAGCGCAGAAGTCGCCCTCTGTGCGATTTTAATCCGAAGAACCATCAAACCCTGGTGAGGCTCTTCGAAACCACCCACGAAGATGCCTGGAAGTTGATCTTTAAGGGAAACGAGAAACCACCGACCACGGATTCAGACCGTGGTCACGATTGTAAACACCTCGCCAGCGAGGTATGCTATTTCTGACATGTCCCCAACTTAATTGTTTCGAGGATGATGTCTAAGTTTATCATTGCTTTTTCAGGATTGGACGGAGAGGGCGAAGCGGATTCAGTGTCCTACTCCGCTGCCTGAAGAAATGATCATCCCGCGTCTGGCAAAGATGCTGGTGCCGGCACCATACAATACGCCGGAGACGAAGGCCAAGAAGAAGGCCAAGGGGGCCAAAAGTGGCCCCCGTCACAAGGGCACTTCGGACGTGACGTCCGAAGATGAGGAAGCCCATTCCTCCGTCCCTGAGGACGACGACGCAGAGGAAGAGGAGGAGGTGGAGAAGAAACCTCCCCTAAGGATAAGAAGAGGGGGGCCTCCACGAATCTGGAGGCGGGAACGCCCAAGAAGGGGAAGGGCGCCCCTGCGGTCAACACCGCATGGGACGTTGACAGTAGTCCGGAGCGACGCCTCCGCACTAAGCCTCGGGCCGCATCGTAAGTACTATGACTTTCGTACATAAGCATACCTGGCCCCTCCTTTTTATTGTTTTGACGTGGTTAATTGTGCCATTGCAGTTCGGCCCGTGGCAGCATCCAGCAATCCTCATCTGGAGGTTCGTTGGATCCGGCGGATATGGCCAGTATGTCGCCGCCGCCTGCTTATTCCCCTGAGGCTAAGGACGACACCGAAGTGTTGTCCTGGAGGACTACTTCGAGACGGGAAGGGTTCCAGGACGCTATCCAGGAGGCGCCACAAGGCGAGACCTCCGCTGCCGGACACATGGGGGAGCAAATCCCCATGGAGACTCGCGAAGAGGGTCGTATTGAGTTTGGCCTTCAGCCGAATACGATCCCGGAGACTAATACGGCCCCGGAATCCGGCGCTCACATTTCTTTGAAGGAGGGGGTGCGCCAGTTCCACCGATGGCCCCTGTCCAACCAGGGGCGCCGGATGACCTGATGGAGGCACTACGAGGTGCCTCCATTGTGGATGAGCACCGTATCCTTATGGGTACGGTGATCGAGAAGGTTTAGTCCGCCAAGAGCGGACTAAACGAGGCTTGCAACAACCCGGTGACAGGTTTCGAGGTAAGTCATGTGGAAAGAGAACACCCCGTGGCGACAGTAGCCCCTGAGACACTGCCCGGTGTTCAGAAAGAAAGACCGGATAGAGGATCGACCCTTTGAAGGATACTAATTTGATATTTGTAAATAAGTAGGCATTGCTGTTGGCCGTGACTTCGCATGCTGCCGAAGTCTTTGAACTGAAGCAGAGGTTGGAGCGGGCCGAGAACGAGCTCGGCGAGGTGAAGGTTCTGCTCCAGGAGAAGCAAGGTGAGTGACGACTTGCTATGTATTCGGACAGAAGAAACGGTAAGTTTTGACTGGAGTGTCATAATATGTGTAGAGGCGGCAACCGAGTTCGAGGCCCTAAAGTATGCCTTGGCCGAAGCCGAGGGGAAGGCTGTCCTGCAGCAAGCCGCCCGTAAGAAGCTCAAGGCCCGGGTCGGCGAGGTCCAGCAGGAGCTCCAAGACGCTACGAAGAACTGTGAAGCCTTGGAGCACGAAGATTGCATGGAAGGAGGCCCGGGATACTCTCTAGGAGATACAGGAGGCCAAGAAGGTTGCAGCGGGTAAGGCTTTTAACATGCAAAGCAAGTATGCGGAGAGGAAGTACCTTTTACTAACCCGGATTCGGAGTTGCCCAGGGGCTTTTGCGGATCTGCCACGCAACGTGTCTGATGCTGCAGAGTTCTTCCGAGCCAGAGAAGGGAATTCCACGGAAAAGCTGTTCTGGGCACAGTATGTTGTGCCAGAACATCCAGTGCCCTTTGCCGATCAACTGAAACAGTTGGTCGAGCTGCACAGGATGGCCGAACTGGCCATGAAGGATTTAATAATACGGCTGTGGCCAGCCGAAGCTATGCCTAGCAGTTATTTTGGCCACGTGAAGTGGGTCATGGAGGCTTGCCCGTGGCTAGACTTCGTCAAGCGATCAGTCTACATCAAAGGTACCCTGATACGTCCCTTTTGCAGCATGCTTTTATATCGATATTTATCGCATTATGGGCTGTTATTTCACGTTATGTCACAAGACTTATGGCTATTATCTCTTATTTTACAAGGTTTACATGAAGAGGGAGAATGCCGGCAGCTGGAATTCTGGGCTGGAAAAGGAGCAAATATTGGAGACCTATTCTGTGCAACTCCAAAAGTCCTGAAACTCCACGGAATGTCTTAAAATAAATAAAGAAAAATCGTCACCAAAGATGAAGGCCAGGGGGCCCACACCCTGCTCACAAGGGTGGGGGGCGCCCCCCCGGGCGCCCCCCCCTACCTTGTGGGCCCCCTGGTGGCTCTCTGATGCCCATCTTCTCCTATATGAAGTCTTTCGATGAGAAAAAAATCAGAGACAACCTTTCGGGATGAGACTCCGCAGCCACGATGTAGAACCTTGGCGGAACCAATCTAGGGCTCCGGCGGAGCTGTTCTGCCGGGGACACTTCCCTCCAGGAGGGGGAAATCATCGCCATCATCATCACCAACGCTCCTCTCATCGGGAGAGGGCAATCTCCATCAACATCTTCACCAGCACCATCTCATCTCCAAACCCTAGTTCATCTCTAGTATCCAATTCTTGTCTCCAAGTCCGGGATTGGTGCTAGTAGGTTGCTAGTAGTGTTGATTACTCCTTGTAGTTGATGCTAGTTGGTTTATTTGGTGGAAGATCATATGTTCAGATCCTTTATGCATATTATTACCCATCTGATTATGAACATGAATGTGCTTTGTGAGTAGTTACGTTTGTTCCCGAGGACAAGGGAGAAGTCTTGCTATTAGTAGTCATGTGAATTTGGTATTCGTTCGATATTTTGATGAGATGTATGTTGTCTAACCTCTAGTGGTGTTATGTGAACGTCGACTACATAACACATCACCATTATTTGGGCCTAGAGGAAGGCATTGGGAAGTAATAAGTAGATGATGGGTTGCTATAGTGACGGAAGCTTAAACCCTAGTTTATGCATTGCTTCGTAAGGGGCTGATTTGGATCCATATGTTTCATGCTATGGTTAGGTTTACCGTAATACTTTTGTTGTAGTTGCGGATGCTTGCAATAGAGGTTAATCATAAGTGGGATGTTTGTTCAAGTAAGAACAGCACCCAAGCACTGGTCCACCCACATATCAAATTATCAAAGTACCGAACGCGAATCATATGAACGTGATGAAAACTAGCTTGACGATATTCCCATGTGTCCTCAGGAGCGCTTTTCCTATTATAAGAGTTTGTCCAGGCTTGTCCTTTGCTACAAAAAGGATTGGTCCACCTTGCTGCACTTTATTTACTCTTGTTACTTGTTGCTCGTTGCAATTTACCCTATCACAAAACTATTGGTTACCACTTATTTCATTACTTGCAGAGATTACCTTGCTGAAAACTGCTTATCATTTCCTTCTGCTCCTCGCTGGGTTTGACACTCTTACTCATCGAAAGGACTACGATAGATCCTCTATACTTGTGGGTCATCAAGACTCTTTTATGGCGCCGTTTCCGGGGAGTGTAACGCCTTTGGTAAGTGGAATTTGGTAAGGAAAAATTTATATAGTGTGCTGAAATTTTCTGTCACTTGTTACCATGGAAAGTAATTCTCTGAGGGGCTTGTTCGGGGTATCTTCACCCCGTCCAGTAGAGCGAAGAGTTGCTCCTCGGCCTACTGAACCTATTGAAAATGAAACTCCTTTTGAAGTTCCTTCGGGTATGATGGAAAAATTGCTGGCTAATACTTTTACAGGAGATGGAACAAAGCATCCTGATGAACATCTAGTCTATGTGGATGAAGTTTGTGGATTATTTAAGCTTGCAGGTATACCCGATGATGTTGTTAAGAAGAAGGTCTTTCCTTTATCTTTGAAGGAAGACACATTGACATGGTATAGGCTATGTTATGATATGGCATCATGGAACTATAAAAGACTGAAATTGGAATTTCATCAAAAGTATTATCCTATGCATCTTGTTCATCGTGATCGCAATTATGTATATAATTTTTGGCCTCACGAAGGAGAAAGCATCTCTCAAGCTTGGGGGAGGCTTAAATCAATGTTATATTCATGCCCCAATCATGAGCTCTCAAGAGTGACAATTCTTCAGAATTTTTATGCTCGGCTTTCTGATAACAATCGCACCATGCTCGATACTTCTTGTGTTGGCTCTTTTATGATGAAGACTATTGAATTCAGATGGAATTTATTGGATAGAATTGAACGCAACTCTGAAGATTGGGACCTCGACGAAGGTAAGGAGTCAGGTATGACACCTAAGTTTGATTGTGTTAAATCTTTTATGGATACCGACATTTTCCGTAAGTTTAATGGACTTGACTCTAAGATAGTAGCTTCTTTCTGTGAATCTTTTGCTACTTATGTTGATCTCCCTAAGGAGAAGTGGTTTAATTATCATCCTCCCATAGAAGTAAAAGTAACTGCACCTATTAAAGTTGAAGAAAAGATTGTCACTTATAATGATCCTATTGTTCCCACCTCTTATGTTGAGAAACCACCTTTCCCTGTTAGAGTAAAGGATCATGCTAAAGCTTCAACTGTTGTTCGTAAAAGCAATATTAGAACTTATACACCTCCTGAGCAAGTTAAAGTAGAACCTAATATTGCTATTATTAAAGATCTCTTGTCTGATAATATTGATGGGCATGTTATTCAATTCTGTGGTGAAACTGCTAGAATTGCTAAACCTTGTGCTAAAGATAAACATAGACCCGTGGTAGGCATGCCTGTTATTTCTGTTAAAATAGGAGATCATTGTTATCATGGCTTATGTGATATGGGTGCTAGTGCTAGAGTTATACCCATTGACTTATACAAAGAAATTATGCATGATATTGCACCTGCTGAGTTATAAGATATTGATGTTACAATTAAACTTGCCAATAGAGATACTATATCTGCAATGGGAATTGTTAGAGATGTTGAAGTCTTGTGTGGAAAAACCAAATATCCCGCTGATTTTCTTGTTCTTGGTTCTCCACAAGATAGCTTTTGTCCCATTATATTTGGTAGACCCTTCTTGAATCTGTTAATGCTAAGATAGACTGCAAAAGAATGTTGTTACTATTGGCTTGGATGATATGGTTCATGAGTTTAATTTCTCTAAATTTAGTAAACAACATCGTGAGGAAGAATTGCCTAGTAAGGATGAAATTATTGGTCTTGCTTCTATTGCCGTACCTCCTAGTGATCCTTTAGAGCACTATTGGCTAGACCATGAAAATGATATGTTCATGAATGAAAGAAGGGAAATAGATGAAGTATTCTTTAAACAGGAACCTATTCTACAACACAATTTGCCTATTGAAATCCTAAGGGATCCCCCTCCACCTAAGGGTGATCCCGTGTTTGAGCTTAAACCGTTGCCTGATAATCTTAAATATTCTTATCTTGATGAAAAGAAAATATATCCTATTATTATTAGTGCTAACCTTTCATAGCATGAAGAAGAAAGATTATTGAAAACTCTGAATAAGCACCGTGCCGCTATTGGATATACTCTTGATGATCTTAAGGGCATTAGTCCCACTCTATGTCAACATAAAATAAATTTGGAAGCGGATGCCAAACCAGTTCGTGATCCTCAACGACGTTTGAATCCTAAAATGAAGGAAGTGGTAAGAAAAGAAATACTCAAGCTTCTAGAGGCAGGTATAATTTATCCCGTTGCTGATAGTCAGTGGGCAAGTCATGTCCATTGTGTCCCTTAGAAGGGAGGTATTACTGTTGTTCCTAATGATAAAGATGAATTGATTCTGCAAAGAATTATCACAGGTTATAGGATGGTAATTGATTTCCGCAAATTAAATAAAGTTACTAAGAAAGATCATTACCCCTTGCCTTTTATTGATCAAATGCTAGAAAGATTATGCAAACATACACATTATTGCTTTCTAGATGGTTATTCTGGTTTCTCTCAAATACCTGTGTCGGCTAAAGATCAATCAAAGACTACTTTTACATGCCCTTTTGGTACTTTTTGTTATAGACGTATGCCTTTTGGTTTATGTAATGCACATGCTACCTTTCAAAGATGCATGATGGCTATATTCTCTGATTTTTGTGAAAAGATTTGTGAGGTTTTCATGGACGACTTTTCCCATGGTTCCTCTTTTGATGATTGCTTGAGCAATCTTGATCGAGTTTTGCAGAGATGTGAAGAAACTAATCTTGTCTTGAATTGGGAAAAGTGCCACTTTATGGTTAATGAAGGTATTGTCTTGGGGCACAAAGTTTCTGAAAGAGGTATTGAAGTTGATAAAGCCAAGGTTGACGCTATTGAAAAGATGCCATGTCCCAAGGACATTAAAGGTATAAGAAGTTTCCTTGGTCATGCCGGATTTTATAGGAGGTTCATTAAGGACTTCTCAAAAATTTCTCGGCCTCTGAATAATTTACTACAAAAAGATGTACCATTTGTATTTGATGATGATTGTGTAGAAGCATTTGAAATACTTAAGAAAGCATTAGTCTCTGCACCTGTTGTTCAGCCACCTGATTGGAATCTACCCTTTGAAATTATGTGTGATGCTAGTGATTATGCTGTAGGTGTTGTTCTAGGGCAAAGAGTTGATAAGAAGTTAAATGTTAACCATTATGCTAGTAAGACTCTAGACAATGCTCAAAGAAATTATTGTACTACCGAAAAGGAACTTTTAGCAGTTGTATTTGCTTGTGATAAATTCAGACCCTATATTGTTGATTCTAAAGTAACTATTCACACTGATCATGCTGCTATTAAATATCTTATGGAAAAGAAAGATGCTAAACCTAGACTTATTAGATGGGTTCTCTTGCTGCAAGAATTTGATTTGCATATTGTTGATAGAAAAGGAGCTGAGAACCCGTTCTGGACAACTTATCTAGGTTAGAGAATGTTCTTGATGACCCACTACCTATTGATGATAGCTTTCCTGATGAGCAATTAAATGTCATAAGCACTTCTCGTAGCACTCCATGGTATGCTGATTATGCTAATTATATTGTTGCTAAATTTATACCACCTAGCTTCACATACCAACAAAAGAAAAAGTTCTTTTATGATTTGCGACATTACTTTTGGGATGACCCACATCTTTATAAAGAAGGAGTAGATGGTGTTATTAGACGTTGTGTACCTGAGCATGAACATGAACAGATCCTACGCAAGTGTCACTCTGAAGCTTATGGAGGACACCACGCTGGAGATAGAACTG
The DNA here is from genome assembly GCA_021605205.1 of Aegilops longissima. Taxonomy (NCBI): domain Eukaryota; kingdom Viridiplantae; phylum Streptophyta; class Magnoliopsida; order Poales; family Poaceae; genus Aegilops; species Aegilops longissima. The sequence goes on from CM038677.1 coordinate 747,914,276, forward strand.
CACATAAGGTATTGCAATCTGGTTTTTATTGGCATACTCTCTTCAAGGATGCCCGTAAGTTTGTTTTGTATTGTGATGAATGTCAAAGAATTGGTAATATTAGTAGACGTCAAGAAATGCCTATGAATTATTCACTTGTTATTGAACCATTTGAAGTTTGGGGCTTTGATTATATGGGACTTTTTCCTGCCTCTAATGGATATACACATATTTTAGTTGTTGTTTATTACGTTACTAAGTGGGTAGAAGCTATTCCAACTAGTAGTGCTGATCATAACACTTCTTTTAAAATGCTTAAGGAAGTTATTTTTCCGAGGTTTGGAGTCCCTAGATATTTAATGACTGATGGTGGTTCACACTTTATTCATGGTGCTTTCCGTAAAATGCTTGCTAAATATGACGTTAATCATAGAATTGCATCTCCTTATCACCCACAGTCTAGTAGTCAAGTAGAATTTAGTAATAGAGAGCTCGAACTAATTTTGCAAAAGATTGTTAATAGGTCTAGAAAGAATTGGTCCAAGAAACTTGATGATGCATTATGGGCCTATATAACTGCATATAAGAATCCTATGGGTATGTCTCCGTATAAAATGGTTTATGGAAAAGCATGTCACTTACCTCTCGAACTAGAACATAAGGCATATTGGGCTATTAAAGAGCTCAACTATGATTTCAAACTTGCCGGTGAGAAGAGGTTATTTGACATTAGCTCACTTGATGAATGGAGAACCCAAGCATATGAAAATGCCAAGTTATTTAAAGAAAAAGTTAAAAGATGGCATGACAAAAGGATACAAAAGCGTGAGTTTAATGTAGGTGATTATGTATTGCTATACAACTCTCATTTAAGATTTTTTGCAGGAAAACTTCTCTCTAAATGGGAAGGTCCCTACGTTATCGAGGAGGTCTATCGTTCCGGTGCCATAAAAATCAACAACTTCGAAGGCATAAATCCGAAGGTGGTAAACGGTCAAAGAATCAAACATTATATCTCAGATAATCCCATAAATGTTGAAACCGTAACCCCGGAGGAATACATAAGGAGCACATTCCAGACCGTTTCAGACTCCGAAAAGGAATAGGTATGTGGTACGGTAAGTAAACCGACTCCAAAACAATTTTTAAGGCAATATTTCTCCGTTTTGGAATATTTAGAAAAATAGAAAAATAAGTGGATGTCCGGGAAGGACACGAGGCCTTCACGAGGGTGGAGGGCGCGCCCCCTACCTCGTGAGCATCTCGTGTGCCCTCCGGACTCCGTTTTCTTGCACGATACGTATTTTGGTCAGTTAAAATTCATTATATATTCTCCCGAAGGTTTTGACTCCCGTATCACGCAAATATCCTCTGTTCTTGTTTCAAGTTGTTGTTGCTGCAGATTAGATCAACATGTCATCCCAGGATTCAGAAGGAGAAACCTATGTGGATGATTACCTAGCGAATCCTAAGGTCTATGGAGACGTGGAGCACGATGGTTGGAGTACGGAGGAAGAAGAGGATTATGAACCCAGGGGAAGGAGGAGACGATCTCAGATGAAGATGAAGTCCCATTACCCCAACCTGGGGACATGCATGTGGAGTTCAGAAAGTCAAGTCTCCCTGATAGGGTAAAGAAACCAAAGTTCGAATTTATCCCATTTCGTCTCTTGCAGGAAAATAAGCAGGACCTATGCAAGAAGATATTAACCCTGGAGTGGGAGATTGATGATCTGAGGGATCAAACTGCCGTTCTCAAGCGCAAATTAAGGGAGAAGTTTTTGCCATCAACTAAGTCAACAACACCTCCACCTTCACCGACCAAGAAGGAGACATAATCACATGGGTATGAGCACTCCCCTTGGCAACTGCCAAGCTTGGGGGAGGTGCCCCGGTATCGTATCACCATCACAACTTCTACCTTTATTTTTTTTCTTAGTTCGATCCTATTAGTAGTATCTTGATTTAGTAGAATAAAGTCATGGCATGATCTAGTTTTGAAGTTTTGCTTTATGATCCCTCTATGTAATCGAGTCCGTGAGCTATATATATAATAAAGAATAGTGTTGAGTAAAGGGCTTGATTACTTTGCCATGATCTTGGGTGAATAAAAGAAAAGAATAAAAAGAAACAAAGAGTTCATATTGATCTTATTGAAAGTAATGACTTCACATAGAAAGAGTATGATGATTAAAAGTTGTTGGGAGTTGGAAAATATGGCTCTCGTCATCGTTGCAATTAATAGGAAGTAATAAGGAGAGAGAGGTTTCACATATAGATATATTATCATTGACATCTTTTATGATTGGGAGCACTCATTAAAATACAACATGCTAAAGAGTTGATGTTGGACAAGGAAGACAACGTGATGAGTTATGTTTTCTTATATCTGAGATAAAGTATGTTGTCATGGATCCTCTAACATGTTGAGCTTGCCTTTCCCCCTCATGCTTGCCAAATTCTCAGCACCAAGTAGAGATACTACTTGTGCTTCCAAATACCCTTAAACCAGTTTAGCCATACGAGTCCACCATATCTACCTATGGATTGAGTAAGATCCTTCAAGTAAGTTGTCATCGGAGCAAGCAATAAAAATTGCTCTCTAAATATGCATGTCTTATTGGTGCAGAGAAATAAGCTTTGTATGAACTTGTTGCGGAAGTAATAAAAGCGACGGACTGCCTAATAAAGTTCCACATACAAGGGGCAATATAAAGTGATGTTCTTTTGCATTAAGATTTTGTGCATCCAACCATAAAAGCGCATGGCAACCTCTGCTTCCCTCTGCGAAGGGCCTATCTTTTATTATTATCTTCTAGCTTATGCAAGAGTCACGGTGATCTTCACCTTTCCTTTTTCATTTTATCCTTTGGCAAGCCCAACATGTTAGAAAGAACATGATAAATATATCTAATTGGATGTAGGGGAGCATGAATTGTTATAGTTGACATTACCCTTGAGGTAAAAGGTTGTGGGGCAAAACTATAAGCCCCTATCTTTCTCTGTGTCCGATTAAAACACCGTAACCACAAGTATTGCGTGAGTGCTAGCAATTATGAAGGAATAAGTGATAGTTGAGTATGTGGACTTGCTTTTAAGCTCTGACATAGACTCTTTCCGATGTTATGATAAATTGTAATTGCTTCAATGACTGAGGTTATACTTTGCTGGTACCAAATAAAGTTTCTGATTCATACTTTTGCAATTGTGAAAAGATCATCACTTGAACATAAGTAATCATATGACAAATCTAGATATGTTGCTGTTATGAGAATAATCATGATGCCTTCATGTCCGTATTTTATTTTTATCGACGCCTCTACCTCTAAACATGAGGACATATTTATTGTTATCGGCTTTTCGCTTGAGGACAAGCAAGGTCTAAGCTTGGGGGAGTTGATACGACCATTTTGCATCATGCTTTTATATCGATATTTATCGCATTATGGGCTGTTATTTCCCGTTATGTCACAATACTTATGGCTATTCTCTCTTATTTTACAAGGTTTACATGAAGAGGGAGAATGCCGACAGCTGGAATTCTGGGCTAGAAAAGGAGCAAATATTGGAGACCTATTCTGTGCAACTACAAAAGTCCTGAAACTCCACGGAATGTCTTAAAATAAATAAAGAAAAATCTTAGCCAAAGATGAAGGCCAGGGGCCCACACCTGCTCACGAGGGTGGGCCCCCACTGGGCGTGCCCCCTACCTCGTGGCCCCCGGTGGCTCTTGATGCCCATCTTCTCCTATATGAAGTCTTTCGATGATAAAAAATCAGAGACAACCTTTCGGGACGAGACTCACGCCGCCACAGGCGGAACCAATCTAGGGCTCCGTGAGCTGTTGCCGGGGACACTTCCCTCCGGGGGGGGGAAATCATCGTCATCATCATCACCAACGCTACTCTCATCGGGAGAGGGCAATCTCCATCAACATCTTCACCAGCACCATCTCATCTCCAAACCCTACACTACTAGGGAAAAGGCTAGCAGCAGCGCGGGTTTTAGGTGTATCGATGGCGGGGAGTGGCGCTACTAATAAGGCGCTATAGCTAACACATAGCGAGAGTGTGTGCTCACCAGCGCTCATTGCTACACAAGTGTAGCAACAGCGCTTAGTGGAAGCTCACATTGCTAGTAGCTCTAGCATGCTTTGCTGGACACGCCATCGCTATCATGTGTGCTGCTGCTAACTTTTATACACTCGCCATCTGCTAATTTAAGTAGTTTTTGTTTTTTGGCATATTTGTTTTGTATTTGATTAGGCTTTATAGAAGAATCTTTAGCACATAGAAATGTCATCATGATACACATACAAATGCCTGCGAGACCACAAATGTAATCATATCATATACATACAAATAGTCTCATCATAATCATCATCCAACACAAAGTGGTATCTTGTCATCATCTCGAAATAGCGATACATGCAAGTCTCGAATACTTGCAACTACAACAACGTCATCCATCTAAACAAAGGTATACACAAGAAGAGCTATCACTATGAGTGAGAGCGGAACTATCTGATACATGAGGTGGCGATTACGAGTCCTCTCTCGCGTTAGCGTGAACCTCAAGTAACTAGCTTCTCCTTCTTGTCCGCTTTTGAAGCCTTTATGGCTGGCGCCCGTGAACCCATTCACTTGCGCCTAACACTCATGCCACTCGTTGTACACCCCCGGAACCTTCCCTTTGTACACGACATAGCAATTTTCCATCTCGCCATCAAGAAACTAGGTACCTGTTAGAGATGCATGTTCATGAAGAGGATGTACAATCATATATATGCAACAAAATATACTAGAGCAACACCGAAAAGAAAGGGTTAGCAACTAGATGCAACATACGATGCATAAATTAATTAACTAGAGTGCACGAGGTCATCGTATTCAAACTAACAAAGTAGTTGTCGGTGTCAAAACCGTGGATCTCGGGTAGGGGTCCTGAAGTATGCGTCTAGGCGGATGGTAACAGGAGACAAGGACACGATGTTTTACCTGTGTTCGGGCCCTCTTGATGGAGGTAAAACCCACGTCCTGCTCGATTGATATTGATATTGTGGATGTTTACAAGAGTGGATCTACCACGAGATCAAGGAGGCTAAACCCTAGAAGCTAGCCTATGGTATGATTGTAAGGGTTGTTGATGTTGATGTCGTCCTATGGACTAAGGCCATCCGGTTTATATAGACACCGGAGAGGGCTAGGGTTACATAGAGTCGGTTACAATGGTAGGAGATCTACATATCCGTATCGCCAAGCTTGCCTTCCACACCAAGGAAAGTCCCATCCGGACACGGGGGGAAGTCTTCAATCTTGTATCTTCATAGTCTTGGAGTCCGGTCGATGATGATAGTCCGGCAGATGATAGTTCGGCTGATGATGGTAGTCCGGCTATCCGGACACCCTCTAATCCAGGACTCCCTCAGTAGCCCCTGAACCAGGCTTCAATGACGATAAGTCCGGCGCGTATGTTGCTTGGCATTGCAAGGCGGGTTCCTCCTCGAATGATAGAAGATTGTGAACACCAGGATAGTGTCCGCTCGCAAAATAAATTCCACGTTCCATCAGAGAGAGAATAATAATATATACACAAGTTCAATCTGCGGCGTTTTTTGTGGCATGACGTCACACCACTACCAAGCCATTACTCGAATTGTTTTTACTCTACCACCTCGGCGCATTTAGCGAGGCGGTTTCCTTGGCACGTCTTGTCGAAGCGAGATCGTGTTTCCCTTAATCCGGATTCTCATCAATATGGACGTGGGTAACCCAACGCGCCATTGATGGTGACACTTGGGGATAAGCGAGTTTTACCAGGCGGTGGGGACGCGAGACTTCGCCCGCCCATATAAGGGATAAGGATTCACCTTCTCACCTATGCCTTCTTCCTCCTTTGCTTATCCATCTCCACAAGACTTGAGCTCCAGCGCCCAAGTTCGCGCATCTCGTCTCAACCTTCTCCGACCATGTCCGGAGCGGGAGGTAAATGGTTGGCCTCCACCGTTAAGGAGGAGCACATCGCCAAACTGCGCGGCACCGGATACCTCTCCGGCGACATCGCGCACCGGCTGCCCGACGAGGGGCAGCTCATCCCCACCCCCAGGCCCCATGAGAGGGTCGTTTTTCTTCCCCACTTCCTCCGCGGACTGGGCTTTCCACTTCACCCCTTTGTCCGGGGGCTCATGTTCTACTACGGCCTGGATTTCCATGATCTGGCGCCGAACTTCATCCTCAACATCTCGGCGTTTATCGTGCGTGTGCGAGGCCTTCCTCTGCATCCAGCCCCACTTCGACTTAGGCTCAAGACCTTCAATGTCAAGCGAAGGTAGTGAAGGGCACTCAAGCGGAGTCGGAGGCGCCATGTTGGGCAAGATGCCCAATGTCCTTTAGTTGAAGGGGCCTTCGTGGAATCCGTCAAGGGTGGCAATCGGGGTGGTTCTATATCACCGAGCAGCGTGACCCTAAATGGGCGGCGGCCCCGAGTTTAGATCTGGTATCCCCGCAGCTCACCTCCTGGAAAGAGAAGGGCTTCTGTGGGGTAGTTCGAAGGAGCCGACGGACTCCAAGCCTGTATGCGAAGCTGGTGAAGAAGCTCAGCTGGTTAACGTGGTCCAAGTCATGCTCGTCGCGGATTCTCCCATGCCAAGAGCGGGCATTCAATCTGTGGGAGTTCGATCCGGAACAACACCGGCGCTGAATAAACTCTTCGACCACGACGTCTGAAGGCGCTGGAGGTGCTGTTCAAGGCGCGAAGCCCCGCATCCGCGATGAAGATCGCGGATTTCGCTCAGAGCGCCTTGAGCCAATGAGGTAAGTGGTTCTACCCTTTATGGGACACTTGTTTTCATAGTTTGACTCTATGCGGTTTTAATTTCCCTTTTCCTTTGACAGACTGGATGAGGAAGGCGGAGCAGATTACTGTCCGGCTCCTATGCCGAAAATCCATGAGACGCTCGTCTAGCGAGGTTGCTGGTTCGGCACCGCACATGGTGCCGGAGAAGAAAACCAAGAAGGAGGCCACGGGTGCTCGAAAGAGCTCCGTTTTCAGGTGTCCGACGACTGGGCGGACTCCTCCCAAAACGAGGAGGAGAAGAGGACTCTCCGGAGGAGGAGAGAGGAGAGGAAGGCTTCCCAACAGGGGAGGCCGAAGGGTCAAGAGGGAAGGACTATTCCCGGACAGCTCCGCCAACATCAACGTTGGCGAGGAAGAATGGCCTTCAAGGGCCAGGCCTCCGGCGAGATCGTAAGTATCCGGATTCCTGAATGATCCAAAATTTATTTTTCTGCGTCACATAGTGTCATTCTGATGCCGCATGCTGCCTGTAGTCCGGCCAGCGATGATCTCCCCGCTTCATCGAGCGGGTCGTTGGCTTCGTCGGATGTAGACTCCATCCCGACCGCCTCCACCCCTCGTGACGCCGAGGACGCCGAGTGGGATCCCAGAAGGGACCCATCGGGGAGGCTCGGGCGCCACGAGGCATCCTTCGGACTTTGCGCCGGACTCCACATCGGAACCCGCAGTGGTTCCGGAGTCCGCCGGCCCCTTGAACGGCGGGCAAGACCGTGGCGCCGCGGCTTCCGCCCAACCGAGGCGCCGGTAATTTGTTGAGGCGCTGCAGAGCGCTTCCATCGAGGAAGAACACCGCACTATTATGAGTGCGGTGATTGAAGGTGTAGCTCGCCAAGAGCGGGCTGACCGGCCTGCAGTAGCCTTCTATCGAGGCTTTGAGGTAAGAAGTTAAAATATGCAATGTAATACCGCATAGACAGTAGCCTCGATGCTCGGTTCGGTGTTGGAAAGAAAAGCGGATGAGGATCTGAAAAAAAATATACGTGAGGTTGCTAAAAATTATGTTAATATGGGTTGCAGGCTGCGCTGCTGACCTCTGCAGACTTGATCATGGAGGTCGGTGCATTGAAGCAGAGCTCGGCGGTCCGAGCAAGAGCTCGGCCACGCCAGAAGCAGCTCAGACAAAGAAGGTGAGTAACACCACTTTGAACTTGTACCTTCTGTAAAAGGATTTAGGTTGCAACAAAAATAACAAGGATAACATGGGTGCTGCGGGGGCCACGAACGAGGTGGCGACCACGAGGGAGGCGTGTCCATGACGAGCATAATGCGCCACGGGCAGACGGAGCGAGAAAAGCAGGAGGCGCGGGTGGCGGTGGTCAGCAAGAGCTCGAGGCTCTCATGGAAAAGCATGAGAGTTTGGGCGTGACTCAAAGACTCGAGAGTCCGAGCTTGCCTCGGCTCTCGAAAGTGCCAAAACTGCCAAGGCCGAGGCCCATAAGTCCCTTCAGGAGATTGAGTTGATGAGGAAGATAGCGGCGGGTAAGGCATTTTTCATGCAAAGCAAGCATGTGAATGTAAATTACGTGTTACTTACCCGAATTCGGAGCTCTCTAGGGGCGTTTGCAGATCTGCCTCGCAGCGTTTCTGATGCCGCCGCATTCTACCGAGCCGAGGAGGGAAGCTCAACGGAGAAGGTCTTCTGGTCTCAGTATACTAAGGCCGGCCATCCGGTGCCCCCTAGCGACCAGCTGAAGCAGCTGGTCGAGCTTCACAAGGTGGCCGAGCAGGCCATGAAGGGCCTAATAGTCGGCTTTGGCACGGAGAGGCCATGCACAGGAGCTACTTGACCTCGTCTGACGGCTGGTGGATCGTG